>CM060941.1:627146541-627771541 GCA_030765085.1 Allium cepa
CTTGCCCGCCACAAGCCACCAACAATGCCGCCATCTTGGTCAAAACTTTGCCTACTCTCCTCGGTCCAATTGCCGCTGGTGCGATCGACAACGGTGCATTGACGAGTTAACAGCGAGTCCAAAACCGATCCTAACTAAAACATGCGCTAGAACCCTAATTTAATCTCGTATGGTCATCCCTGTTTATAATAAATTTGCTAATTATTTTTCCAATAATCTACAACACTCGAGTTACCTTCGATATAAATATCAAAGCCCATTCCCTCCTCATTCATCAGAAATCACTTAATTTTCGTTTTCTGTTCAACTTGCAATTCCACTTGAAACCCGCGCTTAGAAATCATGATTATCATCTTAAAATTCATAAATTTTGATAACAAATCAATTAATATACTTGAAACAACGAATTACTCAAGTCGAGATTTTCGACATAGTTAAAAATTCACTGTTTTCCTCAATCTTGAAGTAAATTCACAATACAAAAGCCTGGATTATTTTTAACATGGATAATGTCCTATTTAAATCATCTTTTATTTAATAACCATAACTCAAATTCATATGGATTGTGAGATGTGAATTCTTGAAATAAATTTTCAAGCCTGTAACCATAAGAACAGGCATACATGCCTATGTACATATGATTTAGCTCATCTATATACGTATATACAGCATTCAAGTGAAATCAACAGTTAGGCAACATTCCATAACATCTACATTCACAACCATCAGAACATATAAACAAAGATAAGTAAATTTGCTCACCTGTCACATGCACAGAACAGAGAAAAGCTTTTGAGTTTCCTGTTTTTTTTTCCAGATTTTGATTTTTTTTCAAACAGAAAATTGTTTTGCTGAATTCATGCTTTGCTTCCAGTTTGATTTGATTGCTTGCTTGAATCCATTTCAGGTTTGAAGATTTCTTGAATTGACTTTTGATTGTTGTTTTGATCTTTGAACCTGAATGCTTTGATCCAGGTTGATAGCATCTTTGAATATGAATTTCTTTGCATTGTTCAGGTTGATTCAGATTTGACAATGAAGAGTTTAATTCGAGTTTGTAAACTGATTTTGGATATGATTATAAGTTATTCTCATTTTTGTTTAATCTGTTGCTTCCAAACTTTCTTTGTCTCTAGATTTTGATCTGGTTTTATTTTTTTCTTTTTGTATGTTATTTACATTTTATTTTTAATAAACAAATTGCCACTTGTTGTCATAAGCTTACAAGTGTTTACTTCTCATATACATAGTTTTAGAATTGTCATTTGTTAAGTTAATTGTATTTAAGTCCTTATTCAAATTTAATTTCGTAACTTTATTTTTAACCTTTATTTAAATTTTTATTAAATTTTATACTTAACTCCTCTCATTTAATTAATTTATAGATCATCATTTTTTTTAATATATAAACATACTAAGAAAAATGTACTTTCTTCACATGCATATTAAATCTTTCATCAAATCCTATTCAAATTTGGACTATTATGTTTTATATTTTAAACTTAAATATATTTATAGCTTAGTTCGTATGCACCTTTATAAGAAAGAACTTCTAAAAAAAATTATTTAATTTCAAAAGTTATGAATATATATAAACTAAAATCTTGTATCTATTCTTATTATTATTTATATATTTTTTATTCAAATCAGATGCTTTCAAATTATTTTTCAGATATACATATATACTTGAGCTAGTATATACTTAAAATTCCAATATAATAAAGTTTTCACATATCCATTAATACATTATTTCCAGATATTTATATTTTCAATATTTATTATAGTTTTAAATACATCCCGATATCTTTTTGTTACTAAAATTTTATTTGTTTTTAATTTGCAAATCATTATTTAAATAAATTAAATTCTTCTAATTTTCAATTAATAGATGACAAAAATTCTGGGATATCACATTCTTCCCCCCTTTGAATCTTTTCGTCCCCGAAAAGGAACAAAGCCAGAATTTATTAAGTATTTTAAAACCTGTTAAAATATTCTTTGATCGTTTTAAAACACTTTTAAAATATGTATAGTATTGTCAAAATAGTTTTATAAAAATATCTTTTTATAACTCGATGTTTCAATAAGTCCATCTTCGTTCTCACAGAAATTCGGTCATACGTTGATCAGGCATAGAACTAAAAATCTATAGGTTCTTAGCAGACCCATTTTCAACATCTAGTGAAAATACTTTGAAAATAATTTTGTTGTAAATATAGAAAATAGTTTTTGAAAATAGAGGACATATCTTTGGTGAGAATGCTCTGGAAATCATCACCCTTATCCATGGTCGCAGTTAACCCGATGGTTACGTTGCCATCCCGACAAAATCCATAGATAACTGTAGGCCTCTGCGCCCCTCGATTACACCATGGAACCCGCTACAAATCGCAGCTATACCCGGGCTTTCCGTTGCTATCACAGCAAAAACCCATATAACTATAGGCATCAGCGCCCTTGAATTTCGCTGCCAAAAGAATGAAACTTCTCCACTCCACTTGACCATAGATCGCAGTCTACCGATGTTGTGTTGCCTTCCCGGCAAAATCAAGTGTAGACCGTTGGCACTCATCCTCCACATGATTTTCGCTATAGTCCCCACAGTAGATCGCAGTGACATCGAGTTACACTGTCGTCACAGCATAACCCAAATGCCCCTGTAGGCATCAGCGCCCTCGACTTTCGCTACCCAAAAATCCCCAGGAACTAGTTTGTCCGGACTCCTCACAGGATCAACTTTAGAACCCCCCTTGGGGCTCAAGGCAGCACCACCCGGTGGTACTCCTGAGAAGTTCATTTCAAGGGAGCGCCTTTTCCCAAAATCCTTATATGATCCTTTATATATATACAGATATATACAATTTTTAAAACTTGGATCATTTTCAAACTTGTATAAAAATCCTTTTATACTTCAAACACTTTCATAATCCTTTTCTTCTGGCAAAGGATTCAACAGGGGAGTTTCATTTTTTTTAAACAAAGATATTTAACTTTGTTTATTCAAAATCAAATATTCAAACTTGATTACTCTTTTCAATATCAATTTCATTCAAATTCGTACGATGTATACATATCATCCGTATGCTATACCAATCTGATCGCTCACTCGATCACACAATTTCACTTCCGAACTAGTATCGTCCACCCGACTTCCTAGTGCGGACACAGATCTGGTTTCTTGATCAGAAACTGTCATTCTCCTTGCATAGTCATAACTATGATAGAGAATATCCAGAACTAATCAACAATCCATATCCAGGTTCGTCTTCAAAAATCGAGTGGAAAATTCCAACTCGGATCGATATAACTATCTCGAAATCCTGTGCTCGAATCTGGATCAAATCATTATGCGAATAGAATAACATACGTACACCCTACGTATTTATCTTTACTGGTTATTAGCCAAATCAATTCCATTTCTATTCACATTCACTTTGATTTTAATTCACTTACTCTCAATTGCTTAAATCCATTCGGATTATCACCTCTATTCTTATCTCGATTGGGTATTCAACCAATAACAGTTTAAACTCTGTGCAGTATAAATTTAGAAAATAGCTTGAAAAATTAAAAATAGATAAGTAGTTAGAAAATAATTACTAGTTTGTAAAATACCTATAAAATAGTTCAGTAATTGTAAAATAATTGGAAAATAGTTAAATAGTCATAGAAATTTTAAATAATTGCAAAATTGCTATAAAATAGTAATTAGTAGTTGATAATAGTAATTAGTTTATGGAATAGTTAGAAAATTGTTAAACAGTTTCAAAAATAATTGTAAAACAAGTATAAGATAGTTTGGCTTTTTAAAAGAAAGGTTGTATATATAATGAAATAGCTTTGGAAAATAGGTTTATATTAAAACAATTTATATTAAACATAGTTCAGAGTCAAAACTGTTCACTTCCCAATCTCCATTCTCATCAATTCAATTTAAATTTCCTCTACCATTTAAATTGACCCAATTCCCATTTTAAACTCCATTTCCAAATCAAGTTAAATTATTCTTGATTTCTTCCGAATTCAATTCAAATTCCATTTGAATTTTATACTATTCAACTTTAATTACAATTCCAAATTATTTAAATCAATCCAATTCAAATTTTCCATTTGAATCTTATACTCATACATCTTCAATCACCATTTCAATTAATTCAAATCAAATTGAATTTGAACTAATTTCAATTCAAATTCCAAATTTAAACGATCTCGAGTTATATAAATTCAAGTTAAATTCACTACGGTTGGTTTAACCCTTTAAACCAAGTTAACCATTATTAAAAAACTTTAAACAATTTAATTTATTACTCAATTTTGAACTTCCATTTCAAATTTTGAACTTCTCATAAATAATTTTCCTACTTATTAAGTTCAAAAAATTATCACTTTGGGTATCACATCTTATTCTAAATTCAAAACTCACTATTTATAGTTTATTTCAAACCACCCTTGATATTATGTATATTCACATAGATACATATTAATTTCTTTTGCATACCAAGTTATACTTTTAAAATTTTAAACCTCCTTTGGTTTTTAATTTAAACAAATTCTTTTAAAATTTTCAAATATTTCTTATTTTAAAATGAGATCATATTCAAAGTAGTTTGAATAATATTATTTCCCTTAACATTTTGAAATCAATTCAAATGTTTAAAATTTAGAATTCAGAACTTCACAATTTGAAACCCACTTACATCTTTTCAAATTTACAAGTTACTCTCTTTAATTGGTTACTTTCCTTAAAACATTTTATTGTTAATTGGAAAACAATCATCCCATTATTAAACACAATAACCATTCTATTTTCTGGTTTGAAACCAATTCTAATTCATCTTATTCTGAAATACTTCTCCAATTCAAGATTTAAATTTTAGTTTGAATCCATTTCAAACTTGTCTTTAATTTCAGTTTGGTTGTAACTCTATTACTATTAATTCTTACTATTACTTTTAATTTAATTAATACTACAACCAATTTCCTTAATATAATAGATAATCCATTTCTTATATAAGATTCATTTACTTTTGAAATCATTTAAAAACCTTTATATAAGAAAATACCAAGTACGCTCTCTCATATATATATACACTCAACTCATTCTAGGGTACCACTTACCCTATTCTTAATGAGTAATCCCAACAGAGCCAAGGTTCTCGCTTAACGTTCAGCTCTGATACCAAATGTAACGACCCGAAAATTTTGATCCCGAAATTTCCAGATAGTTAGTGAAAAGAAGAAAGAGATAGAAGAAGAAACAGAAAAGAAACACAAAAACTCACATTCGCAGCGGATAAAATATAATATCAATAATAGTTAAACCAAAGAAAATTGTATCTATCAATTTACATCGATATATCAGAGTTACAATAATTTTATACAACATCGGATAGATACGATTTAAACATGTCTCAGATATATACAATATCATAGTGGAAACTCTCCATACGACCCTGCCATCCAGCTCGCCTCCTGAGCTCCAGAGCGTCCTTACCTGAAAATCTGTAATACTCGGTCTGACCCGAGCATTACATCAAAGTAACACCCGGGTCAGGCTGGAAACCAGCGTGAGTAAATCCATCTAATATACTATTCAACAATCATAAAACTTAATTTAAACCCAGGGGTAACTCATACTTCACCACGAGTTTTCAATTTATCATGGTCAACACCTTCACACATCAATATCTATGTACCTCAACATAGTTTAAAAGGTCCAATTTCTTAATTCATTCCATTTCCAGCCTATTGATTTCACTTATTAAATCCATAAGGAATTTATAGATGATTATAAATCGAAGTGGCTTCGGGAATTTTCTAATACCCGACACCGGTCTCTTGGAGTCCAATGTCATCTTGACCAGAATTATCCAATTAAATACAATTCAACTTTAATTACCAGATAACATTTTTACACATCAACTCATAATTGATAGATAATCACAATATCACCATTCATCAATCATATCATATCACAAACCAATTCATATCAAAGATATCAACCAGTCCAAAGCACTTATCATTATTCAATCATTCATAAGCCAGATTGATTAACTCTTAATCAATTTAAATTATCCTTTAATTAAATTAATTACTATCCTTCAATCACTTGGATTATCTTAATCCTGCTTCATTGATTTATTATAAATCAAATTCATTAACCATCTCTTAACAATCTTACTTAATTAATCTCCCTTGATTAATCATCCTTTAATTACATTCAAGTAATTATCCTTAACCATACCCAGTAATTAACCTTTAATTACTATCATTAATTACAATAATTAATGATCCTTCATTTGCTTCCATTAATTAATTAGCTATACTTATTTGCATTAATCCTCAATTAATTACAATTAACTAATCATACTTTAATAAATCACTTTCCTTAATCAATCCTTAATTTATTTCATTAATTATATTAACTAATGATCCTTATTAATTAATTAACCCTTTAATTAATTAAATAACTAACTTGTAATTAACCATCTCATTAATCATAAACAGTAGTTAACAACTTGTATTTACTTATCTTAATTAATTAACTTCTTAATTATATTAACCCTTGATTAATTAATCTAATTAATTACTCATTAAGTGATTACTAATCAATTAAATTAACAAATAATCCTTAATTAATTACTTTATTAATTAATTACATCTTTAATTAATTACCCTTAGTAATTAATTTTAAATTAATCTCATTCATTAATTAATTAATCACATTAATTAATTAACTAAAATAATTAAGTAATTAACCCTTAATTAATAATTAATCCTTAATTTCCTTCATTAATCAATTAACCTTTAAACACTTGATTAAATCAGTCTTTAATCTTCAATTATCAATCCTTAATTACTTAATTAATTAATCTTAAATCACTAATTTATAATCTCTAATTATCTAATTATAAATTAATTAACCTCTAATTAATTAACTTATAACCCTTAATTATTAAATTTAGAAAAATTAATTAAATCAATACCTTTAATTAATTTCTTAATTAATTCTTAATCATAATTAAATTAATTAAGCATGTCTAATTTCTTTTAATTAACTTAATTAATTTCAAGATAACAAACTTTAATTATCTTAAGACAATACATTATCCTATTAACACCTTAATTATCATTAAAACATTTTTTTAAACCATTTTATCTTTATGAATAACTTTACTTAATTAAATCATTAATTAAGATTTTGAAATAAAATAAACATTTAACTTGATAAATTTGAAGTTATCAAACATATCTTCCTCTACATAACTTAAACATTTAACAAAGATAGTTTAAACTAAATTTAATCTAAAATTTAAAACTTGTCTTTAAAATTCCATTTTTTTACTTGAGTTTAAAAATAACTTTACCCTTATTTAAACAAATTTTCAAACTTCTTAATAAAATGTTAAAGAATTTTTTTATAAAGAATAAAATTTAAAACAAGATTCATTTCAAAATTTAACCCTTACCTTATTTAATTTTGAAGCTTGTTTTATATAAAACCTTTAAACCTTTTTGAAAACTGTTCTGGGTTTTGCTTTATAAACTTTGAAACTTTGGTTTCTTTTAATTCTAAAACCCGATAAAAAATTTCATTACAAACTGAAAGCCTGTAAACAATTTAATAACCCAAACGAGCGTCTTTTCCAATTTCTCGAGTTCGACCCGAGGCCAACTTCTTCTTCCCCCTTTGTAATTTAAACTTTGTTTTCAGTTTTTTTTCCAAACTGTTGTAACACCACTCAAATCTCCTCTACAACAAACTCGAGGCATACTTCCATTGCCCGAGAAAATATTCGATGCAACGAAACCCAATCCCCAAACCAACACTGGCACACACAGGATGCACGTGCACGTGCACCAGAGTTCAGATGAACTCTGACCGACCCAACCACCTCCAACATATCGCCGATTATCTGTTCAAGGCTTCACACAACCCAGGAATTGGTAATGACGAAGAATTCGAAAATTCGTCATTGATCCCATACTGGAACAACATCCCATCATCAGAAAAACTGCTCGCTTGCCCGCCACAAGCCACCAACAATGCCGCCATCTTGGTCAAAACTTCGCCTACTCTCCCCGGTCCAATTGCCGCTGGTGCGATCGACAACGGTGCATTGACGAGTTAACAGCGAGTCCAAAACCGATCCTAACTAAAACATGCGCTAGAACCCTAATTTAATCTCGTATGGTCATCCCTGTTTATAATAAATTTGCTGATTATTTTTCCAATAATCTACAACACTCGAGTTACCTTCGATATAAATATCGAAGCCCATTCCCTCCTCATTCATCGGAAATCACTTAATTTTCGTTTCCTGTTCAACTTGCAATTCCACTTGAAACCCGCGCATAGAAATCATGATTATCATCTTAAAATTCATAAATTTTGATAACAAATCAATTAATATACTTGAAACAACGAATTACTCAAGTCGAGATTTTCGATATAGTTAAAAATTCACTGTTTCCTCAATCTTGAAGTAAATTCACAATACAAAAGCCTGGATTATTTTTAACATGGATAATGTTCTATTTAAATCATCTTTTATTTAATAACCATAACTCAAATTCATATGGATTGTGAGATGTGAATTCTTGAAATAAATTTTCAAGCCTGTAACCATAAGAACAGGCATACATGCCTGTGTACATATGATTTAGCTCATCTATATACGTATATACAGCATTCAAGTGAAATCAACAGTTAGGCAACATTCCATAACATCTACAATCACAACCATCAGAACATATAAACAAAGATAAGTAAATTTGCTCACCTGTCACATGCACAGAACAGAGAAAAGCTTTTGAGTTTCCTGTTTTTTTTCCAGATTTTGATTTTTTTTTTCAAACAGAAAATTGTTTTGCTGAATTCATGCTTTGCTTCCAGTTTGATTTGATTGCTTACTTGAATCCATTTCAGGTTTGAAGATTTCTTGAATTGACTTTTGATTGTTGTTTTGATCTTTGAACCTGAATGTTTGATCCAGGTTGATAGCATCTTTGAATATGAATTTCTTTGCATTGTTCAGGTTGATTCAGATTTGACAATAAAGAGTTTAATTCGAGTTTGTAAACTGATTTTGGATATGATTATAAGTTATTCTCATTTTTGTTTGATCTGTTGCTTCCAAACTTTCTTCATCTCTAGATTTTGATCTGGTTTTATTTTTTTCTTTTTGTATGTTATTTACATTTTATTTTTAATTAAACAAATTGCCACTTGTTGTCATAAGCTTACAAGTGTTTACTTCTCATATACATAGTTTTACAATTGTCATTTGTTAAGTTAATTGTATTTAAGTCCTTATTCAAATTTAATTTCATAACTTTATTTTTAACCTTTATTTAAATTTTTATTAAATTTTATACTTAACTCCTCTCATTTAATTAATTTATAGATCATCATTTTTTTAATATATAAACATTCTAAGAAAAATGTACTATCTTCAAATGCATATTAAATCTTTCATCAAATCCTATTCAAATTAGGACTATTATGTTTTATATTTTAAACTTAAATATATTTATAGCTTAGTTCGTATGCACCTTTAAAAGAAAGAACTTCTAAAAAAAATTATTTAATTTCAAAAGTTATGAATATATATAAACTAAAATCTTGTATCTATTCTTATTATTATTTATATTTTTTTATTCAAATCAGATGCTTTCATATTATTTTTCATATATACAAATATACCTGTATACTCGAGCTAGTATATACTTAAAATTCCAATATAATAAAGTTTTCACATATCCATTAATACATTATTTACAGATATTTATATTTTCAATATTTATTATAGTTTTAAATACATCCCGATATCTTTTTGTTACTAAAATTTTATTTGTTTTTAATTTGCAAATCATTATTTAAATAAATTAAATTCTGCTAATTATCAATTAATAGTTGACAAAAATTCTGGGATATGCAAAATATATATGGTTTATTTAAATTTGAAAATGTTATGTGTATATATAAGTTTTAGTACAAAAATAAATTTAATAATAACCTTCAAAATAAGTAAAGTTTGATTTAAGTAAAATAGAATATGTTTAAGTATTTATTTAAAAAATTATTTTAAAAACTGATTTTTATAATGATTTTTAAGTTAAGGTTCGAAGGAAAATTTTGAATTTATTCGAAATTGTATTTAATTAAGGATTTAATTAAGGACTTTGTTTAATTAAATCAATTTGAACTTATTAAATTTGAGGGTTTTAAGATATTATTTTATAACTTCATTTTTGATTTAAAGTGATTTAAATGGATATTTCAAGTTTTAAATAAATCAAAGGAAATATTTAGTTTTATGTAATTTAAGGTTATTTAAATAATGGATTTATTAAGTGAATATTTCAAACTAAATAATAATTAAATTAAAATAAGATATATATGAAATTATAAAATTTAGTTTGAATGTGATATAATATATATATATATATATATATATATATATATGAAATGGAAATGATATTTTGGTTTTGAAGATAAATTATTTTGAAATGACCATGGTGTTATGATGACCTTTGGTTGTAAACAAGCATATATTTCTACATAGTAAATAGTTCCACGGATTCCTAGAGGATGGTTATCTGAAACATCCTTTGAGTTACTTGTATTTCGGTTGATATTTCACTTGAATTGGATTTATTGATATGAGAATGTTAATCCTGACTGGAGTGTTTTGTGTTTTGCTTTACGCTCGGATCAGACCGAGTGACATAGTATTTGAGACTCACCTTTGGAGTTTGGAGCTTCGCTTGGAGATCCAACTATCGATTCAGCTTTCAGCTTTTCCAGTTGATTTGTTCAGAGATGTCATCAGTCTGTATTTGAGATATTCTGCTGTATTTTATTTCAAACTCTGTTGTTTATATAGTAGCTTCATGAACTACTATTTATTTATTCTGCTGCATTATTATAATACTATGTGTCTGTGATTCTGTGACTATTTATTTACTGTATATGCTGAGTTTTGCCAAATATAAATTAACAATCTGATACTTTGAACAATTCAAGTCCGGCATGTGCGGATGCGAATGGTTAAAAATACACGGATGTTACATGTTCAAAAATATTGCTTCGTATTAATTTTTTTCGTTGCTTTATTCAATTTGAAAAAAAATAATATATAACAGCTGTGGTCATTCATTTTTGGCCTTGTCACCGTGCCTTCGTTTTGTCTTCCCTCCTCCTTTCTCCCCTCCCTCTTCACCTCGTCACTAGACCACCCCCAACACTCACTCACCTCACTAGCCACCTCTCACCGCAAGCATCTCCTCACCGAACCCTCCGCCTTGAATGACAAGCAACAGCCAAGTCCCGATCTCCATTCTCCTCTCTTCTGCATGCTTTCCCACGGCAACCTGAGTTCGCCAGCCATGCACAGCACCCACCAGGCTCTGCCTCAGCAATATTCACCCGCTTCCTCCACTTCTTGCTGTCCCCCTCTTGGCCGAAGGCGCAACCTTGTGCCCGCCACTTTGGCCTCGTCTCCGCTGCTCACCTTTAACCCAATAGGCATGTTTTTGTTTCCATGCTGTTTCATTATATATATCATTTGTATATATATTATAAGTGTTTATAGATAAGTTTTGCTGTGTATATATTGATTTTCGAATTTTAATACAGTTTTATATGCACAGTCGTGATAGCATTATAGATTGTCTGAAATAGTAATATATACATATATATAGTATACAATGTGTGTGTGTATTAGTATACATGAACCATTATAACTAATGTTTGCAGTATGTTTACATATATATATATATTTATAGTTTACACATGTATGTATATATAAGTTTATATATAGTGATTGCAATTTTTATTACAGTATTATATCTATAATTTATATCTAGTATTTTATCTGTAACGATCCGGTATTTTCAACCGTTCGCATCCGCACATGTTGGACTTGAATTATTCAAAATACCGTGTTGTAAATAAAATTTAGCAAATCTTAGAATATACAGTAAATAAATAATCACATAATCACAGACACAGAAACCAGAATACTCGCAGCGGAATTTAAAGATAACTTAGTGGTTCATGAAGCCACTATCAATAGTCTCAAAATAAGTATAAAGTACATAGTCATAAACCAAATATAGTTTGAAATCACCACAGAAAATCTCAAAATTCAATTGTCTCGATTACAAAAGCTAAAATAAGAACTGAACAGAAACTTGACAGCAGCTTGAAAAGAGAGATGATCTACAGAAGTTCTAGCTCCGGGGATGAAGTTCGAACTGAAACTCAGGCTGACCCGAGCGTAAGAAATGAACACAAACACTCGAGTCAGGACATACATACTAATACAGTGTAAGCTAATTCAAGTGAACTGTAATAGAGTGCAATTAACTTAAAGGATGCTTGGGACCGTCCATCCTCTAAGGATCCGATAAACTATTTACTATGTAGTAATACTTCGCTATTATAATAGTGTCTATATTAAAGTAATATTACTTTTAAATAGCGTTAAGGAGTGACCCAATATAGCCCTTAACACGTAATAGTCCCGGTAGTCCATCCAATATCATAGTCCCTCCTGATCGGGAAGCCACCAGAGGATACCACACGGGCTACGGGAGAAAACCAAACTCGTACAAGTCGCGCTAGGGTATGTGACAAGGCACAACTAGGCAATGCCAGGCTAAATATACCAATTACGCTTCCGGACCGGTGGTAACGCGTAGCTGCTACTACCGCCTACCTCGAACAACACTCCCAAATCAAAGGTGCGCACCAAACAATCACAAAGTAATAGAATGGCATACGAAGAAGTGCATCCGATCAAAGGTGCTACCTCATTAGTCCGTCGATCACTCCTGTTTTAGCCACCTTATGCCAATTCACGGGAGTCGGGTCCACGTATTTACCTCAAAGGAAACGTCACCACCATCCTACTTCATTCTGGAATCTCCACCGCATACACGATTGTCAAAGTGGTTTTCGGTATCGATAGAGAGTATGCCCGTATCCGATCCCGGTCTCTTTAACAACCAACGTTATTACAACCCGTGGTTATAAAAATCCAAAATAGTTTTATATTCCAATCAAAATATTACCCTTTAAAACTATTTAAAAGTGAAGTTATCATTCTTACAAAACCCAATATAAAATCCCACAGGTTTAGCCTTAGTTCATTTGTATCAATTACAGTACTTGCAAAGTGCGGAAATATCTTTTTCAACAGATTTGAGTAAATTAAGTTTTAGACTTCAATATAATTTCAGCAAAAATATAAACCTTTATTTAAACAAATTTGACTTATAAAATCATAATTTCCACCTTTAAATAGTCATTTAAATTTCTCAATAATTTATGATTTTTTTATAAAGTAAAATTTGCAAATATATATCTAATTTCTTTATACTTTACTTACTAAAACCAAGTGCAAAATTTTCTATGACTTCTACTTTACAATTAAGTTAAATTACCATTTCAAAAATAAACTAAATTTCCAATACATTTCTTAACTTACCTTTCTTTTAAAACCAACCTCCCCTCTCTAAATCAAGTTATATTTCCACTTCCCTATTTCCACTAATTTACCTATTTAATTCATAGAAAACTTAACCTTCTATTAATTCGCTTTATATTCAAGTTATACCACATTTTCATATTTTATTTCTTAACTTAAATTCCATTTATTTTACAAATCAAAATTTACAAGATAACTTCATACTTTAAATTTTTAACATTTATTTATTTACATATTTAACTTGTATAATATCACTATACTAAAAAAATCATTTTAATCTAATTTTAAATAAAGTATTATAACATTCTAATTTAAAAATATTTAACATTTCCAGAAAATATATATATATAACCACGGGTCTGTATAATATTTTCTAACCTAGGTCAAGTGATACGGATAATATATCATTTCAATCCGTAATTTACACAGTAAATCCGGGTTCTATCATTCAAACCCGCAATCCCAAGTTAAATAAATAACTAAAAATAAACAAATAAATATCGTTCAGGCCTATCATTTCAGCCCGTAACGATTCTATTCTATAGGGAACTTGCAGTGTGATAAACAGTAAATAAATAAATAAATAACAGCATAAATATAATGGTAGATAACATAACTGATGATGCGTAAATGTAATAATAGGGTTTTAACATCATAAATTTATATCACAGGCAAGTAAAAATAAAAAATATAACTATTTTACAATTACACTTGTTATTAATTTACCGATCTATAAGTATGTTCGTCAGTGAGAAAACTCACTTTTACGTAGCTGAAGATTTTGATCCAAAACTACGATAACCACACCAGAACAGTGTACATAAGGCATGATCAATTATTGGAAGATGAGCCAATCTGATTCAGATCTTGACACAAAACAAAACGAATAAATAATTACGCGAATTTAAAACGATCCAAGCAAATTTTAAATAATCAAAAACTAGAGCGAGATTAAATAAGAGGGAGATTGGCACAATACGCTCGACCACTTCACCACCCGACTTGACCCATATATACGAGTCTTGGTCTATTTATATGCACGCATTCATGCAAACCAGGAAAATTGAAGTAATAGGTTGCGTTCAAAAATACAAAGGTGGTGGGCTATAACTCTAAGTGGCGCAGGCATTAAACTTTATATATTTTTTATATATATACTTTTAGAAAGAAAAGTGGTGAAAACTTTGGTTCAAAAGTTTGGACAAACTCATCACTCGGCTGTGCATGGGTACGTAAGGGGAAAATTGGGTGCATGCATATATATATATATATATATATATATATATATATATATATAGACACACACACACACACACATATATATATATATTAAAAGGAATACGTGCTGTGATAAATTTCAAAGTGGTGCACACATTTTTTTCTCTCTTAAAGCACGAGCTCATGCAACTCGGCCAACTGGTGCATCAAGGGGAGGGTTGCACTGATGGTGAAAGAGTGGCTGAGCATTTGTGTAGAAGTGAAGAAACAACGCATGGAGGAAAAAAATAAATAAAAGTAAATAGATATAGCGGCCATAACTGATGTGGATGCTTACGCACGAAGAAGATGAAGGCCAAATGTTGAGATTGTAAAAGAAAGTTATTTAGTGCGAGGCTTTATACTGAGGCTACGTTGATAAATAAAAGGAAACGGCAAATTTTGAAACGGTAGGGAAAGATTGCACGTGGGTTTGTATTAATTTGTGAAACGCAGGTTGCAAAAAAGGGGAAAACACAAATTAAGGCGTGCGTAATTTAAGGCAAGCTAGGATTCGAAATTTAGAACCTTAAAGGAAATAAATGATTTCTTTCATTATCAAAGGGGTGCGTGGGTTTATATTAAAACAAAAGAAATTTGCGTTGATTAAAGGAAGAAACATAAAGCAATCTTTTTCATTGAAACGGAAATGGAAATTTGAATTTTTTTTATATGAACGTGTAAAAATAAAAACTATGCGTTAAATTGAGGTGAAAGAAATAGGAAAGAAATAAATTTATCAATTATACACGGGAGGCAAGGAAAATTTGGAAACAAATAATTACAGTGAGTATTAATTTTTATTACCAGTGTAGATTGCGTGAATTAAGAGAATGAAATGGCAAGCAATATTTTTGCATTGATACGTGATTTTTGATGTTATCATGGAGGATGCGTTGATATGTGTGGGTTACGTAACCAAGTGATAAAGTGGCAAGAAAAATCTTGGCAAACATTTTGTACACGTTTAAAATTTATTAGGAAGTAAATGCGTTGATTAAAACGCAAGAAATATTTATAAAATGGGAAGGTGATAAAAATTATTTGCGTTCAAGGTTGAGTATTTAAATGAAAACTAGTATTGATTGCTTGGAGAAACGACGGGAAATAAATGAAAAAATGGGTAGGTGAAAATAAAGGAGGCAAGCAGATATTTTCTCTGATACGTGATGGATTTTATGCGAAGGTGATTAGCATATAAAGAGAACACCTTGCGTTGATTGAGGTGAAAGAATAGGCAAGAAATTATTTTATCTGGTCAGGAAATTTGCGTGATGTTTGAATTTACGTAATTGCGTTTGATAAATGCAAGGAATAAATTTTGAAACGGCTATAGAGTTCATTTCTTTCCCTCTTGGAAATGCATGAATACCGACTAATTTATTTATCTATCTACGGTATGAATTTAAAGAATGCGTACTACAGACGTAATAATTCACGCCCAAAATATAATGAAAATTACGTATTCAAATTTATACGTTTTCTTATTTATTTGTTACATATATTAGTAAAATATACGTTTAAAGGGTATTCATTAAATACATACTATTTATACCACTAAATTAATCAAAACGGGCGCGAACGTACAAATTAAAACGTTCTTTTTATAAAGCTTATCTATATACTATTAATTTGAAAATTTGTTACTTAATTAAAATATGATTTGCTTACATTCTTTTGATTCATTTACCATTTTCTAAAACTGATGTCTCTATGTATAAAGAAACGTACAATTTTATTCCCCTTTTACACAATATTTATTACCTAATTTAAAAAGTATATAACCATAATAAATCAAACAATCACGAAATAAATATTGTACATATATATACTTTATATGAAAGATTTTAACTTAGAATTTAAAATTTCAATAGAGCTAAACTTAAACCAAAATCAAAATTTCAAAAATTGCCTATATTTATTAAAATTTTGGGCAATGATTGCAAGAAAAAAATGGAAAAGAATTAAAGAAATAGTTTATTAAATTGAAACAAGGCTTAAAAATTTACACACAATACCACTGGCTTGGAAAAATTTCTACCACACCTTAAAACAAATAAAAATCAGTGAAAGTTAAATAAAACAAACTGAAATAAAGTAAAAAAATAAATAAATAATTATATTTTAGGAAAGTAGAAAGATAAATAAAGAAAATGGCTTTATTTATTGAAACTATCTTAAGGAAATTGCAAACACAATTCACTTAACTTTGGGAAATTACAACTCTTCTTAAAAATGGTTAAAATAAATCTTTGAGAAGCAAAATAAAGTGAGAATGAGAATAAAATAAGTTCTTAAGAAAAATATGAAATAAATAAAGAATTCTTAAATTAATTGAAGTTGGAAATTAGAAATTGTAAACAAAATACCACTGACACTGAAAAATGTCAATTACACTTTTAAAAATGTTTTAAAACCAAAATATATATAAAACAAGTTATTTTACCCCTGAAAACATAAATTAGAACATTACATGACTAAATAAAATATTATTTATATAATTTAAAGTAAACAATTTTGTTAAATACAGCAAATTACACCCAATAGGCAAAAAGGCATAACTTTCACAATATAAATCAGATTTCAACGAAACGAAAAGTAGTATTCTTAAAATTTTATTTACTTTCAAAATAAAAGATAAAATTAAAATTTTTTAAACTTTTAAACTTTTAAATTTAAAAGTCAAAGTTTGACCATATTGACAAAATTCATATTTTCGGAAAATATTCTATTAATTCATGTGTGGAATTCTAATCCACACCAAAATTTATATATGAAAAAACAAATTAACTTAATTAAATAAATAAAACATTTATTAAAAATTTTGGGTTGATACATAGATGGTTTGGATGGCAAGCAAAGTGGGAGTAAATGCTAAGAAACAGAAAAGGCATAAGTTAAGAAGAAAGAAACGTATATATGTTTTATTCTTAAATGAAAATGAAAATGAGGAGTTTTGAAATGAGAAATAAATCTTCTTGTACATGATTTGCAAATGAGAAATACATGGCTAGGAAAAGAGTTTGTATGGCTAAAGTAAGAAATAAAGAGACCATGTAGAAAAAGGCAAGAAATCAAGCAATGACCTGATGGGTTTAATTAATTTTTTTCCTTTGTATTAACAGTTGTTCTTAATTATATCGAATTTGTTAAATGTGTTCATTTATTATGATTGACTCCTCAAATAAATTCATTCATATAAGTTTCATTCTTTTATATTACCTTATGAATAAAATATGCATTTCCACTTTAACATTCCTTCCTTATTTTATTACAAAGTTTATTTTTCGTCATATTAAATTAACAAAATTTTATCAATTTAACAATTTTAATTATTAAAAATTTATGGGTCATTACACTCTTTCCCACTCAAAACTTTTCGTCCTCGAAAAGGAAGAGGGTATGGGAATAGAAACAACCTGAAAGAAAACTAAATTGAAACTCAAAATAGAATCATTACTCTAAACCATACAAATTCAATTTTAAATTAATTATTGATTTCATCTATTTAATTTCACCTAAGTTAAATTTAACTATTTCATATTTCATTACTTCATCTTCCAATTATCTTAAAATAAAAATTTCTAAAATCATAAGTTTGAAAATCAATTGTTATACTCAAAAATGTGTTCAATAAATTAGTTTCTTCTTTATTCCTAGTTATAATTAAATTTATTTCTCTCAATATATTTTTATCATCTATGTTAAATATATTTACACTTATTACAACTGCTTAAATTTATTCTTAGTTCCTTTAACATCATTTTATATTGTAAATTATTCCATTACCCTTTTATTCTATTTACCTCTGTTAATCTTTTTATAACTAGAATTTAAGTGTATAACATTTATTATAACCACTCAAATTTTATTTATAAAATTCTTTTTATATTGTATATTATCCAATTACATTGTTAACTTCTGAAAATCAAAGTAAGTTATATTGAAATGCAATTGAGTATTATACAAATAAAACTTTCAAATTTAATTATCTCAAGTTTGAATCATTTATTAAAATTTTTGATTTTCTTTTTATAATTGAAATTATTCTTCAAAATTAAATTTAAGAATTAAATTTCTGATTCCCTTCAAACCATTAAGAGATAAATAAATGTTTGTACATAATATGTCAAATCAAATTTAAATCATATATCTATATATTATAAATCAATTCATATTTTAGAGATTCAAACCAATTAAATTCTTAAGATAACACTGTAGCTAGACTACAGAATGGTCTCTTCACTTCGAAACTCGAAAAAGAATGTCAATGATGCTACAGTCATCACCAAATTATTTTCCAGCGACAAAGAGAAGAGCACTGATTTTTAAACCTTTAAAATCTTTTGGAAACAAATTTCTATTCGAAAATAATTAAATAATATATCCTTTTAAAACATTAAACACAAGATTTGAAACCGTCGGAAATTTGAATTCTCAAGTTCTTGTTTTAATTTCATTTCTGTTTCCAAATTAATTTATAACCATTGTTTATAGTTCACTTATTTATATGAGACAAAATCCAAGACCATAAATAAAATCAAAGACTATTATCTCTTGACAACTAGTTAAATTAATTATAAAAATTCTGAAAATTATACTTATATATATAATATTAGATTTTTTTTCCAAATATAGGAACAAAATTTTCAAAACAACGATAGAGATTCAAATTTGATGGACTCAAATCAAAGAGAATTTTGATTTAAAGATAAGTTAGAATCAGAAGATTCGATGATTAAATGCCAGACTAAGGAACTGGATAAGTTTATATAAATCGTGGGCAACCTTAACCGGGTCAACCGTGACTTAAAGAGTAAGATCGATGTGGATTTTCTGGGGTAAATCTACATTCGATCTGAAGAGATAGAGTTCGGAATAACCAAAGATACTAGCATCTAAACCGAGGATAAATATAAATCTCTGGTGAATCAATGCTAATTGTAAAGGAGTTTCACCCCTTTATTAGAATATTGGTGAGACCGCCAATTCACTATAAAGATCATCCGAAGTGGAGTAATGGGATACTTCAGAATCGAAAGAAGATGAATAGTGAGGGACACGAATGAACTTTGGAACCGTAGGGAACGTTCCAAAATTCAAAGGAAATCGAATCAAAAGAAAGAGATTGAATGAAAGTGATTCTGTAAATCAAATTTACCATACATTCTAAGATTTGCCTAGAGCCAAAGCTCTGATACCAAATTGTAACGACCCGGTATTTTCAACCGTTCGCATCCGCACATGTCGGACTTGAATTGTTCAAAATACTGCGTTGTAAATAAAATTTGGCAAATCTTAGAATATTCAGTAAATAAATAATCACAGAATCACAAACACAGAAATCATAATACTCGCAGCGGAATTTGAAGATAACTTAGTGGTTCATGAAGCCACTATCAATAGTCTCAAAATAAGTATAAAGTACATAGTCTTAAACCAAATATAGTTTGAAATCACCACAGAAAATCTCAAAATTCAATTGTCTCGATTACAAAAGCTAAAATAAGAACTGTACAGAAACTTGACAGCAGCTTGAAAAGAGAGATGATCTGCAGAAGTTCTAGCTCCGGGGATGAAGTCCGAACTGAAACTCAGGCTGACCCAAGCGTAAGAAATGAACACAAACACTCGATTCAGGACATACATACTTATACAGTGTAAGCTAATTCAAGCGAACTGTAATAGAGTGCAATTAACTTAAAGGATGCTTGGGACCACCCATCCTCTAAGAATCCGTTAAACTATTTACTATGTAGTAATACTTCGCTGTTATAATAGTGTCTATATTAAAGTAAACTTACTTTTAAATAGCGTTGACGAGTGACCCAATATAGCCCTTAACACTTAATAGTCCCATTAGTCCATCTAATATCATAGTCCCTCCTGATCGGGAAGCACCAGAGGATACCACACGGGCTACAGGAGAAAACCAAACTCGTACAAGTCGCGCTAGGGTAGGTGACACGGCACAACTAGGCAATGCCAGGGTAGATATACCAATTACGCTTCCGGACCGGTGGTAACGCATAGTTGCTACTACCGCCCACCTCGAAAAACACTCCCAAATCAAAGGTGCGCACCAAACAATCACAAAGTAATAGAATAGCATACGAAGAAGTGCATCCAACCAAAGGTGCTACCTCATTAGCCCGTCGATCGCTCCTGTTTTAGCCACCTTATGCCAACTCACGGGAGTCGGGTCCACGTATTTATCTCAAAGGAAACGTCACCACCGTCCTACTTCATTCTGGAATCTCCACCACGTACATGGTTGTCAAAGTGGTTTTCGGTATCGACAGAGAGTATGCCCATATCTGATCCCGGTCTCTTTAACAACCAACGTTATTACTACTCGTGGTTATAAAAATCCAAAATAGTTTTATATTCCAATCAAAATATTACCCTTTAAAACTATTTAAAAGTGAAGTTATTATTCTTACAAAACCCAATATAAAATCCTACAGGTTTAGCCTTAGTTCATTTGTATCAATTACAGTACTTGCAAAGTGCAGAAATATCCTTTTCAACGGATTTCAGTAAATTAAATTTTAGAGTTCAATATAATTTCAGCAAAAATTTAAACCTTTATTTAAACAAATTTGACTTATAAAATCATAATTTATACCTTTAAATAGTCATTTAAATTTTTCAATAATTTATGATTTTTTTTATAAAGTAAAATTTGCAAATATATATTTAACTTCTTTATACTTTACTTACTAAAATCAAGTGCAAAATTTTCTATGACTTCTACTTAACAATTAAGTTAAATTACCATTTCAAAAATAAACTAAATTTCCAATAAATTTCTTAACTTACCTTTCTTTTAAAACCAACCTCCCCTCTCTAAATCAAGTTATATTGCAACTTCCCTATTTCCACTTATTTACCTATTTAATTCATAGAAAACTTAACCTTCTTTTAATTCGCTTTATATTCAAGTTATACCAAATTTTCATATTTTATTTCTTAACTTAAATTCCATTTATTTTACGAATCAAAATTTACAAGATAACTTTATACTTTAAATTTTTAACATTTATTTATTTACATATTTAACTTGTATAATATCACTATACTAAATAAAAATCATTTTAATCCAATTTTAAATAAAGTATTGTAACATTCTAATTTAAAAATATTTAATATTTCCAAAATATATATATACATAACCACGGGTCTATATAATATTTTCTAACCTAGGTCAAGTGATACGGAAAATATCATTTCAATCCGTAATTTACACAGTAAATCCAGGTTCTATCATTTCAAACCCGCAATCCCAAGTTAAATAAATAACTAAAAATAAACAAATAAATATCGTTCAGGCCTGTCATTTCAGCCCGTAATGGTTCTATTCTACAGGGAACTTGCAGTGCGATAAACAGTAAATAAATAAATAAATAAATAAATAACAGCATAAATATAACAGTAAATAACATAATTGATGATGCGTAAATGTAATAATAGGGTTTTAACATCATAAATTTATATCACAAGCAAGTAAAAATAAAAAAATATAACTATTTTACAATTACACTTGTTATTAATTTACCGATCTATAAGTATGTTTGTCGGTGAGAAAACTCACTTTTACGAAGCTGAAGATTTTGAATCAAAACTACGGTAAACACACCAGAACAGCGTACAGAAGGCACGATCAATTATTGGAAGATGAGCCAATCTGATTCAGATCTTGACACAAAACAAAAGGAATAACTAATTACGCGAATTTAAAATGACCCAAGCAAATTTTAAATAATCAAAAACTGGAGCGAGATTAAATAAGAGGGAGATTGGCATAGTATGCTCGACCACTTCACCACCCGACTTGACCCATATATACGAGTCTTGGTCTATTTATATGCACGCATTCATGCAAACCAGGGAAAATTGAAGATATAGGTTGCATTCAAAAATACAAAGGTGGTGGGCTATAACTCTAAGTGGCGCAGGCATTAAACTTTATATTATATATATATATATATATATATATATATATATATATATATATTTAGAAAGAAAAGTGGATAAAACTTTGGTTCAAAAGTTTAGACAAACTCATCACTCGGTTGTGCATGGTCACGTAAGGGGAAAGTTGGGTGCATATATATACATACATACATATATATATATATATATATTTAAAAGGTATGTGTGCTGTGATAAATTTCAAAGCGGTGTACACATTTTATTTTTCTCTTAAAGCACGAGCTCATGCAACTTGGCCAACTGGTGCATCAAGGGGAGGGTTGCACTGATGGTGGAGGAGAGGTGGATGTAGGCGGGCGTGCAACGACGGTGAGTGGCTGAGCATTTGTGTCGAAGTGAAGAAACAACGCATGGAGGAAAAAATAAAATAAAAGAAAATAGATATAGCGGCCATATCTCATGTGGATGCTTACACACGAAGAAGATGAAGGCCAAATGTTGAGATTGCAAAAGAAAGTTATTTAGTGCGAGGCTTTATACTGAGGTTACGTTGATAAATAAAAGGAAACGACAACTTTTGAAACGGTAAGGAAAGATTGCGTGGGTTTGTATTAATTTGTGAAACGCGGGTTATAAAAAATGGAAAAACACAAATTAAGGCATGCGTAATTTAAGGCAAGCAAGGATTTGAAATTTAAAACCTTAAAGGAAATAAAAGATTTCTTTCATTATCAAAGGGGTGTGTGGGTTCATATTAAAACAAAATAAATTTGCGTTGATTAAAGGAAGAAATGGAAAGCAATCTTTTGCTTTGAAACGGAAATGGAAATTTGGAAAAAAATTATGTGAACGTGTAAAAATAAAAACTATGCGTTAAACCGAGGTGAAAGAAAAAGGATATCAACAATACACGGGAGGCAAGGAAAATTTGGAAACAAATAATTACAGTTAGTATTGATTTTTATTACGAGTGTAGATTGCGTGAATTAAGAGAATGAAACGGAAAGCAATATTTTTGCATTGATACGTGATGTTTGATGTTATCATGGAGGATGCGTTGATATGCGCGGGTTACGTAACCAAGTGATAAAGTGGCAAGAAAAATCTTGGCAAACATTTTGTACACATTTAAAATTTATAAGGAAGTAAATACGTTGATTAAAACGCAAGAAATATTTATAAAATGGGAAGGTGATGAAAATTATTTGCGTAGAAGGTTGAGTATTTAAATGAAAACTAGTATTGATTGCTTGGAGAAACGACAGGAAATAATTGAAAAAATGGGTAGGTGAAAATAAAGGTGGCAAGCAGATATTTTCTCTGATACGTGATGGATTTTATGCGAAGGTGATTAGCATATAAAGAGAACACCTTGCGTTGATTGAGGTGAAAGAATAGGCAAGAAATTATTTTGAACCGATTAGGAAATTTGCGTGATGTTTGAATTTATGTAATTGCGTTTGATAAATGCAAGGAATAAATTTTGAAACGGCTATAGAGTTCATGTAACAACCCGCATATCTATCGATTTTGTATTTAAATATTTTATTTAAATATTTTGTCGTTAATCGGATATTGGTCCGAAAAGCTAATTTTTGCAAACGGTCAAATTAGGACTCGAGACCACTTCCGTTGAGTTCGAAATGTCGTTTACAATTTTTTTAAGTATAAACATTGGTAGGTTTGGAGTTAGTGGAATTTCACTAACTTTTTCCGCTTTGGACTTTGGGTTAGATTGCCATTATAACTCAAGCCCAAACCCCCTTCCTTCTTCTCACTCTTCATAAATTTCCTAACAACCAAGCTTTTGCATTAATGGTGAGTGGAAGAGGAAATTAAAACTCCAAGCTTAGGTTTCAACTTTAAATCCATCATTCAACTCCAAAATCAAAGTGAAGACATTGGATTCTAGCTTGTAGTTGCTTCTCCATTGTTTCAAGCTCCTTCTTCATTGAATTTGTGCAAAGGTGAGATTTTTATCTCA
Source organism: Allium cepa (assembly GCA_030765085.1). Lineage (NCBI taxonomy): Eukaryota > Viridiplantae > Streptophyta > Magnoliopsida > Asparagales > Amaryllidaceae > Allium > Allium cepa. The sequence continues at coordinate 627,171,214 of CM060941.1, forward strand.
CAAATCTAGTCTATAACTATATTGGACTGTTGGGAATGATTCCCTATCACTTTTGCATGCACATTTGCCTTTGGTTTGGATTGGATTGGCGAAAAACTCCAATTTTTAGCATTTTTGGAAATTTCCTACACTTAGCTCGTTCTGGCCACTTGACTCGTTCGGTGATAGGTCGCAAGGTCGCTGGGTCGTAGGTCGCAGGGCTTTAGGTCATTCTGGAAATATTGGCACTTCGGAGTTAGGTCGCTCACGAGTTAATCCTTAAGTCGTAGGTCGCTCACGAGTTAATCCTTAAGTCGTAGGTCGCTCATGAGTTAATCCTTAAGTCGTAGGTCGCTCACGAGTTAATCCTTAAGTCGTAGGTCGCTCACGAGTTAAGCCGTAGGTCGCTCGCGAGTTAAGCCTTAGGCAGTAGGACGCTCGCGAGTTAAGCCTTAGGTCGTTTTGCCTTTATAATGTTAGGTCGCAACCTCTGTTAGGTCGGCCATGTTAGGTCGCAACTCTGTTAGGTCGGCCATGTTAGGTCGCTTCTGGCCTAACCCTTAAGTCGTTCGACTCTTAGGTCGTAACACTTAGGTCGCTCGCCTCTTAAACCGATAAGTCGCACGACCTGTATACTTATAGGTCGTTAGACCCTTGAGTCGTTAGGTCGTATGACCTTATAACCCTATAGGTTAGGTCGCTTCAGTTGGGTCGCTCGCGAGTCAACACTAGGTCGAACCCCGTAAGCGGTGGCGTTGCCCCCGCACCCCCATCTTGGGGGGTTGCCACCCCCCTGGACCCCCCCTCCGTAGGGGATCTTATCTGAAAAACATTGAGCTGATTTCCTTGGATTTTATTCACATCTCCGTATGCGATCTTTGTGATTGATTGTTTCTACAATTGCTTCTGTGTTTTGTCATTTTATAATATAAAGGTTTCAATACTAGTAGTAAATATCAAAACTCTTTTAACAAACAATTTCAACTCTATTTTTAATAACAAAGCTCTTTTCTTAAACCGTTTTCCAATCTATTAGTATATACAAACCTTTACCTCACTCGGATGAGAAATCTAATTAAACGACTTAGTAAAACAAGTGGTATGAAACGCTTGCGTTCACTTCGTCGGTTAATTCTTGGACTTGTTCGATTGAACCTCTTGTGACAATTTTATTAGTGAAGATTTACAGTTTGTTCGTAAATATTTAAGTTAAGCAAGTGGTTATGGGACATGAAGCTAAACTTCTATATTTACTAGCTTAGTGTAGTTGACACTTCTCGTTGATCATGACGATCATTCTGATGCTTTAGACTAGCAACTGTGCGATGTCTCTTGTTGCGAGGTTAGACTAGACACCACTTGTGTGATTCCACTCACACATACCTTTTTGCTTTTTGGTTAGTCTGGACCTTAATCTGTGTGATTCCATTCACACATGTGGGGTAGCTCCCCTTGGTCTTCGGACCGTCATGTGATAGGCCTCTTTCTCTTTTCTATGATTTCTAGACTTCTTGCATTGATTTCTAGAATTTAGGTCATTAACTTGTTATGAGTACAAGTTTGGGGTATGATGCCCTTTCCGAATCTTTGAGAAGATTCTTGTGATATTGATTATCTCTTATTGATTGATCTTCTGTTGATCATTATTTACATACTTATAGTGGTATGTCATTATGGATATTTTATGTTTATGCCATATCTTTTATGTTATATCTTGTCATCTGATATTTATAGCTAGACTGACCCGTTTATTATTTTTCTTAAATAATACTCGGGTCAGACCGAGATGTTACAGGTGCTTCTGCTTGACTTCTTCCTAGGGATTCATAACTCTGACTTTTGGGTAACTGTTTAGATTAGCAGTTTTTGTTGTATACACTTGAGATATAGACTCATAGTTGTATTCTTTTGTATAGCACGTGTTGCTATTCTTTTGTATTATTGTGGATCTTTTGACCACTACTCTGATGTACACTTTCATGTGTTAGTTATATATTCATATCTTCTTCCGCCTTTGTGATATGGATGACTGTGACTTATTTGCGTTATGCTTATTTCTACGTTTGTTTCCGAAGATTATTTATAGCCACCGTGTGATAAGCAATTACATGGATGGTCGCTCCTCAACAGCCTTATTCTCCGTGCTAGTTGACAGCACTACTCCGTAGTGTTCTTGGCTAGCGTGGGTATAGAGGTGGGGCGTCACAGTTCATTTCTTTCCCTCTTGGAAATGCATGAATACCGACTAATTTATTTATTTATCCGCGGTATGAATTTAAAGAATGCGTACTATAGACGTAATAATTCATGCCCAAAATATAACGAAAATAACGTATTTAAATTTATACGTTTTCTTGTTTATTTGTTACTTATATTAGTAAAATATACATTTAAAGAGTATTCATTAAATACATACTATTTATACCACTAAATTAATCAAAACGGGCGTGAACGTACAAATTAAAACGTTCTTTTTATAAAGCTTATCTATATACTATTAATTTGAAAATTTATTACTTAATTAAAATATGATTTGCTTACGTTCTTTTGATTCATTTACCATTTTCTAAAACTGATGTCTCTATGTATAAAGAAACGTACAATTTTATTCCCCTTTTACACAATATTTATTCCCTAATTTAAAAAGTATATAACCATAATAAATGAAACAATCGCGAAATAAATATTGTACATATATATACTTTATATGAAAGATTTGAACTTAGAACTTAGAATTTAAAATTTCAATTAGGATTAAACTTAAACCAAAATCAAAATTGTAGAAATTGCCTATAAATATTAAAATTTTGAGCAATGATTGAAAGAAGAAAAAACGGAAAAGAATTAAAGAAATAGTTTATTAAATTGAAACAATGCTTAAAAATTTACACACAATACCACTAGCTTGGAAAAATTTCTACCACACCTTAAAACAAATAAAAATCAGCGAAAAAAATAAAACAAACTGAAATAAAGTGAAAAAGAAAATAAATAATTATATTTTAGGAAAATAGAAAGATAAATAAAGAAAATGGCTTAATTTATTGAAATTAGCTTAAGAAAATTGCAAACACAATTCACTTAACTTTGGAAAATTACAACTCTTCTTAAAAATGGTTTAAAATAAATCTTTGAGAAACAATATAAAGTGAGAATGAGAATAAAATAAGTTCTTAAGAAAAATATGAAATAAATAAAGAATTTCTTAAATTAATTGAAGTTGGAAATTAGAAATTGTAAACAAAATACAACTGACACTGAAAAATGTCAATTACACTTTTAAAAACGTTTTAAAACTAAAATATATACAAAACAAGTTATTTTACCCCTGAAAACATAAATTAGAACATTACATGACTAAATAAAATATTATTTATATAATTTATAATAAACAATTTTGTTAAATACAGCAAATTACACCAATAGTCAAAAAGGCATAACTTTCACATTATAAATCAGATTTCAACGAAACGAAAAGTAGTATTCTTAAAATTTTATTTACTTTCTAAATAAAAGATAAAATTCAAATTTTTTTAAACTTTTAAATTTAAAAGTCAAAGTTTGACCATATTGACAAAATTCATATTTCCGGAAAATATTCATTAATTCATGGTTGGAATTCTAATCCACACCAAAATTTATATTTTAAAAAAATAAACAAATTATCTAAATTAAATAAATAAAACATTTATTAAAAATTTTGGGTTGATACATAGATGGTTTGGATGGCAAGCAAAGTGAGAGTAAATGCTAAGAAACAGAAAAGGCATAAGTTAAGAAGAAAGAAACGTATATATGTTTTATTCTTAAATATATATAAAAATGAGGAGTTTTGAAATGAGAAATAAATCTTCTTTTACATGATTTGAAAATGAGAAATACACGGCTAGGAAAAGAGTTTGTCTGGCTAAAGCAAGAAATAAAGAGGCCATGTAGAAAAAAGCAAGAAATCAAGCAATCACCTGATGGATTTAATTAATTTCATTCCTTTGTATTAACAGTTGTTCTTAATTATATTGAATTTGTTAAATGTGTTCATTTATTATGATTGAATCCTCAAATAAATTCATTCAGATAAGTTTCATTCTTTTATATTACCTTATGAATAAAATAAGCATTTCCACTTTAACATTCCTTCCTTATTTTATTACAAATTTTGTTTTTCTTCATATTAAATTACCAAAATTTTATCAATTTAACAATTTTAGTTATTAAAAATTTATGGGTCATTACATTGTCAAATTATATATACATGAAATATTTAAGGATTATTTTAATTTACAATACTTTTATATTATAAATCTTTATGTAAGTTAAAGTATTATGTTTTATAAGCCTAAAGTATTTATTTCCAAATATATTATGATTATATGTTTGATATTATATATGTGTTTTTATTTAAACCAATGATTTTGAAATACATACATACATATATATATATATATATATATATATATTTAAATTTAAAATATGTTTGAATTTAGCATATGATATATATATATATAGTTATATTATATATAGTTATATATATTCACTTATACTATTGATCTTGTTTAATCCAGTTCTGATTTGAATTCGTCTATTCCTAATTATCAGCTTTGATCGTCGATTCGTGCCCATCTCATTTTGCTTTAGAAGTCGTGCTTGTGTTTCGTAACTCAATTTCATTGTCTATTCTCTAGCCTCGAAAGGTGAGCAATCACTCACGATTAACTTTCTTATATTTATTAAATTTGATTTCAATCGAAACAACAATTGAAATATGTCGTTGTTAGTTATTTACACTGTTATATATATGTTATCATCTGTATCTGTTCACCGGTGACATCTGACACCATTATATGTTATTTTTATTAATGATATATGCCTGTTATATTTAAAAAAAATCTATTATCACTCTGCAAGTTCCCTGTTAGTTTAGAATTCCCTATGGGTTGAAATGATACATACCCAAATGATCTGTAGAATAGGAGAAAATCGTTAAGGATTGAAATGATAAACCCAAGCGATTTTCATCGAACCGAATTTGGGATTGCGGGTTGAAATGATATATACCCGTATGTATTTAAATTACGGATTGAAATGATAAATATCCGTATCACTTGACCATAGGATAGAAAATTATATACAGAAACTGTTGGTCAATATATATTTTTTGAAATGATTTCCAAGGTTTTGAAATGAATATTTGGTTTTAATAAATATTGATTTTAAGATATATACATATATAAATTTTATTTTTATAAAGGTTTTAAAAATTTATTTTTAAAATTATATGCTTTGAAAATTTTAAAATTATAAGTTAATTTTGGAATTATAAGTTTTAAGATTTTACTTACAATTCTACAATTTAGAATATATATAAAATAAGTTTAATAATAAGATTTGATTTATTAAAGTTGATTCAATAAAGATGATTTAATTAATATATAATATATTTAAGTATTTATTTAAAATCTATATTTTCAAATATAGAGTTTATAATGATTTTAATAAAATTCAGGTTGGAAAGAGAAATAGAAATTGGTTTGAAAGTGAATTTATTTGAGAATTATACTCAAATAAGTTTGATTTGAAATTTATTAGATTTGGGATTTTAAAGATATGATTTTATAACCTGATTTTGATTAAAAGTGATTTAAATGAATAATTCAAATTTACATAAATTGAAATGGTACATTTAATTTTATTTAAATTTGAAATTTGAAGTTTTATTTAAATGTTATTTGAATGATTAAGTAAGTATTTCAAAATAAATAATAGTAAAGTCAATTTGATATATATAAGAAATTATCAAATCTAGTTTTGAAATGTTGAATATTTAAAGCTTTGAAATATATTGAAATTGAAATGGTTTATTTTGTGGTTCAAATCTGTGTTTGAAATTGATATAATTTGAAATGGTTTATTTAGAAACTAAACTGAACTGAAATTGATGAATTGTGGTTTAATTAAATTGGAATTTTGGAATCCGAGTTGATTTGAATCGATTTGTGAAATTTAAGGAAACTATGTATTATATAAAGTATTTTTAAATTATATTTAAAACTATTTTATATTTTATTTTATAAATCATTATTAATATAAAGTATTTTAACACAAAATCATTTTTAATATGAATTATTTTTAATATAAACTATTTTAATATACTAACTATTTTATTTTAAACTATTTTAATCTATAACTACTTTATACGAACTATTTTATTTTGTAAACTATTTTTTATTATACACTATTTTAATATCTAAACCGGTTAAGCGTGAAGTGTTATGGTTTTCCAAAGTATTATGACTTCCAAAATATTATGATTTCTAAATTATGATTTCCAAAGTACTATGACTTCCATAGTATTATGATTTCTAAATTATGAGTTCCAAAGTGTTATGCTTTCCAAAGTATTATGATTTCTAAATTATGATTTCCAAAGTGTTATGATTTCCAAAGTATTATGATTTCTAAATTATGATTTCCAAAGTATTGTGACTTTCAAAGTATTATGATTTCTAAATTATGATTTTTAAAGTGTTATGATTTCCAAAGTATTATAATTTCTAAGTTATGATTTCTAAAGTGTTATGCTTTTAGAAGCTTTACAATTTCGAAAGTGTTATAACTTTGAAGTGCTATGATTTTTGAAAATGGATATATTTGAAATGGAAATGATAACATATTTGGTATTGAAATGGAAATGATATCGTATTGGTTTTGAAATGGCAATCATATTTTGGTTTTGAAGTATAAACTATTTTGAAATGACCGTAGTGTTATAATTACGTTTGGTTGTTAAAGAGACCGGGATCGGTTATTGTCACTCTCTCTGCCAATGCCGAAAACCATGTTAACAACCATGTATGCGGTGGAGATTCTAGAATGAAGTAGGATGGTGGAGACGATCCTATATGAGGTATATACCTGGACCCGACTCCCGTGAGTTGGCATAAGGTGGATAAAACAGGAGCAATCGATAGGCCAAGTGAGGTAGCTCATCCGATCGGACACACTTCTTCATATGCCATTCTATTACTTTATGATTGATTTGATGTGCACCTTTGTTTTGGGAGTGTGGCTCGAGGTGGACGGTAGCTGCGGCTATTCGTTACCACCAACCTGGAAGTGTAATTGGTATATCTACCCTGAAATTGCCTAGTTGTGCCGTGTCACCTACCATATCGAGACCACTACGAGTTTTTTTTGTCGTACCTATGGAGTATCCTCTAGTAGCTTCCTAATCAGGAGGCATTACGGTACTGTATAGATTATTGGCACTATAAAATGTGTTAAGGGGAATATGGGTAATGCCTTAATGCTATTTTAATAGTTTACTTTACTGTAGACATTATTATAATAGCGTATATAACTACATAGTAGATTGTTTAACGGATCCTTAGAGGATAGTTATCCCAAGCATCCTTTGAGTTACTTGTATTTCCGTTGATATTTCACTTGAGTTGGATTTATTGATATAAAAATGTTAATCATGACTCAAGTGTTTTGTGTTTTGCTTTACGCTCGGGTTTGACTGAGTGATACATCATTTGAGACTCAGGATTGGAGTTGGAGTTTCTCTTGGAGATCCGTCTATCTATTCAGCTTGTAGTTATTTAGTTGATTCCAGTGATGTATTCAGATTTTTTGTATTTGACTATTGTATTCGAGACTTTTGTTGTATTTTGTTTAACTCTGTTTATATATAGTAGCTTCATGAATTACTATTCATTTGTTTCCGCTGCTTATTGTTATATTACTCTGTGTCTGTGATTCTGTGATTATTTTATTTACTGTATATGTTGAGTTTTGCCAAATATAAATTAACAATCTGGTATTTTGAGCAATTCAAATCTAGCATGTGTGGATGCGAATGGTTGAAAATACCAGGCTGTTACATGTATGGATGAATGCTGGCATTGCATTTTTGCCTAGAGGGCAATGTTAGCATTCTAAGTGAGAACTACCAAAGGAAGGTAAATCGTTACTTCATGAGCCTCACACCCTGGAAATGGCTAAAACATGGTAGATGAGCAGGGCTATGTAGGTCGCTTCCATAAGGGTGTGTCATTACCATTCTGGATTATCATATTATGGATTTGGTTGTGCATGAAAGCTCTTTATAAAGGTTGGAAACAACCGGGGTGATGACAAATTCTGTGCTACCCGGTAAGGGGTACCAGTCTTGTGTTGGTAGAGGGGAAAATGTGTTTGTATCCCTCGGGATACACACACACACACACACACACAGAGATATATATATATAAATTTAAACCAATGATTTTGAAATATATATATATATATATATATATATATATATAAATTTAAAATTTGTTCGAATTTAGCACATGATTTATATTTATAGTTATATACATATATGTTCACTTATACTATTGATCTTCTTCAATCCGGTTCAGATTTGAATTCGTCTATTCCTATTTATCAGCTTTGATCGTCGATTCGTGCCCATCTCATTTTGCTTTGCAAGTCGTGCTTGCATTTCTTAACTCAATTTCATTGTCTATCCTCTAGCCTCGAAAGGTGAGCAATCACTCACGATTAACATTCTTATATTTATTAAATTTGATTTCAACTGAAACGACAATTGGAATATGTTGCTATTAGTTATTTACACTATTTTATATATGTTATTATCTATATCTGTTCAACTGTGACATCTGACACCATTATTTGTTATATATATTAATGATATATGCATGTTATATTTTTATCGTATCTGTTATCACTCTGCACGTTTCCTGTTAGTTTAGAATTCCTTATGGGTTGAAATGATACATACTCGAACGATCTATAGAATAGGAGAAAATCTTATGGGTTGAAATGATAAACCCAAGCGATTTTTGTTGAATTGAATTTGGGATTGTGGGTTGAAATGATATATACCGGTATATATTTGAATTGCGGATTAAAATGATAAATATCCATATCACTTGACCATAGGATAGAAAATTATATACAGACACCGTTGGTCAATATATATATTTTGAAAAGATTTCCAAGGTTCTGAAATGAGCATTTTGGTTTTAATAAATATTGATTTTAGGATATATATATATATATAAGTTATTTTTATAAAGGTTTTAAAATTTGATTTTTAAAATTATATGTTTTGAAAATTATAAGTTAGTTTTGGAATCATAAGTTTTAAGATTTTACTAACAATTTTACTATTTTAAAATATATATAAAATAAGTTTGATAATAAGAATTGATTTATTAAAGTTGATGCAATAAAGTTGATTTAATTAATATATAATATGTTTAAGTATTTATCTAAAATTTATATTTTCAAATATAGAGTTTATAATGATTTTAATAAAATTCAGGTTGTAAAGAGAAATAGAAATTGGTTTGAAATTGAATTTATTTAAGAATTATACTCAAAAAAGTTTGATTTGAGATTTATTAGATTTGGAATTTTAAAGATATAAATTTATAACTTGATTTTGATTAAATGTGATTTAAATAAATAATTCAAATTTACATAAATTGAAATGGTATATTTAGTTTTATTTAAATTTGAAATTTGAAGTTTTATTTAAATGTTATTTGAATGATTAAGTAAATATTTCAAAATAAATAATAGTAAAGTGAATTTGATATATATATATATATGAAATTATCAAATCTAGTTCTGAAATGTTGAATATTAGCTTCGAAATACATTGAAATTGAAACGGTTTATTTTGTGATTCAAATCCGTATTTGAAATTGATATAATTTGAAATTGTAACGACCCAGAATTTCTGTCAATTAAAATTTGTATATTTAATTTATTTTAAATATTAATAAGTGAAATTTATAAGTCGAATAAATTTTATTTCGAATAATTGGATTTAATTGGATAATTAAATCAATAATTTAATAGTTGAAATTACAGAAATAATTGAAAATTGGGTTAAATATGATTGAAAATGATTTGTAAAATTTTATTTAATCATATTGGAGTTAGAACGATATTTTAGAACTTTTAAAATTGAATTAAAAGTTAAATTGTGAAAATTGAATATTTTAATATTTAATTGACGAGTTAAAATAGCCATTTTTCAAACAGTCTCGGATTTCGACGAAACTAGTTTCATCGGATCTGTAATATGATATTATTGTATGGTTTCAAATTTCGTGTTAATCGGATTTACCGTTTATCCAGGGCAAGCTAAAACGCACAGAAATTTGATTAACCGATTTAATTTAAAATTGATCATTTATTGCCATAACTCGCACAGATGATCGAATTAGCCTCCGAAACCTATTCCATTGTGTTCGAAACGTGGGGTAAACCCTAGAAACGCCAGCCGGCACGCTTCGTTTGGAGTTCGGAAAATTCGGAATGAATAGTGTTTTGGAATATTTTCTATAAAAGCACCTACTCCATTCACTTTTGCAAACAAAAAAAAATACTAGGGTTTCCAAACCCTAGCCGTCGTATATAGTTTCGAAGGCTAGAAATCAATCTCCTTCCTCCCTCATTTTCTTCAAATCCGTTGATGAATACATGAAACGTTCAACTAGAAGTTTGTAGAGCACGTTGAGATCTCCACATCCAACGGTGGAGATCGTTTGAAGTGGAGCGGATCAGCGGCATTCACCCTTGGAAGTGCTGCCGTTCGCACCTAGTTTCCAGCTCGAGGTGGTGGCCGAGCTTCTCATGCTCGCGGCCGATGGTAGGCGTGGTGATGGCGAACGTATTGGAGATGATTGATCGATGCAGAAGTCGACATGGAGGTGGCGGCTATTAGGGATTCGCGAGGGTATATGGGTTCAAACGATCATGTATTACTGAGTGTTCAACACGTGAGGAAGATGGAGCAAGGGGCCATGATCTCCTCTCTAGAAACGTGCGGCCAGGATTGAGTTTGGGGGTAAACAAAAAAAAAATTGTAAATTAATTTATATAAAAATTTGTGTAAGCTTACAAATGTCATAACTTGTTCGTACGAGGTCAGAATCTGACGAAACGAATTGCGTTGCAATTGTTTTGACGAGTACTACGCTATGAAATTGGATTGGAGTCGTTTAGAGCTAGCGAAAATTTTGGGTAAAATTAAAAGTCCGTTTAATTTTATTCGAAATAAAAGCTGAAAACGAAATTGAAATCAAGGTGAGAACTTCTCACTCAATCGAATTGTTTCGATTTAAATTTTAAATAGTTATATTTAAAATTTCTTGATTGTATGTTTGAATGATGATTGTTATCTATTGATTGTTAAAATAGACACTATACGCCGTTAGTAAGCGGAGGTTATTTATTAAAAACATATACCGCGAATATTTCACTGCAAAGTGAAATTGGTATTATTTATGTACTTGGAGTTGATTTTCCCGCATTATATAGCGGATGAGACCCTAATGCGCCGCCTATTAAGCGGATAAATTTATAAATCTCATATACCATGATAATTCCGTACTGGAACGGAATTGGTATTGTGCTAATGTTTGTGGATGTAGGAAAACAGGTTGGAGGGATCCAACTGGATTCCTCAACTATATTGATTTATTTACAGATATTGTGATATTTGTTGATTGTCATATACTGATATTGATTTATTTGGTGCTATTGCATCATCGGATCCATTTTTAAAGTTTAAAGTAACGATTTTGATTTTGAAAGGATTTTTAAAGTGATTTTTGAAGGTATACGTTTTATTCAATTTTCGAATTGATTTAGTTTAAATAATTAAAACGTTATAAATTTTTATGTTATAAAAATTAAGATTTTTGTGAAATATAACCAAAAGGTGGTTTTTAAAATAAATAGATTTATAAAATAGTTTAAATTTGGATTTTTGAATTATTATAAAGGATGTATATACAAGATTTTTAACATTGATATTTATAATAAATATATATATATATATATATATATATATATATATAATATTGGAATTATAAAAAGAGTTTATTAAGTGTAAAATGAAGTATAAAATGGATTTCATTAAAAATTATAGATTTATAAATTGTGAAGATTATTAAATGAATAGATGTTGTAAAATAAAAGATTTATAAATAATTAACTTATAAATCGGATTTTGGATATAAAGTTGAGTTATAAATTGAATTGATTTATAAAAGGGATTTTATAATTGAAGTTTTTATAAATAGAAATGGAATTTATAAACATTGTTTATAAATCCAAAATCAATTGAATTTGATAATTTTAATATAGAAGGTTATTAAAGGAGATATATTCGCGATTTCGGATAGCGAATTATCCTAGAAATAAAATGTGTAGAAAATATTGAATTGGGTTAGTGAAGTATATTCACGATTTTGGACAGTGAATATATTATTAAATAAAATGGATATGTTTTGGGAAATCATATTATAAAATGAATCTAAACGATTTAAAGATGTTTTAAAATGTATTAAACATCTATTTCAATAGATTTCGATGTTCATTGTTGAAATAGACGTTTTTGAGAAATAAGGAAATGGTGTCGACGTTCATTGTTGAAATAGACGTTTTTGAGAAATAAGGAAATGGTGGACTATAACACTGTTGTTATAGTAAATGATTTCTGAAAGGAAATGTTTTATATAGTATTGGGATTTATATATCTATCTTAAATTCGAATCCCTATACTAGTGATTTTGGATCGTCGTAACGATGTTTTACACAACATTCGTTTTGGTCCAAATAAATGTGTTTAAGTGAATGTTTTCCTTAAAGAATGAAATATATACTTAATTTCGATTTAAGTATATTGAATATTTTTCAAGTGTTGAAAATAAATGGATTTGTGAATTACTTATTATTAAATAAGTATGGAAGTGTTTTCCAATATGAAGTGAATATTTTGAGATTTTATCTTTTAAAGATAAATTGAAAATGAATATTAAAAATCGATTTGAAAATCGTATATTCATAGATATTTTGGAATTGTAAATTCACTATGGAATTTATAAAAGAAAGGGGAATTTGTTTAAAAATAAACGTTGATTTATTTTTGAAGGGTGGGAATAAATTTACGGATTTGGAACGTAAATATAAAGTAAATCGGTAAGGATTTATTTAATTGGTTTAAATGAACCATGTTAAAATGAAAGTATTTCCGCGTAAAGAAAATGTTTGAAATTTGTTTTCAAAAGTGGTAAAGGTGAAAAGTGAATATTTGAAATTTGTTTCAAATGGTTTAGTGTGGAAATTATATATCTTGTAAATATATTTTGGAAAGTAAATAATTTGGAAAATTATTTGGAATCTGGCGATGTTGAGCATGCCTATTGATAGTTAAACAACCGACTATCAATATTTACCTTTAAATAGGTATTTGTTGTGATTTGCTTGAATTGGAATGCCACACTTATTTTTGAAATAAGCGCTCACTATTCGGGTTAGCCGGGAAAGGACCTTGGGGTCGTATAACCCATTCTGAATATGTGACACGTCGTTATGAATTGCATTTGATGACCGGTGCTGAAGACCGGATATTTGTGAAAACGGAAGGATTACCGTTGAATGTTTCTGCATCGGCTGATCTCCGATATAGAAATTTATTACCCTTTGTGATGGGAAGTCCGGTCGTAATTAGTGAATATCCGGATTGCAAGGACTTCTTTGTAAGTGCCTTCGGTTCCGTTCGATCCTGGAACGGACTTGTATGGATGTGTGTCTGACGTTACAATTTGAGATGTAAAGCTTGTTTCTATCAAATATATTTCCGTTGGTTGGTGGCGGAGAATTTATTCTCTTAGCTTAACACCCTTAGAGGTTATGTAGTTGATGGTTACTAGTGATACATTCCCAAATTGGTAATGTGGCATACGAAGTGCTGTTGAGCATTTATTGAAAACAAAGCACAGCTTTTATATAAAGCGTAGTTTTGTGGACGAGACTTCGTCGGACCTCACTCCCCGAAAATGGTCAAAACAGGAAGGATGCAGCAAGGTTATTAGGGGGTAGCATCCCTTTATTGTATGTCATTCCTTCTGGATAGAGGTGGTATCATGGTATGGAGCCTAGATACTTAACCTATGTTGTTGCTGCAAATTTATTGCTTTGTGGTTGTTGGAAATCGAGGATCCACGGATATAGATCGGTTACGATCGGGGAATGACATATTCGTGTCAGTAGTTACCCAGTTAGGGATAACCCGGCCTTGTGTTGGCAGAGATCCGATTTGGTTCTTGGGTCGTCTTTCCAGAGGCGTACCCATGTGGCAATGGGAAGTTCCTTGGCCTGACCATTTGTTGGAAATCCAAAGAAACAATACGAACCCTTTACGATTGCAAATTGTATAACCTGCTTCCTCAGGAGGTAGCTATAGCGAGCATAATATAATGGTACCTATGCTTGCTAAGATTTATATTCTACTTTCGAAATGTTTTCAACACTATGCACTAATAAGAATATCAAAAATGATTTGATTTTGCGTAGTAAGCATCTTTGACTAACATAAGAAGAAATCTCCTCCAAGTCTGCGTTTGCATTGTGTGTGTGGTGGGAGGTCTTATGGTAGTTACATTTTCAAAAAAAACATTGCGAATCTATTTTAAAATTATCCTGTACTTTGTTTTAAAAAAATAAACTGTTTTAGTTCTCACACCAGTCACATGACTGACTCGGAGTTTATTGTTTTCCTTCCTAAACTCTGGGTGCCCACCAATTTCCACACGGGCAGTCTAGAGTTAGGTTATCAGGATATTCTGGAATTCAGGAATTGCTGGAGGCAAGCTGGATGGCATGGCGTATTCACTAGTATATATAGTATTTCTTTTCCGCTATTTGTTGTTGTTTGTTGTTGTACACTCTGATGATGTAATTTAATGTAATGTGATGTGATGTAATAACTGATATAGTTCTTTATTTAAAGATTATTCATTTATTTATTATATGTTGTTCCGCTGCGATTGTGAGATTCTGATATTGTTCTGTTGTTCCTTTCTGTTCTGTTCTATCCTTTTCTCTCTTCTTCTATCTTTTTCTTCTTCTTTACCATAACGGTACGGTTTTCCGGCCTTCGATTGCTCGGCAGTTGATATAGTGTACGTATTGATGTCGGTTTTCGAGCGTCAAAAAGTCGCATTCGTCACATTTGGTATCAGAGCATATGGTTAAGCGACAACCATGGCTCTGTTGGGAATTACTCATTAGAGATGGAGTCAGTAGTACTCTAGAATGAGTTTGAGTGTAATAATAGATACGAGCGCGTATTTGTTAGTGAATATGAAATTGTTTTATATTGTGATGATTGGTTTGTTGAGTGATATATGGATTCTGGTCAACACGAGTAATTAACGTTGTTGATAGGAATCTCTAAACACTTGTACAGAACAATTTGACACGATATTATTTAAAATAGGGTAAATGAAATAATTTTACCTCGATTATATTTTATATATAAAGGAATAATTTTTCAGAATTATTAAAGTGTATATATAAATTGATTGTTTGGTTGTTGAATAAGTTAAATAAAAATAACAGTTGTAAAAGAATGAATTGTATAAGCAAATGAATTATAAGTATGAAGTTATAATTAAAATGATTTACACTTGTGAAATAATCTTATATATAAGAAGTGAAATTATATAAGTAAAAGATTTATAAATATGATTTATAATCTAAAAATAAAATTTCAGAGAAGTGTTTTGGATATTTTGGAAACTGTTTTGGAGAAATTAAAGCTCTAAACTCTTTTCGGTCGCTGGAAAATAATTCCGATGATGATCGCGACATCATTGGTGTTCATTTCCGGGTTTCCAAAAGAGGAATTGCTGCCAAATTGTTTTAAATGAAAGTTGTTTGGAAAATTTGGGTTTTGTTTTGGAAATTCAAAAGGTGATTTGAATTGGTTTCAAAAATGGTTTTGAAAGGTTGAAAAGACTATGAAATCCTATTTAAAATATTTATGGAATGATAAATAAGTTGATAACTTATACAATTCGAATTTGGATAGAATAAATTTAACTTATAGGATGGAGTCAAGTTAAAGGGAGTATAAGTGAATCAATTAAAATCCAAGTTGTAATTGATAAATATAAGTGAAATGAGTTTTGAACTTATAATATGAATAATGAATTTAGCTTTGGATAAGTTAATGGATTTGGAAGTTAATAAATAAGTTGTATAACTTATAAAATGGGAAAGGATAAGTAAAACCAATTATCGAAGTGGTTAAACAATTTTGTTAAGCAAAATGAAATAGAATTTGAAATAAATTAGAAGTGTACTTAAGTTGTATGGTGGATGTAAATTAATAAGTGAATTAATGAAATGAAGTCATTAAGAATATGAACTTGAGTTATATAAATGAAATTCAACCTTATATTGTTAAAGGAATTAGCAATTGGATTAATAAATGGATTGAATATTAATCAATTAAATGTAAATTAAATTGATATGGGATAATGAATGGAAGTGTTAATTCATTAAAAGCTAATGATATTGGAAGTTGAATAATTGAATGAAAATCAATTTAATATAAACCAATTGGAATTAAAAGTAAAAATGTTGGACCAAATTGAATGTAAATTAAATAATTTGGTTATGTTATTTGATTGTTAATTGGTTGTATATAAATTCATTAAGTGTTAATGAAATTGAATTAGCAGAATTAAAAGCTATGTAATTGAATTCAGATTGAAAGTGAACTAATGTGAATTTAATTAGTGAATGTAAACTAATTTGAAACGAATGAACAAATGTTAGTAAATCCAATGTTAATGAATCAAATGTGATTAAATTGGAAAACCAATTCATTGAATAATAATGAGAAGTGAATGCATATTGATTTGGTTATGGATTTGTTGGATGTTAGTTGGATGATAGTTGTTTGATGATTGCATTTGTTGCTTTTGTTGCATTTGCTATGTTGGCACATGTAGTTGTTATGTTCCTATATGTTGTATATTGATATTATTTTCATATACGCATGTTCTCATGGTTTGTTGAGTGTTTAGTAGGTGTGGATTGCGCTTGCTTCGCATTTGGAGCTCGCTTTCGCGCTATATTAGCCGTATATGCTCGCTAATAATATATAAGGTACATATCTCGGATTAAATATCGTACTTTTACACTTTTTTCTCTTCGAGATGCCTCATCACTTGATGAGATTTATATTTGTGATATATATACTGTCATTTTTTTTCCGGATCGAGCCGCGCAAAGGAGACTCTGGCGAATTTTTCCGGCGTTAGAATATTTTTTGGAAAATTGGAAATGTTTTTTGAAAACTATAATTTGATTTTGGAATTGAAAGTTAAACAGTAGTAGTTGGTTTCCAAAAGATAACTAAGTATGATTTGAAAACTTAGTAAAGTATTGTAAGAAGTTTAAATATGGATTTTGGAAAGTTAATGGATTCTGTAACTTTTTCTTACTTAGTAATTTCGAGGACGAAATTCTTTTAAAGGGGGAAGTTTGTAACGATCCAGAATTTCTGTCAATTAAAATTTGTATATTTAATTGATTTTAAATATTAATAAGTGAAATTTATAAGTCGAATAAATTTTATTTCGAATAATTGGATTTAACTGGATAATTAAATCAACAATTTAATAGTTGAAATTACAGAAATAATTGAAAATTGGGTTAAATATGATTGAAAATGATTTGTAAAATTTTATTTAATCATATTGGAGTTAGAACGATATTTTAGAACTTTTAAAATCGAATTAAAAGTTAAATTGTGAAAATTGAATATTTTAATATTTAATTGACGAGTTAAAATAGCCATTTTTCAAACAGTCTCGGATTTCGACGAAACAAGTTTCATCGGATCCGTAATGTGATATTATTGTATGTTTTCAAATTTTGTGTCAATCGGATTTACCGTTTGTCCGAGGCAAGATAAAACGCACAGAAATTTGATTAACCGATTTAATTTAAAATTGATCGTTTATTGCCATAACTCGCACAGATGATCGAATTAGCCTCCGAAACCTATTCCAATGTGTTCGGAACGCGGGATAAATCTTAGAAACGCCAGCCGGCACGCTTCCTTTGGATTTCGGAAAATTCGGGATGAATAGTGTTTTGGAATATTTTCTATAAAAGCACCTACTCCATTCACTTTTGCAAACAAAACAAAATACTAGGGTTTCCAAACCCTAACCGCCGTATATAGTTTCGAAGGCCAGAAATCAATCTCCTTCCTCCCTCATTTTCTTCAAATCCGTTGATGATTACATGAAACGTTCAACTAGAAGTTTGTAGAACACGTTGAGATCTCCACATCCAACGGTGGAGATCGTTTGAAGTGGAGCGGATCAGCGGCAATCACCCTTGGAAGTGCTGCCGTTCGCACCTAGTTTCCAGCTCGAGGTGGTGGCCGAGCTTCTCATGCTCGCGGCCGATGGTAGGCGTGGTGATGGCGAACGTATTGGAGATGATTGATCGATGCAGAAGTCGACATGGAGGTGGCGGCTATTAGGGTTTCGCGAGGGTATATGGGTTCAAACGATCGTGTATTACTGATGTTGAATGTGTGAGGAAGATGGAGCAAGGGGCCGTGATCTCCTCTCTAGAAACATGCGGCCAGGATTGAGTTTGGGGGTAAACAAAAAAAAATTGTAAATTAATTTATATAAAAATTTGTGTAAGCTTATAAATGTCATAACTTGTTCGTACGAGGTCAGAATCTGACGAAACGAATTGCGTTGCAATCGTTTTGACGAGTACTACGCTATGAAATTGGATTGGAGTCGTTTGGAGCTAGCGAAAATTTCGGGTAAAATTAAAAGTCCGTTTAATTTTATTCGAAATAAAAGCTGAAAACGAAATTGAAATCAAGGTGAGAACTTCTCACTCAATCGAATTGTTTCGATTTAAATTTTAAATAGTTATATTTAAAATTTCTTGATTGTATGTTTGAATGATGATTGTTATCTATTGATTGTTAAAATAGACACTATACGCCGTTAGTAAGCGGAGGTTATTTATTAAAAACATATACCGCGAATATTTCATTGCAAAGTGAAATTGGTATTATTTATGTACTTGGAGTTGATTTTCCCGCATTATATAGCGGATGAGACCCTATTGCGCCGCCTATTAAGCGGATAATAATTTATAAATCTCATATACCATGATAATTCCGTACTAGAACAGAATTGGTATTGTGCTAATGTTTGTGGATGCAGGGAAATAGGTTGGAGGGATCCAACTAGATTCCTCAACTATATTGATTTATTTATAGATATTGTGATATTTGTTGATTGTCATATATTGATATATGATGTCTTTGTTGCCGTGATTGACTATTTGGTGCCATTGCATCATCGGATCCATTTTTAAAGATTAAAGTAACGATTTTGATTTTGAAAGGAGTTTTAAAGTGATTTTTGAAAGTATACGTTTTATTTAATTTTCGAATTGATTCAGTTTAAATAATTAAAACGTTATAAATTTTTATGTTATAAAAATTAAGATTTTTGTGAAATATAACCAAAAGGTGGTTTTTAAAATAAATAGATTTATAAAATGGTTTAAATTTGGATTTTTGAATTATTATAAAGGATGTATATAAAAGATTTTTAACATTGATATTTATAATAAATATATATATGTATAATATTGGAATTATAAAATAAGTTTATTAAGTGTAAAATGAAGTATAAAATGGATTTCATTAAAAATTATAGATTTATAAATTGTGAAGATTATTAAATGAATAGATGTTGTAAAATAAAAGGTTTATAAATAATTAACTTATAAATCGGATTTTGGGTATAAAGTTGAGTTATTAATTGAATTGATTTATAAAAGGGATTTTATAATTGAAATTCTTATAAACAGAAATGGAATTTATAAACATTGTTTATAAATCCGAAATCAATTGAATTTGATAAATTTAATATAGAAGGTTATTAAAGGAGATATATTCACGATTTCGGATAGCGAATTATCCTTGAAATAAAATATGTAGAAAATATTGAATTGAGTTAGTGAAGTATATTCACGATCTTGGACAGTGAATATATTATTAAATAAAATGGATATGTTTTAGGAAATGATATTATAAAATGAATCTAAATGATTTAAAGATGTTTTAAAATGTATTAAACATCGAAATCATTGATTTCAACATTCACTGTCGAAATAGACTTTTTCGAGAAACAAGGAAATGGTGGACTATAACAATTGTTGTTATAGTAAATGATTTCTGAAAGGAAATGTTTTATATAGTATTGGGATTTATATATCTATCTTAAATTCGAATCCCTATACTAGTGATTTTGGGTCGTCGTAACGATGTTTTACGCAACATTCGTTTTGGCCCAAATAAATGTGTTTAAGTGAATGTTTTCCTTAAAGAATGAAATATATACTTAATTTCGATTTAAGTATATTGAATATTTTCCAAGTGTTGAAAATAAATGGATTTGTGAATTACTTATTATTAAATAAGTATGGAAGTGTTTTCCAATATGAAGTGAATATTTTGAGATTTTATCTTTTAAAGATAAATTGAAAATGAATATTAAAAATCGATTTGAAAATCGTATATTCATAGATATTTTGGAATTTTAAATTCACTATGGAATTTATAAAAGAAAGGGGAATTTTTTTAAAAATAAACTTTGATTTATTTTTGAAGGGTGGGAATAAATTTACGGATTTGGAACGTAAATATAAAGTAAATCGATAAGGATTTATTTAATTGGTTTAAATGAACCATGTTAAAATGAAAGTATTTCCGCGTAAGGAAAATGTTTGAAATTTGTTTTCAAAAGTGGTAAAGGTGAAAAGTGAATATTTGAAATTTGTTTCAAATGGTTAAGTGTGGAAATTATATATCTTGTAAAGATATTTTGGAAAGTAAATAATTTGGAAAATTATTTGAAATCTGATGATGTTGAGCATGTCTATTGATAGTTAAATAACCGACTATCAATATTTACCTTTAAATAGGTATTTGTTGTGATTTGCTTGAATTTGAATGCCACACTTATTTTTGAAATAAGCACTCACTATTCGGGTTAGCCGGGAAAGGAACTTGGGGTCGTATAACCCATTCCGAATATGTGATACGTCGTTATGAATTGCATTTGATGACCAGTGTTGAAGACTGAATATTTGTGAAAACGGAAGGATTACGTTGAATGTTTCTGCATCGGCTGATCTCCGATATAGAAATTTATTACCCTTTGTGATGGGAAGTCCGGTCGTGATTAGTGAATATTCGGATTGCAAGGACTTCTTTGTAAGTGCCATCGGTTCCGTTCGATCCTGGAACAGAGTTGTATGGATGTGTGTCTGACGTTACAATTTGAGATGTAAAGCTTGTTTCTATCAAATATATTTCCGTTGATGGCGGAGAATTTATTCTCTTAGCTTAACACCCTTAGAGGTTATGTAGTTGATGGTTACAAGTGATACATTCCCAAATTGGTAATATGGCATACAAAGTGCTGTTGAGCATTTGTTGATAACAAAGCACAGCTTTTATATAAAGCGTAGCTTTGTGGACGAGACTTCGTCGGACCTCACACCCCGAAAATGGTCAAAACGGGAAGGATACAGCAAGGTTATTAGGGGGTAGTGCCCCTTTAGTGTATGTCATTCCTTCTGGATAGAGGTGGTATCATGGTATGGAGCCCAGATACTTAACCTATGTTGTTGCTGCAAATTTATTGCTTTGTGGTTGTTGGAAATCGAGGATCCTCGGATATAGATCGGTTACGATCGGGGAATGACATATTCGTGTCAGTAGTTACCCAGTTAGGGGTAACCCGGCCTTGTGTTGGCAGAGATCCGGTTAGGTTCTCGGGTCGTCTTTCCAGAGGCGTACCCATGTGGCAAAGGGAAGTCCTTGGCCTGACCATTTGTTGGAAATCCAAAGAAACAATATGAACCCTTTACGATTGCAAATTGAATAACCTGCTTCCTCAGGAGGTAGCTATAGCGGGCATAATATAATGGTACCTATGCTGGCTAAGATTTATATTCTACTTTCGAAATGTTTTCTACACTATGCACTAATAATAATATCAAAAATGATTTGATTTTGCGTAGTAAGCATCTTTGACTAACATAAGAAGAAATCTCCTCCAAGTCTGCGTTTATATTATGTGTGTGGTAGGAGGTCTTATGGTAGTTACATTTTCAAAAAAAAAACATTGCGAATCTATTTTAAAATTATCCTGTACTTTGTTTTAAAAAAATAAACTGTTTTAGTTCTCACACCAGTCACATGACTGACTCGGAGTTTATTGTTTTCCTTCCTAAACTCTGGGTGCCCACTAATTTCCACACGGGCAGTCTAGAGTTAGGTTATCAGGATATTCTAGAATTTAGGAGTTGCTGGAGGCAAGCTGGATGGCATGGCGTATTCACTAGTATATATAGTATTTCTTTTCCGCTGTTTGTTGTTGTTTGTTGTTGTACACTCTAATGATGTAATGTAATGTAATGTAATGTGATGTAATAAGTGATATAGTTCTTTGTTTAAAGATTATTCATTTATTTATTATATGTTGTTCCGCTGCGATTGTGAGATTATGATATTGTTCTGTTGTTCCTTTCTATTCTGTTCTATCTTTTTCTCTCTTATTCTATCTTTTTCTTCTTCTTTAACCATAACGGTATGCTTTTCTGGCCTTCGATTACTCGGCAGTTGATACAGTGTACGTATTGATGTCGGTTTTCGAGCGTCGAAAAGTCGCATTCGTCACAGAAATGGTTTATTTAGAAACTGAATTGAATTGAAAATGATGAATTGAGGTTTAATTAAATTGGAATTTTGGAATCCGAGTTGATTTGAATCGATTTGTGAAATTTGAGGAAACTATTTATTATATAAAGTACTTTTAAATTATATTTAAAACTATTTTATACTTTACTTTATAAATCATTATTAATATAAACTGTTTTAATATTAATCATTTATAATATAAATTATTTTTAATATAAACTATTTTGATATACTAACTATTTTATTTTAAACTAATTCAACCTATAACTACTTTATACAAACTATTTTATTTTATAAACTATTTTATTTTATATACTATTTTAATATCTAAACCAGCTAAGTGGAAAGTGTTGTGATTTTCCAAACTATTATGACTTCCAATGTATTATGATTTCTAAATTATGATTTTCAAAGTATTATGACTTCCAAAGTATTATGATTTCTAAATTATGATTTCCAAAGTGTTATGATTTCCAAAGTATTATGATTTCTAAATTATGATTTCCAAAGTATTATGACTTCCAAATTATTGTGATTTCTAAATTATGATTTCCAAAGTGTTATGATTTCCAAAATATTATGAATTCTAAGATATGATTTCTAAAGTGTTATGGTTTTAGAAGCTTTATAATTTCGAAAGTGTTATAACTTTGAAGTGCTATTATTTTTGGAAATGGATTGTTTGAAATGGAAATGATATCGTATTTGGTTTTGAAATAAAAATGATATCGTATTGATATGGTTTTGAAATGGCAATGATATTTTGGTTTTGAAGTTTGAACTATTCTAAAATGACTGTGGTATTATAATAACGTTTGGTTGTTAAAGAGACCGGGATCGGTTATTGTCATACTCTCTGCCAATGCTGAAAACCACTTTAACAACCGTGTACGCGGTGGAGATTCCAAAATGAAGTAGGATGGTAGCGACGATCCTATATGAGGTATCTACGTGGACCCGACTCTCGTGAGTTGGCATAAGGTGGCTAAAACAGGAGCAGTCGACGGGCGAAGTGTGGTAGCTCCTCTGATCGGACACACTTCTTCATATGCCATTCTATTACTTTGTGATTGATTTGGTGCGCACCTTTGATTTTGGAGTGTGGTTCGAGGTCGGCGGTAACTGCGGCTATGCGTTACCACCAGCCCGGAAGTGTAATTGGTATATCTACCCTGGCATTGCCTAGTTATGCCGTGTCACCTACCATATCGAGGCCACTACGAGTTTATTTTGTGTCGTACCTATGAAGTATCCTCTGTTGGTAGAGGGGAAAATTTATTTGTAGCCCTTAGTACATTTTATCTAGAGACGTACTATACGAAAGGTAGTCTCTTACCATTTTATTGTTGGAATCCACTCTCCAATAAGTGTCGTGCGGACTTACTTCTATATTTATGCTGGAATTTAATTAGTGTATTAGTTTTGGCTATATTCAATATTTACTTTAAACCCTACACACTATGATAATATCAGAAAATTTTCTATGAAATGTTTTAGTTATAATAAGTAAAATTCATCCATGTTTCTTACGACATACCTTTATTTTGAAAGGTTTTGTGACATTAAAATTCAATTTAGGTATGTTTCTCACGCTGGTTTACCAAACTGACCCGGGCGTTATTTTCTTATAATGCTCGGGTCAGCCTAAGTATATTTTTCAAATTTAGCTGAATGCTTTGGGGCTTTTGGGAGATGAGCTGGATTCTCCAAAACGTATTCACGTACATGATATTCTTCTACTGTTCAGTTTGTCTTGTTCCATTGCTGTTAATAAGCAATTGTAAGGACAGGCTATTATAACTGTCTAGGTTGATAATAGGTCAATATACTTTAATGTTGTGTATATAATAAAATGTTTTTTTTGTAAAGCCTTGTCCATATTATCCATTTCTTGTCATGATGTGAGATTTTGTTCTGTCTTTTTCTTTCTTCACCCTAAATGACTTATCTTTTGAATATTTAAATAATCGACACACGATTACCAATGATGTATTAAGGGTCGCTTTTAGGTGTAAGAAAGAAAGGCAGGTCATTACAACGTTGTATCAGAGCTTATGTTGAGCGAACACCTAGGCCTTGGTGGGTTAAACTCATTATAGATAGGGTTAGTAATGCCCTAGAATGAGCAACTCATTAGAGATAAGGTTAGTAACACCCTAGATTGAGTCTGAGTGTATATATTGAGTGCGTATTTGTTAGCGCTATAAATTTTTTTTATATTATGTCGTTTGATCTATTAAGTCAAATGTTTGGATTTTGATCAATACGAGTAGCTAATGTTATTGATATGGATCTCAAAATACTTGAACAAGGCCAAACTGAAATGATATTGTTTTAAAATCGGTAAATGAAATAATTTTACCTAGGAATATATTTTATATATATGAAAGGAAAATTTTCAAAAATTTAATTGTGTTATTCTTGATTGTGTTCGTTTGTTAGGGAATGATAATATTTAATTATTATCAATTAAGGTTTTGATTAGGCAGGCTCATCCAGTTTTGAGCATTGACTATTGTTGGTTAATCTATCTATAATCTTTCTTTTCAAAACATGGGTTAGGTAGATAGAAAATTTTGGGAACACCAAAATGAACACCTTGTGAGTTAAGTTTCACAATTTGACTAAAAGACGTTTGTTGATAATGTTGGTTTGAAATTTGAAATTTAATAAAAGCTGTTTATTAAAAGAAAATCAGAATATTTTGAAATAAGTATTTGGGAAAATGATCTTTATAAATTGGGTTTATAAAAACGTATTTTGTAAATAAATGATTTTTGAGGACTTAAATTTTGGTATTTTTGGAAAATGATTTTCATGGTTTGGGGAAAATAATAATAGTATTACTTAAAAGTATTTATGACTAGAAGTTTTTCTAAGATATTTTATGGAAATGCTACCATTAAAATTTGCTATAAAATTGTTTTGATAAAACATAGTTTTATTTGATCCCAAAAGCATGTTTTGATTTACAAAAATAATGTATATTGTTATTTCAAATGATTTATGGAGAAAGAAATAATAGTTTTACTTGAAATAGTTTTAAATGATAGATATTTTGGAAATAATAGTGATGTTTATTTAAAAATGTTTTTTAAGTATAATTATTTTTAAAAATAAAATTTTAAAGGAAGGTGTGTTTCTTTAGATTGGTTTGGGTAATGAGTCTTGATTTATTTTGTGATGACCCATATTTTTAGTCTTCAAATTTGAATGTTTAACTTATTTGAATATTCGAATTCGAATTTTAAATATAATAAAATCCGTGTTTCAAATAACTGTAGATTCTAATGACGTAATTTTAATTCAATTTGTAGAATTTTTCTATAAATTTTAATTTGTAAAATAATGAAATTCTCGTTTGACGTATTTTACGTCAAACGTTGTTATTTTTTAAATTCAACGAAATTTGATAACCGGTGTATTTTATTTTTGTTTTGTGATTGCGTCACATTTTTGTATGCGATCATATTCTACTTTCTATCGTCCACATAGCTCGTACGCGGACACAATATTGTATGATGGGGTACCGAAACTATTCAAATTCAAAACACAAAATATACAGTGACAAGTACACAACAGCACACAATAGCACAATGTGGCCATGTTCCCTTTCACCCTACTAGCTGCCATTGTCCCCATATGTCCCCTCTGACTCTTGTCCCCCTTCACCTCCTTACATTTAAGCGCCTGTACCATTATGAAATGCCTTGACATGTCTCCACCTCCTTACAATTTGAGCGCCTGTATCAAAATTTTGCTTCATTCCCATTTATCATGTTACTGAGAGTGAAAATACAACCATCCTCCACTTCAAAAATCAACTCTCCCTTATCTATTCATTTTTAGCACATTGTTCCAACATGGAAGTTTTTCAT
This sequence comes from Allium cepa, assembly GCA_030765085.1. Lineage (NCBI taxonomy): Eukaryota > Viridiplantae > Streptophyta > Magnoliopsida > Asparagales > Amaryllidaceae > Allium > Allium cepa. The sequence continues at coordinate 627,197,710 of CM060941.1, forward strand.
CAAGGTCCATAGTAATTTTGGAAGTTGACCGCTCGAGTTTTTGTCGAGAGACAAGAGAGAAATAGCCAAATTATAGAAAGATGGAACGTTTTGTCGTAGATTTCAAAAATTGAATGCACACAATCCGCTTGGAATTGGAAGGCGACATGTGCGTCGTTGGAGTCAGGTCAGAATGATTTTTTTTGTGTGTGAATTTGGGAGCGTTCCATGGAGGTCAACAACGGACATGGAAAGCTAGGGTTCTACCTAGGTAGAGCTGTAGGTGGAATTGGATCTAGAGGTGGTCGCCATTAGACTCGGGGTTGAAAGGGGAAGCTTGTGGCCGAATTTGGTGTAGGTTGGTGCTAAAATGAGGGGTGTGACATGCAGTGCCATCCCAAGGGTATTCAATGCCCTAGTCCAAAAAGCATTTTTATTTGTTTTGTTGCCCCTTAACCCAATCAAAAAAAATGCATATAACAAAATGTAAAAATACACAAAACAAATTGTAAATTCTTTATAAAATTTAACATCCATCACAAAATATTGATCATACAAGTCATTTTGATTACATGCCCAAAAATCAAAATGTAAACATAATATCATGACACATTAATACATATTAACGAAGACAACTTCTTCTTGCATTTTTTGAAGCAAACTCCTCTATTACATCTTCATAGGTAAGTTTGTCTAAATACTCATTTTCAATTGAAATCATTGCTAGCCCACTTAGTCTCTCTTGCGACATAGTAGTCCAGAGATATGTTTTAATCAATTTCAATTTTGAAAAACTTCTTTCCGCCGAAGCAACCGTAGCCGGAATAGTCAATAGAACTCGATAAGCAACCCAAATATTTATAAATCCACTTAAATCCATATAAGATCTCAAGAAATTAAGTATATCAATTGACGAAGTTACTTTTGATGATAAAATTCCTTTTAGTTTTCGAAGTTCAAAAAATAACTCTTTACCACAAATATCTTACTCTTCATTGTGCTTCAAAAAACCTTCTAGATTCATGCAATTATCTTTCAATTCATCATTGTCAATATTTTTAAATCTTAGAATCAACAAAAATCCAAAAGTTTCTTCATAAAGTTTAAATTGGTCAAATCGATCTCTAAGTGAAATTAAAGTTTGATCAACTATTAGAAGAAAATAAGTAACTTCAAAAGTATTCTCTGGAGATCGCTTATCATTTTCCTCCACAATTTCTTCGTCAAACTGTTTTTTTCGTACAACTCTCTTTTCAATAAATTTTGGATCAATACCAACATCATTTGCAAGCATTTTAGCCTCCTCCATCATGTTTTCAAATCCATCTTCTCTGAATTTTTCAAAAAATGCGACAAGATCTTTAATTTTTGTAATTGCATCTTCGATATCCATATCTTCCCGTTGAAATATTTTACTTACTCGATTAATATTATCTAATATTGTGTACCAAATACACAAACCAATTAAGAACTCAAAAATTTTCAAAGCATTTTGACATAATCCTTTGGCCTCCATCATTACAACATCATCTTTAGAATCATTTGTAGTATAATCAAAGCATCTCTTAATTCCAATGTTTGAGTTCTAATTGCTTTAACACTTTCAATGTGATTTTCCTACCGAGTTGCCGATAATGGTTTTGGAGTCAAACCCTTCACATAACTTCGAAGTATTTTCCATCGATGAGTTGAGCCGAAAAATAAAGTAAAAATTATTTGCACAAATGCAAAAAAATTTCTAGCTTTCATACATGATTTTGCCATATCACATAAAGCAAGGTTTAAACTATGACATCCACATGAAATGTAAAAAGCTCTAGGATTTACATTAAGTAGCCTTTTTTGTACACCTTGATGTTTACCTTTCATATTTGAACCATTATCATATCCTTGTCCTCTCACATCATTGATATCAAGTTTAAGATCAATTAAAATATTTTCAAGCTCCTTAAAAAGACCAAGCCCGGATGTATCATCAACCGTTATGAATCCAAGGAAATACTCTTCTACTTTTATATCACTTGCATCATGAACATTCAAACATCTTATTATAATGGACATTTGCTCCTTGTGACTTAAATCCGGAGTACAATCTAGAATAATTGAGAAGTACTTTGCTTTTTTTATTGGTGTAAGCATTGTAATTTTGATCTTATTAGCCAACAAACCTATCAACTCATTTTAAATTTTATGGCTAAGATAATGATTATTGATTTCATTATTTACAGCACATCTTAGATGATCTTCCATAATTGGATCAAACTCGGCAACAAATTCAATAATTTGACAAAAAAGTCCATTATTTTTTTCATATATCTTCTCATTTTATCCACGAAATGGTAGATTATTCCACGCAAGTATCTTGACAACACCAATTATACGCGCAAGTATTTTTTCCAACGTTGTTTCTCTTGGTCAATTTAAGATTCCATTGCTTTATCAATTGTTGCCTTTTGTTGAAGTCCTATATGCAAATCAACCCATTTAATAACATTTGCGTTGTGTAATGGATTATTTTCGTGTTCTCTTAGCTTCCTAGGTAAATTATGCCAATCGTTGATTCCTTCTCCAGCCAATTGGGATGGTCTTTGGCTATGATCAAATAACTTACAACAAAAACAAAAAACTTTATCATGTTCATTTGAATAAACAAGCCATTTTCTTTCATGTTCTTCTCCACGTGGATAACCACCAATATAATGTCTAGAAGAAAAGTTTCTACCGTCAATCTTATTTTTTGGAAACACATCATTATCATTCAATATTTTTATTGGACCGCGTTGCACTAACATTATTCTTTTGGTACTAGTAATTATTCCCCACAATCCCGATCATAATTAACATCAACATCCTTTTCAGGATCAATAGTAGTTACATTGCCAACATCTTCATCATGCCCCTATATGACTTCTACATGGTCATCAATTTCTACTTCAACAATTTCATTTATAGGCTCCATGGATATCAATGCTAGGACCAATATTTTCCCCGTTTCCTCAATTTGACTTGAATTTGAACTTTGAGATTCTTTATTTCTCGCTTGAAATAAATTTGTAATTGAACCAATCATTGATTTTGCTTCGTCACATCTACGTTGCTTTTTCATTCTATTTTGATATCTCAACTTCCGTTTTCGGTTCCTACCTCAGTTTAAGATACATCATAAAATTAATGTTCATTAATAAATACTCTGCTATTTATTACTTGAAGAATCTAAAAAACAGAAATCTTTAGACTAATTAGAGGTTGAAAAAAAGTTAGCTGCAAATTACAGTTATCTTTTATAAGTTAACTCTAATTGCTGATAAAATGACAAGTAGAACTTCGTTCCAATTATATTTTATTTTTATTTATTATATAAATCTAATAAATATAAGTCACGATTTAAAAATAAAATAAAATTTGATTACTCCATCACGAATTCTAAGCAGTGTAACAACACGCATATTTATCGATTGTATATTTAAATATTTTATTTAAATATTTCATCGTTTGTCGAATTTTTGTCCGAAAAGCTACCTTTTTCAAACTGACGAATTAGGACTCGAGACCACTTCCATTGAGTTCGAAATGTTGTTCGCAACCTTTTTGAGTATAAGCTTCGATATGTTTGGAGTAAGTTGATTTTTGCTACTTTTTCACTTAGGGCTTTGGTTTGGGCTGAACCTTTTAATCACTTACTAACTCAGTCCCAACCCCCTTTCCTCTTCATTACTTCATTCCTCAATTCCTAATACTCAAACTTTAGCAACAATGGTGGGAGGAAAAGGGAAATTAAAACTCCAAGCCCTAATCTTTATTGCAAATTCAAGCTTCTACCTCCAAATTCAAGAAGAAGCTTTGGTAAGCCTTCTCTTCATCTTCTCCAACTCTTTCTCCATTCAATTTCAGAAATTTCCTAAACCTAATTTAGTAAATGCTTCTCCTTTAAGCTTAGATTCAAGCTTGTTGGGTTGAAATTTAAGAGTGATTGTTCTTGCCATTGCTCTATAGCTTCTTCTTCATTTATTTAGGTTCAAAGATGAGATTTTTATCTCACATCTTCGTCTATAATTATCTTCGATTGTTAGGTATGAATTCCTAATACTCATTCTTGTGCAATTGATTTTGGTTTGGACCGATTTTGTGTATATTCCAATTTTTGGTGTTTTGGTCTAATTTATGAAAATCCTAATATGGATATTTGGACATTGATATTTGAGGCGTATCGAAGAGCCGTTAAGGCTGGGTTGCCGCTTGGCGTAAATCCTTAGTCGTTGTAGCTCGATCGATCGCTTCCGGTATTCGTTTGGCCATTTTTGGTCTAGGTTCAGGGAATGCCCTGAACCCCAGTTTCAGACGTCTGAATATTATACTGGGAAGATTTGCATTCCCAGATTCAGATGTCTGAATCTATATTTCAGACGTCTGAATTAGTTTGTTTTGGACCAGAAAGGAAATAGGCTAAAAATTGCCTATTTCAGACGTCTGAAATATAGGGTTCAGACGTCTGAAATATACTCTGGAAAACTTTTGGTTTTCTAGATTCAGACGTCTGAATCAAGGATCCTTGATTTCAGACGTCTGAATCTGCACTCTTTTGCCTATTGCCTATTTAGTTTGAATATTCCAACTTTAATCGACTCGTATTGATTCCCTTTTGTTATTATCACTTATTATCGACTTTGATGACATTTTCTTCGTGATTTTTGGGAATATCCATTTCGACGGATTCGGTATCGATTTCTTTGGATTTGATTTCACGTCTTTGAATGTGAATTTTGATGATTGATTGTTCCTACAATCCTTTCTGTGATTTATCACTTTAAAAATATAAAGGTTTTCTATACTAGTAGTAAATATCAAAACTCTTTCTTCAAATGATTTCAACACTATTTTATAACAAAGCTCCTTTTCTCAAACCGTTTTCCAATCTATTAGTATATACAAACCTTTACCTCACTCGTATGAGAAATCTAATTAAACGGCTTAGTAAAACAAGTGGTATGAAACATTTGCGTTTACTTTGTCGGTTAATTCATGGACTTGTTCGATTGAAACTCTTGTGACAATTTTCTAGTGGAGATCTACAATTTGTTCGTAAATATTTAAGTTAAGCTAGTGGTTATGGGACATGAAGCTAAGCTCATATATTTACTAGCTTACTGTAATTGACACTTCTCTTTGATCATGACGATCATTTTATGATTTAGACTAGCAATTGTGTAATGTCTCTGTGTTTGCAAGGTTAGACTAGACACCATTTGTATGATTTCGACTCACACATATATCTTTATCTGCGAGGTTAGTCTAGACACCATTTGTGTGATTTCGACTCACACATATCTTCACTTTGACTGCATGGTTAGACTAGACACCATTTGTGTGATTTCGACTCACACATATCTCTTTGTCCGCATGGTTAGTCTAGACACCATTTGTGTGATTTTGACTCACACATATCTTTTCTGTCTGCGAGGTTAGACTAGACACCATTTGTGTGATTTCGACTCACACATACCTTTTTGCTTTTTGGTTAGTCTAGTCCTCATCTGTGTGATTTCGACTCACACATATGGGGTAGCTCCCCATGGTCTTCAGACCGTCATGTGATAGGCCTCTTTCTATTTTTATGATTTCTGGATTTGGTGTGTTAATTTCTGGAAATTTTATGCTTCACCTATTTTCGTGATTTCTATTGATAAGCTTTATCAATTATTGTGCCTTGGTGAATTCGTGTGTCATTGACTTGTTATGAATACAAGTTTTGGGTCTGATACCCTTTTGGATCTTTGAGAAGATTCTTGTGATATTGATAAATCTCATGTTGATTTCCAAATTACATACTTATTGTAGTATGCTATTATGGTTATCATATGTTTTGCCATATCTCTTATTCTATATCATGTCATCTGATATTTATAGCTAGACTAATCCGTTTATTATTTTCTTATTAAATAATACTCGGGTCAGACCGAGATGTTACAGGTGCTTCTGCTTGACTCCTTATCGGACCATCACCTGATCTTTTGGCTAACTACTCTAGTTTAGTAGTTTTTGGTGTATACATTTGAGATATAGACTCCTTGATGTATACGTATTCTTTTGTCTTGCACTTGTATCTATTCTTTTGTGTTATTGTGGATCTTGTTTGACCACTACTCTGATATACACTTTCATGTGTTATATATTCATATCTTTTTCCGCCTTTGTGATATAGATGTCTGTGACTGATTTGTGTTATGTTTATTTCTATATTTGTTTCCGAAGATTATTATAGCCACTGTGTAGTAGTTTTGTGTTTGTATTGGTGTGTCGGATTTCCTCTCGAAACCAAATGCATGTTATACTATCCGACATAGCGGTGCTCAAATAAAGCAATTGAACGGATGGTCGCTCCTCAACAGCCTTATTCTCCATGCTAGTTGATGGCATTACACCGTAGTGTCCTTGGCTAGCGTGGGTATAGAGGTGGGGTGTCACAAGCAGGCATGCTTTTTATCATGTTGTTGCAGAATTAACATTTTTTTCAATGGTACAAGCAAAAGCATTGAACTAATTAGAAAAATAGTCATCTGAAACATTAAAAAACATGAATGTATTTGTATTTAATAATTTACAGCTAAAAGAACACATTTTAAAAATCAGTAATTAGTGACTCTAGGTAGCAAAACTAGAGTTGACCTCTAATTAGAGGTATGCATCTAACTAGTATAAAAAAAGCCCCTTAATGGTTCTAGGTTTGATGATAACTGAAAGCTTTGGATGAAATTTCATAGGAGCTAATTTTAACGGTTCTGTATCAACATGCAGAAGTGCTAAGCCGGAAGTGTATCAACAGCCAGTTAATACTTAATACTCACATTGTTGAGGCTTTGAGCTGAGACAAGGGTTTGCAATTTGAGCAGCCGAGGTGCGATTGCGAAGCGATTGAGAGGGATGAGAATCGAGATGATTGAAATCGTAGGTGGCCGCGAGTTGCGAAGATGGAATTGACACAGGTGGCTGCGAGCTGCGACATGGGATTGGGAGCGTGGACCGTAGTGGCCTTCGCTGTTTCGCAGCAGCAAATTGATCGGAGGCGGAGGAAATCGCGTTTTCTTTTTCTTTTTTCTTTTTTCTGATTTATTGTTGCCCTTACCGCGTGCGTTGCCCTAGTCTTGTGTCTCTCCGGACTTTGTTGTGGGCCGGGCCTGGCGACATGGAGTTGGGACGAAACCTGTAGCTTGATTGTGTGTGTTTTGGCTTGATAGGATTTTGGTAGAGGAGGACGGAGGTGAGACCAAGGCGAGCGTTGTGACGAGCACAAGGATGCGTACTTGTGGGTGGCCTCGAGGCATCAAACGGCGGAGTGAAGCATGTGTTCACGTGCATGGTATGCTGGCATTATTCTTTTTTCCAGGTGAAATGATTTGAGATAGAGGAAGAAAGCACTACTCCTTTTGGAGCGGGTTTGCATGGGTGCATGGGCCTTGGGCTTGAATTGATTTTGGGTGAGAAATCTATTTTGGACTTGTTTAAATATTTTATAAACTTAAGTTGTTAAATTTTAACAAATCATAACTTCCCTGCTCTAAATCCGTATTACCCGTGGGTTTTTGCATTTATTCGTATTGGCAAGTACAATGCCCTAGTATAATTTGTTGTTAGTTTTGGTAGAGTATAATTTAACAATAAATTAAGACGGCCTGATTATAATTACGTTAGTTTGGATAATTATGCAGTTTAATTAATTATACTTAATGGTTTTTATTTATTTGGCTAAATAAACACAATTTTGTTAAAGTAAATTGGATATGGTAATTTGAAAACTTGTTTAGCAGAATAAAACGTTGTTTCGTTGATTAAAATTAATTGGACACTTTTATAGCAGAATAAATCATTGTTCTGCTATAATTAACCGGATAGAATATATTTGGACATATATTGGATAGAAATAAATCCCATTCTACCATACATTTATATGGACATTTTTTTACATATCGATCGACAAATGTTCGATAAGCATTGGGTTAACAATCGGTTGTTTGTTATGGATTTGATTAACATATTGGACTGCTTAAGTAAATTCTGGTATTATAACTCGAAAATTTAAATTGAATAAATGGTGGCTTTATTAAGTACCATAGTGGCCGCTAAGTCTCTTTTCTAAAATTTTCAAATTAACTAATTATCTTATGAAAGTTGATTAAAGATTTATTAATTATTATATTAATAAGGTTTTATAGTCATTAAATTATTTTATTATTATTAATGTTCAATACTTATTGACATATCAAAAGCTAATAATACTTATCTGAATTTAATTATTATTTTAAAGTTAATTATTATTTTGAAAGCTAATTATTGTTTTAAAATTTAATGTTATTTAAAATTAATTATTTAAAGGCAACTATTATTTTAAGTTATTTAAATATTTAAAAGTAATAATTATTTTACGTTTATTTTTTAAAGATAATTATTTTATATTCAAATTTAATTATTTTATTCTAAAGTAATTTATTATATTATTGATATTTTAAAGTTACTTTTTATTATTATTTTAAAGGTTAAAGTTAAATAATTATTATTTTATTTAATATCATTTTAAAGTTATTTTATTATTATGATAATATTGTTTTAAACTTAATTTATAATGATAATATTATTATTTTAAAATTTATTTGCTATTATATTAATAATGTTTTAAGTATAAATAATTATTATATTATTGAGGTTAAAGTTTTATTCTTACAAACATTAAAGTTCATAATTATAAGTATTAATAATGTATAAAGGGTTTATTATTATCTTATTATTATAATTTTTAAAGGTTTATTATAATGTTATCATAATTTGTTTTGTAGTTTATTATTTTATTAATAATTGTTTAAAGTTATTATTTTAATAATGTTGTTTAAAGAAAACTGATTGATTTATTTAAGGTTTTTTAATAATAAATTATTTTATAAAAGATTTTTAAAAATAGTAAACTGTTTATTAAAAGGAATCAATTTCAAAGAAAGATTATATAAAGTTTTTATTTAATAAAAGAATGTATTAAAGGAATTTATAAATTTGGAAAGAGATTTTGAAATTGGATAGAAGTTTATTTTAATGATTTTTGAGATTTACAAAAAGCGTTTTATAAATAGTCTTGATATTTATAAAAGGGTTTTATAAATAAGCTTGGACATTATGAACAAATGGATTTGGAATTTTAGTAAAGGAGATTTTCATAAATGAAAGAGGTTTATTCAAAGGATTTATTGAAGAAATTGACCTTATTAATTTTGGTGGTGTGAACGTTTGTTCCATGCTTAACACTAAGGGAATAGTATTTAGGTTTATCACCATCTCGTTTTCTTTTTAAATAACTTTGTTTGATCCTTTAATATGATTTTGAAATAAGAAATCTTTCATAATGTTTTGTGAATATACTTATACTTATGCCAGTGAGATAAGTATATGAATATTTTGATAAACATTTTAAAAGGAGATTTAGTAAATGAAAGATTTATTTATTTTGAGGCTTAGTGATTGCTCTGGGTAATTAAATATCTGGATTGTTGTTGTTTATTTAATTGATAGTTAAATAACCAACTATCAAATCTTAGCAATTTTTTACTTAGGAAATAAATAAGAGCTTCACTTGTTCATATGGTTTGAGTTCCTTCGGAAGAACTCAATTTGGTTAAACGTCTCTTGCTTTAAGTGATATATTAGAGATCCCCTTGAGACTCTGATGTAGTCTGCTTACTTTTGAAAGATTCGGGAATGAGTCAACCAGAAATTATCAGTTGTTGGTTCAAAGAGATGGGGATCAGATATGTTATCTGAAAACCACTTCGAACCAACATGATCGTTCGAACAGTAGACATCTTGATGATGTTTTCAAAATGGAGTTCTTTGATGTGCAAGGACTACTTGCTACTAATCCTGAGGTTGATTTTAATATGGATGTAGCAGAGGTAGTGCCTTTAGTTTCGTTCAAACCTAGAACAAACTTGTATGGATGAATGTTGGCATTGCATTTCTGCCTGGAGGGTAGTTTAGCATTCAAAGTGGGAACTGCTAAAGGAAGGTAAATCGTTATCTCACAATTCTCATACCCCGAAAATGACTAAAACATGGTAGATGCAATAGGACCATGTGTGTCGATCCTATAAGTGTGTGCCATTGCCTCTCTATATTATCATATTATGATTTGGTTGTGCATGAGAGCTCTTTGTAAAGGTTGGGAACAACTGGGATGATGATATATACGGCACTATCCTGTACGGGGTAGGCCAACTCTATGTTGGTAGAGAGGAAAATGCATTTTTAGCCCTCGGTACATTTTATCTAGAGATGTACTATACGGAAGGTAGTCCCTTACCTTGCCATTCTCTAATAAATGTCGTGCGAACTTAGTTGTATACCTATTATGCTGGAATTTAACTAATGTAACAATTTTGGCTATATTCAAAGTTTACTTTAAACCGAAGACACTATGATAATATCGGAAGATTTCCTTTGAAATATTTTGGTTATCGTAAGGTAAAAACCCGTCTGTGTTTATATGCGGCGTGGTCTTACGAGATATCGTTAGTTTAAAAGGTTTTATTTACTAAAGTTCAATTGAGATGTGTTTCTGGTTCACCAGACTGATCTTAGTGTTGTTTTCTTATAATGCCCGGGGCACCCTGAGCATATTTTTCAGATTTAGCTGGATGCTTTGGAGCTTTTAAAAGACAAGCTGGATTCCCCAAGACATATTCACATATCTTATATTCTTCCGCTATTTAGTTTGTTTGTTCTATTTCTATTAATCCGCAATTGTAAGGACATGCTATTATAATTGTCCATGCTGATAATAGGTTACTATACTCTGATGTTGTGTATATGACAAAGATGCTTTTCTTTTGTAAAGACTTGTCTGTATCATATGTTTCTCATCACGATATGAGATTCTATTCTGCCTTTTTCTTTCTTCATCACAAATGACCTGCCTTTCGGACACTTAAATGATCGGTACACGAATTCTGAAGAAGGATTAAGTGTCGTCTTTAGGTGTAAGAAAGGCAGATCGTTACAAATACGCTATTAATAACTAATACAGATAAAGTCGTAAATTAACTTATGTATATATTTTTATTTTTAATCGGTATGCATGGTTAAATATATGTGTGTTTATGTGTGTATCCTATTTCTAAATATTAATTACTAAACTAGAATATTTCTTTTCACGTTTTAATTTATCAGAGCTATCCTTCTTAAAAGGACTAGCGTTATAACTTTCCATAGACTGATCAAAAGTGGGACCTTACTTGGTTTGAAATTACAAAGAATTATTCCTTTTCTTTTATTGAAATAGACGGTGCAAACTACAAAGAAGAAAATACATACTTTACACATCGCTTTCGTTTTTAGTATATTCCTTATTATTTCAAATGATGCACATTTTATACATTTGTGGAATTAGATAATTTATGGAAATTATGTGGAAATAGATACAATTAAATTATACCCGACATCCAATAAAGTAAAGTATAGAAATTCACATTATAAGTCGAATTTCGAAAATCTATCGAATACTAACATTATACAACCTAACTATAAATCTAGAATAAAGTTTACAACTTTATCAATAATCAACATTAACAAATTTAGTGGCTGATTTTCCAGTTTCCAGATTATGGTGTAAATAATGTTCCTAATCCAATTGCTTATCTTACAGAATATGTAAGCAACATTCCTATACGTTCATTTTAAGCCTATAACTCATTAGATCTTATATATGCATGATAATTAAATAAAATTCAATGATATAAGTATCATTGTTATAAATAAATCATATAATTTAACATTCACCTTTCAAGCTTTCCAAATCTCCCAAATCCGAATCCATCTCTATACTTGACTTCTTTTCCGTTCTAATCCAATAGAATATGTATAACAAGGTATATACATACGATTAGAATTATAGTTTCAAGAAGAGATTTAGGGTAAAGGGAATGTAGATTTATAATAATGTAATTTCCTTTTTCTTTGCCACATTGATTTTCTTCTTCTCTTCTATTTCCCACCCTACTTTGTTTTGTATAAATATAAACTATTTTATAATTTTTAGAAATAGTAGAGAAGGGGATATGGCAGAGCTTGCTGCTTTGATTAGAAAATATAAAAACAGAAGTGAGGGGTTAGGCATGTATTTATATACGCTCGAATCAATCCTATCCGGTTGATTAAAATAATTAAATCAGACCATTCGACCAAGGTTCCACCCTAGCCGCCACTCAAGGACAGATCAACTGCTCCCCTATAGGAAATCGACCGGCCCAAGGAGGAGTCAACCGATGGGCTCTGCATTTATATTTTTTATTTCCTTTTTTCCCCTTTTTAATTATTTTTGTTCCTAAAACTGCAAACGCTGGTAACTTCTTATTTTGAACTCCGATCGCAAAACTCTAAATATGAAATTTTCTCAAAAAAAGGCCGCGAACGCAATGGCTCAATTTTCATAGCCAAATTCTAACGTTTGCTCAAATTCCACTTTTGAGCCTTAATAATTATTTATTAATTACGGTAAAATTTATAAGGTTTACATTCGACATTTTTCATTAAAGCTGCTTAGAATACCACTCGTGAGGACCATCCTATTAATTTCCACTTCCATAAGATATAGGATCCTCGTATTCCTCCAAAAGTCTCCATATTCATGTGGAAACTATTGGATCTAGGCCAGCCGGCAGTGGAATGGGTGATTTTCAAATTTTTGTTACCATATTGGCTAAATAAAATATTATTTTGTTTAAATTCATAATATAGTTTTACTTTATGTAATTATTATTATTACATTTTATATATGTGTGTATCATATACACATATATGTGTTTGCATATGTAACATACAATCTGTGTACGGTATAACATGCTCATGTATAAATGCTAAGATTTACACAATAACGGACATGAGAGCTCATTTACTACACAAATATATCATCCAAATGTATGTTTATATTCTTTAATTTATTTATTCAAAATATTATATACATATATGTATGTACGTACGTACGTATGTATGTATGTATGTATGTATGTATGTATGTATGTATGTATGTATGTAAGCATATATAAACTATATTTATTTAAATAATTATATATATATATATCAACATATACATAGAATTTTAACATTGTAATTATAAGTGTATATATATATGTATATTTTAAAATATATATAAATAATATTAAAAATATTAAAGTTGAGTTCATTATACGTATGCATAACTTTTTAAATACATACATATATATATATATATGATAAATATATATTTACATATATGCATATAAATAATATAATAATAATAAATATATATATATCAAAACTTTCAAAATATATAAGAATATATACAAAAATATATATACATATCGGAATTGAGCACTGCAATTTAAAAAAAAAAATTAAATAAATATTCTCTTGATATGGTTTTAAAATTTAATATAATATTAATTTCGAAACATATTTTGAAATTTTAAATTTCTGTAAAAAAAATCTAAGTGATATTTGATGTATTAATATTTAAAATATAAATTTACAATATAAAAATTAACTTAAATTTTATTTTAAAATTCGGTTATTTTTAAAATATTTAAAATAAGTAAAAATAATATATATAAATATTATTTACTCTACCAAAAATTATATATTTAATACTAATTATAAAAAATTATAAAGTCACATTTTATAAATACTGTATCTTAATTAGTAAAATAATAAAAATTTGTTTTTTAGTTGACCCTTGCCTTTTAAAGCTATATAAATGGTAGAAAATTTTTTAGTATAAAATTATAAACATACAACCATTCTAATTGTGATAATATATTTGTATATTCGAATCATCATGTAACTAACAATATATATAATATGATACAATTATTATATATATGCATTGATATTCATAAATAGATTAGAAATATACCTTCTATCCATGCCTATGAATACACTTGAAACAATGATAATTGCTCCTTACATTGATTTTTGTTCCAATAGAGTGCTTGTAACAACCCGCATATTTAAAGATTTATATTTAAATATTTTATTTAAATATTTTATCGTTAGTCGGATTATAGTCCGAAAAGCTACTTTTTCCATATGTTCGAATTAGGACTCGAGACCACTTTCATTGAGTTCAAAATGATGTTTGCAATCTTTTTAAGTATAAATTTTGATATGTTTGGAGTTAATGGAATTTCACTACTTTTTCATTTGATGCTTTGGCTTGAGCTTTTAGCTTATTAGACCCTACCTTCACCCCTTCTCTTCATAATTTCCTAACAACTTAAGCTTCATCAAAAATGGTGAGTGGAAGGGGAAATTAAAATTCCAAACTCAAATTCTCTTGCAAATCCATCATTCAACTCCAAATTCAAGAAGAAGACATTGGATCCAAACTTCTTGTGTTGAGATTGAAGAGGGATTGATTCTTGCTATCTTCAAGCTTCATTTTCCTTGATTTTTGGTGCAAAGGTGATATTTTTATCTCACAATTCTAGTCTATAACTATATTGGACTGTTGGGAATGATTCTCCATCACTTTAGCCTGTACATTTGTATTTGGTTTGGATTGGATTGGCCAAACTCCAATTTTTAGTGTTTTTGGTGAAATTCCGCACTTAGGTCATTCTGCCTATGCTAGGTCGTTTGCGTGGAAAAGTCTCGGCCTTCAAATAGCTCGTTTCTGGCCTTAAATCGTTCTACAGCCTTAGGTCGCTCGACACTAGGTCATAGGTCGTTTGGCCGCGAGATGCTCGGTCTAGTCCAATTTAGGTCGGCTTTCAGATAGGCCGCTCGACCGAGTTAGGTCGTTATATCCCTTAGGTCGCATGACACTGGGTCATTCAACTTTGGCTTTATGGCCACTTTCCTAGGTCGCATGGCCTTCATGTATCGTTAGGTCGCTAAGTCGTAGGTCGTCTCTGACCTTATATCGCCCGGCTTGTTTGAGTTAGGTCGCGCCTCATTTAGGTCGCGTCTCTTTTAGGTCGCTCTCCATTGGACCTCGTTAGGTCGCTCAACACACTGTGTCGCTAAGTCGCTCGACTCTGGACTTCATTAGCTCGCTCGGCCTTGTCACTTTTAGGTCACGAGCCTCGCTAGGTCGCTCAACCGTCTACCTTTATAAGTCGTTGGTCGTCTCCGACCTTAAACCAATCGGTCGCATTAGGTCGCGTACATTTTAGGTCGCGTGTTTCACTAGGCCATTAGGCCTTTACCTCGTTAGGTCGTAGGTCGCTCGACCTTATTACCTTGTTAGGTTGCGAGTCCCTTAAGTCGCTCGCCTCTGTTAGGTCGCTCGCTTCTGCTAACTCGTGAACACCTCTAGGTCGCAACCACTAGGTCGCTTGACCCCTTAGACCCTTAGGTCGCAACCATTAGGTCGCTCGATCCTATCTTCCCTTAGGTCTTCACTAGGTCGAACCCCGTAGCATGGGTGCTGCCCCCGCACCCCCACCTTGGGGGGTTACCACTCCCCCTAGACCCCCCTCCGTAGGGGATCTTATCTGAAAAACATTCAACAGAACTTGCTTTGTTGAGATGCTGAGTTGACCATTCTCCGAGGCAAACTATCTTGGGCTTCTCGGTCGATTTTATGGTATCACGGCCTTGCTAAAAAGGCGGGATAACAACTTTAGAAATATGAAGGTTTCAATACTAGTAGTAAATATCAAAACTCTTTCATCAAAACGATTTTAACTCTATTTTACTACAAAGCTCTTTCCTTAAACCGTTTTCCAATCTACTAGTATATACAAACCATTTCCTTAAAACCTTTTGTGACAATCTTCTAGTGAAGATCTACAGCTTGTTCGTAAAAATTTAAGTTAAGCAAGTGGTTATGGGACATGAAGCTAAACTCATATATTTACTGGCTTGGTGAGATTGACACTACTTGATGATCATGACGATCATTTTTGTGTTTTAGACTAGCAACTGTGCGATGTCTCTTTGTCTGCGAGGGAGACTAGACCCCGCTCTTGTGATGTTTCGCCATCGCATTTGTGTGATGTTTCTCTATCACATATGTAGGGTAGCGCCCCACAGTCTTCGGGCCATTCGTGTGTCAAAATTAATGGCTTGCAACCATGAGATAGCGTCTCGCTTTGTGTTACACGTGTAGGTGAGTTTTCATGCTCCCATTTTGTGAGTTTTCATGCTCCTATATTGTGATTTCTGTATTTCTTGTGTAGTCTTCTAGAATTTGTGCTTCACCTATTTTCATGACTTTCATTGTTATGATTTTCCAGCTTTTACGTTTTGGTGAATTTGTGTGTCATCACCTTTTTTTAAGGTGAATTTGGATCTTTTAGAAGATTCTTTTGATATTGTTTGATCTCTTGATGATCTTCATTTACATGCTTATCATTGTATGTCTTTATGGTTACTATATGTTCTTTCCATATCTATTGTTTTATATCATGTTACCTGATATTTATAGCTAGACTGATCCGTTTATTATTTTCTTGTAAATAATACTCGGGTCAGACCGAGATGTTACAGGTGCTTCTGCTTGACTTCTCCCCCAGGGATTTACTACTCTGACTTTTGGCTGACCATTTAGATTAGCAGTTTTTGTCGTTTACACTTGAGATATAGACTCATTGATGTATTCTTTTGTATAGCACGTGTTGCTATTCTTTTGTGTATGTGGTCCTTTCATGACCACTACTCTGATGTACACTTTCATGTGTTAGTTATATATTCATATCTTTTTCCGCCTTTGTGATATGGATGTCTATGACTGATTGTGTTATGTTTATTTCTATATTTGTTTCTGAAGATTTATTTATAGCCACCGTGTGATAGCTTTGAGTTTGTATCGGTATGTCGGACTTCCTCCTTAAATGAAATGCATGCTATACTATCTGACATATCGGTGCTCGCTCAAAGAAGTTACTTGGATGGTCGCTCCTCTACAGCCTTATTCTCCAGGCTAGTTGATAGCATTACTCCGTAGTGTTCTTGGCTAGCGTGGGTATTGAGGTGGGGCGTTACAGTGCTAGTCCCAAAACTGGTGACCACCAGCTAACAAATAACACTTGGCTTGATTTGATTTGAACTTGAATTATTGAAGGTCAGTGAAGACTAATTTTAGCCAAATTTAGGAGTTTTGGAGGCTTCAAAAGTCAAGCAAAGGATGAAGGTAGAGATCTTTGTATAGAGGAAGAGAAGGAGAAAAGTTATGATCTAAACTTTACCCATTCTCCTTCCATCCCAGCCATTCAAATCAAAGCCTCTCTATCCCATATTTTTTAACCACCTATATACCCTATAATTACCAAACAAACCAGCCCCCTTAATGCGCTTTTAACCCACTTAGAGCCCTAATAAAATACAATGTAATTAAATCTAATCTAACGCTTATCGATATCGTATATTGATTAATGTATATTTAAAACTGTAATAAATATATTTAATAATATTTATTGATCAAATCAAAATCAAATTTTATAATAAATATTTCAAAAATATTAAAATAATTAAAATGTCTAGTCAAAGGTGAATTCAACATTTCAATTGTGTGACTCATTAGGTGTAAATTTGGTCAGTGATTAATATCGAACTATTCGAATATTAATGATCACATGTCACTTTGCAGGTGTTGTGAGATTTTGGCCAAATTTATCTCTTACTTTCTTTTGTTAAAATCCAATTTTACTTTGTCAAGCATTACCCCGTTGTGACTATTATTTACACCAATTCACTTCATCAAAACTATATAACTTTGAACTTATGGAACTCGGTAATAGTCAAAATTCTAATATCATTCATATTCAACTCTATAGTCCGAAAACAAAGTATTTGGTTCAATAATAACAATTATTACTAATCGAACTGTTCTAGCTAGAGACTTGGACTTTAAGTTGGCTGTGATACTAACCCCATATAACCGAGGAGATGAATCCTCTCTTGAATAGTGTTTCACTTCCAATACTTCCACTCAACCCAACTGTTGTCACTCGATGAACGTTGTGCCATGATTTGACTATAACCAAAGTGGAGCTTTCATATTGAAGATTCACGGTATTCTCAAGTTGAAAGCATTGTATGAATTATTCACATCGACATGTTCTGTTTGACCTTAGTTATATTAACAAGCAGAAAGCTATCAAAAGAGTCGTTCTATAGTTATCCAACAAATGTTAGTACGTAACTTCTAGGTGTCCCCTGCAGTCATGAATAATACACTACCCAGCATTTGGAGAGCGTTACGTACTCTAGTATCGACGGATGTATCGATATCCAGTCTCGATACATCTTGGCTAGGAATATTTAAAATGGTATTTTAACGACTAGGATTTTCGACGCTCGAAAATCGATACTAATACGTCACTGCATTACATGTCGAGCAATTGAGTGCCAGAAAACCCGATAGTTGGGGAAAAGAAAAGGTAGAATAAGAAACAGAAAAATTACAATACATAATCTCAGAATCACAATGGAATAATATATAATAGATAATAACATGTCTTTATAAAAAAAGGGCTATAACTGTTACTTATACATATCATCATCAGAGTACAACAAATCAACAACTCAATGCTGGATAGTTATAATAACTTGTCCTCACAAAATGCTGAATATACAACCTACAATAATAGCGGAATATAATCAAGTACGTGTAATACGTCTTCGACATCCGGCTCATCTTCTGAGCTCCATAGCATCCTAACCCGAATCTGTAATACTCGGTCTGCCCGAGCAATATAATGAAATATCGCCTGAGTCAGTCTGGAAAACCAGCATGAGAAAACATACTCAATTTGAATTGTTAAAGTTATCAAAATCCTTTAAAAAATAAAGGTATCACGTAAGACCATGCCACACATAAACACGATGGATTTTTACCTTATGATAACCAAAATATTTTATATCAAAATCGTCTGATATTACAATAGTGTCTAAGTACAAATACTCGTTCAAATAGCCGATTGTTACTATTATTAAGTTCCAGCATACTACGCTCTACAACCAATACCGTAAAGGCATGTATTGAAGAATGGATTTCCATAAAAAGACTAGGCATTGGGGTGCCACCTACCATAGTACACACCTAAGAAAATATACCAAGGATCTCGTCGGGATCCCCTACAACAGAAGACCGGCCCTACCCCTAACCTGGATAAAACCGAATATGCTATCAACCTGAGTATTCCCACCCTTACCGAGCTCTCTCCATGCACTGTATTTATAATATCCGAGGGTATCTTGAAAGGTGATAACATACCCTAACCGGGTGTGACCCACTTAGCCTTGCTGCATCTCCCTTGATTTTCACTCATTCCAATTGATGGGGATTGAGGCTACGATTACCTTTTTAAGGAATTTATATTGGAATGCTCATTGTCCTCCAATAATGATGTTCTGGTAGCATTCATCCATACAAGTCTGGTCTGGGTCTGAACGAAACCGAAGGCACTATTCCTACTACATCCATTTTGGAATCATCCTCCAGATTAGTAGCGATTAGCCTTTGCACTTCAAAGCTCCATATTAGTCTTCACTTTGAAACGTATTCGTTGGATCGAAGTGGTTTTCTAATAACTTATCCGATCCCTATCTCTTAGAAACAACGTTCGATATTTTCGGTAGACCCAACCCCGGTTCTTTACGAAATAGACAGACAAAAATAAGATCGGAGATCATCTCCAAACTGTTTAGTGGACGGATTTCCTTATCATCGGCCTAGACGAATGAAACGAGTTTATAGGTGCAGTATAGCACCTTTCGACGTTAACTGTACTATATAATCCCCGTGTTTCTCCTAGATATTTTCAAAATTAGGATTTTTTTTCAGATTTGATAATCAGTTGTATAACTATCAAATAAATAATCATCTAATCAAAGATTCCATTTCCTACCGAGTTCACTAAGTCTTACTTATTTTAAATTTCAAATCACTTAAAACTCTTTATTCAAAAGTATATGCTTATCTTATCAAATTTAGTATATTCACAACCATCTTTTTAAAAATATTTAAAAACCTTTCAAAATAAATATGAAAAGCACCACGCATCACGGTGGTATCAACCATGGATTTGTAGCTCAATAGTTACGTCTCTATCCTAGGAAATCCAAATTTAACTGTAGGCAATCACTGCCTCTCGATTACGCCATGAAAGTATACCATTACTTCCCGAAAACATTATTTAATAATTTTCTAAAAATAATACTTATAAAATTTCTATATAATTTCCAAGTTTAACTTAGGCAAATACTCTTTAAATAAAGTTATTGTATTTAAACAATATTAATATTGACTAATTTATCTTTTCTTAAAATAATAATACTAACAAATTAATAATTAATTTAAAACATATCATTGTTGGTAACTTTAACTAATAATAAAATATACCATTAAAACAATTTAAAATAATTACATACCTTTGAACAATAATTTATTTAATTTTTAATAAAATTCTAATCGAATTACAAGACTTGTTTATAACTTGTAATTCATTTTGACAATTTAAAAAAAATAACTAACTTTTTGAAATATTTTTAAACACCTTTAAAATAACTAGTTTAATAATTTAAAATACTCCTCTTAAAACATATTCAACTTCTCGACAAAAGTATATTTTCCAATTCCAATATATCCAATCTAATATTTATAAATCTCTCTCGATTTATCACCAATCGATTTACATCCCAATTTCATAAATCTCCTTTTTCACACTTCCAAAAGAAAAATCTATCATTTCTTTTTAATCCGATTTACCCATCTCGCTATAAATTCTCACCGTGAATTTATATCTTGTATTTTATCAAATGACACTCATTTCACTTTTATTTATAAACAATGTTTATAAATTCCATAGTCTCATTTCCAGTTTACAACGGTTTCACATCACATCGATTTCTAAATTAAATTCCATTTGTAAATCAATTTCTTAAATGACCAAATTATATTCCAAACCACCAAAATTTCAATTCTACTACTATTTCGCAATTTAGAAATCTTATTTAAGATCCAATATAACTAATTTTATATTTATTTTCAAATTCCCTTCTATTTTCCCAATCTATTAAAAATCTCGATCTTAAAAACCATTTTTTTATATTTGAAAAAAATCACTTAGGAATTATTATTTAAAATCATATATATATATAATATTCCAAAATCTCTATTTATAATATCCCGAATAGTTATGTATAGATTCAAAACCATTTATTTACCCAATCAATTTATCCAAAACTCTATATATATATATATATATATATCACTTTCAAAATCCTTTTTTAATTTCTTTTCAAATTCAAAATATATATTATAATATTTTAAAATACCAAAATCAGGCCATTGCCATCGTAGCATCCAATGAATTCAAATCACACAATAATCTATCACAGATTATTCAAACATATCACATATCACTATATATGAAATTAAATTTAACATTTTAAGGAATCCAGTTGGATCCCTCCAACTTGTTTCCTTGCAACCATAGATGTTAAAACAATATAGAAATACCAATCCCGCTTCAAGGCGGGATATCGCAATAATATATGGTCATCCGCTATTATGAAGGGCATAGAGTCTCATTCGCTAAAATGTGCGGGAACAATCATTCCAACTATATGTACTACTATGTATAATATCACATTCAACTGACAATAATTTATCAATTCAACCAATCAATTAACAATAAATTTAATCATTTAAAATTAATGCCAATCATCCAAATGAATGAGATTTACTCACATTGATTTTTATTGCCGCTCCTGCGTTCTGGTTCCGATTAAATTCGAACGCGTTTGAAATTAGCTAAAAAATTTGCAAGCTCTAAACTCAACCAAACTGATTCCATAGCAAAGATCCCCCTATTATGAACCCAACATGACTGACCGCATTGGATTCCAATATAAAACGAATAAGATATTTGACTTATAAGTTTAACGACTTTATTTCAAAAAATATACAAACTAATTTTTTTTTAAAAAAAGAGACAGCCCATTACCACATAAACCCAGCCGCCCACTTCATCTTCTTCCCCAAAGCAACCTCCTGCACACCAAACAACCAGGTCGTGCACGCCAACAACTGACACGTGACTACACTCGATGAATCTCCCAACCAACGATGTCATCGTCTTTCTTTTCCAAATCTACATCTACTCAATATAAGTATGTCGAGCTCGAGACTACCAGACACAATGCATCTGTGTCTCCTCCACACCTGCAGTAAAAAGTCTCACCTCCCCAATATGGACCGCAACCCACTAAACTCCCTCCTCCAACTCGCCTTGCTTCCATGAATATAATCCCAGCCTCCAAACGAGCCATCGACAACCCAAACCCCATCAAACCGAAACCCCAGTTTGAACTCCTACAGTCGATCCTAAGAAATTGCAGCTGTACCATATAATACGCCTACCAGGTTGGAGAGGATGGTGAAATAGGAATTTAGAGGCTGGTTTTGGATTTTTTTGTTGAGTAGTTTGGGATAAAGAATTTTATTTTAAGTTTGATTTCATTTTTCTTCTAACTGATTCCCGACTGAGCATATAAAGGTAAAGGAGTAATCATATTTGAATAGGTAAAGTCAAATCCTAAGTGGTTGAGAAAAGAAAGAAAGTAAGTTGATGCTAATGTAGTCAAATCAATATATATATATATATATATATATATATATATATATTAAATTTTTTAAATTCTCTTGATTACATAACTTAAAATCTCGAACCCCTAATGAGGCATGCTATTAGGCGTTCATAAAGTTATACCCCTATTTTGAACGCAATAGAAAAGGTTTCGAGTTCTACTTCGATCGTATAGAGAAGATAGCTTTTTGGACCCAATTATTATATTGAATTTTCTATATTAATTTCAACTCGTTTATATCTCGTACGGCTAAAGGAAAACTCTAAACGCTACGAAATTTGAAATTCGATAATAATACACTATTACAGATCCAATAACTTGTTTCCGAGACTATGTCTCGGAAGGCTCTTTTTACTCATTAATTTATACAAGTTATTTTTAAAATTGAGTAAATCACTTATAAATCCAACTTAAAAAAATTTATCATCTTCATTCTTATTAATATAAATTTAATAAGCCTTTAAATTAATTTTATCAAGCTAAAAACTCAAAATCAATTATTTAAGTAAATTCCAATCATTAATCTATCCAATAAATCATTATACTTGAAATTCAAATTGTAAATTAACTTTTCAATATTTAAAATCAATTAACTTTTCCAATTTCAAATAGCCAAAATTTTGGATCGTTACATTCCTCCCCCCTTAAAATAATTTCGTCCTGAAATTTCCAAGGTAAGAAGAGTAGTCCAAAAACCATTATGTATCTTAACCAATCAATTGAAACAACATTATCACTTTTACTAATTTCCCAATTCATCCATAGATTCCAAATAATATTATTTTCTCAATTATTTCAAGCTATAATCCAAAATGAAATTTTAGTTATTAGAAATTTTCTTCAAAATTTTCAACTCCTTAAATTTTCGAAAAATTTCGCCAACGTCTCCTTTGTGCAGCTAGATCCAAACAACTACAAATCGCCACTACGAGCTCAAACCATCAAAAGAAAACAAAGCCAAGTGACTCAATCATAAAACCATCAATTTCAAACAACAACTTAAACATGTACCTTTGTATCGGGCAATTTTTCTTGATTTTAAATGTCTACATCTTATTTACCAATAGTATCCAATCATATAATTCAAAATCATTTTATTCAGCATTTTCAGTTTTCTTTACTTAAGCCGTGCGATGTAGAAATATCATCCGTATGCAAAAATAAAATCTGATCGCTCACTCAATCACAAAATTTTACTTTTGAATTAGTACTGTTCACACGACTTTCTAGTGCGGGCTCAGATTTGGTTTTTTGATTAGAAACCATCATTCTCCTTGCATAGCCATGATAGAGAATTTCAGAATCAAATCGAAAACCCAAAAAAGTGGGTTCGTCATCGAAAATCGAGTGAAAAATCCTAACTCGGATCGATATAAATTATCTCGAAATTCTATGCTCAAATCTGGATCAAATCATCATGCGAATAAAAGAATATACGTAGAACTTACGTATTTATTTAATTTACTCTTAGCTATATCAAATTATTTTTATTCACATTCATTTCATTTATATTCACTTATTCATAATTATCATTCACACTTATAATTCACTTTCACTTAGTGTATCCTTTTAATACCAATTTCACTTAAGGATTTCACCATTAAAATTTCTCAATTCAATTATAAACATTTCATACAGATGTTCTTAGATTAATTTCCACTTCACCACTTAAGTTTATATACTTTTCTATTCAAATTCAATTTCGACTCCATTTAACTCAATTTATATCCCCATTTTAAATATTGAATTTTATTAATCAACATTCCAAACCATATCCAAATAAATAATCGATTTAATTAGTATATTTATTCATTTATTCCATATCTCAATAGATTCTCTTTTCCAATAATTATTTCATTTAGCCCACTTAGGCTATATTTTCAAAATTCACTTTATTTAACATAATTCAAGCTAAATTTCATTCCACGATTAAATTTCAAATTTTATAAGTTATCGACTTACTCATATTCCATAAAATGTTTTAGTCAAAATTCCAGGGTTTAAACAACTTGTTCTAAGTATTTTAAATTACTTTTGAAATCATATATAGATATATACACAAAATTCCTTGGTATGTCAAATCATCCCTTGTGAATTTCGAAACAAAGACCAGTTTTACCAAAAAAACTCCAATTGCAAATCATTAAGGTAGTAATTCCTTCCTTAGAGACTCGAAAATGAATGTCGATGATACTACAGTCATCAACGAAATTATTTTCCAGTGATCGAAGTGAGTCCAGTGCTTTTTCCTCTTTGAAAAACCATTTTTAATATTTTTATTCAAAAATATTCTCCAAATAATATCACTATTATTTTCCAAGCCTTTGAAAAATCATTTTCAAAAACAACAGAATTAAATTCCCAGATTTTCATCTTTTAAATTTTTTAAACAAATCATGTTTATATATACCTCTGGAATCCCATTTCATTTCAAATTATAAATCACATTTACAAAATCATATTTACAAAATCCCATTTTGTTATATGAAATTATTTCTTAGCTTTTGGTTATAATATCAACTTTTATTCGATCACCACAACAGCAAATGATGATGGTTTAATATTACCATTTCCTGACAACCAAGCATACCATATATAACAATAATAAGTTATGAAAATTTATTCTTTAATATATAAAAATAATTTGGGTAAAATTATTTCATTTACCCCATTTCAAAACAATACCATGTCGAATTGCTCTGTTCAAATTTTTAGAGATCCATGTCAATAACGTTAATTACTCGTATTGACCAGAATCCGTAAGCCATTTAATTGATCAATCGACACAATATAAAACAATTTTTATATCACTAACAAATACGCGCTCATATCTATTAATACACTCAAACTCATTCTAGGGTACCGTTGATCCTATCTCTAATAAGTTACCCCATCAAAGCCAAGGTTCTCGCTTAATCTTTAGCTCTAATACCAAATGTAACAAGAAGGATTTTCGACGTTCGAAAATCGATACTAATACGTTCACTGTATTACATGCCAGCAATCGAGTGCTGGAAAACCCGATAGTTTGGGGAAAAGAAAAGAAGAGGTAGAAGAAGAAACAGAAAAATAACAACATAGAATCTCACAATCGCAGCGGAACAATATATAATAGATAATAACATGTCTTTATACAAAAAGAGCTATAACTGCTATTTATACATATCATCATCAGAGTACAACAAATCAACAACTCAATACTGGATAGTTATAATAACTTGTCCTTACAAAATGTTGAATATACAGCCTATAATACACAGCGGAATATAATCAAGTACGTGTAATACGTCTTCGTCATTCGGCTCGTCTCTTGAGCTCCATAGCATCCTAAGCTGGATTTGTAAAACTCGGTCTGACCCGAGCATTATAATAAAATAACACCCTAGTCAGTTTGAAAAACCAGCGTGAGAAAACACACTCAATTTGAATTATTAAAGTTATCAAAATCCTTTGAAAAACAAAGGTATCTCATAAGACCATGCCACACATAAACGCGACGGGTTTTTACCTTACGATAACCAAAACATTTTATATCAAAATCATCTGATATTATAACAGTGACTAAGTACAAATACGTATTCAAATAGCCGAAATTATTACCATTATTAAATTCCATCATACTAGGCTCTACAACCAAAACTATAAAGGTGTATATTGGAGAATGGATTTCCATACAATGATTAGGCACTGGAGTACCACTTATCATAGTGCACACCTAGAAAAATGTATCGAAGACCTCGCCGGGATCCCCTACAACACCAGACCGGCCCTACCCCTAACCGGGATTGAACCAAATATGTTATCACCGCGGGTGTTCCCACCCTTACCGAGCACTCTCCATGCACCGTATTTATAATATCCGAGGGTATCCAGAAAGGCGATAACATGCCCTAATTGGGTGCGACCCACTTAGCCTTGCTGCATCTTCCCTGATTTTCAGTCATTTCGGTTGATGAGGGTTGAGGCTACGATTACCTTTTTAAGGAATTTATACTTGGAATGCTCATTGTCCTCCAATAACAGTGTTTTGATAGCTTTCATCCATACAAGTCTGTTCTGGGTCTGAATGAAACCGAAGGCACTATTCCTACTACATCAATTTTGGAATCATCCTCAGAATTAGTAGCGGTTAGCCCTTGTACTTCAAAGCTCCATCTTCGATTACATGCTCTTGTCTTCACTTCGAAAAGTATTCGTTGGATCGAAGTGGTTTTTAGATAATTTATCCGATCTTCGAAACAATGTTCGATATTTTCGGTAAACTCAACCCCGGTTCTTTAGGAAATAAACGGACAAAAATTAGATCGGAGATCATCTCCTAACCGCTTAGTGGAAGGATTTCGTTATCATCTTCCTAGAAGAACGAAATGAGTTTATATGTACAATATAGCACCTTTTGACGGTAACCATACCATATAATCCCCGTGTTTCTCATAGATATTTCCAAAGTTAATATTTTAGTCCAGATTTGATAATCGGTTATTTAACTATCAAATAAACAATCATCTAATCAAAGATTCCATTTCCTACTGAAATCACTAAGTCTTACTTAATTTAAATTTCAAATAACTTAAATCTCTTTATTCAAAAGTATATACATACCTTACCGAATTTAGTATATCCACAATCATCCTTCTTAAAAATATTTGAAAACCTTTTAAAATAAATACGGAAAACATCACTGCGGTATCAACCATGGATTCGCAGCTCAATGATTACGTCTCTATCCCAAAGAAATCCAAATTTAACTGTAGGTAACTTTGATTAATAATACAATATACCTTTAAAACAATATAAAATAATTACATAACTTTGAACAATAATTTATTTTGATTTATTAATAAAATTCTAATCGATTTACAAGACTTGTTTATAACTTGTAATTCATTTTGACAATTTAAAAAAATTAGATAACTAACTTTCTAAAATATTTTTAAACACCTTTATATTAACCTAGTTTAATAATTCAAAATACTGTTTTTAAAACAAACTCAACTTCTCGATAAAAGTGTATTTTCCAATTCCAATATATCCAATCTAATATTTATAAATCTCTCTCTATTTATCACCAATCGATTTACATCCCAATTTCATAAATCACTTTTATCACACTTCCAAAAGAAAAATCTATCATTTCTTCTTAACCCGATTTACCAATATCGCTGTAAATTCTCACCATGAATTTATATCTTTTATTTATCAAATGATACTCATTTCACTTTTAATTATAAACATTGTTTATCAATTCTATAGTCTCATTTCCAATTTACAACGGTTTCACATCACATCGTTTCTAAATTAAATTCCATTTATAAATCAATTTCTTAAATGACCCAAATTATATTCCAAACCAACCAAAATCTCTATTCTACTTCTATTTCGTAATTTAGAAATCTTATTTAAGATCTAGTATAACGAATTTTATATTTATTTCCAAATTTCCTTCTATTCTCCCAATCTTTTAAAAATCTTGATCTTAAAAACCCTATTTTTATATTTAAACAAATATCACTTAGGAATTATTATTTAAAATCCTATATATATAATATTCCAAAATCTTTATTTACAATATCCGGAGTAGTTAAGTAAATATTCAAAACCATTTATTTACCCAATCAATTAATCCAAAACTCTATATAAATATTTCACTTCCAAAATCCTTTTTTAATTTCTTTTCAAATTCAAAATATATATTTATGGTATTTTAAAATACCAAAATCGAGGCCACTACCATCATAGCATCCAATGAATTCAAATCACACAATAATCTATTACAGATTATTCAAACATATCACATATCACTATATATGAAATTAAATACAATATTTTGAGAAATCCAGTAGGATCCCTCCTACCTGTTTCCTTAAAACCACACATGTTAATACAACATAAAAATACCAATCTCGCTTCGAGGCGGGATATTACGGAAATATAAGGTCATCCGCTATTATGCGGGGCGCATAGGATCTCATCTACTAAAATATGCGGGAACAATCAATCCAACTACTAATATATATACTATTATATATAATATCATATTCAACTGACAATAATTTAACAATTCAACCAATCAATCAACAATGAATTTTAACTATTCAAAATTAATGCCAATCATCCAAATGAGTGAGATTTACTCACATTGATTTTTATTGTCGCTTCTGCATTCTGGTTCCAGTTAATTCGAACGTGTTTGAATTTAACTAAAACATTTGCAAGCTCTAAACTCAACCAAACTGATCCATAGCAAATATCTCCCCATTACGAACTCAACGCAGCTGACCGATTTGGATTTCGATCTAAACCGAATAAGATATTTGACTTATAAGTTTAAAGATTTTATTTCAAGCAATAATTTTAAAAAAAAAATGAGATAGCCCATTACGACACAAATCCGGCTTGCCCACTTCATCTTCTTCCCCAAAGCTACCCTGCACGTGAAACAACCAGGCTCTACATGCCAACAACCAACACGCGACTACATTCGACGATTCTCCCAACCAACGACATCATCGTCTTTCTTTTCCAAATCTAGATCTACTCAATATAAATATGTCGAGCTCGAGACTACCAGACACAACGCGTCTGTGTCTCCTCCATGCCTATGGTAAAAAGTTGTACCTCTCCAATATGGACTGCAACCCACCAAACTCCCTCCTCCAACTCGCCTTGCTTCCACGAGTACAACCTCGGCCTCTAAACAAGCCATCGATGACCCAAATCCCATAAAATCGAAAACCTAGTTGGAACTCCTACAATTGATCTCAGGAAATTGCAGCTGCATCATATAATATGCCTACCAGGTTGGAGAAGATGGTGAAATAGAAATTTTGAAAATGGTTTTGGATTTTTTTTCGTAGTTAGGGAGAAAGAAATTTTTAATGTTTGATTTCATTTTTCTTCTAATTGATGCTCGGCAATGCATATAAAGGTGAAGGAGGAGACATGTTTGAATAGGTAAAGTCAAATCCTAGGTGGATGAGAAAAGAAAGAAAGTAATTTTGATTTGAAATTAGTCAAATCAATATATACATATATATTTAAATCGTCTCGATTACGTAACTTTAAATCTTGAACCCCTAATGAGGCATTCTGCTAGGCTTTCATAATGTTATATCCCTATTCCAAACGTAATGGAAAAGATTTCGAGTCCTGATTCAATCGCATAGAGATGATAGCCTTCTGGACCCAATTATTATATTGAATTTTCTATATTAATTTCAACGCGTTTATATCTCGTAAGGCCAAACGATGGCTCTAAACGCTACGAAATTTGAAATCTGATAATAATACACTATTATGGATCCAATGGAACTTGTTTCATCAAATTGTGAGACTGTGTCCTGAAAGGCTATTTTTACTCGTCAATTTATACAAGTTATTTTTGAAATTGAGTAAATCACATATAAATCTAATTTAAAAACTTTATTATCTTCATTCTTATTAATATAAATTTAATAAGCCTTTAAATTATTTTTATCAAGCTAAAAACTCAAAATTCAATTATTTAAGTAAATTCCAATTATTAAACTATCCAATAAATCATTATGTTTGAAATTTAAGTTATTAGTTAACTTTTCAATATTGAAAATCAATTAGATATTCCAATTTCAAATAACTAAAATTCTAGGTCGTTACAGGTATGTTTATTTTCATTGTGATAAGTTACTCACGGTTACAAAACTTTATAACTACTTTCATGAAACATACCATTTTTTGGATTTTCTAATTAAATATACCTTTGTTTTAATTATTTAATATAACATATTATATCAAGTATATAATAGAAAGAAGACACCTTTTATTTCGAAAATAGATTGGTAATCAAGTTAGATATATGTAACAAATTACAAAAGAACTCTAAGGGCTTACCTCTTACTCTATCAATCTCTCACTTTTGCTTGGCATCAATTATGGAATCTTATTCCAACTTCTCGAATCGGTTTCCTCAAAACGAATTAGGTCACTCCCTCAGTGAACAAGTATGCTATTATGTTTCAATCATCTACTCTATCAACTGACTCTCTCCAACGCTGATAAATTACCTTTATCATGTGGAACATTTTGGAGTGCGTCCTTCGATTTCTAATGAGCTTTAAGTTTTGTTATGAACTATATCATGACACTATTATCATATAAAAATGTTATGAGATTTTCAACATTTGGACTCGCCCTTAGCTCAGTTATAATTTATGCATTTATATTTATATATACTTTGCTATTATTGTGGCATTATTCAAGGTGATGTGCTTGGCCTTTCTCATTGAATCGGTCATAGTTTGGAACATTTCCAACTTAATGATTCTTAACTTGAATTTGTTAATGACATATTATACTCAATATTACTTATGAAAATTTAAGTCTGAATACTCCTTCATAAGGAGTCCGTCGTCTTTGTAAACAATTCTCTAGTATTTCATAAATACAGAAGAACACCTCAAATAATCATTTAGTAATATCAATTTGGATTTGATATATTTTTTCACGCATCAAATATGTAAACAAATCACGACATCGTAGACAACACAACATGTATGATTTTCTTATTGTTAATGCATAATGAATCCATCTTATATGTTCCGTATTAAACATTTAAATAAGGTCTCCTTGCATATCATTTCAAACGTTCCCAATATCTTTTATACTTGCTATAAAATACATCATTTACAAATCCAATTTCGAGTATTAAAACAATCAAAGTTGATTTTAAAACAAGTACATGTTAACAATCAGTAGTGTGTTGTTTATTTATGGTTTAGAAATATTTATATACCTTTTAACTTTCTTTCCTATAAGCATATGCTTCCTGTGCATTTTGATTGACAAATCAAACGATTTGGTTTTGCTATCAAAATATTTGTTCAATTTCGATGCTTGTCGAATGATACTTTCGTGTATGTTCTTAAATCGTATCAAAAACTCACGAACTCAATATCGCTCCCACTGACTTTAAAATAATTTTAAACAATTTACTCTAAAAGGTTATCTAGAATTTTCTATTTCAACACATATATACCAAACATATATAATGCACTTTGTGAGTAAAATCCAAACCAACTTGGTCACATCGAATGGTGAATCTGTTATGGTAATTTCAACAATTGAAACTTACTTTTTTATTCTTATCAATGTTGCTTATTATATTCCAACTACATTTGTCTTTCTCTTGAAGACATGCGGTGAATGGATCAATTCCCTTCAGATACAACTATCAAAATCATATTTTGATAATGTACTTTGAATATATTTTGAATCTACACATCACAACATATTATAGAATCAATACACTTAATGGTTTAATAAAACAGCCGAGGATTGTTTATTCTTGACATTAATAAGAAAATCACATTTCTCTTTAATGTACAAAAATACTCATTAGATGTTCTAAGGTATTTATGTTCATTTAGGTTCGGACAATTTCATTTCATCCCTTATAATCAGTTTTGCAATTGGACCATTTCCAGATTCATTTTATACCAATAATTTCTTAAAGAAATTCATTCGCTATGAAGTTGTTATTTTTTTGAAACGACGGTTGTTTCCCAGTATTATGGAATAGGCATTCATAAGCATTTTATGAATTGCCTTATGTAAAACTAATTTTGCATTAGTTCATAATATATTCATATGCCTATAATATAAATTAGTCATCTAATGACTATTGTTCCCAGAATTCTCTTGGGACGAAAACAAGATCCTTACGTACAATGATTACGTGCATCCTTTTGACTTACACAACCTACTAACTCCTTGGCTTAAGATACGTAGGGGTTTCATATAAACCCATACGTATGGTTTTGTAAACTATTTTTTAGATGATATTAATTTTAACCTTATGTACTACTCTTAAGTGCACATCTTATAGAAAGAGTTTAACTCAACTTCACTCATCACTGACAGTGCTTTGTCCAACAAAGTTCGATTAGTCCTTATCAATACATCATTATGTATTATAGGGAGGAGTAACCTTCGAGACTAAATCTTTATTCATATTAGGTACACATGAACTCTTCCCAACATACTTATCCATTCGATCAAATCAAATCATTTCTTTTGCATGTTATTTTATTTACTTTTGTTTCATATTTTATGAGCTTATCATAAACCTATACATTAGTATCAAATACACATGTCCATGTCTGTTGTAACTCATCGGTGAATATGAAAAAGTATATGGAACCATTTTGGTATTAATAGACTTTTGACTGCATATCTCTATATGTATCAATTCAAAAATTTCATAAACTCTTATGATGCTCCCACTAAATGGATGCATAGCTCTTAATTATTTGAGATATAATTAACTAGTATCATATTATTCATAATCCTATAACAAAAATTATTTCTCAAAACTTCGGCTTAGTCTATAATCGCAATCTAATGCATCACTTGTGTTGTGAAAACAAATACCACATTATAGTTTTATTTCATAACAAATAATCATAATATTCACATTGAAATGTAACTGTCTATTTTTCGATTAACGTCGAAAAATAGTTTTATTTCATAAATAATATTCGGTATGCTTTACAAAAATAATTTTCATAATTTGACGCAATCAATAAGTGTCGTATGGCATCTCGCTATATTCCTCATTAGTATAATATCATACTAGATTCGAAGGTCCGTTATTCACTTAATATAGATTATTTATTTCATATACTGTAACTAGTTTGCAGCGGAGAGTTCTTTGATCAAATATCTTGAACTTAAGAAATAATTCTCATAGAAAAAAAATTCTATATGAAAATACATTTTGAAATAGAAATTGTATTTTTTATTCCAATGTTAAGTACTAATTATTATTGTTACAATTCTCATTTTCGATGTTTCTTTATGAAGTAGTAGTGACTATTCACTCTCTTCATCCTAATTATACCTTAAATCGCATCGACTCTTGTACATTCGTTTTTCTTTCTAAATGGTCGAATTATTCAAAAGAAAACCCTTACTATGATATCATAATGAACACTTTACAAAGATGCATGTGTTCATCCTTAACATTTAAGGACATCAAATATGATGCACCTTACGTACTGGTTAAACTAACATTTCAGTAATCGATTTCTTAGATTTATATTGTAGTTTTGGTCTTGTGTTACATTTAACAAACTATGATCATTATTGTAATCAATCAACTTGAATACTCGATCTCGCAATATGGTTTATTTTCTTATTTCGAATGGACTAATTTCATCAAAATAGTGTATATTGCGAACTGTGACTATTCATCGTATTACATTTACGTGTGATCGTATATGGATCAAATATCCATAATCTTATATGACTTTTGAGTTCAAAACTCATATAATGCAATACATGATCTCGACCAAATAAACACGTCAGTGACCAACTGAATGAATGTGTTAAGTAGTTGTAAAATTAGGCACTTGCATGAGTGTAGAAAACATTAACATGCAAGAAGTATTTAATAGTAAGTATATGTTATATTTCTATTTGTCAATCTTTAATTCAGTTCATTTGTATATATAAATTGATAAACGTTTTATTGATAATATTAAATGCACAAATTTAACAAGTAGATTGTTATAACATTATGTAGCATATGTTTCTACAATATTAGAAGGTTTAAATGTTATTATTTCATTTTTCTAATAAGGCTCCTATTAGTCTTTAAAGTTTCACTAAACACTGAGTAAAACATAAAAGTCTTTTGACTTCACTAGTGGATATTAGAACTCGTATGCCTTAGGATTCTGACCTTGAGGAAAGCTCAACAAATCATATGCCCAAATACGATGGATTACTCCTTATCGGTTATACCGCATACAACTCTTAACCCATGGTTCCTTGTCCTAATCCCGCTTTTACGTTGAGGAAACCTCAACAAATAAAGTGGGACTATTTTCTCAAAGCTATCATTTTGCGACGGCCTAAGTATAATGCACTTACCTTAAGGAAAACTCAACAAATACGTGCAATTATCTTACCTCATATATTCAATATATTAACAGTACTTCACATAACATCCCTAGCATGAGGAAATCTCAACAACTAAAGAATATGCAAGTGGCATATTAATATATAAATGATAGAGGATAACTTTGTATTAAAAATTCATAATCTTCAATATATTACATTGAGTGATATCGACTTGTGGAGTAATGTATTCCTTATGAAATACCCTCGTGATTCAAGTGTCGAACACATTAGAAATCATGGTATATGTACATATATGTATGTATTTATTCCTTAAGTTTATTTAGGGTTTCTTTAATGTTCCACCTTTACTTTATACATTTATATTATATAAGTTTTTATTATATAACTTTTATATTTTAATTTACTTATATAATAGTCTTATGTATAATATCATATTACTTAAATCTTATTTAATTAATTTTAAATAAACAACTGTTTAATTAAAATTACTCTAATATAACATTTATATTGACTATTTATATGTTATTACCTTTATAGTATAATACATATATCACATATATGTGTACTTTTATTTAACTAATTAAACTTTAATTAATTAAATTAATTAACCTTTAATTAATCTGTTTAATTAATTAACCTTTAATTTATTTATTTAATTAATTAACCTTTAATTAATTTATTTAATTAAACCTTTAATTAATTTATTTAATTAAACCTTTTTAATTAAATAATATTAATTTCTAAATATCATATTATATACATGCATGTACACTTATGATATCTTAAACATTTTAAAATATCATAACATATATCAAACATATGTAGTATATGTGTTTATATATACATATATTTCATCAATTAACTTATTTTATTGATCTTATTAATAAATTTAAAATTTAGAAATTAATTTATATTATTTTTCAAACATTTTGACAAAGTTTGCCATATTATAACTTTTATGCATATATGTATCTTATTTTAAATTATACTTTCAAATTTAAACTCATATATTTTTATTTTCAAAAATTTTGAAAATTAGCCTAAGGAAAATTTAAATTAGGCCTCTTTTATTAGGGGCAACCATTTGGGCTCACATATCTGTGTGGACCAGACCAGTAGCTTGGTAGGGTAGAGTAATTGATTACCCAAACTCAATTCTTCGACACTACCTTTCTTAGATAACATACTAACTGGATTGCGAGCTTAATTAATTAATCCTAACATGACTAATTTAGACCGCATAAGCTATTGGGCTCTGATACCCTTGTTGGAACTGGATCAGCTTGTAACGGAAGTTATGGGTAAATTTTAATTTTTTTTACCATATTGGATCTTTATTGAGCCTGTGAAGTCTAATTTATTTAGAACATTTGCAAATTTCTTTTAAATAAAACCATTATTTTATTTAAATTTATGATATAGTTTTATTTTATGTAATTATTATTACATTATATATATACGTGTATCATATACATATATATATATGTATGTATGTATGTATGTGTGTGTGTATGTTTACATGCATGTAACGTAGCAATCAGTGTAAGGTATAATATGTCCATGTATAAGTGCTAGGGTTTACATTATGGACATGTTAGCTCATCCAGTATACAAATATATCGTCCAAATGTATGTTTATTACTTTAATTTATATATTCAAAATATTTTAACTATACATATGTAAACATATATAAACTAGATTTTATTTAAATAGTTTTATATAAATACATACATACATATATATATATATATATATATATATATAAACATATACATAGAATTTTATCATTGTAATTTATAAGTATATCTATGTATGTTTTAAAATATTTATAAATTATATTTAAATTATTATTATTAAAGTCAAGTGAAATATATGCATGTATAAAAAAATTAATACATTTATATATATTAAATACTTTTATACATATATGCATATAAATGATATAGTATATATAGACACACATACATATGTATATTAAAACTTTCAAAATATATAAGAACATATGTATTAGAATATATATACATGAAAGATGTCACGCATGGCCAAAAAAAATCATTTTTATTAAAAATACTATGTAAATAAATATATTCAAATTTTGTTTTAAAATTTAATTTAAAATTAGTTTTGAAATATATTTTGAATTTTAAAATTTCTATAAATTATCTAAGTCATATTTTGATGTTTTCTAATTAAAAATATCATTTTGCTATTTAAATAATAATTTTAAAAATTATTTTAATATTTGGCTATTTTAAAATATTTTTGAAATAAATAAAAAGAATTTTTTATTTTGCCGAATGTTTATCTAAATTTTATAAAATATAAAATATATTTTAAATAATATATCTATTTAAATAATTAATTTACACATTAACTAATTTAAAAAAAAATATAAGAAATAATATATATGTACATAATTTTATCTCTATCAAAAATTATATATATAATACTAATTTTATAAAATTATAAAATCACATTTTGCATATAGTAAAATATAATAATAAATATTGTATATTAATTAGTAAAATAATACAAATTCTTTTTTCTTTCAATTGAGTCGTGCCTTTTTTAGTTATATTGATGACAGAAAAAAAAATTTAATATAAAATTATAAATTTTATTGAAGGAACTAGGACAGTCCACAATGTAAGTAATGGATAACTTTCAAATAGTTTTACCATTTTGGATCTTTAATAGGCATATGAAGTCTACATCTCATTTAGAACTTTTTTAAATTTGGTTTAAATAAAATCACGTATTTTATTCAAATTAGTTAAAGAGAAGTTTTGAATAAATTTAATTAATTTTATAGTGTATAATGTATACCTAACATTTATTTACAAGAGTTAATACATAGGGAAGTAAACCTTTCGTTTCTTCCCTTAAACAAGTAATTAATTGAGAGTATAAATTGCATTAAATGGAGAGATTAAACTTTCATTTTCTCTTTTTAATTTGAATTGGTTGATTCATTAAATGTCATTAATTAATAATTTATTTATGGCATGAAATATTACTATGTCCAAATGTGTTCTAACTTAACAAACTATAGTTTATAGATTGTATACAAAGATTTTATTAAAATTTAAATTGTAGTTGCATGTGTAACATAGAAACCGCGTAGGGAATAATATGCTTGTATATAGATGTTAGGATTTACATCATAACGGACACATTAGCCCAGTTTGTGTGTATTGTATGTTGTCAAATATGTGCATGAACATACAGTTATAAATTTCAAATGATCATTTATGTATATATACGTATATATAATATGTTTAATCATTAAAATATTGCAGGAAATGCTTATTTATTTATGTAACTATATATTGTACCATAAATAACAATACGTGTGTGTGTATTAAATTACAAATTATAAATCATACCAGATCTGAAGTTCTAATAATTTTAAATATTTAGTGTGTACATGAATATTGTATTGAGTTAAACAGTTTCGACCATAATAAATTAATATAAAATAATTATATGATAAAAATTCAAATTTTATCATTTTTGAGGCTTAGGAAAGATTTTTTTGAAATTTTCTAAATTTATATAATATATTTCATTAAATAACTAATAATATGCCAAAATAAAATTGATTTTAAAAAAAATATAAACTTAATTATTTACTGAATTAGATAATCATTAAATAATAATAATACATAAATTAACTATTTAAAATTATTTTATGCACTTATAATTC
The DNA here is from genome assembly GCA_030765085.1 of Allium cepa. NCBI lineage: Eukaryota > Viridiplantae > Streptophyta > Magnoliopsida > Asparagales > Amaryllidaceae > Allium > Allium cepa. The sequence goes on from CM060941.1 coordinate 627,235,902, forward strand.
GTAATAGACATAAACGAGTGTTGAGAAAATTTCAGATCAATATTATAAAATAGAAATGAAAACATATGTTTTAATTCAAACTGTATATAAAAATTTAAATCACAATTTTATATACATATATATAAACATATATAATTTTAAACTAAAATTTATTTTAATGTTTGACATTAGATTACAAACGTGAAACATGAATTAGATCTATGAATTTTATATGCATATCCAATATTCATTGTGATGACAATAATACATACAAAAATCTCATCTAATTAATGACAATAATCTAATTTATGTACATATGATTAAATGAATAACAAATCTTAAAACCATAAATAATATGATTAACGTATAGAAAAACATTACCCAGAACAGATGCCCAAAAGTCCACTTTGAAATATAGTGATCTCTTTCTCTAAAATTCTTTGATTCGTGAGATTGTTAGTCTAGAATCAACGACCGTTCATTATCAAATAGTTTTGTTTTAATTTAATTGGAATTGAAATTGAAATTTTAGGATATTTTTAGAGGATAGTTGTTGCCATTAAAATGAATAATAATAAGAAGAAGAAGGTGGCAGCTCTAAGAATGTAATTAGGGTTTGAGATCATAATTTATATCATAGGATAAGAGAGAAATAACTAGATCTCTACTACACATCAAAAATGAATCACACATGCTATAGCTACCCCTACTTCTCCTTAGACCAGTTGCATATCGCTCCAAAATGTATGGGTTGAGAACCTATTTAACCTAAATTAAATATGCCATTAATCTGTTGATTTTATAAATATATGCAATAATTTTATATCTCAAATCATATTCAAAATTTATAATTAATATTTCAAAAATATTAATTTATTTAATTAATTTATAATAATTGTAAACTAATTAAATTGTTTGGTATAAAGAGAATCCATCATTCCGGTTATGTGACTATTGGGTGTGAATTCGGTCAACGATTACATCGAACTATTCAAATTTTAACTATGACATTTCACTTAGCAACTGGTGTGACATTATGGCCAAATTTATCGCTAACCCGGCTTCGGTGAAATTTGATTTCACTTTATTAAGCGTTATCCAATTGTGATAATTATTTACATCAATTCTCTTTGTCGAAACTATATCACTTTGGACTTATTAAATTTGGTAATGGTCAAAATTCCAAAATCGTCCACATTCAAATCTATAATCCAAACACAAAGTCCTTGATTCAATAATAAAAATTACTATTAGCTTTCTACTATAGGCAGAGATTTTGACTTTGGTCTGACTTGAGTTGACCATAATACTAACCCCTTATAACCGAGGAGACGAATCCTCTCTTGAATAGTGCTTCACTTCCAATACTTCCACTCGACCCAACTATAGTCACTCTATGGACGTTGTGCCATGATTTGACTATAATCAAAGAAAAGCTTTTATATTGAAGATTCACAGTATTCACAAGTTGATAGCACTCTGCAAATTATTCACATCGATATTTTCTGTTTAACCTTAGTCATATTAAACAACTGAAAACTATCGATGAGTCATTCTATATTTATCCAATAACTATTAGTATGTAACCCTAAGTGCCCCTAGTAGTCATGAGTAATACATTACCACATTTTGAGAGCATTACGTACTCTAGTCTCAATGGATACATCCAATCTCAATGCATCTTGACTAGAAACGTTTAAAATGTATACTTAAGTTTATTGTGATAAATTACTCACGGTTACAATAATTTCTAGCTACTATCACAAAACATATAATTTATGGATTTTATATTAAATATATTTTTAATCAAATTAATTAATTAATATAACCATATTATACCAAGTACATAATAGAAAGAAAACACCTTTATTTCAAACAAGATTGTCACAAACAAGATTTTCAACCTCCAAAAATCGACATCAATACGTCCATTGTATTACATGTCGAGCAATCGAATGCCGAAAATACAAGATCGTTAGGCAAAAGAAGAAAGAGGTAGAAGAAGAAAATAGAAATAATAACATAGAATCTCACAATCGCAATGGAACAACATATAATAGATAACAACTGGTCTTTATACAAAAAGAACTATAACTATCTTTTTATACATTACATCATCAGAGTACAATACATCAAATACGCGATACTGGACAATTAATATAGCTCATCCTCACAAATGCTGAATATATAGCATATCATACACAGCGGAACAAAAACCAAGTATGTGTGATACGTCTCATCATCCAGCTCATCTCTTGAGCTCCACAGCATCCTATCCTGTAACTGTAATACTCGTTCTGACTCGAGCATTATAATAAAATAACACCCGAGTCAGTATGGAAAACCAGCATGAGCAAACACACTCGAATTGAATTACTGAAGTTATCAAAAAAATTTGAAAACCAAAAGTATCTCGTAAGACCACGCCATAAATAAACACGATGAGTTTTTACCTTATGATAACCAAAACAATTTATATCAAATCCTCTGATATTATAATAGTGTCTAAGTACAAATACTTATTCAAATAGCTGAAATTGTTACATTAATTAAATTCCAGCATACTAGGCTATACAATAAAAACTGTAAAGGCATGTATTGGAGAATGGATTCCATATAAATGACTAAGTACTGGAGTATCACCTGTCATAGTACATGTCTAGAACAGCGTATCGAGGACCATGCCAGGATCCCCTGCAACACAAGGCCGGTCTACCCCTAACCTGGATAGACTGAATATGTTATCATCCGGGTGTTCCCACCCTTTTTGAGCTCTTTTCATGCATTGTAGTAATAATATTTGAGGGTATCTAGAAAGGTGATAAACATACGCTAATTGGGTGCTACCCACTTAGCCTTGCTGCATCTCACTTTCTTTTCAGTCATTTTCGGTTGATGAGGCTAGAGACTGCGATTACCTTTAAGGAATTTTCACTTAGAATACTCATTGTCCTCCAATAACAATGTACTAATAGCATTCATCCATACAAGTTCGTTCTGGGTCCGAACGGAACCGAAGGCACTATTCCACCTACATCCATTTTGAAATCACCCTCAGGATTAATAGCGATTGGTCCTTGCACTTCACTACCCCATCTTTGACTCCATGCTCTTGTCTTCATTTTCAGAAATGTACTCATTGGATCGAAGTGGTTTTTGATAACAAATCCAATTCCGGTCTTTTCGAAACAACGTTCGCTTTTTCCTGGTAAATTCAACCCCATTTCTTTAGGAAATAAATAGATGAAAGTAAGATTGGAGATTACATCCTAACCGTTAGTGGATGGATTTCCTTATAAACGACCTAGAAGAATGAAACGAGTTTATACGTAGAGTATAGCACCTCAAACTGTAACTGTACCATATATATCTCATATTTCTCCTAGATATTTCCAAAGTTATAGTTTGATTTTTGATAGTCGATTATTTAACGATCAAATAAACAATCATTCAACCAAATACTTCATTTTCCATTAAAAAAACTCCAAATCTCTTTTTAATTTAATTTTAATAGATTAAATCTCTTTATCCAAAATATATGTACTTATCTTATAAAATTTTGTATATTCACAAACTATTCTTTTTTTCAAAATATTAAAGACCCTTTTCAAAATAATATGGAAAGTACCACTGTGGTATCAAACTGTGGATTCACAGTTTAATGGTTACGTCTCTATCTCAGAGAAACCCAAAACTTAATTGCAGGCACTCATTGCCTCTGATTACGCCATGCGAGTATACCAATACTTCGCGAAAACTTTATTTAATAATTTTCAAAATAATAATTATGAAATTCCATAATAATTTTCCAAGTTAAACTCTAGGAAAACTACTTTTTAAATAAAAGTTATTATATAGAATATTAATTTTGAATAATTTATCCCTTTAAAACAAAAATGCCGATTAGTCCTTAAAAAATAATTAACTTACTATAAACTAACTGAACAAATATTTAAAAATATTTTAAACAATTTTAAAACAATTAAATAATTAATTTTTCTAAAACATTCTTTAAACACTTTTAAATTTTCTAATTAATACTTAAAAATCCTCCCTTTTTAAAATAACTTAACATCTTAGAAAAATATATATTTTTCAACTCCCACATACCCAGTTTAATGTTAATGAAACTTCTCGATTTATTTCCAATTTGATTACATCCAAATTCCATAAATTTTCCTTATAACATTTCCAAAAATAAATCTACCATTTATTTTTAACCCGATTTACCCATCCCCTTATAAGATCCTCACCTTGAGTTTTACAATTTCCATTTATCCACTGATAATCACTTTACTTTATTTATAAACCTTGTTTATAAATTGCGTCGTCTTGTTTCCCTTTTATAACCGTTTTAAAATACTTAGTCGATTTTAAATCGATTTTCTAAATTAAATTCCATTTTTAAATTAATTTCTTAATAACCCAAACATATTCCAAAACCTAGCTAATTTCAGATCTCACTTCCTTTTTATGATTTAAAGTCTTATTTAAATATAGAACATTAATTTCATCTTTTATTTTCAAATTTCCTTTTTATTTCCCCAAACTATTTTAAATCTTGATTTTAAAAATAAATCCCTTTTTCACTTAAACAATATTGCTTAAGTTATATTATTTAAAATAACTTATTTCTAAAATCCTTATTTTTCTTATTTCAAAAATTATCAAGTCCAAATTTTGAAATAAAACTATTTATTTTACCAAATATTCATTTCTTTAAATAAATCCAAGATTTCACTATGAATTTTTTTACTTCCAATTTTCCCTTTTATTTTTCCTTTTAACTTCAAAACATTTATTACTGGCTTTTAAAAATACCAAAGTCTAGACCAATACCACTATAGCATCCAATAGATTCAAATTGCACTATACTCTACCATAGATTACATAAACGGATCATATATCAATATACATGGAATTGAATTCAACACTTTTGGGGAATCCAGTTGGATCCCTCTAACCTGTTTCTCTACATCCACAAATGTAAGCACAATATGAAAATACTAATCCTACTTCGAGGGGGATATCGTGATATATAGGGTCATCCACTATTATGCAGGACGCATAGGGTCTCATCCGCTATATATATATGCGGGAATATAAATCACTCCAATATATATGCTGCTATATATAATAACATTCAAACTGACAATAATTATCAAAGTCCACGATCAACCAATAATTAATTTTAACTACTTAAAATTAATTGCAGTATTCCAAATTTGAGTGAGATTAACTCATTTAATTTTTTTATACAGTCGCTTTTGCTATCCTGTTTTCATTTCAGCTCGGATGCATTTGAATTTATCTGAAAATTCTGAAAGCTCCAAACCTAACCAAACTGATTCCATAGCGAAGATCTCTTTAACTCGAACTGGGACGCAACTTGAATCACCCGAATCGAACTTCGTATGAATGCTTATAGATTTTATAAGCTCAATGATAATTTAATTAAAATGTTTAAACTAAATCACTATTTTAAATCATTACCCTTCACTGTTGAGCCCAAAGCCCACGAATAAAAGAACAAACTTGAATTCATGCTATAGAACTCATCTTTCCTAAATTAAAAAAAAGCCTAAAGCTTTTAATCGTGCACACATGCACGGTGCACGCCTCCTCGTTCCATCTATCGACTTCACCAACACATCCCATTTCCTCTACCAGTTCGCCCACGCCATCATCGTTGCCTCTGCCTCTTCCCTTCGTTGCGCGACCTAACAAGACCTCTGCGTGCTACAGTGAAGTCGCACCACCCTACAAGCCACCTAATGCTACAATTTTCCCCTAGAAGATGCGCTTCACCCCTTCAAATCCATATCCTCAATCCTCACGGCCTCCCATCGACCACAGCTCAGCAGAATCGCAATCCTAGTTCGAAAGTCAGTTCGACCTCTTTGTCGACTTCACCCAACCCTAGTCGCACCTCCCATACCCCTACCAGATTGAAGCAAATGCGAAAATGTGAATTTACAGACCGGTTTCACGATTTTTAAGTGAGTAATCGAGGAGAAAATGAATTTTGAAGTTTTCCCATCCTTTTTTTTACTGTCAAATGCTGCGTGAGTTAATAAAGAAAATGGGAGGGAGATGTTGCATGTTTAAAGTGTTTTGCGTGTTTGAATATGCTTGCTACGGTAATTTAAGGAGAGGTTAAAAGTGCCGATGTGAATTTTTTTTGTCAAATCCATTTATTATTTAAATCTTAAGTGTATCGAATTCGTAGCTTAAAATTTTGACCTCCTATCGAGGTGTGTCGCTAAGCATTTACAATGTTATACCCCTATTCCGAATGCAATGGAAAATGTTTCGAGTCCTAACTCAATTGTATGGAGAAGATAGCTTTTTAGACCCAATTATTATATTGGATTTTCGATATAAATTTCGACGCGTTTATATACTGTACGACCAAACGATAACTCCAAACCTTTCAGAATTTGAAATCCGATAATAATTCACTATAAGGGATCCAATGGAACTAGTTTCATTGAATTCTGAGATTGTGCCTCGGAATGCTATTTTTAAATGTTAATTTAAACGATATTTTTTTTAAAACTTAAAAAACCACTTTTAAATTCAATTTTAAAACTATTATTGTCTTCAGTATTATTAATATAAATTTTATGAGCCTTTAAATTATTTTTAACAAGCTTAAAACTCCAGATTCAATAGTTTAACCAATTTTCCATTTATTAAATTCAATAATTTAATTATCCAATAAAAGGTTATATTTGAAATTCAAGTTAAAAATTAACTTTTTAAATATTTAAAATCAATTAAATATTCCAATATCAAATATCCAAAATTTTAGGTCGTTACATTCCTCCCCCGTATAAGAATTTCGTCCTCGAAATTGCCAAGTAAGAAGAATGATCCAAACCAAGTAACTATTTCCCAAAACCACACAGTTTGAACAACTTTCCAAATCAATTTATTGTAAACACAATATCGCCTTTAATAATTTCCAAATTCATCCATAGATTACACCCAATATTATCCCCTCAATCATTCAAATTAAAATTTAAAACGAAAATTTAAATTATCAAAAAATTCTAACTCCTTAAATTTTCGAAAAATTTTGCCAGCGTCTCCTTTGCGCGGCTAGAACCAAAAAACTACAAAATGCCTCTATGGCTCCAAATCATCAAAGAAAACTAAATCCAAGTGGTTCAATCAAAAAATCATCAATTTCATAAAACAATTTGAACACATACCTTTTGTCGGGCAATCAAAATTTACTTCTGAAATTGAAGACGTCAATTTAGCTTTTGGTTTCAATTTCCAGCATTTTATTTAACAATAGTATCCAATCACATAATTCTAAATCATTTTATTTGTTTCTTTTCAAAATTTTCAAAATTTGCTGTACTTAAACCCATACTATGTACATATATCATCCATATGCAGTATCAAATCCGATCGCTCACTCGATCACACAGTTTCACTTTCAAACTAGTATCGTTCACACGACTCTCTAATACGGACTCAGATCTGGTTCCTTGATCAAAAACTGTCATTCTCCTTGCATAGCCATAACTATGATAGAGAATCTCAAAATAAATCAAAAATCCATATCTAGAGTTCGCCATCGAAAATTAAGTGAAAAATCCTAACTCGGATCGATATAGACTATCTAGAAATTCTGTGCTCGAATCTGGATCAAATCGTTATGCGAATAAAATAATATATGTACAACTTACGTATTTATTCCCACTTCATCACTTTGGTTTATATCCATTTCCATTCAAATTAAATTTTCAATTCCATTTGAACTCAATTTACCTTCCATTTACTAATTTATTTCCAATCAGATTTAATATTGAAATTTATCAACCATCTCTCAAACCATATTTAATCCATTATATTTTAAATTAGTTCCATATTCTAATTTATTTCCAATCCAATTCAATTTCAAATCTGTTTAACTTATCATTTAATTAATTAGTTCATTTAATAATTTATTTCAAATCTCACTACATTCCATTTTCAGAACTATTTTCCATTTGGCTTATTTAGGCTTAATTTCTCAAAATTCACTCTTATTTAACTTAATTTAAGTTAGATTTGACCCCACAAAATCAAATTTCAAAGTTTTATACGTTTTCAAATGATTTATTTTCCATAAAACATTGTAGATTAAACTCTAAAGTTTAAGCAATTACTAACGTATTTCAAAATCATTTTTGAAATCCAAAATCCCTTGATATATCAAATCATCCCTTTGAATTTCAAAACCAAAGCCATTTTTGCAAGCAAATTCCAATTCAAAGCATTCAAGTAGTAATTCCTCCTTTGGAAACTCGAAAATGAACACCGATGATGTCGCGATCATCATCGAAATATTTTCCAGCGATCAAAGTGAGTTCAATGCTTTTATTCCTTTTTTAAAATCATTTTAAATATTTCCAAATAATACCACAATTATTTTCCAACTTTGAAAAACATTTTCAAAACCAACGGGATTTAAATTTCCAACTTTTAAATCCTTTTAATCTATATTTAAATATACTTCAGAATTTCATTCCATTTCAAATTATAAATCCCATTTATAACTCATATTTACAAACTCCATTTCGTTACATGAATAAATTTCTTAACTTTTGGTTATAATAACAACTTTTATTCAATTACCATAATAATAAATGATAATGGGTTAATATTATCATTTCCTAGCAACTAACCAAACCATATATAATTATAATAATTTTCTAAAAAAATATTTCTTTTATATGTAAAAATAATTTTGGCTAAAATTATTTTATTTACTCCATTTCAAAACAATACTATGTGTAATTTGCTATGTTCAAGTGTTTAGAGATCCCTATCAATAACGTTTATTACTCGTATTGACCAGGATCCATAAAGCACTCAACAAACCAATCAACACAATATAAAACAATTTTATATTCACTAACAAATACGCGCTCATAACTATTAATACACTCAAACTCATTCTAGGGTGCTACTGACCTTATCTCTAATTAATAATCCCCACGGAGCCATGGTTCTCGCTTAACGTTTGACTCTGATACCAAATGTCACGAATGAGTTTTTCAACCTCCGAAAATTGACATCAATACATCCACTGTATTACATGATGAGCAATCGAATGCCGGAAATACCAAATTGTTAGGGAAAAGAAGAAAGAGATAAAAGAAGAAAACAGAAATAACAACACTGAATCTCACAATCACAACGGAACAATATATAATAGATAACAACTGGCCTTTATACAAAAAGAACTATAACGGGTTTTTTATACATTACATCAGAGTACAATACAACAAATATGCGATCTTGGATAGTTAGTATTACTCGTCCTCATAAACGCTAAATATACAGCACACCATACACAACGGAATAAAAACAAAGTACATGTTATACGCCTCGTCATCCAGCTCGTCTCCTGAGTTCCATAGCATCTTATCATATATTTGTAATACTAGGTCTGACCCGAGCATTATAATAAAATAACACCCGAATCAGTTTGGAAAACTAGCGTGAGAAAACAAATTCAAATCGAATTATTGAAGTTATCAAAATCCTTTTAAAATCAAAAGTATCTCGTAAGACCACGCCACAAATAAACATGACGGGTTTATACCTTACGATAACCAAAACAATTTATATCAAATCTTTTGATATTATAATAATGGCTAAATACAAATACTTATTCAAATAGCTGAAATTGCTACATTAATTAAATTTTAGCATACTGCTCTACAATCAAAAACGTAAAGGAACGTAATGGATTCCATACAAATGACTAGGTACTGGGGTATCACCTGTCACAGTGCACGTCTTGAACGGCATACCGAGGACAACGCCGGGATCACCTGTAATAAAAGACCGGTCTACCCTAACCTGAATAGACCGAATATGCTATCACCCCGGGTGTTCCCACTATTTCCGAGCTCCTTCCATGTATTGTAGTAATAATGTCCGAGGGTATCTAGAAAGGTGATAAACATACCCTAATTGGGTGCTGCCCACTTAGCCTTGCTGCATCTCCCTTGCTTTTCAGTCATTTTCGGTTGATGAGGCTTGAGGCTACGACTACCTTCAAGGAATTTTCACTTAGAATGCTTATTGTCCTCCAATGACAATGTACTGATAGCATTTATCCATATAAGTCCGTTCTGGGTCCGAACGGAACCGAAGGCACTATTCCTACTTCATCCATTTTGCAATCACCATCAGGATTAGTAACGATTAGCCCTTACACTTCACTACTCCATCTTCGACTCCATGCTCTTGTTTTCATTTTCGAAAACGTACTTGTTGGATCAAATTGTTTTTCGGATAACAAATTTGATTACGCTCTCTTCGAAACAATGTTCGCTTTTTCTCGGTAAACTCAACCCCGACTCTTGAGGAAATAAACAGACGAAAATAAGATCGGAGATCGCCTCCTAAACATTAGTGGATGGATTTCCTTATAAATGACCTAGAAGAACGAAATGATTTTATACGTAAAGTATAGCACCTCGAATGGTAACCGTACCATATAAATCCCGTATTTCTCCTAGATATTTCCAAAGTTATAATTTGGATCCAAATTTTGATAGTTGGTTAACTATCAAATAAACAATCATTCAAGTAAATACTTCATTTTCCACTGAAAAACTCCAAAAAAAAAATTCTAATTTAATTTTAATAAATTAAATCTCTTTATCCAAAATATGTGTACTTATCTTATCGAATTTAGTATATTCACCAACTATTCCTTTTTCAAAATATTTGAAAACCCTTTTCAAATAAATATGGAAAGTACCACTACGGTATCAAACCACGCATTCACGGTTCAGTGGTTACGTCTCTATCTGTGACGCCCCACCTGTATACCCACGCTAGCCGAGAACACTACGGTGTAGTGCTGTCAACTAGCACGGAGAATAAGGCTGTTGAGGAGCGACCATCCATGTAATTTCTTATCACAAGGTGGCTATAAATAATCTTCGGAAACAAACATAGAAATAAGCATAACACAAATCAGTCACAGACATCCATATCACAAAGGCGGAAGAAGATATGAATATATAACTAACACATGAAAGTGTACATCAGAGTAGTGGTCAAAAAGATCCATAATAATACAAAAGAATAGCAACACGTGCTATACAAAAGAATACAACTATGAGTCTATATCTCAAGTGTATACAACAAAAACTGCTAATCTAAATAGTTAGCCAAAAGTCAAAGTAGCAAATCCCGGGAAGAAGTCAAGCAGAAGCACCTGTAACATCTCGGCCTGACCCGAGTATTATTTAAGAAAATAATAAACGGATCAGTCTAGCTATAAATATCAGATGACATGATATAAAATAAAAGATATGGCATAAACATAAAATATCCATACTGACATACTACTATAAGTATGCAAATGATGATCAACAGAAGATCAATTAATATCACAAGAATCTTCTCAAAGATCCAAAGAGGGCATCATACCCTAAACTTGTACTCATAACAAGTCAATGACATAAATTCCAGAAATCAACACAAGAAATCCAGAAATCATAGAAAAAAGGGAAAGAGGCCTATCACATAACGGTCCGAAGACCATGGGGAGCTACCCCATATGGATGAGTCGGAATCACCCAGATGAGGTCTAGGCTAACCAAAAAGCAAAAAGGTATGTGTGAATGGAATCACACAAATGGTGTCTAGCCTGACCTCGCAACAAAAAGGTATGTGTGAGTGGAATCACACAAATGGTGTCTACGCTAACCAAAAAGCAAAAAGGTATGTGTGAATGGAATCACACAAATGGTGTCTAGCCTAACCAGGAAGCAAACAAAGAGACATCGCACAATTGCTAGCCTAAATCACAAAATGATCGTCATGATCAACGAGAAGTGTCAATTACACTAAGCTAGTAAATATAAAAGTTTAGCTTCATGTCCCATAACCACTTGCTTAACTCAAATATTTACGAACAAACTGTAGATCTTCACTAGAAAATTTTCACAAAAAGGTTCAATCGAACAAGTCCAAGAGTTAACCGACGAAGCAAACGTAAGCGTTTCATACCACTTGTTTTACTAAGCCGTTTAATTCAATTTCTCATACGAGTGAGGTAAAGATTTGTATATACTAGTAGATTGGAAAATTGTTTAATAAAAGAGCTTTGTTATTGAAAATAGAGTTGAAATCATTTTGTTGAAAGAGTTTTGATATTTACTACTAGTGTTGAAACCTTCATATTTTAAAGTGACAAATCATAGGAGTGATTGTAGAAACAATCAATAATAAAAATTCACATACGAAGACGTGAATAAAATCCAAAGAAACCGATAAAGAATCCATCGAAATAGATATTCAAAAATCCATAAAATCGACCGAGAAGCCCAAGATAGTTTGTCTCGAAGAATGGTCAACTCAGCATCTCAACAAGGCAAGTTCTGTTGAATGTTTTTCAAATAAGATCCCCTACGGAGGGGGGGTCCGGGGGGGTGGCAACCCCCCCAAGGTGGGTGTGCAGGGGCAACGCCCCGACCAAAACGGTACGACCTAGTGAAGACCAAAGGGAGGATAGGATCGAGCGACCTAAGGGGGTACGCGACCTAATGGAGCAAAGGGGCAAAAGTCACGCGACCTAACGGTTTGTAGGTCTAACGACCTAACAGGTTAGAGGTCATACGACCTAGTGGGTTAACGGTCTAACGACCTACGGGTTATAGGTCCAACGACCTAACGGGTTATAGGTCCAACGACCTAACGGTATATAGGTCAGGCGACCTAACAGTGTTGCGACCTAAAAATGGAAGGCAAGGCCGAGCGACCTATCGAAGTAAAGAGGCATGCGACCTATCGGTGTTACGACCTAAGGGTCCTATGACCTAAAGGAATAAACAAATAGGCCAAGCGACTTAAAGAACCAAGGCCACACAAGTTAAGGCCTAATGACCTAACCCCGAACGACCTAAGAACGAAGCGAGCGACCTATGGTCATAAACGAGGTCGAGCGACCTAAAACGTCGCGACCTAGCGACCTAAAACGTCGCGACCTAGCGACCTAAGGAATTCGAAGCCACACGACCTAAAGGGGTAAGTGGTCGAGCGACCTAAAAGAAACAGCGACCTAAAACGTCGCGACCTAGGGACCTAAGAGAGGGCGAGGTACGCAACCTAGTGGCAGAACAGATCGAGTGACCTAAGGGGATAAGGGCCGAGCGACCTAAAATATAAAAAGTCCAGCGACCTAGAACCGAACGACCTACGACCTAAGGAGCTTGCGACCCACAACCTAAAGCCCAACGACCCACGACCTAATTCTGAAGCGTCGAGCGACCTAACGTTATAGGCCATTTTAGGTCAGAAACGAGCTATTTGAAGGCCGAGACTTTTCCATGCGAACGACCTAGCAAAGGCAGAGCGACCTAAGTGCAGTTTTTCACCAAAAACACTAAAATTTGGGGTTTTTCGCCAATCCAATCCAAACCAAATGCAAATGTACATGCAAACATGATAGGGATTCATTTCCAACAGTCCAAGATAGTTATAAGCAAGAGTGTGAGATAAAAATCTCACCTTTTCACTAAAATGGATGAAGATGAAGCTTGAAGCCAATGGAGAAGCAATCCAAAGCTTGAATCCGATATCGTCTACTTGAATTTGGAGGTGAATGTTCGATTAGCAATTAAATTTGCGCTTGGAGTTTTAATTTCCCATTCTCTTCACCATTAATGCAAATTTCAAGTTAGTTAGGAATTTATGAAGAGTGAGGAGAAGGGGGTCGGAACTTGGGCTTAATAGGCTAAACTAACCCAAAGTCCAAAGCGGGAAAAGTTAGTGAAATTTCACTAACTCCAAACCTATCGATGCTTATACTTAAAAAAGTTGTAAACGGCATTTTGAACTCAATGGAAGTGGTCTCGAGTCCTAATTTTACCGTTTGCAAAAAGTAGCTTTTCGGACTAAAATGCGATTAACGATATAATATTTAAATAAAATATTTAAATATAAACTCGATAAATATGGGGGTTGTTACAGACTCCCCTCCTTAAAGAAATTGCGTCCTCGCAATATATATATAAGATGGAAATAAAAAGTAACAACCATAAAAGCATATTAACACAAAAGAAATTTGAAATAAGAAGTTCACCTCAAAGAGCAGGAGTAAGCAAGTCCGGATGTGTACGCTCGATGAATTCTCTGGATTCCCAAGAGCAATCCTTAGGATTTGAGGACCATTGAACCTTCACAAGCGGAACATCTTTATTTCGAAGGCGTTTAACCTCCGAAGCAATAATTCGAATAGGATGCTTCTCATAAGTTAAATTCGACGAAACTTCAATTTCTACCACAACAGCAGGCTCAAGGATAGAATCGGAATCCCGAAGGCATTTTCGTAATTGAGAAACGTGAAACACGTCATGCATGGCAGAAAACTGAGCCGGTAATGCAAGGCGATAAGCCATGGAACCAATACGTTCGGTGATGGGAAATGACCCAATATATCGAGGCGCTAACTTTCCCGAACGACTGAAACGTACAACACCTTTCATAGGTGAAACACGAATAAAAACAAGATCTCCAACAGAAAATTCTAATTTTCTTCTTCGGTTATCGACGTAGGACTTTTGTCTACTCTGGGCTTCTTTCATCCTATGTCGAATAATGTCAATTTTCTCTGTGGAGTCTCGAATAAAATCTGGACCTAAAACCAGCTTCTCACCGGCCTCAAGCCAACAAGAAGGAGATCGGTAGGGCCTTCCGTAGAGTGCCTCGAAAGGTGCCATACCAATACTAGATTGGAAGCTATTATTATAGGAAAATTCAACAAGTGAAATATGATCTTCCCAACTTTCACCAAAATCAAGCACACAAGCACGAAGAAGATCTTCAAGAGTTTGATTCACACGCTCGGTTTGTCCATCGGACTGGGGGTGATAAGCGATGCTAAAATTAAGCTTCGTTCCTAAAGCTTTTTGAAGACTCTTCCAAAATCCACTAGTAAACAATGGATCACGATCGCTAACAATAGAAGTAGGAACTCCATGCAATTTTACAATTTCCTTGACAAATAGTTTGGCCAAAAGAGGAACGGTTCGGTTAGACCGAACCGGAATAAAATTGGCAGATTTAGTAAGTCTATCAACAATCACCCATAAGCTATCATGACCCGAACGAGAACGGGGAAGGCCATCTATAAAGTCCATGGAAATTTGATCCCACTTCCAAATTGGAATTTCTAAAGGTTGCAATAACCCACCGGGCCTTTGATGTTCGGCTTTGACGAGCTGGCAAGTCATGCAACACTTAACAAAGTTAGCAATATCAGATTTCATTCCCTCCCAATAATAAAGTCGCTTCACATCAGCATACATTTTACTACTACCGGGATGAATGGTGAATTTAGAACGATGGGAATCTTCTAAAATATCTTTACGAAGATTACCGATATTTGGTATGATAAGTCTACCAAATTTTCGAATGCCGCCACGAGAATCAATATCAAAGTCTTTCAAACCTTCAATATCAATTTTATCCTTAACATCTTGGCCAAGAAGAGCCAATTCAGGATCTAGCCCTTGAGCTTCAATAATGCGGTATAAAAGAGAAGGATGAGCCTCAAGGCTACATAAAACAAGTGATGAGCATAAATCGGATATGCGCTCTCGAATCTCACAAGAGGATAAAATCTCGAGATCGTTCCATTCGGATATCATCATAGAAACAACTGCTTGTTGTTTACGGCTAAGAGCATCGGCGACACGATTACCCTTACCGGGGGTATAAAGAATATCAAGATCATAAGGTGCAAGGAACTCGAGCCAACGCTGTTGACGCAAATTAAGTTCCTTTTGAGAAAATAAATATTTCAAAGACTTATGATCCGTGTAAAGAATAAATTTCTCTCCCAATAGATAATGACGCCAAATCCGAAGGGCGAAAACAATAGCCGCGAGTTCTAAATCATGTGTGGCATATCTAGTCTCGGCCGACTTTAATTGCCTAGAAGCATAAGCAATAACACGTTCTTTTTGCATAAGAACGACACCCAAACCAACGTGACTAGCATCAGTATAAACAACAAAATCTTGATTCCCTTCGGGAATAACAAGAATAGGAGCATCGGAAAGGAGTTCTTTCAATTTCTGAAAAGAGGCTTCACATTTGTCCGACCAAATGTATTTAACTCCCTTCTTAGTCAAGCCAGTAAGAGGCACGGCAATCTTAGAAAAGTCTTTAATGAAACGACGGTAATAACCTGCCAATCCGAGAAAACTACGAATCTCTGTCACACTCTCCGGTCTCTTTCAATCTTGAATCGCTTCAATCTTTGAAGGATCCACGGAAATTCCGGATTCGGAAATAATATGACCAAGAAACTTCACACGAGATTGCCAAAAGTGGCATTTAGAAACTTTCCCCTTTAATTGATTACTCCTAAGAGTTTCAAATACAATCCGAAGATGCTTTTCATGCTCCTCTTCGGTTTTAGAATATACAAGGATATCATCAATGAAGATGAGAACAAACCGATCGAGGAAAGCCTTGAAAACTCGATTCATGAGGTCAACGAAGTAAGCCGGAGCATTCGTTAAACCAAATGGCATAACAAGCCATTCGTAAGATCCGTAACGAGTACGGAACGATGTCAAAGGAATACTATCCTCAGCAATACGAAGCTGATGAAAACCGGTAGCCAGGTCCAACTGTGAAAAGACCCTAGCTCCGCTAAGCTGATCAAACAAATCGTCAATCCGAGGTAAAGGATATTTATTTTTAATAGTCAGATCGTTAAGCTTGCGATAGTCAACGCAAAGCTTAAGCGTACCGTCAGATTTCTTTACAAAAATAGCCGAAGCTCCCTAAGGCGAGGAAATAGAGCGAATAAATTTCTTCGTCTCCAATTCGGACAACTGTTTGCGCATCTCCTTGTTTTCCTTATTGGACATGCGATAAGGAGGACGAGTAATAGGTTGAGCTCCAGAAACAAGATTAATTCTGAACTCAATTGCTTGTTTAGGTGGTAAACCTAAAACAGGCTCGAATATGTCGGAAAATTCACGAACAACGTGAATACGAAAAATAATATCATCTTCATCATCATCATCATCACGAGGATTTAAAGAATATAAAGATGCCACCAAACAGGATTCTGAATCTTTAAGATTAACAGAAATCTGATTAACAGATAGTGGATGTCGGAGATGAATAGTCCGCTCAGGACATAGGATATGGGCTTGGTAACGGTTAAGCCAATCCATTCCCAAAATTATTCCAAATCCTAAGTAACGCATGACATGCAAATCGGCTAGGAAAGAAAAATCACATAAAATAATCTCCACATCTTTACAAAGCAAATTAAGAGTTGCGGACCCACCAACCGGATTCGAGATTCTTAAAGAAGTCATTAAAGCAACAACATTTAAAGAAAAAGTATCAACAAGTTCTTTTGATATAAAAGAATGGGATGCACCCGTATCAAAGAGAACTCTGATAGGTTGATCATGAAATAAAATAATACCATCAAGAATGGAGTGAGAAATACCTTGGCCACGAGATGTGTTGACAGGGGCTTGAGCCACATTCAACTTTCCTTCCTTCTTGCCTTCACGTTTGAGGCATTGATATATGTAATGATCCGGGCTCTTACAATAGCGACAAGATTTGGGCTTAGAGCACTTATTCGCAAAATGATCCCCAGATCCACAGTTGAAGCATCTCGCACCACTAGGAGACGGAGACTTTGCCGCAGGGGTTGCATGCTTACCCTTTTTGTTGGGATAAGGGCCTTTGAATTTACTGGGCCTCTTCTTGTTGTTGAAGTTTGGTTTAGCGCCTTCCACTTCAACGTCACTCTCTCTATCAGCCTCTTCAAGACGAAGAGCGATATCGACGAGTTGATCAAATGCGACTTCTAGTTTCAGGAGTAGTGGCTTCTTAAGATTCTTATTTAAGCCGTAAACGAACCTCTGGTTCTTCTTCAATGGGGTGTTGATGTATTCAACCCCATATTTGGAAAGCGACTCGAAGGCTGCGACGTAATCAGTCACAGAGGATTGACCTTGAACAAGGTCTATAAAACGTCGAGCCAAGGTTACTTTCCCAGCTTCTGGTACAAACTTTAACTCGAAGCGTCCCTGAAATTGCTCCCAGGTGAGATCCGCTTCATTAATTTCTGAAATAAGGAGTTCGTACCAGTCCAATGCTCTCTCCTGGAGCATGCTGGAAGCCACCTGAACGCGGTGGAGATCGATAAGTTTCATGCGAGAAAAGATTCGATCGCATGATTTTAACCAAGCCTGGACCTCAATGATAGTTTTCGAACCTTTGAAGGGCTTCCCACCCAAGTTGGTGTAATCGCTGCATAAGCGTGCAAATCCCGACTTTGGGTGAGTAGGTTCGGGGTTAGCTTCAGCTGCTTGAGCATTTGTTACTAAATCAAGAAACTGTTGAGCAGTCATAAAAACTCCATCCCGGGGAGCAGCACTAGATGATCCAGTTCTGGGACGGCCTGGTCTAGACATTCTCTTCCTTGAAGAAAGAAAGAAGAGAAGGAAGAAGGTTATTCACCAATGAATATCAAGCAATCTTGATAGATAATACAAGGAATCATAAAGGAAATAGGATGAATCGGTAAGAAGACTCGAATTAATCCTATGGTAAACTCCTAAGATAAACTTAGGACGATGATCCTTGTTAAGTTATTCTACATTGTTCTGAAGTTTGGCTCTGATACCAAGCTGTGACGCCCCACCTTTATACCCACGCTAGCCAAGAACACTACGGTGTAGTGCTGTCAACTAGCGCGGAGAATAAGGCTGTTGAGGAGCGACCATCCATGTAATTGCTTATCACACGGTGACTATAAATAATCTTCGGAAACAAACATAGAAATAAGCATAACACAAATCAGTCACAGACATCCATATCACAAAGGCGGAATAAGATATGAATATATAACTAACACATGAAAGTGTACATCAGAGTAGTGGTCAAAAAGATCCACAATAATACAAAAGAATAGCAACACGTGCTATACAAAAGAATACAACTATGAGTCTATATCTCAAGTGTATACAACAAAAACTATTAATCTAAATAGTTAGCCAAAAGTCAGAGTAGCAAATCCCAGGAAGAAGTCAAGCAAAAGCACCTGTAACACCTCGGCCTGACCCGAGTATTATTTAAGAAAATAATAAATGGATCAGTCTAGCTATAAATATCAAATGACATGATATAAAATAAAAGATATGGCATAAACATAAAATATCCATACTTACATACTACTATAAGTATACAAATGATGATCAACAGAAGATCAATCAATATCACAAGAATCTTCTCAAAGATCCAAAGAGGGCATCATACCCTAAACTTGTACTCATAACAAGTCAATGACATAAATTCCAAAAATCAACACAAGAAATCCACAAATCATAGAAAAAAGGGAAAGAGGCCTATCACATGACGGTCTGAAGACCATGGGGAGCTACCCCATATGGATGAGTCGGAACCACCCAGATGAGGTCTAGGCTAACCAAAAAGCAAAAAGGTATGTGTGAATGGAATCACACAAATGGTGTCTAGCCTAACCTCGCAACAAAAAAGTATGTGTGAGTGGAATCACACAAATGGTGTCTAGGCTAACCAAAAAGCAAAAAGGTATGTGTGAATGGAATCACACAAATGGTGTCTAGCCTAACCAGGAAGCAAACAAAGAGACATCGCACAATTGCTAGCCTAAATCACAAAATGATCGTCATGATCAACGAGAAGTGTCAATTACACTAAGCTAGTAAATATAAAAGTTTAGCTTCATGTCCCATAACCACTTTCTTAACTCAAATATTTACGAACAAACTGTAGATCTTCACTAGAAAATTGTCACAAAAAGGTTCAATCGAACAAGTCCAAGAGTTAACCGACGAAGCAAACGCAAGCGTTTCATACCACTTGTTTTACTAAGCCGTTTAATTCAATTTCTCATATGAGTGAGGTAAAGGTTTGTATATACTAGTAGATTGGAAAATGGTTTAAGAAAAGAGCTTTGTTATTGAAAATAGAGTTGAAATCATTTTGTTGAAAGAGTTTGATATTTACTACTAGTATTGAAACCTTCATATTTTAAAGTGACAAATCATAGGAGTGATTGTAGAAACAATCAATCATAAAAATTCACATACGAAGACGTGAATAAAATCCAAAGAAACCGATAAAGAATCCATCGAAATAGATATTCAAAAATCCATAAAATCGACCGAGAAGCCCAAGATAGTTTGTCTCGAAGAATGGTCAACTCAGCATCTCAACAAGGCAAGTTCTGTTGAATGTTTTTCAGATAATATCGCCTACGGAGGGGGGGTCCAGGGGGTGGCAACCCCCCCAAGGTGGGGGTGCGGGGGCAACGCCCCGACCAAAACGGTACGACCTAGTGAAGACCAAAGGGAGGATAGGATCGAGCGACCTAAGGGGGTACGTGACCTAATGGAGCAAAGGGGAAAAAGTCACGCGACCTAACGGTTTATAGGTCTAACGACCTAACAGGTTAGAGGTCATACGACCTAGCGGGTTAACGGTCTAACGACCTATGGGTTATAGGTCCAACGACCTAATGGGTTATCGGTCCAACGACCTAACAGTATATAGGTCAGGCGACCTAACAGTGTTGCGACCTAAAAATGGAAGGCAAGGCCGAGCGACCTATCGAATTAAAGAGGCACGCGACCTATCGGTGTTACGACCTAAGGGTCCTACAACCTAAAGGAATAAACAAATAGGCCAAGCGACTTAAAGAACCAAGGCCACACGAGTTAAGGCCTAATGACCTAACCCCGAACGACCTAAGAACGAAGCGAGCGACATATGGTCATAAACGAGGTTGAGCGACCTAAAACGTCGCGACCTAGCGACCTAAAACGTCGCGACCTAAAGGGGTAAGTGGTCGAGCGACCTAAAAGAAGCAGCGACCTAAAACGTCGCGACCTAGCGACCTAAGAGAGGGCGAGGTACGCAACCTAGTGGCAGAACAGGTCGAGCGACCTAAGGGGATAAGGGCCAAGCGACCTAAAATATAAAGAGTCCAGCGACCGAGAACCAAACGACCTACGACCTAAGGAGCTTGCGACCCATGACCTAAAGCCCAACAACCCACGACCTAATTCCGAAGCGTCGAGCGACCTAACGTTATAGGCCATTTAGGTCGGAAACGAGCTATTTGAAGGCCGAGACTTTTCCACGCGAACGACCTAGCAAAGGTAGAGCGACCTAAGTGCAGTTTTTCACCAAAAACACTAAAATTTGGGGGTTTTGGCCAATCCAATCCAAACCAAATGCAAATGTACATGCAAACATGATAGGGATTCATTTCCAACAGTCCAAGATAGTTATAAGCAAGAGTGTGAGATAAAAATCTCACCTTTTCACTAAAATGGATGAAGATGAAGCTTGAAGCCAAAGGAGAAGCAATCCAAAGCTTGAATCCGATATCGTCTACTTGAGTTTGGAGGTGAATGTTCGATTAGCAATTAAATTTGAGCTTGGAGTTTTAATTTCCCATTCTCTTCACCATTAATGCAAATTTCAAGTTAGTTAGGAATTTATGAAGAGTGAGGAGAAGGGGGTCGGAACTTGGGCTTAATAGGCTAAACTAACCCAAAGTCCAAAGCGGGAAAAGTTAGTGAAATTTCACTAACTCCAAACCTATCGATGCTTATACTTAAAAAAGTTGTAAATGGCATTTTGAACTCAATGGAAGTGGTCTCGAGTCCTAATTTTACCGTTTGCAAAAAGTAGCTTTTCGGACTAAAATCCGATTAACGATATAATATTTAAATAAAATATTTAAATATAAACTCGATAAATATGGGGGTTGTTACATCGAACTAAACGAACTAATATTTAAATATACTTTAAACAATTAACTTAAATAATTTATCCCTTTAAAACAAAAATACTGATTAATCCTTAAATAATTAACTTGCTATAAACTAAACGAACTAATATTTAAATATACTTTAAACAATTTTAAAACAACTAAATAGTTAATTTTTCTAAAACATTCTTTAAACACTTTTAAATTTTCTAATTAATACTTAAAAATCCTCCCTTTTTATAATAACTTAACTTCTTAGAAAAATATATATTTTTCAACTCCCATAAAACCAGTATAATATTAATAAAACTTCTTGATTTATTTCCAATTTGATTACGTCCAAATTCCATAAATTTTCCTTTTCACATTTCAAAAAATAAATCTACCATTTATTTTTTAACTCGGTTTAACCATCCCCTTATAAGATCCTCACCGTGAGTTTTACAATTTCCATTTATCCACTGATAATCTGTGACGACCCAGAATTTTTAAGCATTTGAAATTAGAACATTTAATTGATTTTAAATATTTAAAGGTTAATGTTTAACTTGAATTTCAAATATCATCATTATTTGGAATTTAATTAATGGATTTAAATTACTGGAAATTGGGTAAAATGTTAAACCTGGAATTTTAAGCCGGTTAAAAAAATTTGAAGGCTTGCAAAATTTATATTGATAGTACTGAAGATAGTAAAAGTGTTGAAGTTGAATTTGGAAGTGTTTTGTTCGGTTTTGACAATACATCGTTTGAATTGATATTTAAAATAGCTTTTCGAGGCACGGTCTCGGATTTCGACGAAACTAATTCCATTTTATCCGTAATATTGAATTATTATCGGATTACAAATTTCATAGTGATTGGAGTTGTTGTGTGAGCGTACGATATATAAACGCGCTGAAATTTGAATCGAAAATTTAATAAAATAACTGGTCCAAAAGCTATCTTCTCCATACGATCGAATTAGGACTCGAAACCTTTTCCAATGTGTTCGAAACACGTGTATAACATTGTGAACGCCTAGCTGCACACCTCGATAGGATGTCAAGATTTTAAGCTGTAAATACAAACAATTTGAATTTAAATTTAAAATTTGATATATATATATATATGCAATTGTTAACCAGTCAAAATCCTCTCATATCAGAACTTTTTCCTATCACTGTAGTCATCCTTGTAACATCCCATCGTGTCCCCTCTTTCATCACGCAACATTCCAGAGCACACTTTCCCTCTTTTCTATATCCAGCCGAGTCTTCTGCTTATTTTTTAATCAAAAAAAATCATTTCGTTCAAAATCAATAATGGTCGAACTAGATTTATAGGCCTCCCTCTTCTTGTTCAGTACTCGAATCCTCCCTCACGAAATCCAAATCGAATCGCACCTTTTATCCCCTTCAATCAAAATCAAAACCGCGTCTTCTCTTCTTCAAATCCCAAATCGAGATCGACTAGGCGGCCGCGCCATTCCGCGAATCTTGCGATGAGGTAACTTCGTACAGCGACGAGGATTCGTGGATCTCGTGCTCGAGTGGAGAGGGCGTCGTACTCTCGTGATGGCGTAGGCACTGGCAATGTTAGTAGTAGTGGACGCACACATGAATTGAAGACGATAAGGAGCAGTCGCACGACATTAGGTGATGTCGCGAATCTCGTTTCGAGCGAGGGGATCGTCGATGGCCGGGGAAAACTCTTGTTGGATTCGTGGTCCTGGTACTTTCTTCGGCGAGAGGTATTCGATTTCGAATTTTTTTAAATTTTTTTTGTTTAATTAAACTTGATTTTAACATATTTAATGTACACATATTTGAAAATATATGTATATAGGTTTTTAATTTAGGCAGATTTGTTTCCATCGATTTATTTAACATACAGATAAGTACATCCACATTTTTAATATAAAATTTTATTCACGGTAAGTTGATTCTGTTTTAATATATGTATAAATGTATATACATAGGTTAGAAGGAAATTTTATTAGAACTTAATAATTATACATACATGAGGTTCAAAAAGAAAATTTTGCTTTTGATCAATATAAATTATTTTTGTAAGTATATGTGTTCTTAAAAATAATTAAAACGGCAGATATATGTATATATAAGATTTTTGAAATTAAGTATGAATTTTAAAATACTTGAAAGTCTATATAAAATCATATTTTTGAAATCTATCATTTTATTCTTATGAATGTATATATATGCAGTTTAAAAAAAAATAAAAAAATAAAAAATAATAATAATTTGTTAAATTAAATCTTGAGTTAATTAACTTAAATGGCAATAAATTGTTCGATTAGTTCAAACGATAATAAATCTTGTAATTGTTTATACAAGGTCGAAAAAAACCATGAAGTCAAGTCAAGATTGGATCAGATTTCAAACAAAAATCAAAGGTGAGTAAATCTCACTCATCTACTTTAATTTAAATTTAAATAATTGGTTGAATGGTTGAATTGATTTGATGTGCTATATTATAGTATATATTACATCTTGGAATGATTGATTTCCTGCATTATATAGCGGATGAGACCCTATGCGCCGCATAATAGCGGATGATATTATATTTAATCCCATATACCACGATATTCCACCTCGAAGTGGAATTGGGATTTTATGTTGTGCTAACATCTGTGGATGCAGGAAAAACAGGTTGGAGGGATCCAACTGGATTTCTCAACATTTATTTAAATTATTTAATATTCTCTGTTGTGATTGTTTGATATTCTATGATGAATTATATTGGAATATTGAATGCTATGGTTTGATTGAATATATTTGGGTATAACGAGTTACCAAAAATATATAAATTGGATTTTGGAAAGAAAATAAAAGAAGTGAATTTTTAAGCGAAATAATTATAGAAATTTGAATGAAATTTAAGAATGAATTGAAAAGGAATAAAAGTGATTTTAAAATTCTAATAAATAAATTTCGAAGTAGAGAAAGGGGATTTCAAATAAATAGAGAAATAATGAATTTTAAACCCTAAGTGGAATTATTTAAAGGAATAAAGAATTTATTATAAAACTTCAAGTTTTAAATTTATTGAAATATATAAAGAAGGAATTTATTTTAAATGGAGTAAATTGGAAATCAATTTGGAAATTGATTCAAGTGTTTGAAATTGGAAATTTAAAGGAGAATGTGACTATGGAATTTATAAACTGAGTTTATAAAAGAAAAGTAAAATATATCAATGGATATTTGGGAAGAATAAATTCAATGTGGGAAATTATTTAAGGAATGTGAAAACTTGTTTAAAAATAAATAGAGATTTATTTTTAAAAGAATGTGAAGAGAAGTATATTTCCTTGGATAGCCAAGTACGTTTTCAAAGTAAATTTTTAAATATAAGATAAAAGTTTAATGTTGTTTAAAAAGCATGTTTTTTTTGAAAATTTATTATTTCTAAATGTTTAAATTCTAAAGTAAGTATTTTTCAAAAACTATTCTCGTAATAATTATTTAAAAGGTGATTTGGTATTTTGTTTAAAGGAGAAAATCTAGTTTATATTTTATAAAGTAACCTTATTTCAAATACTCCTAAGTATTATTTTTGATTAAGTATTAAAGTAGTTTTCCAAATTTAAATGTTAAAGTATATTTTATAAATAAGTGTATTAAATTATTTTAAAAATCTAAGGTTCCGTGCTTGGTGATTTCTGTGGAAATAGAAATATTTGGGAAATTTATTCTATAAAAGGAAGATAGTTTGAAACTATTTTCAAAAGGGTTGAAATGGAAATATCTTGCGAAGATATTTTAGGATAAATAAATAATTTGGGAAATTATTTATTGTTTGATGGTTGTTGTGAATGTTAATTGACAGTTAAATAACCGACTATCAATATTGGCCAAATGCGTTAATCGTTTCGAAGAGACCGGGATCGGGATTTATTTCTCGAAAACCACTTCGATCCGGTTTGTACGTTTCTGTGGGGAAAACGAGTTTGGAGTCGAAGATGGAGTAGTGAAGTGCAAGGTAGTCTCTACTAATCCTGAGGATATTTCCAAAATGGGTGTAGTAGGAATAGTGCCTTCGGTTCCGTTCGAACCAAGGACAAACTTGTATGAATGAATTCTTTCAGAACGTCGTCCGGTGGACGATGAGCATTCTAAGGGATATGTTCTAAAAAGGTAACGCTTAGCCTCAAGCCTCATCAACCGGGAATGACTGAAAATCAGGGGTTATGCAGCAAGGCTAGGTGGGTAGCACCCACTTCAGGGTGAGGCATCCCTGTCTAGATGTCCCTTTTTATTTCGGCTTAGTAGTGCGGTTTCTGATCACAACCGTGGGGTGATCTTACTCGGGATTATCCAGTAAGGGGTAGTCATGGTCTTGTGTTGCAGGGGGTCGGGAGTGATCCTCGGTTATGTGATCTAGGCCACGTACCGTGACAGGTGGTACCCTAGTGCCTAGTCATTAGTTGGAAATCTATTCTCCCTAAGCGCCTTTTATGAGTTTTGTTTGTATTACCCACTCTGTCGCTAGTAGATGGAATTTAATGAATGTAACAATTTTGGTTATTTTAATAAGTATTTGTGTATGGACACTATTATAATATCAGAGGATTTCAGAGGATTTTAATAAGATATGTTTCAGCTATCGTAAGGTAAAAACCCGACATGTTTATTTGTGGCATGGTCTTACGAGATGCTTTTGATTTTCAAAGGATTTTGAAACTTTAATAATCAAGTTGAGTGTGGTTTTCTCACGCTGGTATTCTAGACTAACTCGGGTGTTATTTAACTCTAATGCTCGGGTCAGATCGAGTATTATAGAATACAGGATATGATGCTGTGGAGATCAGGAGACGAGCTAGATGGCGATACGTACTTCCGTATTCGATTATTATTCCGCTGTGTATCTAGTTGTATGTTATTGATGTGGAACTCTGATGATATATGTATAAACAGATATAGATTTATTTTTGATGTAAAGATCTATGATTATCTATTATATTTTAATTTCGCTGCGATGGTTAGATTCTGATGTTGTTCTACTTTCTTCTTCTACCTCTTCTTCTTTAACCTAAATGGTTCGTATTTCCGTACATCTTGAGTTGATTGATGGAGAATAGTGTTGGCTCAAGGGGTACGGTGTAACATTCCGCCTTTTCACACACTTTAAACCGACACACGTGCCAATTAAAAGCATATGCAAGGGCGGATTGTAATGGGGTAAATAAGAAAACCCGAGAAAAAATAAAACAAAATAGAATCTCACAGCGGAAGGATAAAATATAATAATAAATATACAGTTCATAAACGGTTACAAACAGTTAATTCTTCTTTATACAATAAATATCAGAGTTACACATACCAATACAAACAATGCAGCGGAACAGTATGAGTGTGGTGCAATACTATAGATAATAATAATACGACTCCTTCGTCTTCGTCCTTCAAAGCTAAAGTCTTCGATCCTGAAACGCTCGGACTGACCCGAGCGAATTTGAAAAGACAAAAACACTCGAGTCAGAACTAAAAGATCTTATGTGAGTTAAATTAACAGAAATAAATATGAGTACAGTAACTCAAGAGATGTTCGGGATTTACATCTCCTAAGGATCCGTTAAACTATTTACTATGTAGTATATTGCGCTATTATAATAGTGTCTAATTATAAAATAAACTTACTTTTTAATAGCGTCAAGGGGTTACCCATATAGCCCTTAACACAAATAATGCCAATAGTATATACAGTACCGTAATACCTCCTGATCGGGAAGCTACCAGAGGATACTCCATAGGTACGACACAAATAGAAACTCGTAGTAAAGGCTCGGTATGGTAGGTGACACGGCACAACTAGGCAATGCCAGGGTAGATATACCAATTGCTATCCAGGATGGTGGAAACGCGTAGCCGCAGTTACCGCCCACCTCGGACTAACTCCCCAAAATCAAAATATAGAAGTGGCCACTGAATCAATCCAAAATCAAAGTATAATATCGAAGAGGAGGGTCCGATAAGAGGAATGACCTCATTGTCCTGAGAATCGCTCCTGTTTTAGCCACCTTATGCCAATTCACGGGAGTCGGGTCCACGTATTTACCTTACAGGAAACGTCGCCACCACCTACTTCATTCTGGAATCTCCAACGCGTACACGGTTAGTCAAAGTGGTTTTCGGTATCGACAGAGAGTATGTCCATATCCGATCTCGGTCTCTTTGCCAACCCATCGTTATTATAACACCGCGGTCATTTAAAAATAGGCTATACTTTAAAAATCAGAATAAACATTCCATTTCATAACCATGAATACGATATCATTTCAAAACCCAAAACCATATTTTATCACTTATCCCAAATATAATTCTTTTCCAAAATCATAATGCTTTAACTTCATAACGTCTGAAAATCAAATATTTTCAAAGCATAATATTTTGAAAATCATAATTTAAAACCATAACTTCTAAAAACTTGAATGGTTTGGACATTCAACGGTATATGAATTAAATGGTTTAACTTAAATGTTACTTTGTAAAGAAAATAGTTCTCATGGCTTTACAAATACATTTCTTTATTAAAGTCTAAACCAAAATTTATAGTATCTCTCACAAGTTCCAAAACCACTTCAATTTATTTATATATACGTATATCCATTTTGAGTATCAATATTTCAAACTAAAGTTGGATTTTATGCTTTCAACAAATCAATTGTTCTATTAATTAGTCTTGAATATTCATATAAAATCCATAAATAATAAGACTTCAATTTCTAGTAATAAAATATATATATATTTTTCCCAATTCAAATTATACTAGAATATTCATTTCAATTTATTTTGGGAAAAATCCAATTATAAATATCATATCTTAAAATTTCCAAACTTAACATTTAAACATATGATATAAATTATCAAACTCCATTTTCTTAATTTTCTTCCATTTTTAATAAAGATTTTTATACACCTTTTAATCTCAAAATTTTCAACTTCATATGTATATATATATGGAAGAAAAATATTTATACAATATAAAATTTAAGATTATTATAAACCGTATTCCATCCAAACCATAGAAATCACATTAAAATAGTTATATATAGACCGCGGTGCTTGTATAAAATTTTCTATTCTATGGTCAAGTGATACGGATATTTATCATTTCAATCCGCAATTTAAAAATATAAAATTTTGCGGTTATATATCATTTCAAACCACAATCCCGAATGAAATGAAATATGCATGATAATTTGCAATTTAATGATATACAATAAAACATCCATCACATCACCCATCATCCAATCACAATCATCAAGCAATATCAATCAATAACAATTTATATTTGATAATATATAACAGGTAATAACTGACAATTTTATTCAGATTAAATTTAACAGCTATTAATCTACAGTCTATATTCAGTAATAAATTATATAACTGTTAACTAGCAGTTCATATACAAACAAATAAATTTTAACTGTAAATTTATACGCAATAAATAATTAAATTAACAGTTAAATTTAATAAATGCAATTCAACAGATATGAATAAAATAAACATGCCAAATACCCATAAATAATTTCTATTCATTTCTAAAATTAATTTAACAAACATAAAAGCTTCTAGTAGTTGTGAGTGGGTTAAAACACCCACCTTTTGAATTTAAATCGAATTTAAATTCGATTTAAACCCAAAAATTCGCCCGTCTCAGAATTCGTCCAAACCAATGTCATCAAGTCCGGAATTAAATTACGATCCTAACAAAAGAAATTTCGTGTGAATCCGACTTCGTATGAGAAGGTTATGGCAAAAAATGATGATTGAATTCAAAATTGAAAATAAACAAAATGACACACATTTACTTGCCACGTCACCCTAATGAGAAACGCACAGCAACAGTAACCCTTCATCTCTTCACGCGTTTTCAACATTCCAGCAACCCATATCGCGACCGAACCCCAACATCTGACAGCTTCGCACGCATCCCAGGCCACTGCATCCCACGCCGTCGCGCTCGGCCAGGAGGCGCCGTCCTCCTCCAGATCCTCCACCAGCTCGCTCTTCCCCCCCCTGTAACGACGCGGATTTTCGTTGCCGAAAAACCGAATAGTTAGGGGTTTTAAAAAGAATTTAAGAAAAGAAAAAGAGAGAAGAAGAGAAAAGAAAGACAGAAAATAGAGAAAGAAAACAGAGAATTTGAAAATGGAACGGAAGATAGAAAAATTTTAAAAATAGAACGGAACAGAAAAATTTCAACGCGTTTGCGTGTCGTATGCTCACATATCAACTCAGAAAATTACGAAATTTGAAATCCGGCAATAATTCAATATTACGAACCCAATGGAACTGGTTTCGTCGAATTCCGAGACTGTGCCTCGGACGGCTATTTTAAATATCGATTCGAACGATTAAATTTCAAAACTGAACAATTCACTTTTAAATTTCAATTCTGAAGCTTCTATAATCTTCAGTATTATCAATATGAATTTTACAAGCCTTTGAAATATTTTTAATTGGCTTAAATTTGAAGCTTCAAATTATTATTCAACTCTCAATAGAATAATTCTATAATTTAATCGTCAAATTCAAAGTTGTATTGAAAATTCAATCCAAACCATCATTCAAATATTTAAAATTAATTAAATATTCAAATTTTAATTCCTAAAAATTCTGGGTCGTTACAATCTTTCCCCCTTAAAAGAATTTCGTCCCGAAATTACAAGTTAAGAAGAATGCCCTTATCCCGTCTATCATTTTTCATAATTCAAATAGTTTTATCAACTTACCAGCCTAAATCCTTTTACTAAAGATTCACTATCATTTCAATTATCTTTCCAACTTCAATTATAGGTTTCAAACAATATTGTTTTACTAACCATTCAAATTTAAATTCAAATTCAAATTTCAAACTTTCAAATTTTTCTCAAAATTTTTCTAACACCCTAAATTTTCGAAAAATTCGCCAGCGTTTCCTTTGCGCGGCTCGATCGGTACGACTACAAAATGGCACCACGGCCCCTCAGAATCAAAAAGAAAAGAGAAAAGCCAAGTGGCTAGAGAAGAAAGTCATCAAATCTCATACTGAAATTGAAATACGTACCTTTTTGTCGAGCAATTCAATTTTTATCTTTGAAATCAAAATTTCCATTTCTTTATACACCTGTATAACCTGTATAACTTGCTAGTAGTAGCATCCAAATCCAACATTCAAACCATTTTGCCAATTCTATTGCAAAATTTCGATATATGTTTCTTATATATTTTAACTTCACTATTGAAGTTATATATTTAGTTTTCATCAAATTTACATTTCAATTCAATTTCATTCACAATTTAAATTCCATTTGAATTCAATTCACAATTTCAATATCTATATTCAATTCATTAGTCCTAGAATTTATAATTTATCAAGTTAGTTTACTTGAGTTCAATCCATTTTATTTAATTCCATATACTAGTGATAATAATTCTATATTATTACTTCTAACAATCATGCAACCATATACTATAATAATTCATAGAAAACCATTTCTTTTCTATACAAAAATAGTTTTGGGCAAAATTATTTTATTCACCCGATTCAAAAACAATTTTATATTCACTAACAAATACGCGCTCATATCTATTATTACACTCAAACTCATTCTAGAGTACTGCTGACTCTATCTCTAACGAGTAATACCCTACAGAACCATGGTTATCGCTTAACCATATGCTCTGATACCAACTGTAACGACGCGGATTTTCGTTGCCGAAAAACCGAATAGTTAGGGGTTTTAAAAAGAATTTAAGAAAAGAAAAAGAGAGAAGAAGAGAAAAGAAAGACAGAAAATAGAGAAAGAAAACAGAGAATTTGAAAATGGAACGGAAGATAGAAAAATTTTAAAAATAGAACGGAACAGAAAGAAATAACAGAACAACAACAGAATCTCACAATTCGCAGCGGAACAACATATAATAATAAATGAATAATCTTTAAACAAAGAACTATATCAGTTATTACATTACATCATATCATCAGAGTGTACAACATCATACAACATCAACAGTGCAGCGGAAAAAGAATTACTATATAAGTAATATGCCATGCCATCCAGCTTGCCTCCAGCAACTTCAGAATATCCAGAATATCCTGATAAACCTTAAACTCTTAACTGCCCGTGTAGAAATTGGTGGGCACCCAGAGTTTAGGAAGGAAAACAATAAACTCCGAGTCAGTCATGTGACTGGTGTGAGAACTCAAAACAGTTTATTTACTTTAAAATCAAAAATAGAGAAACATTTTTAATTCAATTCGCAATGCTTTTAAAAATGAGACTACCATAAGGCCTCCCGCACACACACACACAATGCAAACGCAGAATCGGAGGAGATTTCTCCTTATGATAGTCAAAGATGCTTGATACGCATTTAAAATAACATTTGATATTATTATTAGTGTATAGTGTAGAAAAAATTCATTTCGAAAGTAGAATATAAATCTTAGCCAGCATAGACATTTCGAACTATGCCTACTATAGCTACCATCCAAACAGTGGTGACCACCATAAGTGAATAGCAGGTTCTACAACTAATACCGTACAAGTTTCGTATTGGGAATTGGATTTCCAACAAATGGTCAGGCCAAGGAACTTCCCATTGCCACTGAGAATGCCTCTGGAAAGACACCCCCGAGAACCAAACCGGAACTCTGCCAACACAAGGTCGGGTTACCCCTTAACTGGGTAACTACTGACACGAGCACGCCATTCCCCGATCGTAAACGACCTTTTTCACGGGATCCCGATAACCAACAACCACAAAGTAATAACTCGTAGTAACCACATAGGTTAAATATCTGGGCTCCATACCATGATATCACCTCTATCCAGAAGGAAATGTACATACCCTAAGGGGAGCTACAGCAACCCCTAATAACCTTGCTGCATCTTTCCTGTTTTGACCATTTCCGGGATGTGAGGCTCGACGAATTCACGTCCACAAAAACACACTTTGTACAAAAAGCCGTGCTTTGGGTCAACAAATGATCAACACAATGATCACTAAGATAGACGATCAAATAAATGATCCTATCACAAATAATCAACACGATGATCATTTCAGCATCACTCAGCATGTCACATTACCAAACTGGGAATATATCGCTGATAACTTCAACTATATAACCTCTGAGCTCGTACGTCTCAGAGAAGGGTGTTAAGCTAAAAGAATAAATTCTCCGCCACCAACAGAAATATATTTGAAAGAAATCGGCTTTATATCTCAACTTGTAATGTCAGGCATACAATCCATACAAGTCTGTTCCGGGCTCGAACAGAACCGAAGGCACTTACAAAGAAGTCCTTGCAATCCGAATAATCTCTAATCACGTTTGGATTTCCCATCGCTTATGGAGATCTCAATACCAGGGATCAGCCAGTGCAGAGACAATCAACAAGAAATCCTTTCGCTTTCGAAAATATCCGGTCTTCAACACCGATCTTCGAATGCAATTTATCACGACGTATCACATATTCGGAATGGGTTATACGACCCCATGGTCCTTTCCCGGTTAACCCGAATAGTGAGCGCTTATTTTTAAAAAAAAATAAGTGTGGCATTCAATTTCAAACAATTCACAACAAATACCTATTTAAAGGTAAATATTGATAGTCGGTCATTGAACTATCAATAGATATGCCAACATCACCAGATTCCAATTAATTTTCCAAATTATTTATTTCACAAAAATATCTTTATATAAGATATATAGTTTTCACACTTCAAAAATAAATCAACATTTATTTTCAAACAAATCTCCTTTTCATTTATAAATTCCATAAGGAATTTACATTTCCAAAATATTTATGAATATTCGATTTCCATTTAATTTTTAATATTCATTTTCAATTTATCTTCAAAAAGATAAATTCCAAATATTCATTTACCATTGGAAAACATTCCAATACTTATTAAAAATAAGTGATTCACAGATCTTTTTATTTTCTATACTTAGAAAATATTTAGTATACCTAATCGAAATTAAGCATATATTTCATTCTTTAAGGAAACCATTCACTTAACCATATTTATTTGGGCCAAAACGAATGTTGCGTAAAACATCGTTACGACAACCCAAAATCACTAGTATAGGGATTCGAAATAAAACGGATATATAAATCCCAATACTATACAAAACATTTCCTTTTCGGAAATTTTCTATTATAACAACAGTGTTATAATCTATTATTTCCTTCTATTTCTCGAAAACATCTATTTCAACAATAAATGTTGAAATCTATGATTTCGAATCTCAATATATTTTAAAATATCGTTAGATCGTTTTAATTCTGTTTAAAATATCACATTCCAAATAATTCTTTAACATAATATTCACTATACGAAAACGTGAATATATATTATTAATAAATTTCATTTCTTCTATCCCTTTTATTTTAAGGAATTATTCACTGTTTAAAACATGAATATAACTCCATTAATAAATTAGAACAATTTACTTATCAAAATAAGTCGTTTTGAATTTATAAAACAACGTTTATAAATTCTATTCTATTTATTTTATATCAACTTCCTTTTATAAATTTTCTTTATTAACCTATCTCAATTCATATCACAATGATATCCTAAAATTCATATTATAAGTCGAATACTTAAAATTTATTTATTTACAAAATTGTTTCTTTGAACTTCATAAATTTTATAATCTTATAACTTATAAGATTCATTCATTTATCCAAAATCATTCCTTTAATAACTTTATAAATTTTATAAACCTACTGCTTATAAAATTCTATTTATAACTTCACCGTTATAATTCTATAATTCCATTTCTATTTATGAAATTCATTTTCAATTTATTTTAACACTTAGAAAAGTTCGTTTTACAAATTCTAATGTTTTTAATTTATAAATATCGATTTATAAATCCTTTAATATAAAACAATTTATATTATTCTTTTTGAAACATCTTCAAAGTCTTTCATAATTTCATCACTTTGATTTATAAAATAATCAAATTTCATAAATCCTATTCTTAAACTTTTTATAATAGATTCAAAAATCCCAGTTTAAATTATTTTATCAAATCATTAATCTCATATTCTCAAAAATCACTTTTAACTACATTCCTCAAAAATCATAATTTTTATAACATAAAAATTATAACGTTTATTTATTTGTAATAAATCAGTTCCAAAAATATTTTATAAACGTATACTTTCCAAATTACTTTAGAATCCTTTATAAATAAAAATCGTTATTTTTAAACTTTCAAAATTGGATCCGATGATGCAACACATCAATAGTCAATCACGATTTTTCAATATCATATATCGATTTAATAAACAATCAAGCATCACAATATTTAAAATCAATGAATATTTGTGAGGAATCCAGTTGGATCCCTCCAACCTGTTTCCCTGCATCCACAGACATTAGCACAATACCATTCCGTTTCAAGACGGAATATCGCGGTACATGGGATTTTATAAATATATATCCGCTTACTAACGGCGCATAGGGTCTCATCCGCTAAAAAGAAATGCGGGAAATCAATCAACTGCAATATATACATATGCCAATATATATATATATATTGCTATATATATAATATAATACCAATTCCACTTCGAGGTGGAATATCGCGGTATATGTGTGTACTAAATAACCTCCGCTTACTAACGGCGTATAGGGTCTATTCACATCCAATATTTATATATATATATATATATATAACAATCATCATTCAAGCATTCAATCAACACAGTCAATAAATTTTAAATCTAACTATTTAAAATTTAAATAACAATAGAAATTCCTTTTGAGTGAGAAGTTCTCACCTTTGCTTTTATTAGCAATCCAATTTTCCCTCTTGACTCGATTTTCTTGATTTATACCTAGTATAAATATTTACACAATTTATTAATATTCGAAATAATCGAATAAATTAAATTTTCATTTTTGATTGTCAAATAAATCAATAGTTTTATTTAAATCAGTTTCTTCTTTAAATAAATTTATTAAAACTAAAATTTACATTCCTTTTAATAAACTTTATTAACTAACTATTTAATTCGAAGCATTCTTTCTTTTTAATAAATAAATCTAAATTTCATCTTTAACAAATTTTTTCCTTTAATAAATTTATTTCCTTTTTAATAAATTAAATCAACTAATTACTTTGGTTTTAACTATTAAATTTGTTATAAATAAATTTTTTTCTTTACAAATTTTCTGGTTTCAAACTAAGAACCTGAATTCAAACTGATTTCCTTTAAATTAAATTTGTTTAACTAAAAATTAAATTTAATTAACCAAACTCTCTTTCAAATAATTTAATTAACTATAGATTTAATTTTAATTAAAATCTAAATTTAAAACTAAATCCTTTTTAACCTTTTCCATTTAATAATTTTATTTAATTTCGATTTATTATTAAAACTATGTTTTCCTTTATTAAATTAACCAAAAGTTAAATTTAACTAAATTTCCATTAAATAAACCTTTCACTTTTCAAACTACATATGTATACATATACTTATAAAACAATGTTCATAGATTCAAGATCAAATCTTTATATATTTTATTTTCTGCAAATAAATTGACAGCGAGAATTTTTTTCTGCTTTTACTAATTATCTTATTTTATATTAACATCTTTAAATCAATTTATTCAACTAATATATTTAACTACAATTAAATTTTCTTTTTAATATAAATTATTTTTTTAACCACTTAACTTAAATTTTATAAAAATCGTTAATCTCTTAACTTCATAGATTCCAAAAATTTTACTGTAAATATATTTTTTCTTTACTGTTATTTTTTTTTTTTTTTCAATCTATATTTATATATATATATATATATACCAAAATTAAAACAAAAATTAACTTAATACCTTACTGCAGTCGAATCCCAAACCCGCGCGCGCTACCAACTCCATCGCCTCGAGCGTCGCCGCCCTAGATCCACGCGACGCCGCGCTGCCGCAGTCACAACCCCTCGACACCGCCACCTCCACTCAGTCACGTCGCCACACCATCGCGCGCCGCGATTTCCCCCACTTCAATCGCGACCTCGGCCTGTGCGCTTCTCAAAGTCGCGACCCCCCAATTCGCCTCAACTGCCGCCAAATCGCCTCACCATCATCGTACACGAGCGTGCGCCACTCCTCCCCCTTCCATCGCGCCGCGCTTGCCCCCCCCCCCCCCCTGTCGCATGCTCGCGACTTCGATCGCCGCGTTCAAATCGCGCCTGTCGCGCGCGTCGCCATTTTTTTTTTTTTTATTTACTGAGCTCGGCATTGATTTGTAATTGAAGAAGAAGGAAAGGGGGAAAGTAACTTGATTTGGAAACGAACAGAAAGGGGCTTCGGCCATTAAAAATTTCTTTTCGTTCGTTTGAATTAGAACTGAAGGATGAGAGGATACTTAAAACATGAAAGAGTATGCTCGGCCATGCTTTGCAGAGGAAAGATCGTGCTCACCTTACACGCTACTGTGTTTTGATGTTGACCAATTTAAATTTAAATTTAAATTTTATTCGTTGAAAATTTCAACGCGTTTGCGTGTCGTATGCTCACATATCAACTCAGAAAATTACGAAATTTGAAATCCGGCAATAATTCAATATTACGAACCCAATGGAACTGGTTTCGTCGAATTCCGAGACTGTGCCTCGGACGGCTATTTTAAATATCGATTCGAACGATTAAATTTCAAAACTGAACAATTCACTTTTAAATTTCAATTCTGAAGCTTCTATAATCTTCAGTATTATCAATATGAATTTTACAAGCCTTTGAAATATTTTTAATTGGCTTAAATTTGAAGATTCAAATTATTATTCAACTCTCAATAGAATAATTCTATAATTTAATCGTCAAATTCAAAGTTGTATTGAAAATTCAATCCAAACCATCATTCAAATATTTAAAATTAATTAAATATTCAAATTTTAATTCCTAAAAATTCTGGGTCGTTACACCCCCCCCCCCCCCCCCCCCCGATTTCGAACGTCACTTGCACTGACCGGCCGCCACCAATTATCACAACCCTAATCGAAGATCTACGACGATCTAACCGTTGAATCGACACAAAAACCATATAGATGCGATCCCCATCGTCCACTCTACAAAACCCAGAAAAGTTTTGACGATCCGACGAAGTTTGCGACGACGATGATGAATGGTCACGGACTGTTTGAATTAATTCTGGGTAAACGGAGCATCGATTCGAAAAACGAATCGCACCATCAGATTAGGTATCTCAAGAACATCGACATAAATTTTTGTGGAATTTTTCTGGAGATTTTGAATTTTCATTTTGTTTTTGAACTGACTGGATCTAGGGTTAGCCCCCATTGAAGAAGAAGAGAAGCTTGAAGAAATACGCGCAGATAAATGAAATTAGGCGGAGGCTAGGGCTGAATAGCTGGGTTTATATAGAGGGTTAGAGGTAGCGTAGATAGACCGTAGAATGAACGTGCGAATAAACTATGGCCCAAAAAGCCCGCTATGCCTCCGGAACCGAATTTATTAAACCTATATATCCAAATAGGTATTTTAAGATATTATGAACGCGATGGAAAAAGTTTCACGTCCAAATTTGATCGTATGAAGAAGTTATGCTGAAAACAAAATTTCCAAATTGATTTCAAATTGATTTTATTAAAATTGATTTCAAGGCGTTTCACGCCCGTACGATCAAACGGCAAGTCCGATCGATACGAAACTTGAAACTCTATAATAATTCACCGATACGGATCCGATGAAACTGGTTTCGTCGAAATCCGAGTCCGTGGCCAAAATGGCTATTTTTAATATTCATTAAATAAATTAAATAAATTATAAAAATCCAAATTTTTATATTATATTCTAAAATTGTTCAAATTTTATTACTTATATAATTTAATCAATTTCAAATGATTTAACAAGCTTGGATGTGAATTAAAATTATAAGTATATCAATTTGCAGTGTAAATTTCTGCACTTTCTTATATTTAAGAATTATAAAATTAAATGCTCAAAACCCCATATATTAGATTTTAACTTTTATATACTCATTCTTTATCCAAATAGGGATGCCACATACTTTGGTTCATGATTCAAAATATTATTCTTAAAGTTCATTTTTAATTTCAGTAACGTAATATTTAACGTTAAATTCCCTTTATTTATGCAATAAGCGCAATTATTGAATTTGATACTCAAATTAATTTATAGATTCTGCTTTCTAAAAATCTATATCAACAATTTGGTCTAATTATAAATAGAATAAGTATTAACCTCATCTTATAGAATTAATTATTGCAATAAATCCAATTTACCATATCTTAAATCCAAATTAATAGATAAAGCTTGATTCCTTTATTGACTCCTTTGGTTTTCAATTAACCTTTTATAGTGAATATAAATTCCAATGTATAATTGAAACCTTATTTCCATTTGATTTCACTATTTCATTAAAAAACCTCATATTCCAGCTAAATTTCAACTAACGTATAAATTAGCTATTTCAATTTCATTTAATTGTGATAAATTTATCTATTAAAGGTTGCACTTAACCCAAATACATAAAACTTGCCCAATTTCTCCTTAAATCAAAAACCTTCCTATACAAATATGTTTATCATAAATTTTATCTACTCTTCCTTTTTAGGTAATGTCCTATATATTAGATTTCCATGTAATTTGCAATAAATCATACTCGTAGTTATATCACATTAAATGAATAAATAAGTGTTGACTCTATTCTTTTGATTCAACATTGGTTTACGTTATATTTCATTAATATTTCTACAAACATCAGGATTTTTAAAAATGGTTGTAACGTGAAATCTCGTCTACTTCCCATTTTATATTTAAGGCTTCTAAAACCGATACATATCATTTCTCTAGTCCAAATTTTATTAATATAACCTTAAATTTAATTTATTCCTATCGATGAAATGGTTAAACCCAAATTTTACTTATTTGCAATAAATCCACAAATTGGATTTCAAATTTTCAAATAAATAAATAAATTTTAGTTTATCACTTCTTAAATACCCAAACGTCAATGCCTTAATTTAAACTGCATTTATTACATTTTATAAAAATCCTCCATCTTAAGTGACAAATCAAAACTACCCTAACTACACAATTTATGGTAATTAATTCCAATTGCTTTTCCATTAAACTACATAAATTGTCCAATTGCAACCTACGTAGAATGTTTATTTATTTACAATCCTACTGTTTAAATGAATTGTCCTTTACGGTATAATTCACATTTGACTTGATTTCTCATTTATTTTGC
The DNA here is from genome assembly GCA_030765085.1 of Allium cepa. Taxonomy (NCBI): domain Eukaryota; kingdom Viridiplantae; phylum Streptophyta; class Magnoliopsida; order Asparagales; family Amaryllidaceae; genus Allium; species Allium cepa. Next base: position 627,275,962 of record CM060941.1, read on the forward strand.
AAAACAGTAAATTTCAATTGCTACCAACATTATATTTAATATTAGATTTCCAATTAATTCTATTGAAATCAATATATCTTTATATATATATACTTTACGTATAAATATCTAAATTACCAAATCAAGTACATTTATTAGAGACAACATTCAATAAAATTACTTATCACACTTATTGCATTGATTTATTCCAACGGACACTTTTATTTAGTCACTATTTATTATTACAACCAAATGTACAATCTCCACTATTTATTTTATATTAAATGAATTCCATTCTAGTAAATATTTTTATTAATATTCACTGATTCACATTTATATTGGTTTCTTATATTTAACTTATAACAAGGTGCGCAAATTTACATAGTTCAAATCTATTTCCATGTAACTATTAAATTGTTACATTAAATTCCAATTACTATAACAAATTACTACATTTTCTCAAATAAAATCTTAAGACCTTTATTTTATTATAAATTAGATTAGAAACATATTAATTTAAGTCATTTAACATTATCAAATTCAACGGGTCGTTACAATCTCCCCCACTCAAAACTTTTCGTCCCCGAAAAGGAAAAAGAAGGGAGAAGGAAGAATAAAACAGTACATCTTATTTCAAATATTATTTATAAACAATAATTTACTTAATTTATTTTCTTAAATAAAATATACCTGTTTATAATCATTATATTCTTTTATACTTAAATAATTAAAGTTGAAAAACATTTTCGACAAAATTCTAAGTCCAAAATTTTCAGAAAATTTTTGGCAGAGTCTCCTTTGTACGGAGAGGTTCGGGAGAAAATATAATATCAAAATATACAAATATATTACAAATATTATCCAAAATAAAATACCCCAACACGGGAAAAATATATAAATAGCGTTATACATCGAAATTCGAAACGTACCTATTTGTCGGGCAATACGTTATTATTATGGAACCAAAAGCAGTAGCAGTTGCTTCCATAACCTGCATTTCACTTATATAATCTAAAAGGTTAAATATTTATTATTAAAGTGAAATATTTTCATGGTTTCAACTACTAACAACAATCAATACACAATCATTAATTTCAACAAATAGCATACCCAACAAAACAAAACAACCGTTCAATCAAACAACAAATAGTTGTTCGGGTTCAAAACTTGAAATGGTACGGAACGAAAAAATAACTATCAAGTGCATCATTTACTCAACAGTCTTAGATGGAACAAAATAGATTATTTATTCATCCAACAACTTCAAAATTTCCTTACCCGACCAACCATACATTAAACAATAACAATTCAACCAACAAATCAATTAACTCATCATAAATTCTTATTTCATACATTAGCTGTTTAATTTCCTTTCTTTTATTCAAACCATATAGATTTTTTTTATTTATAATTACATTTATTCCTAACAACTTCAAATATATATTTCTCATTCAATGGTTGTTTCCTTCTTTCTACTTATTACTTACAATTATTCATTTTATCCATTCAGGTTATGTAAGTTTCTCTTATTTGTATTACATTTAATTCACTTCTCAATTTCAACCATTTATTTAATGCTTACTTTCTTTTATATTTAATTTCAACAACCCCTTTTAATTCTCCTAATTTATTAACCTTATAACCTTCATTCTTATAAATAAAGAATTTTATTAATTTATTACTTAGGGTTTACAGTCATTTATTTATATTACCTACTTTTTATTTTATTCAACTAGTAGCATTAGACTCATACTAAATATTATAACCCTACACATCAATCCTTATTTATTAAAGAATTTCATTTAATTTGCTTAAGTTCATATCACCTATTAATAATATTTACCTTTGTTTTTAGTAAATTTCTAAATTATAACTTAAGTTTATACCATTACATTCTTATTTATAATAGCAATTCATTGAATAATTCATAATTTCCAACATTTCAACTTTTATAATATTCTATTCAAATCTCTTATTTAACATTTCAACTTTTATATTTGGTAAGTTATTTATGTTAAAGAAAAAGCAAAAGAACTTATGCAAGTTTTATCTCATCTTTTAAATTAATTTTAATGTTAATCAATATTACTTTTTGTCTCTTATGTTAAAATTTTCAAATTTCTCTTTATACTTTGCATTAATTTCCTGCCTAAATTAGAGATTTCAAATTCGTTAATTACTTACCTTTTATTCCACTAAAATAATTTAAAACAATTAATTAATGGAAATTTAAGAATTAAATACCGGGTCAAACCTCAAAATTACTTTAAAATAATAGATAATTAATTTCTTACAACTTTTATATCTCTAATTATCTTTTAAAACAATTAAATTTTAAATAATTTCAAAACAAATCTGCAGTAGAATTTACTACAGTGGTCTTTCCCTTCGAAACTCGAAAATGAAAGTCGATGATGCGGCCGTCATCACCGAAATTATTTTCCAGCGACAGAGAGGAAAGTACAAACTTATTTTCTTCAAAATCCTCTTTAAACCAATTCCTTCGAATTATACTAAATATTTATATAAGAAAATATTTATAAACCAAATCATTATATTTCATAAATCCTTTGAAAGAAGATTTTCAAAAATCCCGGACTTAAGTTCTAAAATCTCCAATTTGATTTATTAAAATTTCAACTTAGCTTTAATTCATTACAAATATTTTTATTACCTAACACCCAACTATAGCAACCAAAATATATCTTTATAAAATATTTTTATATATAGAAAATATAATAGGCAAAATTATTTCATTCACCTATGTTAAAAACAAATATTATGTCGGTCTGTCCTATTAAGTGTTTAGAAATCCCTATCGATGACATAGCGTCCTATGCATCAACCACAATTTATAAATACAAAGCGGAACAGATTAACACAATATCAAAATCCTTTATTAATACTAACAAATACGCTTTCTCATATATATATACACTCAGCGACTCCCATAGGGTATTACTACCCTATTAACAAAGAGTCAAACCCCACAAAACCAAGGTTTATCGCTAAACCAAAGCTCTGATACCAACTGTAACATCCCGCCTTTTCGCACACTTTAAACCGACACACGTGCCAATTAAAAGCATACGCAAGGGCGGATTGTTATGGGGTAAATAAGAAAACCCGAGAAGAAATAAAACAAAATAGAATCTCACAGCGGAAGGATAAAATATAATAATAAATATACAGTTCATAAACGGTTACAAACAGTTAATTCTTCTTTATACAATAAATATCAGAGTTACACATACCAATACAAACAATGCAGCGGAACAGTATGAGTGTGGTGCAATACTATAGATCATAATAATACGACTCCTTCGTCTTCATCCTTCAAAGCTAAAGTCTTCGATCCTGAAACGCTCGGACTGACCCGAGCGAATTTGAAAAGACAAAAACACTCGAGTCAGAACTAAAAGATCTTATGTGAGTTAAATTAACAGAAATAAATATGAGTACAGTAACTCAAGAGATGTTCGGGATTTACATCTCTTAAGGATCCGTTAAACTATTTACTATGTAGTATATTGCGCTATTATAATAGTGTCTAATTATAAAATAAACTTACTTTTTAATAGCGTTAAGGGGTTACCCATATAGCCCTTAACACAAATAATGCCAATAGTCTATACAGTACCGTAATACCTCCTGATCGGGAAGCTACCAGAGGATACTCCATAGGTACGACACAAATAGAAACTCGTAGTAAAGGCTCGGTATGGTAGGTGACACGGCACAACTAGGCAATGCCAGGGTAGATATACCAATTGCTATCCAGGCTGGTGGAAACGCGTAGCCGCAGTTACCGCCCACCTCGGACTAACTCCCCAAAACCAAAATATAGAAGTGGCCACTGAATCAATCCAAAATCAAAGTATAATATCGAAGAGGAGGGTCCGATCAGAGGAATGACCTCATTGGCCTGAGAATCGCTCATGTTTTAGCCACCTTATGCCAACTCACGGGAGTCGGGTCCACGTATTTACCTTACAGGAAACGTCGCCACCACCTACTTCATTCTGGAATCTCCACCGCGTACACGGTTAGTCAAAGTGGTTTTCGGTATCGACAGAGAGTATGTCCATATCCGATCCCGGTCTCTTTGCCAACCCATCGTTATTATAACACCGCGGTCATTTAAAAATAGGCTATACTTTAAAAATCAGAATAAACATTCCATTTCATAACCATGAATACGATATCATTTCAAAACCCAAAACCATATTTTATCACTTATCCCAAATATAATTCTTTTCCAAAATCATAATGCTTTAACTTCATAACGACTGAAAATCAAATATTTTCAAAGCATAATATTTTGAAAATCATAATTTAAAACCATAACTTCTAAAAACTTGAATGGTTTGGACATTCAACGGTATATGAATTAAATGGTTTAACTTAAATGTTACTTTGTAAAGAAAATAGTTCTCATGGCTTTACAAATACATTTCTTTATTAAAGTCTAAACCAAAATTTATATTATCTCTCACAAGTTCCAAAACCACTTCAATTTATTTATATATACGTATATCCATTTTGAGTATCAATATTTCAAACTAAAGTTGGATTTTATGCTTTCAACAAATCAATTGTTCTATTAATTAGTCTTGAATATTCATATAAAATCCATAAATAATAAGACTTCAATTTCTAGTAATAAAATATATATATTTTTCCCAATTCAAATTATACTAGAATATTCATTTCAATTTATTTTGGGAAAAATCCAATTATAAATATCATATCTTAAAATTTCCAAACTTAACATTTAAACATATGATATAAATTATTAAACTCCATTTTCTTAATTTTCTTCCATTTTTAATAAAGATTTTTATACACCTTTTAATCTCAAAATTTTCAACTTCATATGTATATATATATGGAAGAAAAATATTTATACAATATAAAATTTAAGATTATTATAAACCGTATTCCATCCAAACCATAGAAATCACATTAAAATAGTTATATATAGACCGCGGTGCCTGTATAAAATTTTCTATCCTATGGTCAAGTGATACAGATATTTATCATTTCAATCCGTAATTTAAAAATATAAAATTTTGCGGTTATATATCATTTCAAACCACAATCCCGAATGAAATGAAATATGCATGATAATTTGCAATTTAATGATATACAATAAAACATCCATCACATCACCCATCATCCAATCACAATCATCAAGCAATATCAATCAATAACAATTTATATTTGATAATATATAACAGGTAATAACTGGCAATTTTATTCAGATTAAATTTAACAGCTATTAATCTACAGTCTATATTCAGTAATAAATTATATAACTGTTAACTAGCAGTTCATATACAAACAAATAAATTTTAACTGTAAATTTATACGCAATAAATTAATTAAATTAACAGTTAAATTTAATAAATGCAATTCAACAGATATGAATAAAATAAACATGCCAAATACCCATAAATAATTTCTATTCATTTCTAAAATTAATTTAACAAACATAAAAGCTTCTAGTAGTTGTGAGTGGGTTAAAACACTCACCTTTTGAATTTAAATCGAATTTAAATTCGATTTAAACACAAAAATTCGCCCGTCTCGGAATTCGTCCAAACCAGCGTCATCAAGTCCGGAATTAAATTACGATCCTAACAAAAGAAATTTCGTGTGAATCCGACTTCGTATGAGAAAATTATGGCAAAAAATGATGATTGAATTCAAAATTGAAAATAAACAAAATGACACACATTTACTTGCCACGTCACCCTAATGAGAAACGCACAGCAACAGTAACCCTTCATCTCTTCACGCGTTTTCAACATTCCAGCAACCCATATCGCGACCGAACCCCAACATCTGACATCTTCGCACGCATCCCAGGCCACTGCATCCCACGCCGTCGCGCTCGGCCAGGAGGCGCCGTCCTCCTCCAGATCCTCCACCAGCTCGCTCTCCCCCCCCCCCCCCCCCGATTTCGAACGTCACTTGCACTGACCGGCCGCCACCAATTATCACAACCCTAATCGAAGATCTACGACGATCTAACCGTTGAATCGACACAAAAACCATATAGATGCGATCCCCATCGTCCACTCTACAAAACCCAGAAAAGGTTTGACGATCCGACGAAGTTTGCGACGACGATGATGAATGGTCACGGACTGTTTGAATTAATTCTGGGTAAACGGAGCATCGATTCGAAAAACGAATCGCACCATCAGATTACGTATCTCGAGAACATCGACATAAATTTTTGTGGAATTTTTCTGGAGATTTTGAATTTTCATTTTGTTTTTGAACTGACTGGATCTAGGGTTAGCCCCCATTGAAGAAGAAGAGAAGCTTGAAGAAATACGCGCAGATAAATGAAATTAGACGGAGGCTAGGGCTGAATAGCTGGGTTTATATAGAGGGTTAGAGGTAGCGTAGATAGACCGTAGAATGAACGTGCGGAATAAACTATGGCCCAAAAAGCCCGCTATGCCTCCGGAACCGAATTTATTAAATCTATATATCCAAATAGGTATTTTAAGATATTCTGAACGCGATGGAAAAAGTTTCACGTCCAAATTTGATCGTATAAAGAAGTTATGCTGAAAACAAAATTTCCAAATTGATTTCAAATTGATTTTATTAAAATTGATTTCAAGGCGTTTCACGCTCGTACGATCAAACGACAAGTCCGATCGATACGAAACTTGAAACCCTATAATAATTCACCGATACGGATCCGATGAAACTGGTTTCGTCGAAATCCGACTCCGTGGCCAAAATGGCTATTTTTAATATTCATTAAATAAATTAAATAAATTATAAAAATCCAAATTTTTATATTATATTCTAAAATTGTCCAAATTTTATTACTTATATAATTTAATCAATTTCAAATGATTTAACAAGCTTGGATGTGAATTAAAATTATAAGTATATCAATTTGCAGTGTAAATTTCTGCACTTTCTTATATTTAAGAATTATAAAATTAAATGCTCAAAACCCCATATATTAGATTTTAACTTTTATATACTCATTCTTTATCCAAATAGGGATGCCACATACTTTGGTTCATGATTCAAAATATTATTCTTAAAGTTCATTTTTAATTTCAGTAACGTAATATTTAACGTTAAATTCCCTTTATTTATGCAATAAGCGCAATTATTGAATTTGATACTCAAATTAATTTATAGATTCTGCTTTCTAAAAATCTATATCAACAATTTGGTCTAATTATAAATAGAATAAGTATTAACCTCATCTTATAGAATTAATTATTGCAATAAATCCAATTTACCATATCTTAAATCCAAATTAATAGATAAAGCTTGATTCCTTTATTGACTCCTTTGGTTTTCAATTAACCTTTTATAGTGAATATAAATTCCAATGTATAATTGAAACCTTATTTCCATTTGATTTCACTATTTCATTAAAAATCCTCATATTCCAGCTAAATTTCAACTAACGTATAAATTAGCTATTTCATTTTCATTTAATTGCGATAAATTTATCTATTAAAGGTTGCACTTAACCCAAATACATAAAACTTGCCCAATTTCTCCTTAAATCAAAAACCTTCCTATACAAATATGTTTATCATAAATTTTATCTACTCTTCCTTTTTAGGTAATGTCCTATATATTAGATTTCCATGTAATTTGCAATAAATCATACTCGTAGTTATATCACATTAAATGAATAAATAAGTGTTGACTCTATTCTTTTGATTCAACATTGGTTTACGTTATATTTCATTAATATTTCTACAAACATCAGGATTTTTAAAAATGGTTGTAACGTGAAATCTCGTCTACTTCCCATTTTATATTTAAGGCTTCTAAAACCGATACATATCATTTCTCTAGTCCAAATTTTATTAATATAACCTTAAATTTAATTTATTCCTATCGATGAAATGGTTAAACCCAAATTTTACTTATTTGCAATAAATCCACAAATTGGATTTCAAATTTTCAAATAAATAAATAAATTTTAGTTTATCACTTCTTAAATACCCAAACGTCAATGCCTTAATTTAAACTGCATTTATTACATTTTATAAAAATCCTCCATCTTAAGTGACAAATCAAAACTACCCTAACTACACAATTTATGGTAATTAATTCCAATTGCTTTTCCATTAAACTACATAAATTGTCCAATTGCAACCTACGTAGAATGTTTATTTATTTACAATCCTACTGTTTAAATGAATTGTCCTTTACGGTATAATTCACATTTGACTTGATTTCTCATTTATTTTGCAAAACAGTAAATTTCAATTGCTACCAACATTATATTTAATATTAGATTTCCAATTAATTCTATTGAAATCAATATATCTTTATATATATATACTTTACGTATAAATATCTAAATTACCAAATCAAGTACATTTATTAGAGACAACATTCAATAAAATTACTTATCACACTTATTGCATTGATTTATTCCAACGGACACTTTTATTTAGTCACTATTTATTATTACAACCAAATGTACAATCTCCACTATTTATTTTATATTAAATGAATTCCATTCTAGTAAATATTTTTATTAATATTCACTGATTCACATTTATATTGGTTTCTTATATTTAACTTATAACAAGGTATGCAAATTTACATAGTTCAAATCTATTTCCATGTAATTATTAAATTGTTACATTAAATTCCAATTACTATAACAAATTACTACATTTTCTCAAATAAAATCTTAAGACCTTTATTTTATTATAAATTAGATTAGAAACATATTAATTTAATTCATTTAACATTATCAAATTCAACGGGTCGTTACATACGGATTTGCGGGTTATTACAGTTGGTATCAGAGCTTAGGTTGGTGATAATCTTGGCTCTGGTGGGAATTACTCATAAAATATAGTCTGTAGTACTCTATAATGACTTTGAGTGTATTAATAGTATGAGCGCGTATTTGTAAGTGAATATGAAATTATTTTATATTGTGTTGACTTATCGGTTGGGTGTTTATGGATTCTGATCGATATGTGGGACGCCATGTTATCGATAGGAATTTCTAAACTCTTAAACAAGATAAACCGATAATAACCAAAGATAATATCATTAATGTGGATGCTTGGTAGTTAGAAAGTAATAATATTAAATTATCATCATTAATGTGTAAAAATGAATAACAAATTGAAGATAATAACCAAAGATGAAGGAATAAATTAATAAATAAATGGAATTTATAAATGTGATTTATAATTGAATAAGGAATTGAAATCATAATTAAAAACTAAGAAACAAATTCATATACAAATGAGATTTGTAAATGTAAACTATAAATGTGAATTATAGTGAGATTAATAATTAAAAATAAGATAAAATTCCAAAGTAATGTTTGAATATAAATTTAAAGGATTTGGGATTTGAAAATTTGGAAATTTAGATTCATTTAAATTTGAAAATGATTCTCAAAGGGTTGGGAAAAATAATATATATTTGAGAAATATTTGTAAATTGGATTTGAAAATCTAGAGAGATTTGGAATTTAAAAATATTTAAAGGGATTTTAGAAAGATAAAAGCATTGAACTTCTTTCGGTCATTGGAAAATAATTCCAATGATGATCGCGACATCATCGGTGTTCATTTTCGAGTTTTCGAGAGGAGGATTGCTACCTGGATGTTTTGGATTAATGTTTGTTTGAGAAATTGAGTTTGATTTTGGAAGTGAACGGGAATAGTTTGGTTTAGATATACATGTTTTCAAAATTCAATTTTTGACATTTTAGTAATGGGTAAAACTTTGGAGTTAGTTTAAAATGTTTTGGTATGTTTAAGCAAAAACTCTGGAATCTTATTAAAAACGTTCAGGAATAATGAATGAGTTCTGAAACTTATAAAATTTGAAAATTTCTTTAGAATAGAAAATTTTAACTTGGGAAAAGTTAAAAATTTTAAGTAAGAAAAAGAAAGTAAGTTAGAATGTAAGCCAATTAATTTAAGTGAATTAAAGGAAGTTAGCAACAGAAAGTAAGTAAATTGGAGAACTTATAGAAACTTAAAATTTGAATTAAATTAGAATGTAACAAAACCAAGTTAAATAAAAAAAATGAATGTTGAGGAAATAAATCTAAGAAGGCTGAATGAAATAAGTTAATGAAATAAATTTATTAGTTAGAGATGAATAAATGAGTTTAATCTTATAAGCAAAAAGGGAATTGAAACTGAATGTCGAACTTAAGTTTGAATGAGAAAAAAAAATTAGTCAAGTTGGACTAAATAAAACAAAGTTTTGAGATTAAAATTAGTAAGTAACTGATTAATTTATATGGTATGCAAATGAAATGAAATTGAATTTTGGATGATGTTTGATTTGGAATTGTGTAAAATAAAGTGCAGAATTAGTTCAAATGGATTAAAAATAATTAATGTTTGGAAATAAAACTTATTCTTGGTTGAAAATGAATTTTTGAATGAATAAATGAATTTACAATTGTAAGCAAATGAACTGAAATTGGATATTGGAATGATATTAAATGGAATTAAGTCCTTGCTTAGCAAAATTCAAAGGAATGGTATGTAGCTAGATTTAACTGGAGCTAAGTTAAACAAAATTGAATTGAAATGAATTCAGTTGAGTAATAGATAATATTGAATGAAATAAAATTCTACTCAAACAAATAAATGTGAACTAAGTAAGTATTGAATTGGAATAAATAAGCTTCGGAAGCTTATAAAAGAATTTAAAAGAATTTAAAAGCATTGAAATAAATAAATAAAAAAGAAAAGATAATCCAACTCAAGCATAAATTGAATGATCTTATTATAAATAAATTCAATAACGAATTGTTAATGTGAATTAAAATTTAAAAATGGATTTAAAAAAATAAACTAATCAAATAAATTAGTAAAATAGTTGAGATTTGATCAAAGGAAAATCAAATCAAGGATCTAAATGGAAGTTGGTTGAATAAAATAAACTTAAGTTATTGGGTGGAATAGTTTGAAGAAAATAAATAACTTAAGTAAATTATGAGATGCTTATTTAATATATTGGTTGTCGAGTTTAATAAAATGGTTTGAAATCAAACTATTTGGATACGAAAGAAAATGCAATGACAAGATTGTGAATAAATTAAAATGGGACGGAATCAAGTGTAAATTGAGTTGGAATCAAATTATATGGTTATAAAGCTTAAGAAATAATTTATTCACATTAATATTGTCGAATTGCATAAGAAAATGGGTCGTTCGATGAAAACGAGATTAGATAAAATTCTATGAGTTATTAGAAGTGAAATAGGACGATTTTGAAATCAATTGGAATGAATATGAGTTTGTTTTTCTTAGAATGAACTAATATAAGCGAGTAAGTTGTAAATCACTTAAACTGAATGGAATGGTTTAAGAATTGGTTATAAGCAATTGTAATAAGTGTCGGAACCTTATATGTGATTATGAAAAATATATAACGTGCATTATATGTGAAATTTATGTGCTAGCTATTGAGAGTAAGTGAAATGTTAATAAATTGAATATATTTAGTACTTATATGTTTGAATTGAGTAAGTACAGGTACCGAGAAGCCGTTTGGCTGGATTGGATCGCGCAAAATGCTAAAATAATAAGCCGCTGGCTTAAAATGCTAAATAAAGGTACGCCTACGCAATAAAAATAGGAAATATGAACTGTTTTGTTTTTCCGGCCGTGTGGGTCGATGTATGTATATTTATATTTTTTGACAAATTGCAAAAGCTCCTCCATAAAAGGAAGACTCTGCCAAAAAAATTCAAAAATTTTGGGAGTTAGAAATTTTTTGAAAATTTTGGAAAATTTTAGTTAGCGACAAAACGATTTCAGATTTGAAATTGAAAAAAATTAAGGAATGTAACTAATTTAAAATAATGACATGAATTGGTATAAATGGAAGGTAAAATTCAATATTCAGAATTGAAATAAATTGAATTCATATGGAAATGGGAGAACCAATTTGAATAGAAGTAGATATAAACTAAAGTGGTGAAGTGAAAATAAATAAAGAAGCATATTAAATGCTTATACTAAACTAAAGAAAGGAATGCTGAATTCTTGATTGGAAATTGATATTACAAATATATTCTAAGTTAATATTTGAATGAATAAATATTGACACTTTGTAAGGAAGTCAATAAAATGTTTTTGAATGTTGTGATCAGATATTATTGCTATGTAGGATATACAGGTATTATAAAGGAAAAGGAAAATTGGTTTTGATTTCAGAAGATAAATTTGAATTGCTCGACAAAAAGGTATGTGTTTGAATTTCTGTATGGAATTTGATTGGGATTTTGATCTAATCACTTGGCTTTTGTTTTCTTTTGAAATCTGGGGGCCCGTAGAGGCATTTTGTAGTTGTACCGAGCTAGCCGCGCAAAGGAGACGCTGGTGAAATTTTTCGAAAATTTAGGGAGTTAGAAATTTTTTGAGAAATTTTGAAAATTTAAAATTTGGTTTTAAATTGAAATTTGAATGGATGGGTATATGATATTGATGGGAACCTAATGGGAGAAGTTTGGAAAGTTAGGAACTGTGGTAGGGTGTTCTTAATAAGAAGATTGTTTTGGAAAGTTGATAAAAACTATTTGGTTTTGGGAAAAAGGTAAAAGGGTATTAGACCATTCTTCCTAACTAGTAATTTCGGGGACGAAATTCTTTTAAGGGGGAGGAATGTGACGACCCGGAATTTTTGAGCATTTGAAATTAGAATATTTAATTGATTTTAAATATTTAAAGGTTAATGTTTAACTTGAATTTCAAATATCATCATTATTTGGAATTTAATTATTGGATTTAAATTACTGAAAATTGGGTAAAATGTTAAATCTGGAATTTTAAGCCGGTTAAAAATAATTTGAAGGCTTACAAAATTTATATTGATAGTAATGAAGATAGTAAAAGTGTTGAAGTTGAATTTGGAAGTGTTTTGTTCGGTTTTGACAATATATCGTTTAAATTGATATTTAAAATAGCTTTCCGAGGCACAGTCTCGGATTTCGACGAAACCAGTTCCATTGGATCCATAATATTAAATTATTATCGGATTTCAAATTTCATAGTGATTGGAGTTGTTGTGTGAGCGTACGATATATAAACGAGCTGAAATTTGAATCGAAAATTTAATAAAATAACTGGTCCAAAAAGCTATCTTCTCCATACGATCGAATTAGGACTCGAAACTTTTTCCAGTGTGTTCAAAATAGGAGTATAACATTGTAAACGTGTAACAACCCGCATATTTATCGATTTTATATTTAAATATTTTATTTAAATATTTTGTCGTTAATCGGATATTGGTCCGAAAAGCTACTTTTTGCAGACGGTCAAATTAGGACTCGAGACCACTTCCATTGAGTTCGAAATGTCGTTTACAATTTTTTTAAGTATAAACATTGATATGATTGGAGATAGTAGAATTTCACTACTTTTTCACTTGAGACTTTGGGTTGGGCTTTTAGCCTATTAGACCCATCCTTCACCCCTCCTCTTCATAACTTCATTTCTATTTTCCTAAGTCTTCAAGCTTCTTAAAAAATGGTGGAGGGAATGGGAAATTAAAATTCCAAAACTCAAATTTAATTGCAATCCATCTTTCTACTCCAAATTCAAGAAGAAGACATTGGATTCAAGCTTCTTGTGCTTAGATAGAAGAGGGATTGATTCTTGCTTGCTTAAAACTTCATTTTTCATTGAATTTGTGCAAAGGTGAGATTTTTATCTCACAAATCTAGTCTATAACTATATTGGACTGTTGGGAATGATTCCCTATCACTTTTGCATGCACATTTGCCTTTGGTTTGGATTGGATTGGCGAAAAACTCCAATTTTTAGCATTTTTGGAAATTTCCTACACTTAGCTCGTTCTGGCCACTTGACTTGTTCGGTGATAGGTCGCAAGGTCACTGGGTCGTAGGTCGCAGGACTTTAGGTTGTTCTAGAAGAATTGGCACTTCAGAATTAGGTCGCTCACGAGTTAAATCGTTAGGTCGCTCGCGAGTTAGTACCATAGGTCGTAGGGCTTTAGGTCATTCTGGAAGTATTGGCACTTCGGAGTTAGGTCGCTCGCGAGTTAAGCCTTAAGTCGTAGGTCGCTCACGAGTTAAGCCTTAAGTCGTAGGTCGCTCACGAGTTAGGCCTTAAGCCGTAGGTCGCTCGCGAGTTAAGCCTTAAGTCGCTCACGAGTTAAGCCTTAAGCAGTAGGACGTTCGCGAACACCTTAGGTCGTGAACCCTGTTAGGTCGTTAGGCCTATAACCCGTTAAGTCGCGAATACCTTAGGTCGTGAACCTTGTTAGGTCGTTAGGCCTATAACCCGTTAAGTCGCGAATACCTTAGGTCGTTAGACCCTTGAGTCGTTAGGTCGTATGACCTTATAACCCAATAGGTCGTTGGACCTTTAACTCATAGGTCGTTGGACCTTATCCCGATAGTTCGCGTGACCCCTTAGACCCTTAGGTCGTTAGACCTCATTTTGTCTTCACTAGGTCGTACCGTTTTGGTCGGGGCGCTGCCCCCTGGACCCCCGCGACCTGACCGGGCAGGTCGAACCCCGTAAGCGGTGGCGTTGCCCCCGCACCCCCACCTTGGCGGGTTGCCACCCCCTGGACCCCCCCTCCGTAGGGGATCTTATCTGAAAAACATTGAGCTGTTTTCCTTGGATTTTATTCACATCTCCGTATGCGATCTTTGTGATTGATTGTTTCTACAATTGCTTCTGTGTTTTGTCATTTTATAATATAAAGGTTTCAATACTAGTAGTAAATATCAAAACTCTTTTAACCAACAATTTCAACTCTATTTTTAATAACAAAGCTCTTTTCTTAAACCGTTTTCCAATCTATTAGTATATACAAACCTTTACCTCACTCGGATGAGAAATCTAATTAAACGACTTAGTAAAACAAGTGGTATGAAACGCTTGCGTTCACTTCGTCGGTTAATTCTTGGACTTGTTCGATTGAACCTCTTGTGACAATTTTATTAGTGAAGATTTACAGTTTGTTCGTAAATATTTAAGTTAAGCAAGTGGTTATGGGATATGAAGCTAAACTTCTATATTTACTAGCTTAGTGTAATTAACACTTCTCGTTGATCATGACGATCATTCTGATGCTTTAGACTAGCAACTGTGCGATGTCTCTTGTTGCGAGGTTAGACTAGACACCACTTGTGTGATTCCACTCACACATACCTTTTTGCTTTTTGGTTAGTCTGCACCTTAATCTGTGTGATTCCATTCACACATGTGGGGTAGCTCCCCTTAGTCTTCGGACAGTCATGTGATAGGCCTCTTTCTCTTTTCTATGATTTCTGGACTTCTTGCATTGATTTCTAGAATTTATGTCATTGACTTGTTATGAGTACAAGTTTGGGGTATGATGCCCTTTCCGAATCTTTGAGAAGATTCTTGTGATATGGATGTCTGTGACTGATTTGCGATATGCTTATTTCTATGTTTGTTTCCGATGATTATTTATAGCCACCGTGTGATAAGCAATTACATGGATGGTCGCTCCTCAACAGCCTTATTCTCCGTGCTAGTTGACAGCACTACTCCGTAGTGTTCTTGGCTAGCGTGGGTATAGAGTTGGGGGGTGTCACAAAACGCCTAGTGGCACGCCTCGATAGGATGTAAAGATTTTAAGCTGTAAATACAAACAATTTGAATTTAAATTTAAAATTTGATATATATATATATATATACACACACACACAATTGTTAACCAGTCAAAATCCTCTCATATCACAACTTTTTCCTATCACTGTAGTCGTCCTTGTAACATCCCATCGTATCCCCTCTTTCATCATGCAACATTCCAGAGCACGCTTTCCCTCTTTTCTATATCCAGCCGAGTCTTCTGCTTATTTGCTAATATAAAAAAAATCATTTCGTTCAAAATCAATAATGGCCGAACTAGATTTATAGGTCTCCCTCTTCTTATTCAATTACTCAAATCCTCCCTCACGAAATCCAAATCGAATCGCACCTTTTATCCCCTTCAATCGAAATCAAAACCGCGTCTTCTCTTCTTCCGATCCCAAATTGAGATAGACTAGGCGGCCGCGCGATGCCGCGAATCTTGCGACGAGGTAACTTCGTACGGCGACGTGAGTTCGTGGATCTCGTGCTCGAGTGGAGAGGGCGTTGTACTCTCTTGATGGCGGAGGCGCTGGCAATGTTAGTAGTGGTGGACACGCACGTGAATGGAAGATGATGAGGAGCAGTTGCACGGCATTAGGTGATGTCGTGAATCTCATTTCGAGCGAGGGGATCGTCGATAGCCGGGGAAAACTCGTGTTGGAGTCGCGGTCTTAGTACTGTCTTCGGCGAGAGGTATTCGATTTTGATTTTTTTTTTATTTTTATTGTTTAATTAAACTTGATTTTAACATATTTAATGTACACAGATTTGAAAATATATATATAGGTTATTAATTTAGGAAGATTTGTTTCCATTGATTTATTTAACATACAGAGAAGTACATCCACATTTTCAATATAAAATTTTATTCACGGTAAGTTGATTCTGTTTTAATATATGTATAAATGTATATACATAGGTTAGAAGGAAATTTTATTAGAACTTAATAATTATACATACATGAGGTTCAAAAAGAAAATTTTACTTTAATCGATATAAATTATTTTTGTAAGTATATGTGTTCTTAAAAATAAGTAAAATGGCAGATATATGTATACATAAGATTTTTGAAATTAAGTACAAATTTTAAAATACTTGAAAGTCTATATAAAATCATATTTTTGAAATCTATCATTTTATTCTTATGAATGTATATATATGCAGTTAAAAAAAATAAAAAATAAAAAATAATAATAATTTGTTAAATTAAATCTTGAGTTAATTAACTTAAATGGCAATAAATTGTTCGACTAGTTCAAACGATAATAAATCTTGTAATTGTTTATACAAGGTCAAAAAAACCATGAAGTCAAGTCAAGATTGGATCAAATTTCAAACAAAAATCAAAGGTGAGTAAATCTCACTCATCTGGTTTAATTTAAATTTAAATAGTTAAATTTAAATAATTGGTTGAATGGTTGAATTGATTTGATGTGCTATATTATAGTATATATTACATCTTGGAATGATTGATTTCCTGCATTATATAGCGAATGAGACCATATGCGCCGCATAATAGTGGATGATATTATATTTAATCCCATATTCCGCGATATTCCACCTCGAAGTGGAATTGGTATTTTATGTTGTGCTAACATCTGTGGATGCAGGAAAAATAGGTTGGTGGGATCCAATTGGATTTCTCAACATTTATTTAAATTGTTTAATATTCTCTGTTGTGATTATTTGATATTCTATGATGAATTATATTGGAATATTGAATGCTATGGTTTGATTGAATATATTTGGGTATAATGAGTTACCAAAAATAAATAAATTGGATTTTGGAAAGAAAATAAAAGAAGTGAATTTGTAAGCGAAATAATTATAGAAATTTGAATGAAATTTAAGAATGAATTGAAAAGGAATAAAAGTGATTTTAAAATTCTAATAAATAAATTTCGAAGTAGGGAAATGGGATTTCAAATAAATAGAGAAATAATGAATTTGAAACCCTAAGTGACATTATTTAAAGGAATAAAGAATTTATTTTAAAAGTTCAAGTTTTAAATTTATTGAAATATATAAAGAAGGAATTTATTTTAAATGGAGTAAATGAGTAAATTGGAAATCAATTTGGAAATTTATTCAAGTGTTTGAAATTGGAAATTTAAAGGAGAATGTAACTATGGAATTTATAAACCGAGTTTATAAAAGAAAAGTAAAATATATCAGTGGATATTTGGGAAGAATAAATTCCAGGTGGGAATTTATTTAAGGAATGTGAAAACTTGTTTAAAAATAAATAGAGATTTATTTTTAAAAGAATGTGAAGAGAAGTATATTTCCCTGGATAGCCAAGTACGTTTTCAAAGTGAATTTTTAAATATAAGATAAAAGTTTAATGTTGTTTAAAAAGCATGTTTTTTTTTGAAAATTTATTATTTCTAAATGTTTAAATTCTAAAGTAAGTATTTTTCAAAATCTATTCTCGTAATAATTATTTAAAAGATGATTTGGTATTTTGTTTAAAGGAGAAAATCTAGTTTATATTTTATAAAGTAACCTTATTTCAAATACTCCTAAGTATTATTTCTTATTAAGTATTAAAGTAGTTTTCTAAATTTAAATGTTAAAGTATATTTTATAAATAAGTGTTTTAAATTATTTTAAAAATCTAAAGTTCTGTGCTTGGTGATTTCTGTGGAAATAGAAATATTTGGGAAATTTATTTTGTAAAAGGACGATAGTTTGAAACTATTTTCAAAAGGGTTGAAATGGAAATATCTTGCGAAGATATTTTGGGATAAATAAATAATTTGGGAAATTATTTATTGTTTGATGGTTGTTGTGAATGTTAATTGATAGTTAAATAATTGACTATCAATATTGGCCAAATGCGCTAATCGTTTCGAAGAGACCGGGATCGGGATTTATTTCTCAAAAACCACTTCGATCCGGTTTGTACGTTTTCGTGGGAAAACGAGTTTGGAGTCGAAGATGGAGCAGTGAAGTGCAAGGTCTAGTCGCTACTAATCCTGAGGATATTTTCAAAATGGATGTAGTAGGAATAGTGTCTTCGGTTCCGTTCGAACCCGGGACGGACTTGTATGAATGAATGGTTTCAGAACATCGTCAGGTAGACGATAAGCATTCTAAGGGATATGTTCTAAAAAGGTAACGCTTAGCCTCAAGCCTCATCAACCGGGAATGAATGAAAATCAGGGGTTATGCAGCAAGGCTAGGTGGATAGCGCCTACTTCAGGATGAGGTCATCCCTGTCTAGATGTCACTTTTTATTTCGGCTTAGTGGTGCGGTTGTTGATCACAACCGTGGGGTGATCTTACTCGGGATTATCAGTAAGGAATAGTCCCGGTCTTGTGTTGCAGGGGGTCGGGAGTGATCCTAGGTACTGTGATCTAGGCCACGTTCCGTGAAAGGTGGTACCTCAGTGCCTAGTCATTAGTTGGAATCCATTCTCCCTACGCGCCTTTTACGGGTTTTGTTTGTATTACCCACTCTATGGCTAGTAGCTGGAATTTAATGAATGTAACAATTTCGGCTATTTTAATAAGTATTTGTGTATGGACACTATTATAATATCAGAGGATTTTAATAAGAAATGTTTCAGCTATCGCAGGGTAAAAACCCGACATGTTTACTTGTGGCGTGGTCTTACGAGATGCTTTTGATTTTCAAAGGATTTTGAAACTTTAATAGTCAAGTTGAGTGTGGTTTTCTCACACTGGTATTCCAGACTGACTCGAGTGTTATTTAACTATAATGCTCAGGTCAGACCGAGTATTATAGAATACAGAATATGATGTTGTGGAGATCAGGAGACGAGCTGGATGGCGATACGTACTTCCGTATATGTTTATTATTCCGCTGTGTATCCAGTTGTATGTTATTGATGTGGAACTCTGATGATGTATGTATAAACAGATATAGTATTTGTTTTTGATGTAAAGATCTGTTATTATCTATTATATTTTAATTTCGCCGCGATGGTTAGATTCTGATGTTGTTTTCTATTTTCTTCTTCTACCCCTTCTTCTTTAACCCAAATGGTTCGTATTTCCATACATCTTGAGTTGATTGATGGAGTATAGTGTTGACTCAAGGGGTATAGATTTGCGGGTTGTTACATAATCACTTTACTTTATTTATAAACCTTCTTTATAAATTCTATAGTTTCCTTTCCCATTTATAACCGTTTTAAAATACTTAAGTCCAATTTAAATCGATTTTCTAAATCAAATTCCATCTTTAAATTAATTTCTCAAATAAACAAAATATATTCCAAAACCTAACTAATTTCATATCTCACTTCCTTTTTATGATTTAAAGTCTTATTTAAATCTGGAACATTAATTTCGTCTTTTATTTTCAAATTTCTATTTTATTTTCCCAAACAATTTTAAAAATAAATCCCTTTTTCATTTTAACAATATTGCTTAAGTTCTATTATTGAAAATCCTTTAATTTAACTTATTTCTAAAATCCCTATTTTCCTTATTCAAAAATTATCAAGCCTAATTTTGATATCAAACTATTTATTTTACCCGATATTCATTTCTTTAATTAAATCCAAGATTTCACTATAAATATTTTTACATCCAATTTTCCCATTTAGTTTTCCTTTTAACTTCAGCACATTTATTATTGGCTTTTAAAAATACCAAAGTCCAGGCCAATACTACTATAGCATCCAATAGATTCAAATTACACTATAATCTACCACAGATTACTTAAACGGATCATATATCATTATATATGGAATTAAATTCAACATTTTTCAGGAATCCAGTTGGATCCCTCCAACATGTTTCCCTGCATTTACAGATGTTAGCAGAATATATAATTACCAATCCCACTTCGTGGGGGATATCGTTGTATATAGGGTCATCCGCTATTATGCGGGGCGCATAGGGTCTCATCCGCTAAATATATATGCGGGAATATCAATCACTCTAATATATATATATACACTACTATATATAATAACATCCAAACTGATAATAATTAACAAATTCCACAATCAACCAATAATTAATTTTAACTACTTAAAATTAATTGTAATATTCCAAATTTGAGTGAGATTAACTCACTTTGATTTTTTTTATATAGTCACTTTTCCCGTCCGATTTTCAATTTAGCTCGAACGTATTTGAATTTATTTGAAAATTCCAGAAGCTCTAAACCCAACCAAAGTGATTCCATAGCGAAGATCTCTTTAACTCAAACCCAACGCAACTTGAATCGCCTAAATCGGACCTCGTATGCATGCGTTATAGATTTTATAACCTCATTGATAATTTAATTACAATATTTAAACTAAATCACTATTTTAAATCATTACCCATCACTGTTGGGCTTAAAGCCCACGACCAAAAAAACAAACCCGACTTCATGCTACAATACTCATCTTCCCCAAATTAAAAAAAGCCTGAAGCTTTTAATCGTGCACGTATGCACGGTGCACACCTCCTCATTCCATCGATCGACTTCACCAATGCATCCCATTTTCGCTACAAGTTCGCCCACGCCATCATCGTCGCCGCTGCCTCTTACCGTCGTTTCACGACTTGACAAGACCTCTGCATGCTATAGTGAAGTTTCACCACCCACAAGCCACTAAGCGCCATGATTTTCCAGCAGAAGATGTGCTTCACCTCTTCGATCCATATCCTAAATCCTCACAGCCACCCGTCGACCACAGCTCAGCAGAATCATAACCCTAGTTCGAAAGTCAGTTCGACCTCACTGTCGACTTCACCCAACCATATTCACACCTCCCAATACCCATACCAGATTGAAGCTAATGTGAAAACGTGAATTTACGAGCTCGTTTCATGATTTTTAAGTGAGTAATCGAGGAGAAAATGAATTTTGAAGTTTGCCCTTTCTTTTTATTTTTTGTTTTATTGTTGAATGCTGCGTGAGTTTAAAAGGAAAATGGGAGGTAGATGTCGTGATTTAAATTGTTTTTCATGTTTGAATATGCTTGCTATAGTTACTTGAAGAGAGATTAAAAGTGCCCATGTGAATTTTTTTTGTCAAATCCATTTATTATTTAAATTTAAATCATCTCCAATTCGTAGCTTAAAATTTTGACCTCCAATTGAGGCGTGCTTCTAGGCGTTTATAATGTTATAACCCTATTCCGAATGTAATGGAAAAAGTTTCGAGTCCTAATTCGATCGTATGGAGAAGATAGCTTTTTGAACCCTATTATTATATTGGGATTTCGATATAAATTTCAGCTCGTTTATATACCATACGATCAAACGATAACTACAAACGTTCCAAAATTTGAAATCCGATAATAATTCACAATTACGGATCCAATGGAACTGGTTTCGTCAAATTCCGAGACTGTGCCCCGGAAGGCTATTTCTAAATGTCAATTTAAATGACATTTTTTTAACTATCAACGATCAACGAAATTGGCATATATTTAATAGTCGGTTATTTAACTATCAAATAACATCCATAAGTAGTCACTAGGCCTTATTATATAAATCTTCAAAACATTGATTTCAAAGTATCTTTACAAAGAAGTGTGTGTGTGTGTGTGTGTGTGTATATATTCAAATTTCTTTCAATATTTCGATATTTGGAAATGAATTCAAATACTTAAATCCATAACAGGATATTTCCAAACCATCTCAACACTTAGAAATATATTCTTCCAATTTAATTTATAATTCAAGACTTTGAAATTATTTCTGTAGCAATAATCTCGCGGTTACAAAATTTCAAATCTTTCCAGTCCAATACTTAGGTAACATTAAGTATAACTCTAGCTAATTCATTTCATTTTCTAATACTTAGGAAATATTTCATTTATTCCCTATTTCTCAAAACCTTTACTATTCACATGTAGATTCCTTATCTCACTTTTAACAAATTCTATAAGTTTCAGAATCCATTAATTAATTTCCTTTAAAATCGATTACACTAGTATATAATTCCCACCACCCATTTCTAACTTCTGTTTTAAATTCTAATTCATTTCCCCAAGTTCACTTTTAAAAATCATTACCATTTAACACACTTTGTTTATGAATCTCGAGAGCATTTATAAATCAATTTAAATCACTTCCCAAATCCCAATATATATATATATATATATATAATTAATATTTTTAAAGAGTAATAATTTATTTTCAAAACACGTTTAAGAAATTTATTTAAATATCAAAACATTTTAAATAAGGCATCAAAACTCATTTCCAACTCGATTTAATATAAACAAATTGGTTTACAAAGCCGATTATTAAATTTAGAGTTTTATTTCAATTAATATTTGGTATTTGAAGATGCACTTTTGAAATATTTCAATGGTAACTAGCGTTTAATTGCATAGTTTAATAAATAAAGTTCCTTTTAAAACAAAACTTAGTTTTTTGATAAAAATATATCGATTTTCGAGACTGTGTCCTGGAAGGCAATTTTTAAATGTCAATTTAAACGATATTTTTTTTAAACTAAACAAACCACTTTTAAATTCAATTTTAAAACTTTTATTATCTTTAGCATTATTATTATAAATTTATGAGCCTTTAAATTATTTTTAACAAGCTTAAAACTCCAGTTCAATATTTTAACTAATTTCCCATTTATTAAATTCAATAATTTAATTATCCAATAAATGGTTATATTTGAAATTCAAGTTAAAAATTAACTTTTTAAATATTCAAAATCAATTAATATTTCAATTTCAAATATCCAAAATTCTAGATTGTTATAAAGAATGGTCAACGAGTTAGATATATGTAACAAACTGCATAATTACCCCTAGGGCATACCTCTAACTCTATCAATCTTCAAATTGTACTTGGGGTCAATTATGGAATCTTATTCCAACTTTTCCGATTGGTTTTCTCAAAACCAATTGGGTTAGTCCCTTTGTGAATGGGTATGCTATTATGTTTCAATTATCTACTTTGTCAATCAACTTTCTACGATGGTGATAAACTGTTTTATTATGTAAAGCAATTCGGAGTATGTCTCTTGACTTCTAGTGAGCTCTGAGTTTTGTTACAAACTATATCGCAACTTTGTTATCATATTAAAATGTTATGAGATTCTCAACATTTGGAACTGGCTTAGTTATATACACTTATATATTTATATACGGTACTTTTTTTGCGGTGTTATTCTAGGCGATGTACTTAGCCATTCACATTGAATCAGCCACGGTCTTTCATTCAGAACATTTCCAACTTAAAATTTCTTAACTTGAATTTATTATTGACATATTATACTCAGTATCACATATAAAGTTTGATCCGAACACTCCTCCATATGGTGTTTTGTTTCTGTAAACAATTCTCTAGTATTTCATAAATACACGAGAACACTTCAAACAACAATTTAGTGATATCATTTCGGATTTGATATTTTCTTCGTGTATAAAATACATAATTAAATCATGATATCGTAGACAACGTAACATGTATGATAATGTCTATTGCCGGTGCTTAAAGAACTCATCTCACGTGTTCCATATTAAATAATTTAATAAGGTGTCTTTGCATAACGATTTGGGATATATCCAATGTCTTTTATACTCACTATGAAAAGACATCATTTACAATTCAAAATTGAGCACTAAAACAACTAAGGTTGATTTTAGCATAAGTACATTGTTTAAAATCAACAACGTCCTGTTTACTTATAGTTTAGAAGTAATAATGTACCATTTAATGTTCTTTCTTATGAACACACATGTAACGAGCCACTATTTTGGACTATTCGCATCCGCTCATGTCGGACTTGAATAATTCAAAATACCGAATTGTTAATTTAAATTTGGCAAAACTGAACATATACAATAAATAAATAATCACAGAATCACAGACACAGAGTAATAATAATGCAGCGGAAGCAAAAGATAGTAGTTCATGAAGCTACTATATATATAACAGAGTTAAATCAGTTACAACAGAAGTCTTGAATACAATAGTCGAATAAAATATCAGAATACATCTCTGGAATCAACTGAATATCTGAAAGCTGGATAGATAGCTAGATCTCCAAGCGAAGCTCCAACTCCAAAGGTGAGTCTCGTATACTGGTACACTCAGTCTGACCCGAGCGTAAAGCAAAACATAAAACACTCGAGTCAGGATTAATATTCTTATATCAATA
The DNA here is from genome assembly GCA_030765085.1 of Allium cepa. Classification (NCBI taxonomy): domain Eukaryota; kingdom Viridiplantae; phylum Streptophyta; class Magnoliopsida; order Asparagales; family Amaryllidaceae; genus Allium; species Allium cepa. Next base: position 627,300,676 of record CM060941.1, read on the forward strand.
AATCCAACTTAAGTGAAATAACAATTGAAATACAAATAACTCAAAGGACGTTGGAATAACCATCCTCTAAGAATCCGTTAAACTATCTACAATGTAGTAATATACGCTAAATAGATAATGTCTATCAGTAATATAAATATCAAAATAGTGTTAAGGTGTTACCATTATCCCCCTTAACACATTTTATATAAGCGTTATAGTCTATACAGCACAGTAAACTCCACCGTAGACTAGTGGGATATCAGGGAGTACTCCATAGGTATAACACAAAACAAATTCGTAGTGGTCGCGTATATAGGGATACAAGTATGACAAGGAACATGAAGCAATACCCAATGTAGTGAAACTACCGTTTGCCTGATCCGGACTGGTGAAAACGCATCGCCGCAACGATTGCAACACCGCGAAACAACACTCCCAAAAGTACGAGGGTGCACCAATCAATAACAAGTAATGAGTAGTATTCGAAGAAGTGTGTTCTCTCGAGGTGGCTAACCCCATTTGGCCCGGCACGGCTCCTGTTTTAGTCATTTCCAATTTGACACGAGTGTCAAGGCTATCCATTATCGTTCTCTTTCTTTAGTCATCACGTACATCATTCCATCCACTTCATTCTGGATCACACTCCGCATGTAGTTATTAAAGTGGTTTTCGGTTTAGATAGAGGGTATATCCATGACCGATTCCGGTCTCTTTAATAACTTCCGTAATTATTACACTGATTGGTCGTTTAATAAATTTCAAAACCCAATCAATTCCAATTCCAATTTGAATTTATAAATCAGCATGTCATTTGTCTTTCAAAAATAATTTCATAACTTACGTTTCAAAACTTCTAACTTTCCGTTTCAAAAGCTAATAATTCAATTTCAATTTTTATTTAAACAATTCAAATATTAGTTCAAGTTCGTATATATAAGTTTCATTCCGAAATCATTTAAATTAAATTAATTTAGCATTCCAATCAATTTAAATTCATTTATCGATTTCATTCAATATTCGTTAAGTTAATTGTCATTCAAAACAATTCCTATTTAATTTCCAATTCATTAAATCAATTACTTAAGTTCATCTTCATTTTATCAAAACTTACAAATCTAACTAAATTAGATTCGTCAAATCAAATTCTCTAAATTACAAGTCTTACATTAATTTCAATAAATCACATTTTATTTTTGGTTAAGGAAATTCAACTTCACTTATAAATTGCAAAACTCAATTAATAAAGAAGCTAAATTTCACATATTCAAAAAGTTCAATTTCATTTATTAACTTACTTAAATAATTTTCCAAAACTTAATAAATAAAGAAACCCAATTTTATTTATTAACGAAGTTCAAATTCACTTATTCAAAAGTTCAATTTCTCTTATCAAATAATTCAAATTTTATTTAATTATCAATTAATTCAATCTTATTCAATTATTAAATAATCTTAAAACTTAATTATTAAATAATTTCAAAACTTAATAATTTCAAACTAAATTATTAAATAATTTCCAACTTAATTATTAAATAATTTCAAATTGAATTATTAAAAATTCCAAATTTAATTATTAAATAATAAATTTTCAAACACGTTCTTTCATCAATTACTACGTTAATATTTTGTTTCAAATTTCAAATATTCACATTTCTTTTCATTAAAATTTTAAATTCCAATACTGTTTCAAAACCTTATTATTATTCAAATAAAATCTTTATTTTGTTTTAAATCCAATTATTGACCAATCGGGTTTATTTAATTCTCTACCCTAAGTCAAATTCATTTTGGGTATTTATCATTTCAACCCGATTCCATTTCAATTCAAAATCAAAGCATAGCAAAGGGAACTTGTAGTGGGATAACTGGGATGGTGTCAAAATAAATAAACAAGCAATAGCAAACATCAATCATAATCAATAATTTATTTAAATAATCTCGAAATAATCGTATTAATTTACATTTTTTATTTATGTAAGTTAATATAATTATTCCTAGAATCTACACTATCATTTCATGTAGATTAAAGATTATTGCATCAATATTAATATGGTTCTACACTTGACATTTATTATTCGATTTCATACAACATAAATTTATACAACATACATTCAATGATACTAGGTGTACTTAACCAAATTCTACGTATCAATTTATTTAACTTTTAAAGGTAGTCAATATATACAAATTAAACTAATCAAATTCAACATTTAACTATCCTATATCAAATTTGATTGCATACTACTTATCACTTTGACATTTACAATTTAACGTCCAATATAAACATCAACAATCAATCAATTATCAGCCAAACTGTATTATCATCGCGTAAATAATTAACAGATAAAGTTGTCAGATGTCAATGGTGAACTGATACGGGTAATAACATACATAACAGTGTAAATAACTAACATCAGCATATTTCGATTGTCGTTTCAATTGAAATCAAATTTAATAAATAAAAGAACATTAATCGTGAGTGATTGCTCACCTTTCGAGGATAGAGAGAATAGAAAATAAAATGGGCAACGGATCCAAGCACGAATTCCAAAGCAAAGTGAAATGGCATGAACCAGACGAGCAAAGCTGATAGATAGGAATCGATGAAACAATTTGAATCAGTTTGATAGAGGTAGAAATTTTATATTAAAATCAACGTATATTTAAAATAATATGTATTTTTTTTCAATAGGTTAACTTTAATCAAAATAAAGACCCAAAAAATCATTGTTTAAACTCAACACATGCCAATTTAACCATCAATATAGGTTTACCAGGTTAATATACTTTCACAGCAACCAAACAAAATATTGTAAAACAATGAGCTTAAACTAAACTCAAATATTAAAGTGTCAGGTAAAATAGATTGTGCAGACCCGACTTTATAAAATATACACTGTATATATATTAAAATACTTTAATATAGTTTATATATTAAAATAATTTGTATATAAATTTAAAATCAATAAATAACTTTTTAAAAAAAATCTCCATACACACACACACTATATCCACACATAAATATATCACTCACGTACCTTTCTTTCATAAGTAAAAATCTGTTTAAGCATATATGAACAAATGCAGACAATAGAAATCGCTTCTATATAAACCAATGCATGGAGTAACATGTAGATATAACCTTACATATGTAGTCTATATCAATGCTTAATAAAACAAATATACTTTATATAAACATATTTATTATCATTACCAAAATCTCCCTTTTCATACAACATAATATAAATATAAGCATTTGAAGCAAAATGCAGTATATAAAGTAGGTGCAGAAGTACACACGCAGACCTATATGTACTTAAAACAATATTCATTTACTCTATATAACAGAGCCCACTATTCCCTTACTTTATATCTACATATAATGTAGCTATATCTCATACCACACTAACATATCTTATAATATACATAATTGACATAATATCATACTTAAAACAGTAGATATATAGACCATATGTTATGTTCTGCTTATATAACTCTTATACTTATCATGTTTTAAAACAATCTACATATATATTTTGAAAACAAAACTTAACATTTTAAAGTCAATAATTAAATAAAATCAATAAAAACAACTTTTTGTAATATATAAACTAAAACTACAATTATATGCAGACAAAACATGACAGGTTATATACTTAATAACATTGTAAGACACTTTGTAACTTTGCATACATACTAGCACATAACCAAACTATATACATATATAATAATAAACCTATATATATTAACATATACAACATACATATACCTTAGAATTGACGCTAGGCTGAGCAGCCACAAAGAAGGACAGGCAGGCATGCAGGGAGGAGGCGGATGCGGTGGTTTGCTCGATGGTGGAGGTGAGAGGTACGGCAGGGCTGTGGCTTTGGCAGTGGGTGGGTTTTCAGGCGGGCCGCGAACAAGGGTAATGCTCAGACGGAGGCGGGTCGGAGATTGCAGGCTAGTGGTTGCGTCAGAAAATAGGGAGGTGGGGTGGCGGAGGTAGGGTGGCCAAGGCGGAGGTCGAGATGAAAGGAGGGTGCGAATAGGTGGGCTTGGCCGACGTTGTTGCTGCCGCTGTTCGGCGGAGGAAGGGTGGGAAGCAGTTGTGAAGGCGGAAGTGGTCGGCGCGCCAGAGAAGAGGAGGGAGGTATGCTCATCTCGGCTACCCCTGGGAATGGCTCGGGTCAGGTGGTGTTCTTCCCGAGCGTGGCTTCGGTTAGTGGAGTGAGTCGTACGCGAGGCTACCTCGGTCAGCTTGATGTTATGTAGGGGACGTATGTGGAGACTTCGGGTTGAAGGGAAGAAGGAACGAACATTGGGTGGAGGTTGAAGGTGGTTCTGCAGACCAGAATGAAAGTGGAAGGGAAAAGTAATAAAAATTAAAAGAGGGGAAGAGGAACAGATAGTAGATGCCAATTTTCTCTTGAACGAATATAAATAAAATGCAATCTCAATGGTCCAGCCCCTTAGATTCAGGTTGAATTTATTAAAGCCAATAACCATGGATTTTAAAACGGTGGAAAATTTGAAAGGACACAAAAGTCAAAAGACCAAAATACGAAACCCAAACGGTTAATCTTTTTGCAGATTGCACTGCACACCGGGCTCCAAAATTGACAATCGAATATACCATGCAGATCAGCATGGCGAGATGATCAAAACGGTATACAGATATCAGTGGCATAATTATCTTATCAAAAGTTGATATCGGAACGAAAATGCTACTATTTCGTCGAAAAATAAGATCGACGGAGCTGTAGATGTCCGAATTTGGAAAAATGAAAAATAACGTTTGCTCAGAAGATGGTTTAGAATTTTTCCATGTAAAAATATTTAGGTTCTGAAAACGTTTTATTTTCATCGCTTTTTAACTGATTAAATTGAAGTAAATTTACGCACGAAATAAACTTTCATATTTTCGGACGAAAATTTACCAGTTGCTATGTTTAACTGGATGCATTCCAAATATCAAATTTATATTTCAAGATTTTATCGTTTATATATTATTTTTCTTCACACAAAAATGGTTAATTAAATCAAATAAAATCGTTAAAAATCTGGGTTGTTACACTCTCCCCCACTCAAAACTTTTCGTCCTCGAAAAGGAAGTAGGTAGGACAATAGGAACAACCAAAAGAAAATAGACTTGAATTACATTATAAACAACTAATTTAAACCATACAAATTTCAATTTATATTTATTTATATTCAACAATTGTCTTTAAAATCAAGGAATTTCCTTAACTTGGTTTATTTTCAATTTGTCATTGTTTATTACAAAATTTATTTCAAACAACAATTTATTTTATTAATCCATTTGTTATTCAACTAGCCTAGTATGATATTTATCTTTATTAACCAATTTATTATTAAACTTTAAGTGTATAACCCTTTTTATATGCACTCAAATTTTATTTATAAAGACAATTTAGATTGTATATTATCCAATTTTCTTAAATTAACAATTTCAAAGATCATAAATTTGAGTAGTAATTTATTATAATCATACTTTATTCGACAAATTTAATTCTTTTTTATTATTATTAAATTAACACTACTTAATATATTTTATCATGTTTATACTAAGTATATTACATTTAATATAACTACTCAAATTTATTTAAAAATTCCTTTGATATCATTTATATTGTATAATATTCAATAACATAATTCTAACAACCCAGGATTTTTGTATATTATTTAAATTGAACTTTCTGTTATTTTTAAATTTTTTAAATTTTTTTATTTCAAACATTTCATTTTTAAATATAAATGATGATTATTAAGTGATTTATAGTTCAAACTAGTATAATTTGAATATTTTACTAAAAGGTGAATTTCTACTCAAACTGTTTAAACTTTAACTTTTAAAATTAAAATTAAAATCATTTTAAATCTTAAATTTTATCGTTTATTATGAAAATAGACTTAATATTATGAATATAATTTTCGTTTCGTTGAAATTGGATTTAAATTGTGAAAGTTATACCCTTTACAATATTGGGTGTATATAGGGTTATTTAACAATATTTATTGTTTCAAATTATATAAATGATATTTTACTTTATATATCTTATTCTAATTTGTATATTTATGTTTTATTATGTATATTTCGACTTTAAATATTTTTAAAATGATAATAGAATTTTTCCAAAATTTACTGTATTTATTTCCTATTTTTAAAGGCTGTTTCTAATTTTCTGCTATTTTCTTCATATAAATTATATTTATTTATTTATTTTTTGTGAATGCATTTTTATTTTATGTTATTTTATTTGTTATAAATATTTTTACAAGTCCATAAAGGTTTTCTAAAGTTCATTTGAATCTATTTCTAATTTTAAATCCTAGCTTGCAATTTTAAGCCATTTTCTTAATTTAAATTCTATTTAAATTAAAATTTAATTATTTATTTTATATATTTATTTTCATTTCTGAATTGATATCTTCATTTATCAGTTTTATAAGTATTTATAAATTTCAAAATGAATAAAAGAAATTTGAAAGGTTGTGACTCTGGATTTGCTTAAGACTTTTGGGTTTCCACCTCTTTGTTTTCTAACTCATGCATTCATTATGGTTTGGCCGACTTCATTCTTCCTATCAGCTGCTTATTTCTCATTCCATTCCTTATCAAAACTCCTCAATCTCAAAAAAATAGCCGGCCTCCATCATTTTGCAAAAATTTTGGTAAAAACTCTTTCTTTTTTTCATGTTTTCTCTTGTTTTAATGCGACTTGCACTTGTTCCTTCATCTACATTGGATCGGCCAGCACCACATCCACCACCTTGGGGCCGCCACCACCATCCCCTTCTGACCAACAGCACCTCCAGCACCTTCCCATGCCATAGTTGAGCCCCTATGTGAAGAAAATCCACCTTAAAGTGAACCAACATCACCTATATGCATACAAGCCGAGCCATCCACCTTCTATCACCTCTCTCCACCACATGGCCGACCATATACCACCTCCACCTCCTGTTCCAGACCTGACACATCATGTCACATCACCACCTGACCCCCTGAGCCATGGCCATGCCCCTCCATGCCTTGCCCGAGCCTTGTAGTGGCCTTGAACCTATGCTTTTGCCTTGTATTGGTAGTTTCTACATCACCAAATGCTGCACCACTTTCTCTAGGTTAGGCCGCCCCATACACCACCACCACCAGCCTTTTCCTGACACATACACCTCTTCCACACCTGTAGTTGACCACTTGAAGACTTGTAGTTGTTGTTTCATGCTCCCAAACCTTTGCTCCATCATTTTCCCATGCTATGGCCGACCTTTAGGAACCCAAACCTGATCTAAAACCATGTTGTAGCCATGCTATTTCAGATCATAGCTGAAGCATAGATGGTAGAAAGCAAGTGCAAACACTTTGGCATTGTTTTATGCATCCAATTCTAGCATTGTTTAATGGTATCTTGTGTTGAAACTTATGTGTTGTTTATACTTGTTTGTTTGAATTTGTTCAAGGAATTAATCTTTGGCTCTCCCATTCTCAAATCATATTCGAGTTGTCGTGCCTTCGTAGTTTCTGTGTTGTGAGCTTTGGTTGTAATCTCCATCAAATACAGGTGAGTATTTCTCACCAGACATTACGTACTTATATAAGTAGTAAATTGACACCCTGTGAATCTGTAGAACTATATGATCATGTTATAACTGCTTATATTACTATCATATGATGTTCACACCTGTTATTACACCTATTATATTATACGTTACGTTATTTTATGCTATTCTGTATATTTTATCAGTTTATCACACTGCAAGATCCCAGTAAATTAGAAATCACTATGGGTTGAAATGATACATACTCGAACGGACTTTAGAATAACGGAAATTTGTTATGGGTTGAAATGATAGGCCTGAATGATTTTCAATTTATTTCATTTACTTGGGACTGTGGGTTTGAAATGATAAAACCCGGATTATTCTTTGTAATTACGGGTTGAAATGATATATTACCCGTATCACTTTACCTAGCGTACAAAAATTATATACAGGCCCGTAGTTAATATATGTTTCCTAAAAAATTTAAAGTTATTTTAGAAATGTAAATATTAAAATATTTTGATTTAAATCTAATTAAAAAGGATTTTTGTAAAATATTATTGATATTCTGAATAATTATAAGTGAAATGAATTAATGAAAAAGTTAGAAAATTTTGAACGTAAGTTATTTTGGAAATTTGATTTAATTAAAACTGGAAATTAAATTGAGTATGAAATTATGATAAATTTATGATAATTTGAATTTAAATGAATTTAAAGTGATTTTATATCATATTAATGATTTTTAATAAAGTTGAAATATGAAATGAATGAATATTTTAAGTTGAAATTTTGAAATATAACTAAGATTGGAAATTTATGAAATTGACTTAAAGGTGAACTTTTAGTTAAGTAGATAAAAATAAAACTAAGTTATATTTGAGAATTTGAACTTAAGTGTTAAGTTGAAATTTAATGTAATGGATTTAAAATTGAACATTACAATTTAATAAGTGAATTATTATTAAATCTTGATTTTGAATGGAAATTTAACTTTATAAAATCACGAACTTGAGGAAAATTGAATGATGTTTATATATGTGAAAATGTATGATTTTATAAGTTAAAAATGTTTTAAATAAAAATATAATTGTTGAGAAATTATATTGAATATTTGAAGTTAATTGACTGCATTTTTGAAATGCTATTAATTACAATGTAAATGATTTTACAGCATTTGAAAATGCTGTAGTTGATGATAATGAACTAAAAAGCTAAATTGAATTCAAAGCTATTATAGCAATTTTTGTAAGTGCTATAATTTTTGAATTTAACTAAGTTTATTAGAAACTTAAGTAAACCCTATTACAACATTTTAAAATGCTGTCTTTTGTTAAATTGAACTGTTTTGAATGTAACTTTCCGTAGTGTTTTCTAAATACTGTGAAAAATGAATTTTCACTGTTTTGATAAACTTAAGTGAATAAATGAACTTTGGAAGTTGAAATTTTGGCAATTTAATAATTTAATTATTAAACATTATAACTTCATTTAATGATTAAAAATGATTTTGAAATATAAACTGTTTTGAAATATGAATTGAAATGGTATTTTAAATTGAATAAAATGAATAATGATTTGAAATGAAATGTGGTTTTGAAAACATATGATAATTTGGTATATTGAAATGATTTGAAATGTGGTTTTGAAAAGATGTGATATTTTGGTATATTAAAATGATTTGAAATATGGTTTTGAAAGGATATGATATTTTGATATATTAAAGTGATTTGAAATGTGGTTTTGAAAGGATATGATATTTTGATATTAAAATGATTTGAAAAGAAGATCTGAAAGATATGATATTTTGGAAATGACTTAATCTTTATTTTGATAAAGATTTGGGTTGAAATGGTATTTTATTTTGAAGTATAAATATTGTTTTAAAGTTATAACTACAGGTTATAATAACGATTGGTTGTTAAAGAGACCGGGATCGGATATTGTCTTATAGCCGGCCAATACCGAAAACCACTTTAACAACTGTGTACGCGGTGGAGATTCCAGAATGAAGTAGGATGGTGGCGACGTTCTCGAGGTATATTACGTGGACCCAACTCCCGTGAGTTGGCATAAATGACTAAAACAGGAGCTATACCGGGCTACACAAAGGGTCGCACCCTTTCATCGAGCATGCTCCATCAAAAACCATTCTATTACTTTTGTGATTCGATATGTGGCGCCACTTTGATTCGGGGGTATTGTTCGAGGTAGGCGGAAGCTGCTGGCTTGCCGTCACCACCGGACCGGGAGTGCAAACGGTGTATCCACCCTGGCATTGCCTCACGTGCCGTGTCATCTCCTTATATCGAGCCCGCTACGATTTTGGTTTTAAAGATCTGACCGCGTTAAGGTTCACCATCCCCTTAATGCTATTTTCTATATGATTATACTTTACTGATTAGACACTACTGTATATAGCGCAAATATACTATATAGTAAATAGTTTAACGGATCCTTAGAGGATGGGCGGTCACAAGCATCTTCTAAGTTACTTGTACCTTTACTACAGTTCACTTGAGTTGGTTTACATTGTATAAGTATGTATGTCCTGACTCGAGTGTTTGTATTTTTATTTACACTCGGGTCAGCCTAAGTTATTCACAGATTTGGATTTCCACTTTCTGGAGATTGGAATCGCTGGAGATTATCTACCTGTCAAGTTTTATCTTTTGCAGTCTGTTGTTCCTTTCAGCTCTTGTATTAGTAGACTTCTATGTAGTGAGACTTCCTTTGTACCTTATTTCTCCTGTTGTATTTTATGTAACTCTGATATTTTTATATAGTAGCTTCATGAACTACTATTTCTTTTACTTCCGCTGCATTATACTCTGTGTCTGTGATCTGTGATTTTTATTTACAGTATATTCTGAGGTTTGCCAAATTTTTATTTATAACGCGGTATTTTGAGCAATTCAATTCCGGCATGAGTGTCTACCTATACACTTATAATGGATGCGAATGGTTGAAAATATCGGGTGGTTACAGTTGGTATCAGAGCTTTGGTAGCTCTAGGCAAAACTCAGCATATGGAGTGAATGTATTTACAGAATCACTTTCATTCGAGTCTGAATCTCTCCCTTTTGACTCGATTCCTTTGAATTTTGGAACGTTCCCCACGGTTCCAAAATCCATTCGTATCCCTCACTATTCATCTTCTTTTGACTCTGGAGTATTCCATAACTCCATTTCGAATTATCTTTCTAGTGATTCGGCGGTCACGCCAATTTCAAATTGAATTGAAAAGGGGGAAACTCCTTTACAATTAACATCTATTCACCAGAGATTTATATCTATCCTTGGTTTAGATGCTAATATATTTTGTTATCCCAAAACTCTAACTCTTGAGATCGAATGTAGATTTACCCCGGCAAAAATCCACATTGATCTTATTCTTTAAGTCACGGTTGACCCGGTTAAGGTTGCCCATGATTTACTTAAGCTTATCCACCTCCCTATTTTGTTATTTAATCATCTTGTCTTTTGTTTCCAACCTATTTTCAAACATTTTGAATTGTACTTGTAAATATATATTATGTTTATGTATTGTGTTGTTTGAGTTGTTGATGTTGAGTTGGGTTTCTGATCGATTCGTCTGATCAACGCTATCGATAAGATTTCCAAAACACTTTGACGGAACAAACTGACACAATATTATTTTAAAAAAATTGGGTTAATGAAATAAATTTTGATATAACTAAATTTATGGAACATAATAAATTGATTTAAACTAATCATTTGAAATGATAATACTTGATTTATCATTTATTGTTCTACAAATGAATCTATAAATAGTTGTTTGTAAATTTATTTGGGAACTGAAATGAATTTAAAACAAGAATTTGAGAATTTAAATTCCAATTATTTCGAACATTGGTTTAAAAGTTTTAAAAGGGATATATTATTCAAAGTATTTTCAAATAGAAATTTGTTTCCAAAGAATTTTTAAGTTTAAAATTAGTGCTCTTCTCATTGTCGTTGGGAAATAACTTCGGTGATGACTGCAGCATCATCGACGTTCATTTTCGAGTTTCGAAGTGAAGAGACTGTTCTATAATCTTACTACAGCTTTGTTTTGGGTTCTCAAAAATATGACTTGATTTATAATATATATAGACATATGATTTAAATTTTATTTGATAAACTATGTATATACATTTAGTTATCTCAAAATGGTTTGAAGAAATCAGAAATTTAATTATTAAATTTTATTTTTAAAGAATAATTTCAATTATAAAAAGAAAATCAAAAAAAAATTGAATAAATGATTTAAGCTTGAAATGATTGAATTGGAAAGTTTTATTTGTATAATACAATTGCATTCAAATATAACTTACCTTAATTTCAGAAGTTGACAATGTAATTGGATAATATACAATATAAAAAGATTTTATAAATAAAATTTGAGTGGTTATAATAAATGTTATAACTTAAATTTTAATTATAAAATGATTAACAGAGGTAAATATAATAAAGGGTAATTGAATAACTTACAATAAAATAATGTTAAAAGAACTAAGAATAAAACAAAACAGTTATAATAAGTGTAAGTATATTTAACATAAGTGATACATATATTGAGAGGAATAAATTTAATTTTAATTAGGATAAAGAAGAATAAAATTTATTAAGTACATTGTGAGTGTAATAAATGATTATTTTTCAAACCCATGGTTTTAAAAATTGTTAATTTAAGATGATTGGATAATAAGATAATGAAATTTGGGATAGTTAAGATTTATTTAACTTGTGTAAAGATTTATTTTCTATTTTAGTTGAAATTTCCATGGTTTCAAACTTATTTCCTTATTTTGTTTTTCAAACTATCTTTTTTGTTGTCCTCATCATCCTTATCTTGTTATAGACTGGTGTAGGCATCTTTCTATATTTTTTTTGTTTAGAAATCTTTCTATAATATTTGATAATTTGCACCTTGCGAAACTTACCTATAACAACAGTTATCAGGTATAATTTTCAATCTTCTTGTCATCTTATCTTAATCCTATTTCACTCTATCTTTTTCTGTGCTTTTCCGTACCTCATCCCTTTTCGAGGACGAAAAGTTTTGAGTGGGGGAGGGTGTAACAACCCTAGATTTTTGTATATTATTTAAATTGAACTTTCTGTTATTTTTAAAATTTTTAAATTTGTTTTATTTCAAACATTTCATTTTTAAATATAAATGATGATTATTAAGTGATTTATAGTTCAAACTAGTATAATTTGAATATTTTACTGAAAGGTGAATTTCTACTCAAACTGTTTAAACTTTGACTTTTAAAATTAAAATTAAAATCATTTTAAATCTTAAATTTTATCTTTTATTATGAAAATAGATTTAATATCATGAATACCGTTTTTCGTTTCGTTGAAATTGGATTTAAATTGTGAAAGTTATACCCTTTACAATATTGGGTGTATATAGGGTTATTTAACAATATTTATTGTTTCAAATTATATAAATGATATTGTACTTGATATATCTTATTCTAATTTGTATATTTAATTTTTATTATGTATATTTTGACTTTAAATATTTTTAAAATGATAATAGAATTTTTCCAAAATTTACTGTATTTATTTCCTATTTTTAAAGGCTGTTTCTAATTTTCTTCATATAAATTTTATTTAATTAATTTTTTTTTGTGAATGCATTTTTATTTTATGTTATTTTATTTGTTATAAATATTTTTACAAGTCCATAAACGTTTTCTAAAGTTCATTTGAATCTATTTCTAATTTTAAAGCCTAATTTGCAATTTTAAGCCATTTTCTTAATTTAAATTCTATTTAAATTAAAATTTAATTATTTATTTTATATATTTATTTTCATTTCTGAGTTGTTATCTTTATTTATCAGTTTTATAAGTATTTATAAATTTCAAAATGAATAAAAGAAATTTGAAAGGTTGTGACTCTTGATTTGCTTAAGACTTTTGGGTTTTCCACCTCTTTGTTTTCTAACTCATGCATTCATTATGGTTTGGCCGACTTCATTCTTCCTCTCAGCTGATTATTTCTCATTCCATTCCATATCAAAACTCCTCAATCTCAAAAAAATAGCCGGCCTCCATCATTTTGCAAAAATTTTGGTAAAACTCTTTCTTTTTTTCATGTTTTCTCTTGTTTTAATGCGACTTGCACTTGCTCCTTCATCTACATTGGATCGGCCAGCACCACATCCACCACCTTGGGGCCGCCACCACCATCCCCTTCTGACCAACAGCACCTCCAGCACCTTCCCATTCCATAGTCGAGCCCCTATGTGAAGAAAATCCACCTTAAAGTGAACCAACATCACCTATATGCATACAAACCGAGCCATCCACCTTCTATCACCTCTCTCCACCACATGGCCGACCATATACCACCTCCACCTCCTGTTCCAGACCTGACACATCATGTCACATCACCACCTGACCCCCTGAGCCATGTCCATGCCCCTCCATGCCTTCCCCGAGTCTTGTAGTGGCCTTGAACCTATGCTTTTGCCTTGTATTGGTAGTTTCTACATCACCAAATGTTGCACCACTTTCTCTAGGTTAGGCCGACCCATACACCACCACCACCAGCCTTTTCCTGACACATACACCTCTGCCACACCTGTAGTTGACCACTTGAAGACTGGTCGTGATTCGGAGTGCCTTGGCCATGACCTTTAGTGCCTTGAGAACATTGTGTTGCCTTGTAGTTGTTGTTTCATGCACACAAACCTTTGCTCCATCATTTTCCCATGCTATGGCCGACCTTTAGGAACCCAAACCTGATCTAAAACCATGCTGTAGCCATGCCATTTCAGATCATAGCTGAAGCATAGATGGTAGAAAGCAAGTGCAAACACTTTGGCATTGTTTTATGCATCCAATTCTAGCATTGTTTAATGGTATCTTGTGTTGAAACTTATGTGTTGTTTATACTTGTTTGTTTGAATTTGTTCAAGGAATTAATCTTTGGCTCTCCCATTCTCAAATCATATTCGAGTTGTCGTGCCTTCGTAGTTTCTGTGTTGTGTGCTTTGGTTGTAATCTTCATCAAATACAGGTGAGTATTTCTCACCAGACATTACGTACTTATATAAGTAGTAAATTGACACCCTGTGAATCTGTAGAACTATATGATCATGTTATAACTGCTTATATTACTATCATATGATGTTCACACCTGTTATTACACCTATTATATTATACGTTACGTTATTTTATGCTATTCTGTATATTTTATCAGTTTATCACACTGCAAGATCCCAGTAAATTAGAAATCACTATGGGTTGAAATGATACATACTCGAACGGACTTTAGAATAACGGAAATTTGTTATGGGTTGAAATGATAGGCCTGAATGATTTTCAATTTATTTCATTTACTTGGGACTGCGGGTTTGAAATGATAAAACCCGGATTATTCTTTGTAATTACGGGTTGAAATGATATATTACCCGTATCACTTTACCTAGCATAGAAAAATTATATACAGGCCCGTAGTTAATATATGTTTTCTAAAAAAATTAAAGTTATTTTAGAAATGTATATATTAAAATATTTTGATTTAAATCTAATTAAAAAGGATTTTTGTAAAATATTATTGATTTTCTGAATAATTATAAGTGAAATGAAATAATGAAAAAGTTAGAAAATTTTGAACTTAAGTTATTTTGGAAATTTGATTTAATTAAAACTGGAAATTAAATTGAATATGAAATTATCATAAATTTATGATAATTTGAATTTAAATGAATTTAAAGTGATTTTATATCATATTAATGATTTTTAATAAAGTTGAAATGTGAAATGAATGAATATTTTAAGTTGAAATTTTGAAATATAACTAAGATTGGAAATTTATGAAATTGACTTAAAGGTGAACTTTTAGTTAAGTAGATAAAAATAAAACTAAGTTATATTTGAGAATTTGAACTTAAGTGTTAAGTTGAAATTTAATGTAATGGATTTAAAATTGAACATTGCAATTTAATAAGTGAATTATTATTAAATCTTGATTTTGAATGGAAATTTAACTTTATAAAATCACGAACTTGAGGAAAATTAAATGATGTTTATATATGTGAAAATGTATGATTTTATAAGTTAAAAATGTTTTAAATAAAAATATAATTGTTGAGAAATTATATTGAATATTTGATGTTAATTGACTGCATTTTTGAAATGCTATTAATTACAATGTAAATGATTTTACAGCATTTGAAAATGCTGTAGTTGATGATAATGAACTAAAAAGCTAAATTGAATTCAAAGCTATTATAGCAATTTTTGTAAGTGCTATAATTTTTGAATTTAACTAAGTTTATTTGAAACTTAAGTAAACCCTATTACAACATTTTAAAATGCTGTCTTTTGTTAAATTGAACTGTTTTGAATGTAACTTTCCGTAGTGTTTTCTAAATACTGTGAAAAATGAATTTTCACTGTTTTGATAAACTTAAGTGAATAAATGAACTTTGGAAGTTGAAATTTTGGAAATTTAATTTAATTATTAAACATAATAACTTCATTCAATGATTAAAAATGATTTTGGAATATAAACTGTTTTGAAATATGAATTGAAATGGTATTTTAAATTGAATAAAATGAATAATGATTTGAAATGAAATGTGGTTTTGAAAACATATGATAATTTGGTATATTGAGATGATTTGAAATGTGGTTTTGAAAAGATGTGATATTTTGGTATATTAAAATGATTTGAAATATGGTTTTGAAAGGATATGATATTTTGATATATTAAAGTGATTTGAAATGTGGTTTTGAAAGGATATGATATTTTGATATTAAAATGATTTGAAAAGAAGATCTGAAAGATATGATATTTTGGAAATGATTTAATCTTTATTTTGATAAAGATTTGGGTTGAAATGGTATTTTATTTTGAAGTATAAATATTGTTTTAAAGTTATAAATACGGGTTATAATAACGATTGGTTGTTAAAGAGACCGGGATCGGATATTCTCTTATAGCCGGCCAATACCGAAAACCACTTTAACAACTGTGTACGCGGTGGAGATTGCAGAATGAAGTAGATGGTGGCGACGTTCTCGAGGTATATTACGTGGACCCAACTCCCGTGAGTTGGCATAAATGACTAAAACAGGAGCTATACCGGGCTACACAAAGGGTTGCACCCTTTCATCGAGCATGCTCCATCGAAAACCATTCTATTACTTTTGTGATTCGATATGTGGCGCCACTTTGATTCGGGGGTATTGTTCGAGGTAGGCGGAAGCTGCTGGCTTGCCGTCACCACCGGTCCAGGAGTGCAAACGGTGTATCCACTCTGGCATTGCCTCGCGTGCCGTGTCATCTCTTTATATCGAGCCTACTATGATTTTGGTTTTAAAGATCCGACCGCATTAAGGTTCACCATCCGCTTAACGCTATTTTCTATATGATTATACTTTACTGATTAGACACTACTGTATATAGCGCAAATATACTATATAGTAAATAGTTTAACGGATCCTTAGAGGATGGGCGGTCCCAAGCATCTTCTAAGTTACTTGTACCTTTACTACAATTCACTTGAGTTGGTTTACATTGTATAAGTATGTATGTCCTGACTCGAGTGTTTGTATTTTTATTTACGCTCGGGTCAGCCTGAGTTATTCACAGATTTGGGTTTCCACTTTCTGGAGATTGGAATCGCTGGAGATTATCTACTTGTCAAGTTTTATCTTTTGCAGTCTTTTGTTCCTTTCAGCTCTTGTATTAGTGACTTCTATGTAGTGAGACTTCCTTTGTACCTTATTTCTCCTATTGTATTTTATGTAACTCTGATATTTTTATATAGTAGCTTCATGAACTACTATTTCTTTTACTTCCGCTGCATTATTATTACTCTGTGTCTGTGATCTGTGATTTTTATTTACTGTATATTCTGAGGTTTGCCAAATTTTTATTTATAACGCGGTATTTTGAGCAATTCAATTCCGGCATGAGTATCTACCTATACACTTATAATGGATGCGAATAGTTGAAAATATCGGGTCGTTACAATAATTAACTTTGAAAATTTAGGTAAGTTATATATAATGAAATTGAGTATTATACAAGTAAAATTTTAGAATTCAATTATTCAGGCTTAACTTTGATTCAAAATTTCGATTTCATTTCATAATTTAAATTATCCTTTATCTAAATTTAAGAATTAAATTTTCGAGTAACTTCAAATTTATTTAGAGATAAATAAATATATATACTATATCGAATTAGATTTAAATCCTATATCAATATATATATTACAAATCAAATCATACCTTAAGAAATTCAAATCAATTTATTTTTCAAAACAAATCGTGGCAAAGCTACAGAATAGTCTCTCCACTTCGAAACTCGAAAATGAATGATGCGGCCGTCATCACCGATATTATTTTCCAGCGACAAAGAGAAGAGCATTGATTTAAACATTTAAAATTCTTTGAAATGATTTCTATTTGAAAATATTTAAATAATATGCACATTAAAACTTTAAAACCATGGTTCGATATTATCGGAAATTTAATTCTTAAATTCTTGATTTAAATTCATTACAAACTCCAAATGAAATTATAACCAAATTTTATAAATTCATTTATTTATATTATGAAATAGTTAATGATTTATAAAACAATAAATGAAAATTAAATTTTAACATTTCGGACAACAGATTCATTAACATTTTAATTCCAGAATTTTTTTACTTATATATAATATAATCCTTCAAACTTATTTTATTTACTAAATTTGAAAACAATATTATGTCAGTTTGCTCTGCTAAAGTGTTTTGGAAATCCTGTCGATAGTGTTGATCAGACGAATCGATCGAAAATCCAAATCAACATCAATAACTCAAGCAACACAACATGTATAAAACATTTTCTATAAATACAAATTCCCTTCCTCGCTTGACGATACAAGAATGGATTTCAAATAAGTACAGTGATTCAAATTTGATGGAAATCAAATCAAAGAGAATTATGATTCGGTAATGAGTTCGAAGCAGAAGATAACATAATTCAATTATCAAAATCAGGAGATGGATGAGCTTATTTAATTCACGGGCAGCCTTAACCGGGTCGTCCGTAACTTCAAGAATAAGATCGATGCTGAATTTCGAGGTAAATCGACATTTGATCTCAAGAAATAGAATTCAGGCGTAGCAGGAGATAGATAGCATCGTAAACCGAGGATACAGAAATCTCCGGTAAATCGATGTCTACTATAAGGGAGTTTCACCCATTTTATAAATCAATTTGAGATTGGCGAGATCGCCGACTCATTATAAAGATCATTTGAAGTGGAGTTTATGGGATGCTCCAGAATTAAAAGAAGACGAATAGTGAGGGACAAGAATGAATTTCGAAACCGAGGGAACGTCCCAAAATTCAAAGTAATTGAGTTAAAAGGAAGAGATTGAAACTCGAATGAGAGTGATTCTCTAAATACATTTACCATATATGCTAAGTTTCGCCTAGAGCTACCAATGCTCTGATACCAACTGTAACGACCCACTATTTTGTACTATTCGCATCCGCTCATGTCGGACTTGAATAATTCAAAATACCGAATTGTTAATTTAAATTTGGCAAAACTGAACATATACAGTAAATAAATAATCACAGAATCACATACACAGAGTAATAATAATGCAGCGGAAGCAAAAGATAGTAGTTCATGAAGCTACTATATATATAACAGAGTTAAATCAGTTACAACAAAAGTCTCGAATACAATAGTCGAATACAATATCAGAATACATCTCTAGAATCAACTGAGTATCTGAAAGCTGGATAGATAGCTGGATCTCCAAGCGAAGCTCCAACTCCAAAGGTGAGTCTCGTATACTGGTACACTCAGTCTGACCCGAGCGTAAAGCAAAACACAAAACACTCGAGTCCGGATTAATATTCTTATATCAATAAATCCAACTCAAGTGAAATAACAATTGAAATACAAATAACTCAAAGGACGTTGGAATAACCGTCCTCTAAGGATCCGTTAAACTATCTACTATGTAGTAATATACGCTAAATAGATAATGTCTATCAATAATATAAATATCAAAATAGTGTTAAGGCGTTACCATTATCCCCCTTAACACATTTTATATAAGCGTTATAGTCTAAACAGCACTGTAAACTCCACCGTAAACTAGTGGGATATCAGGGAGTACTCCATAGGTATAACACAAAACAAATTCGTAGTGGTCGCGTATATAGGGATACAAGTATGACAAGGCACATGAGGCAATACCCAAGGCAGTGAAACTACCGTTTGCCTGATCCGGACTGGTGAAAACGCATCGCCGCAACGATCGCAACACCGCGAAACAACACTCCAAAAAGTACGAGGGTGCACCAATCAATAACAAGTAATGAGTAGTATTCGAAGAAGTGTGTTCGCTCGAGGTGGCTAACCCCATTTGGCCCAACACGGCTCCTGTTTTAGTCATTTCCAATTTGACACGAATGTCAAGGCTATCCATTATCGTTCTCTTTCTTTAGTCATAACCTTACATATGCAGTCTATATCAATGCTTAATAAAACAAATATACTTTATACAAACATATTTATTATCATTACCAAAATCTCCCTTTTCATACAACATAATATAAATATAAGCATTTGAAACAAAACGCAGTATATAAAGCAGGTGCAGAAGTATACACGCAGACTTATATGTACTTAAAACAGTATTCATTTACTCTATATAACAGAGCCCACTATTCCCTTACTCTATATCTACATATACTGTAGCTATATCTCATACCACACTAACATATCTTATAATATACATAATTGACATAATATCATACTTAAAACAGTATATATATAGACCATATGTTACGTCCTGCTTATATAACTCTTATACTTATCATGTTTTAAAACAATCTACATATATATTTTGAAAACAAAACTTAACATTTTAAAATCAATAATTAAAATAAAATCAATAAAAACAACTTTTTGTAATATATATAAACTAAAACTACAATTATATGCAGACAAAACATGACAGGTTATATACTTAATAACATTGTAAGACACTTTATAACTTTGCATACATACCAGCACATAACCAAACTATACATATATAATAATAAACCCATATATATTAATATATACTACATATTTTTCCCTCAAGTCGATGCTAGGCTGAACATCCACAAAGAAGGACAGGCAGGCACGCAGGGAGGAGGCGGATGCGGTGGTTTGCTCGGTGGTGGAGGCGAGAGGTACGACAGGGCTATGGCTTTGGCAGTGGGTGGGTTGTCAGGCGGGCGACGAACGAGGGTAAGGCTCAGACGGAGGCGGGTCGGAGATTGCAGGCTAGTGGTTGCATCATAGAATAGGGAGGTGGGGTGGAGGAGGCGAGGTGGTCAAGGCGGAGGTCGAGATGAAAGGAGGGTGCGAATAGGTAGGCTTGGCCGACGTTGCTGCTTCCGCTGTTCGGCGGAGGAAGGGTGGGAAGCGGTTGTGAAGGAGGAAGTGGTCGGCACGCCAGAGAAGAGGAGGGAGGTATGCTCATCTCGGCTACCCCTGGGAATGCCTCGGGTCAGGTGGTGTTCTTCCCGAGCGTGGCTTCGGTTGGTGGAGTGAGTCGTATGCGAGGCTACCTCGGTCAGCTTGATGTTAGGTAGGGGACGTATGTGGCGACTTCAGGTTGAAGGGAAGAAGGAACGAACATTGGGTGGAGGTTGAAGGTGGTTCTACAGACGAGAACGAAAGTGGAAGGGAAAAGTAATAAAAATTAAAAGAGGGGAAGAGGAACAGATAGTAGATGCCAATTTTCTCTTGAACGAATATAAATAAATTGCAATCTCAATGGTCCAGCCCCTTAGATTCAGGTAGAATTTATTAAAGCTAATAACCATGGATTTTAAAACGGTAGAAAATTTGAAAGGACACAAAAGTCTATAGACCAAAATACGAAACCCATACGGTTAACCTTTTTGCAGATTGCACTACATACCGTGCTCCAAAATTGACAATCGAATATACCATAGAGATCAGCATGGCGAGACGATCAAAACGGTATACAGATATCAGTGGCACAATTATCTTATCAAAAGTTGATATCGGAACGAAAATGCTACTATTTCGTCGAAAAATAAGGTCGACGAAGCTATAGATGTCCGAATTTGGAAAAACGAAAAATAGCGTTTGCTCATAAGATGGTTTAGAATTTTTCTCTGTAAAAATATTTAGGTTCTGAAAATGTTTTATTTTCATCGCTTTTTAACTGATTAAATTGAAGTAAATTTACGCATGAAATAAACTTTCATATTTTCGGACGAAAATTTACCGGTTGCTATGTTTAATTGGACGCATTCCAAATATCAAATTTATATTTCAAGATCTTATCGTTTATATTTTTTTTTCTTCACACAAAAAACGGTTGATTAAATTAAATAAAATCGTTAAAATATCCGGGTTGTTACAACACACTTCCTCCGCATTTTGATTTATAGTCAAACTATTTGATATCTCTATCAAAATATTTTTTCAATTTTGATGCTTATGAAATGATACTTTCTATTATTTCTTGGATCATGTCCACAGACTCACAAACTCAATACCACTGCCATTGACTTCGAGACATTTTGGTTATTATGTGTAAACAGTTTAAATCATTATTTAGAATTTTTGGTATCAATACATACGTACCAAACATAAAGTCATACTAAGTGGTAATATTGTGAGTAAATATGAATTAACTTGAGCATGTTGAATACTGAATCTGTTACGCTGATTTCAACAATTGAAATTTACAATATTACTCTTACGAACATTGCTCATTTAATTCCAACAACATAAGTCTTGCTCATGAAGAGACAATCGCGACCGATGGATCACATCTCTTCGGTTACGACTACTAAATTTATACTTCAATAGCATACTTGGAATTCTTTTGGATTTTCAGATCATACCGCATCATACAGTCCACACTCATTTTGGTTTAAACAATCGAGGATTATATATTTTCGATGTTGATAAGAAACACATAGTTTCTCTTCAGTGTGCGAGAATACTTATTAGACACTCTAATGCATTATATTTGTTTGTGTCAGTTAATTTTATTTCATCTCATTTAATCAGTCTATCTATGGATTGTACCAAATTCCATTTTACTATCAATAATTCCTCAAAGAAATTTCTTCACAATGAAGTTGGTATTTCTTAAAACAATAATTGTTTTTTAGTGCAGCACAATAGGTATTCATAAACGTTTTATGAATTTCTTTATTTATTAAACTGATTTGGTTTTAGTTTACAAAACTTATGTTCAAAACATAAATATATCATCCAATTGTAGCCTTCCAAAATTTTTTTAGGGAGATTCATACAAGATCCCTTACGAACAATTATTACGTGCAATCTTTTGACTCGCACAACCTGCCAACTCCTTGGCCTTGGATACGTTGGGGTTTCTTATAACTCGCATCTTATGTGATTTTGTAAACTATTATTTAGATGAAATAATATTAACCTTGTGTACTCATCTTAAGTACATGACCTTATAGAAAGAAATTAACTCAACTTTACTCACAATTAATCATATACTGTCCAACAAAGTTCAATTACCCCTTATCAAAGCATCATTATGTACCATACGGGGAAGTGACTTTTGAGATTGAATCTTTAGTCATTTTTAGGTATGTTCAGAACACTTTCAATTACACTCACTCATTTGATCAAATCGAATCATTTTTATCGCATGTTATTTTATTTACTTCAGTTTTATGCTCAATGAGTTTACCAAAGACATACTGCATATGTATCAAATGCACATGACCATGTTGGTGATAACTCATGTGCAAAGGCCCGTATTTTTGTACCTTTTGAGTCGACCATAATTCACATCAGTTCAACTCAAAATGAACGAAAATACGAATCTTTAGGGTGAAGAAAAAAAGGTAGAAGTAGAAGAAAATAGAAACAACAACACAGAATCTCACAATTGCAGCGTAACAAAATATAATATACGATAAAAGATTTTTATACAAAAGAATTTGTATTAGTCAATATTCATATAAATTATCAGAGTACAACCATCAACATAGAAATCTGGACAGTTATAGTAACTAGTCCTTAAAAATGCTGAATATATAGCCTACAATACACAACAGAATAAAATCAAGTATGTGCAATACGTCTCTGCCATCCAGCTCGTCTTTTGAACACCAAAGCATCCTAACCTGAATCTGTAATATTTGGTATGACTCGGGCATTATAATAAAACAACACCCGAGTCAGTCTGGAAAACCAGCATGCGAAAACACACTCAATTTAAATTATTAAAGTTATCAAAAACCTTTGAAAAACAAAGGTATCTCGTAAGACCGTATACATATAAACATGACGGATTTTTCCCTTACGATAACCAAAACATTTTATAGAAAATCTAGTGATATTATAATAGTGTCTAAGTACAAATATATATATTCAAATAGTCGAAATTGTTACATTAATTAAATTTCAGAATTCTAGGCTCTACAAACAAAACAGTAAAGGCTCAAATTGGAGAATGGATTGCATACAATGACTGGGCTACTGGGGTACTACCCATCATAGTATACTTCTAGAAAAATTGGATCGAAGTGGTTTTTGGATAATTAAATCCGATCCCAGTCTCTTCGAAACGGTAATTGAAATTGGCTTATATTTGATAGTCGGTTATTTAACTATCAAATAACATCCATAAGCAGTCGCTAGGCCTTATTACATAAATCTTCAAAACATTGATTTCTTTACAAAGATATATATATTCAAATTTCTTTCAATATTTTGATATTTGGAAATCAATTCAAATAATTAAATCCATAACAGGATATTTTCAAACCATCTCAACACATAGAAATATCTTCTTCCAATTTAAGTTATAATTCAACACTTTGAAATTATTTCTATAGCAATAATCACGCAGTTGCAATATTTAAAACCTTTCCAGTCCAATGCTTAGGTAATATCTTTAAGTATAACTTCGGCTAATTCATTTCGTTTCCTAATACTTAGGAAATATTTCATTTATTCCCTATTTCTCAAATCCTTCACAATTCAGCTGTAAATTCCTTATCTCACTTTTAACAAATTCTATAAGTTCTGGAATCCATTAACTAAATTTCCTTTAAAATCAATTACACTAGCCTATAATTCCCACCACCCATTTCTATCTTCCTTTTTGAATTCTAATTCATTTCCCCAAATTCTCTTTTGAAAATCATTACCATTTAACACACTTTGTTTGTGAATCTCGAGAGCATTTATAAATCAATTTCAATCACTTCCCAAATCTCAATATATATAAAACTAATATTTTTAAAGAGTAATAATTTATTTTCAAATCATGTTTAAGAAATTTATTTAAATATCAAAACATTTTAAATAAAACATCGAAACTCATTTCCAACTCGTTTTAATATAAACAAATAGGTTTACAAAGCCGATTATAAAATTTAGAATTTTATTTCAGTTAATATTTGGTATTTGAAGATGAACTTTTGAAATATTTCAATGATAACTAGCTTTTAATCACATAGTTTAATAAATAAAGTTCCTTTTAAAACAAAACTTAGTTTCTCGATAAAAATATATCGAATTCAGAGACTGTGCCTCGGAAGGCTATTTTTAAATATTAATTTAAACGATTTTTTTAAAACTGAACAAACCACTTTTAAATTCAATTTTAAAACTTTTATTATCTTCAGTATTATTATAATAAATTTTAAGAGCCTTTAAATTATTTTTAACAAGCTTAAAAGTCCAGTTCAATATTTTAACCAATTTCCCATTTATTAAATTCAATAATTTAATGATCTAATAAATGGTTGTATTTGAAATTCAAGTCAAAAATTAACTTTTTAAATATTTAAAATCAATTAATATTCCAATTTCAAATATCCAAAATTCTGGGTCGTTACAAAGATTGGTCAACGAGTTAGATATATGTAACAAATTACATAATTACCCCTAGGGCATACCCCTAACTCTATCAATCTCCAAATTGTACTTGGGGTCAATTATGGAATCTTATTCCAACTTCTCTGATTGGTTTTCTCAAAACCAATTGGGTTAATCCCTTTGTGAATGGGTATGCTATTATGTTTCAATTATCTACTTTGTCAATCAGCTTTCTACGATGGTGATAAACTGTTTTATTATGTAAAACAATTCAGAGTATGTCTCTTGATTTCTAGTGAGCTCTAAGTTTTGTTACAAACTATATTGCAACATTGTTATCATATAAAAATGTTATGAGATTCTTAACATTTGGAATTGGCTCAGTTATATGCACTTATAAATATTTATATACGGCACTTTTGTTGCGGCCCTATTCTAGGCAATGTACTTAGCCATTTTCATTGAATCAGCCACGGTCTTTCATTCGGAACATTTCCAACTTAAAGATTCTTAACTTGAATTTATTATTGGCATATTATATTCAATATCAAATATGAAGTTTGTGTCTGAACACTCCTTCATAAGATGTTTTTGTTTCTATAGACAATCCTCTAGTATTTCATAAATACACGAGAACACTTCAAACAACAATTTAGTGATATCATTTGGGATTTGATATTTTCTTCGCGTATCCAATACACAGATCAATCATGATATCGTAGACAACGTAACATTTATGATAATTTCTATTGCCAACGCATAAAGAACTCATATCATATGTTCCAAATTAAATAAATTAATAGGTGTCTTTACATAATGATTTGGAATATTCCCAATATCTTTTATACTCACTATAAAAAGACATCATTTACAATTCAAAATTGAACATTAAAACAACTAAGGTTGATTTTAACACAAGTACATTGTTTAAAATCAACAACGTCCTGTTTATTTATAGTTTAGAAATATTAATGTACCTTTTAATGTTCTTTCTTATGAACACACACTTCCTCTGCATTTTGATTTATAGTCAAACTATTTGATATTTCTATCAAAATATTTTTTCAATTATGATGCTTATCAAATGATACTTTCTATTATTTCTTGGATCATGTCCACAGACTCACAAACTCAATACTGCTGCCACTGACTTTGAGACATTTTGGTTATTATGTGTACATAGTTTACTCTAAATCATTTTTTAGAATTTTTGGTATTAATACATACGTATCAAACATAAAGCCATACTAAGTGGTAATTTTGTGAGTAAATCTGAATTAACTTGAGCATGCTGAATACTGAATTTGTTACGCTGATTTCACCAATTGAAATTTGCAATATTATTCTTACCAACGTTGCTCATTTAATTCCAACAACATAAGTTTTGCTCATAAAAAGACAATCACGACCGATGGATCACATCTCTTCGGTTACGACTACCAAATTCATATTTTAATAGCATACTTGGAATTCTTTCGGATTTGCGCATCATACCGCATCATAGAGTCCACACTCATAATGGTTTAAACAATCGAGGATTATATATTTTCAACGTTGATAAGAAACATATAGTTTCTCTACAATGTGCGAGAATACTTATTAGACAGTCTAATGCATTGTGTTCATTTGTGTTAGTTAATTTTATTTCATCTCATCTAATCAATTCTATCTATGGATTGTATCAAATTCCATTTTACTATCAATAATTCCTTAAATAAATTTCTTGAAAATGAAGTTGGTATTTCTTAAAACAATAATTGTTTTTTAGTGCAACAGAATTGGTATTCATAGATGTTTTATGAATTTCTTTATTTATTAAACTGATTTGGTTTTAGTTTACAAAACTTAAGCTCAAAACATAAATATGTCATCCAACCTCAGCCTTCCAAAATTCTTTTGGGGAGATTCATACAAGATCTCTTACGAACAATTATTACGTGCAATCTTTTGACTCGCACAACCTGCCAACTCCTTGGCCTAGGTTATGTTGGGGTTTCTTATAACTCACATCTTATGTGATATTGTAAACTGTTATTTAGATGAAATAATATTAACCTTATGTACTAATCTTAAGTACATGACCTTATAGAAAGAAACTAACTCAACTTTACTCACAATGAATCACACATTGTCCAACAAAGTTCGATTACCCCTTATCAAAGCATCATTATGTACCATACGGGAAAGTGACTTTTGAGATTGAATCTTTAGTCATTAGGTACGTGCGGAACCCTTTCTAATATACTCACTCATTCGATCAAATCGAATCATTTTTATCGCATGTTATTTTATTTACTTTAGTTTTATACTCAATGAGTTTACCAAAGACATACTACATGTGTATCAAATGCACATGTCCATCTTGGTGATAACTCATGTGTAAAGGCCTATGTCTTTGTACCCTTTGAGTCGACCATAATGCATGTCAGTTCAACTCAAAATGAACGGAAATACGAATCTTTAGGGGTGAAGAAAAAAGGTAGAAGTAGAAGAAAATAGAAACAACAACACAGAATCTCACAATTGCAGCGGAATAAAATATAATATACAATAAAAGATTTTATAAAAAAGAATTTGTATCAGTCAATATTCATACGAATTATCAGAGTACAACCATCAACATAGAAACCTGGACAGTTATAGTAACTAGTCCTCAAAAATGTTGAATATACAGCCTACAATACACAGCGGAATAAAATCAAGTATGTAACATCCCGGAATTTTGGACAATATAAATTTAATAATCTGGATTTAAATTTATATTGAATTGATAATTTTGTTAATAAATTTGATTTGATTTCAATAATCTTCTTTATTTAATTATTTAATTTGTGAAATTATTTTTAATGAGTTAATAAATTGTTTTCTATTTAATAATGTATATGTATTTATGTATATATTTTAAATAGACAATTTGTTTTTAGTTAAATTAGTATAGTATAATTTTAATATGTTTTGAAAATAGAAATGGTGATTTATTTTTGATTTGAGCTTTTCAAAAATATTTAATTAAAATACTATATGATTTTAAATAAGAGATAAATGTTTTAATTAGTTTCAAATTCATTTTTTTTAATTCAAGTTGTATATAAAATTATTTTACAAACCCTTTTATAATTTGTTTTAAAAAGTTTCTTTTCACAATGATTTAATTTTGTATTGTTTTTCTTTGTTCTTTACAATTATTTAATACATAATTTTGCATAAGAATTCATTAACTAGGCTTAATGCTTATTTACTTTAATTAACTATGTTTAATACTTTATTAACTCTAACTTTTAACACTAATTAATTTATAAAGACAAGTGTTTGTACATTAAAGATTTAAGCTAACAAATGTAATCTTATCTTTATTTTAAAATGACAAGTGTCAAATTTATTTTAATTTTTCTTTTAATTCATTTAAAACTGAAAATACATTCTTATTGAATTGTGTCTTCATTCATATTCATATTTTTGTTCTTAATCAAGAAGATCAACTTCATTCTCTTCCATATACGAGTCTGCATATACTTTGCATTCAAAACTCCTCTGTTTCAAAACAAATCTACATGCATTTTCAAATTACAATCTGCATTCCCCAAAGTTCAGACCTGCATGCAATTTCTAGCATCCCTGCATCAAATATGAATCAGAGAACCTACATGCACCATTGAGAAGCAAATATGCAAATATTCAAACCTGCAAGCATGCATTCCTTTTCAAACACCTGCATTTACAAACAAATATGCAACTCCTCAAAACCCAAAATACTACCTACCTGCATCAACATGAAAAGCCCTGCATTTCTTTGCAAATTGAATCAAAGCTCTGCATATCATCTACAAACAAAGAAGGCCTGCACATCCATTAGAAGCCTACATGTTTTTGCATATGAAATCAAGAAGCTCTGCATTTCAAAACTTGGGAGCAAGACAGTGCCTGCATTTCACATTTTCAAAACTGGAACCTGCATGTTGAAAACTGAAGCATGTAAAGCAAGATAGGGGTCTGCATTCTTGGCATTTGAACTGGAGGTGCTCTGCATAGTTGATTATGCTCTGCATTTTGGCAAATAAGGTGAGTAACACTTAATTTAAATAAAGTTAGGTAGGAATGCATGTTGCTTATTTGCTGAGTTAAATTTGTGTTCATATTTCCTACTGCCTGTGCATATATGAATGCAATGCATGCTTGACTTCTAAGTTTCAGATTATTATAGTTTAAGTTCAAATTTGATATAATAGTTTTCTTTCTTGATCTGATGCTATCATGGATTAGCATTTGAATGAAATTGGTTTATATCATGATTAAATAAATTTTAAAGACTTTATAAGTTGGTTAGTTTCTGTGATGTCTGAAACATAAAACACTAACTAAATTTTGTATAAATTTGAAAAAAATAGATATCATGAATTGGTGTTTAAAGTTTACTAACAGAATCATTAAGTAAACTCAAGGATTTTAAGACTAAAATTAACATTTACAGTGTTAAAGCTAAAATACAGTTTTGAAAATTTACTGTATTTTCATTTTGGTCAATTTTAGTTGATCCTTGAAATTTAACAAGTTGAATTTGTTTGTTGGAAGTAATCATCTATTTTTGATCATAGAAAAATTATTGAATTGGTATGCAAATCAAGTGTGGGATTGGAATTTGGGATTTAAGGTTAAGAACCCTAGTTTACTGGGTTTAGGTGAATTTTGGTGCTGTTGTTTCAAAGGAGCATCGAGTTCAATGCTATCGTGGGAATTGGTAGGTGGTGTGCTGATGGAGTTGTCGCCGAATTTTGGGTGGAGATTGTGGCCGGAGGCGCGTAGGGTCGCCGTTGACAGGTTGAGGGGGTGGACTGTGTTTGTTCTGTTTCAGGTTTTTAATGTTTGTTGGTTGCAAGTTTTTGACTCGGGTTGGTCTAGGGTAAATGGGGGGGAAAACTCGAAGCAGGGAGATTATTTTCCCGAAGTCAATTTTAGCTTGCTCGAGTATACCATTTTGTTTCAGGCTTTAACAAGCAGAGCTGTCTGTTCTAAGAATTTTTAAAGCAAGGTTTTAAATTTAAATATGGAGATTGAACTTAGGATTTAACTTAAATCTGAAAATGAATTCAAACAGTTTGAATTCTATTTTGAAATAATGTAAGGGCAGAATTCAAATTGGTTTAAAATAAAAAAAAAATATATAAAGAAACAGGAAACTGTTTCAGTTTTATAAAGTTTGAAATAATTTGCAAACTACAATTATGACTTAGGATTTGAAACTGAATTTAAGTATGGTATTAAATAATTTTAAAATCTGTTCTTTGAAATTATTTAAAATTCTGGAAATTTCAGAAGTTTAAGTTTTTTTTTTTTTTTTAAAACAGAAAACTGTTTCTGATTTTATATGTAAAGGTAAGTTAAATTTGAAAGTGGAGATTTTAAATTGGGTTTAAGGCTGAAAATTTGAATATGAATTCAAATTTGGATTTGTCTAAGAATTTGAAACCATTTATGTTTTCAAATTCAAATTTGAATTTAAACTCTCAAGTGTGATTGCTTGTGTGTTTTGGCATTTGTATTGGAAGGATTAAGTATGTAAACTAGAAATTCAAAATGAATTCAAATTCTGAGTTTTTAAATCTATTTTTAAATTTCAGTTTTTAAATAAAAATTTAAATTTAAATTGTTTCCAAATGACTTACATTTGAATTGAAAATGTAAATTGTAGAAAGAGTTTAAAGTGTTAAAACTAAATTGAGTATGGAAGTTATATTCCAATTTTGAAATTTTAAAGTAATTTTTAAATTGGTTTGAATTTAATTTGAATTGAAATTTAAATTCTTTTTAAAACTTATTAAGTATATGTTTCTTGTAAACATATAAGATTAAGTTGTATTGTTTAAAATCTTATTTTAAATAAATTTGGATCTTAAGTTTAAAAGAAATGTTAAATTGAATTTAATGTAAATTTAAAAACATTTTGTTTTTAAATGCATGATTTAATAAGAAATGATTATCTAAAGATAAATAAAAATTAATGATTGGATTCATTAATTATTAAGGAAATTAGGATGAATATTAATTATTTAATTAATTAAATAATGTGAATGTTTAATTAAATAATTAATGATTTTTAATTTGATTTGAGATTAATTAATTAAGTTTAATTAATCTATAATTAAGGATGTTAATTAAATTTTAATTTATGATTAAGATTTATTTAATCAAGTGATTAATGATAATTTAGATTTTAATTAACACTTAGTTAATTAATAATTGGAGATAAATTAAATAGTAATTAAGTATTAATTAATTGATAATTAATAATGATTAATTTAAGTTAATTCTTAATTAAGTAATTAAGAAATGTTAATGAAGTCATTAACTTAAAGATTAATTAACAATTAATTAATGTGATTAATTTTTGATAATTAATTAGATTAATTAATTAATAATAATCAATTGTTTAAGTTTTAATTACTTAATGAAGGTAATTAATGGATTAATTACTTAGTGTAATTAATTTAATGAATGTGATTAGTTTAGATTAATTAATTTAAATTAAAACATTGAGGATTGTTGATAATTACTTTATGCAATTTATGAATTTGTAATTACTTAAGGAAGTAATTAATTAATAATTACAAGATGTAATTAAAGATATAGAAGTAATTTGGATTTAAATTACTTTGAAATTAATCAAGGGGATTAATTTAGATAATTAATTAAGAATAATTAATTTATGGGTTGGGTAATTAATGTAGTTAATTACTGAATGATTATTAATCAAGGGTGATTAATATATATGTAGGGTTTAATATAATTAACTTGTGTGATTAATATTAAATGCTAATTACTTATTGTAACTAGAGATAGTTAATCAGTAATGATTAATTGAAAGAATTTTGAGATGATGATTTATAAATTGATTTGAAATCAATGGATGGTTAAGTTAAGCAGGATTTTAATGATGAAGTAATTAATTTAATTCATTTTAAATTAATTAAGAGATTGAGTAATTAATTTAATTCATTTTAAATTAATTATGGATGGTGTGATCATTTGATTATTTGCTTATGTTTGATGATTGGTATTGGTTGACTGGTATGGTTTGTAATCTCAGTTATGAGATGAATAGTGTATGTGATATGGGTGCATTGGTTGCTCTTGGATGATAATATAGATTATCTGATTTGGTATGAATTATCTGTTGATAATGATTAGATTGATTATCTGTTATGTTGTGAATTATCTATCTGCATACATTTAGATAATAAGTTGAACTGTTTTAAACTTAAAACAACTTGGACCTTAAAAGAAACGCTTTGGTTTTCGATGAGACCGGGATCGGGTTTCCTTATTTGGACATCCGAAAACCACATCGATTCCAATTAACGTTAGGTCGTGAATCTTAGTGGAGCAAGTGAAGACTCGAGGTGTAAGGGCTATACGTCAGTATAACTCTGTGGGTGATTCCGTAATGAGTTTGACGGAATAGGTCTTATAGATTCGAGATGGTGAATCAGAGTGCAAGGGTTATTGTCGTTAACTCTGAGGGTGATTCCAATACGAGTGTAACGAGATGATGCCTTCGGTTTCGTTCGAACCCGGAACGAACTTGTATGGATTGAATGCTTTCAGAACATCGTCAGGTGGACGATGAGCATTCTAAGTGTTATGTCCTATAAAGGTAATCGTAACCTCAAGCCTCATCAACCGGGAATGGCTAAAACAGGGGAGGTGCAGCAAAGCTTCGTGGGTAGCCCCCACTTGAGAGTAAGATTTACCCCTGTCTAGAGGTCCCTTTATATTTCGGCTGTGTGGGACGGTTGATCATGACAACCGTCGGGGTTGTCTTATTTGGAACTGTTCAGTAAGGAACGGGTCCGGCTTTGTGTTGCAGGGGATGAAGGGAGTAATCCTCGGTACGGTGATCTAGGCCACGTACTGTGACGGGCGGTACCCCAGTAGCCCTGCCATTGTATGGAATCCAAAATCCAATAAGTGCCAACGGTTTTGATTGTATTACCCACTTTTGTGGCTAGTAGTTGGAATTTAATGAATGTAACAATTTCGGCTATTTCATATTTATTTGAAAACCCTAGACACTATTATAATATCATCAGATTTCCTATCAAATGTTTTGGTTAGCGTAAGGTAAAAACTTTTCCATGTTTATGTGTGGGAAGTCTTACGTGATACCTTTTCTTTCAAAGGTTTTTCAAAGTTAAACAACTTTAACCTGTTACTCACACCAGACCCATGTCTGACCCGGAGTTATTTCTGTTTTTCTTTAACTCTTGGGTACTCAAATTTTTATGAGTAATCAAGGGAATTCAGGTTAGGATTCAGGTTAGCTTTGACGAATTGTGGAGGAGCATATGGAGCAGGAGGCTTCTGCGTATAGTTATTTAGTTCCGCTGTGTTTGGTATCTCTGAGTCTTGTGTTTGTATTGAGTTGTAATAACTAGACAGGTATTTATAACTGTCTAGTATGTGTTGTATATGTCTGTATACTCTGATATTTGATGTATACTATGTAATACTTTGTTATTAATATAATTTATTCGTTTCCGCTGTTGAGATTCTTGTGTTGTTTCTTCTTCTCTTCTTTCTTTTCTCTTTTCTATCCCCTTTCTTTCTTCAAGATGTCGCGATTTTCCGGGAGTGGAAAGTCGGGTCGTCTCAGTTGGTATCAGAGCCGTAGGTTGAGTGAATACCTAGGCTCTGAAGTGTGTCTTTCTTTAGGGAGCGTTAGGTTGAGTGAATACCTAGGCTCTGTAGTGGTGTCTATCTTGAGAGAACGTATTTGTAATTTTTAATATATATATATATATATATATTTCTACCTATTTGTTGGATTACCTGTTCAAGTTTTCCAATATAAGTCATAGAGGTAGATGAGGTAGAAGTGTGTGTAACACGACTACCACTGGTTGGAGTTTGAATGTTTGAGGTTGGAGGTGTATTTGTCGAGACCGTAGACCTAATATCGTCTCGAGTGAGTTCTGTAGTGATGAAGGACTTCATCGATCTCTGAAGGTAACCTGTTAAGGTTCGGAGTTCATCTTTGAAGTGCAGAATTGAGTTTGGATCTGTCGTTTGGGCAGAAGCAAGCAAGTGGTGATATCTTGATATCTCAGGAGATAGTAGCTGCGTGATGAGATGCAGTGATTATGGATATTTCCGAAGATGTTTCTTTGGAGCAAGAACAAGAGTAAGAAGTGAGTCAGCTCGGTGGTGTGGCTGAGTTTGGCTGAGTATTCTGAGTTGATAAGGAGTCTTCTGGCTGGGTAGTTTTTCTGAAGTGGAGTTCAGAAGCATCAGAGTGGATCTTTTCTCTGGTAAGTTGGCTAAGTCAGCATAAGCTGTTCTATTTGGTTAAGAGAGAGAGCAGTTTTCTTTGGATTTAGGCTGAGTTGATCGCAAAAGTGACTTGCGATAGTATGTTCTCTTGTGTTTGTTGGAGATTGTCTGGATGTCTTCTGGAAGTCAGAGTTTGTCTGCATCTGGAGATCGAGTTTTCTTTCCAGGATTGGATCTGGTGGTTCAGTTAGTAGATGGATGGTTCCTTGAGGTAAAAGTTGGTGAAGCAACTCAGGTTTGGGAGGAACATCTGAGTTTTCTTATGGATATATGGAACCTTATTTTTGTGCTGGGTTGTCTAGTCTGTGCTTATGTTTTCCGTCGGCATTTTCTTCTGTTTCGGATCAGAGTTGCGCAACGGAAGCAGTTTGGGAATGTTTCTGTTTTCTTTTTCGGATAAGGAGAAGTTTGTTCTGTCTTCTGTTGTTGAGAAGCAGGGTGTGTGTTCTTGGTTTTTGAGTGATCTTGAAGAGATCATTGGATTGTTTTGCTTCAGTCTGTTTCTTTCGGAATCAGCAAGAGTTGAGCTGATTAGGTTGGATGTTGGTAAGCCCAGGATCGTCCGAAAATTTTTTTATGGATAAGAGACAGAGAAATTTGGATTCTGGAATCGGAGATTTGATTTTGGTTAAGTTTTCTCTGATCCAAGGAGCTATAAGTTTGGGAAGCTAGCTCCGAAGTGTTTTGGTTTCTTCTGTGTTGGGTTAGATCAGTGTTTGGTTTTCAAGAGTTGAATTGCCAGCTTAGATAACTGGGATTCAAGGTGTTTCACGTATCTCTGAGGGAGTATGTGTTTGATATTTCTGCTTGTAGAACCAGCAGTTTAGGATTGGTTTGTTTGTTGTGTCAGACTCGTTTGTAGTCTGATATTATGTATAGAATGGTTGTTAGGAGCTCTATAGCTTAGTAGTATTGACTGATTGTATTCTATAGAGCGAGTATCCCGATATATATATACCAGGGAAACTCGTGAAGTTTTATCCAAAATTCTTTTGGATAACTAGATTTGTTCTGATTGTGTGAATTGATTGCTTTGGTTGTTGGCATATGATTAACATATGCCGTGTTTTAAAATAAAATCTGTAAATAGATTATTAAATTGCCTTTGTTTTAAATTTCGGGGACGAAATTCTTTTAAGGGGGAAGGATTGTAACATCCCGGAATTTTGGACAATATAAATTTAATAATCTGGATTTAAATTTATATTGAATTGATAATTTTGTTAATAAATTTGATTTGATTTCAATAATCTTCTTTATTTAATTATTTAATTTGTGAAATTATTTTTAATGAGTTAATAAATTGTTTTCTATTTAATAATGTATATGTATTTATGTATATATTTTAAATAGACAATTTGTTTTTAGTTAAATTAGTATAGTATAATTTTAATATGTTTTGAAAATAGAAATGGTGATTTATTTTTGATTTGAGCTTTTCAAAAATATTTAATTAAAATACTATATGATTTTAAATAAGAGATAAATGTTTTAATTAGTTTCAAATTCATTTTTTTAATTCAAGTTGTATATAAAATTATTTTACAAACCCTTTTATAATTTGTTTTAAAAAGTTTCTTTTCAAAATGATTTAATTTTGTATTGTTTTTCTTTGTTCTTTAGAATTATTTAATACATAATTTTGCATAAGAATTCATTAACTAGGCTTAATGCTTATTTACTTTAATTAACTATGTTTAATACTTTATTAACTCTAACTTTTAACACTAATTAATTTATAAAGACAAGTGTTTGTACATTAAAGATTTAAGCTAACAAATGTAATCTTATCTTTATTTTAAAATGACAAGTGTCAAATTTATTTTAATTTTTCTTTTAATTCATTTAAAACTGAAAATACATTCTTATTGAATTGTGTCTTCATTCATATTCATATTTTTGTTCTTAATCAAGAAGATCAACTTCATTCTCTTCCATATACGAGTCTGCATATACTTTGCATTCAAAACTCCTCTGTTTCAAAACAAATCTACATGCATTTTCAAATTACAATCTGCATTCCCCAAAGTTCAGACCTGCATGCAATTTCTAGCATCCCTGCATCAAATATGAATCAGAGAACCTGCATGCACCATTGAGAAGCAAATATGCAAATATTCAAACCTGCAAGCATGCATTCCTTTTCAAACACCTGCATTTACAAACAAATATGCAACTCCTCAAAACCCAAAATACTACCTACCTGCATCAACATGAAAAGCCCTGCATTTCTTTGCAAATTGAATCAAAGCTCTGCATATCATCTACAAACAAAGAAGGCCTGCACATCCATTAGAAGCCTACATGTTTTTGCATATGAAATCAAGAAGCTCTGCATTTCAAAACTTGGGAGCAAGACAGTGCCTGCATTTCACATTTTCAAAACTGGAACCTGCATGTTGAAAACTGAAGCATGTAAAGCAAGATAGGGGTCTGCATTCTTGGCATTTGAACTGGAGGTGCTCTGCATAGTTGATTATGCTCTGCATTTTGGCAAATAAGGTGAGTAACACTTAATTTAAATAAAGTTAGGTAGGAATGCATGTTGCTTATTTGCTGAGTTAAATTTGTGTTCATATTTCCTACTGCCTGTGCATATATGAATGCAATGCATGCTTGACTTCTAAGTTTCAGATTATTATAGTTTAAGTTCAAATTTGATATAATAGTTTTCTTTCTTGATCTGATGCTATCATGGATTAGCATTTGAATGAAATTGGTTTATATCATGATTAAATAAATTTTAAAGACTTTATAAGTTGGTTAGTTTCTGTGATGTCTGAAACATAAAACACTAACTAAATTTTGTATAAATTTGAAAAAAATAGATATCATGAATTGGTGTTTAAAGTTTACTAACAGAATCATTAAGTAAACTCAAGGATTTTAAGACTAAAATTAACATTTACAGTGTTAAAGCTAAAATACAGTTTTGAAAATTTACTGTATTTTCATTTTGGTCAATTTTAGTTGATCCTTGAAATTTAACAAGTTGAATTTGTTTGTTGGAAGTAATCATCTATTTTTGATCATAGAAAAATTATTGAATTGGTATGCAAATCAAGTGTGGGATTGGAATTTGGGATTTAAGGTTAAGAACCCTAGTTTACTGGGTTTAGGTGAATTTTGGTGCTGTTGTTTCAAAGGAGCATCGAGTTCAATGCTATCGTGGGAATTGGTAGGTGGTGTGCTGATGGAGTTGTCGCCGAATTTTGGGTGGAGATTGTGGCCGGAGGCGCGTAGGGTCGCCGTTGACAGGTTGAGGGGGTGGACTGTGTTTGTTCTGTTTCAGGTTTTTAATGTTTGTTGGTTGCAAGTTTTTGACTCGGGTTGGTCTAGGGTAAATGGGGGGGAAAACTCGAAGCAGGGAGATTATTTTCCCGAAGTCAATTTTAGCTTGCTCGAGTATACCATTTTGTTTCAGGCTTTAACAAGCAGAGCTGTCTGTTCTAAGAATTTTTAAAGCAAGGTTTTAAATTTAAATATGGAGATTGAACTTAGGATTTAACTTAAATCTGAAAATGAATTCAAACAGTTTGAATTCTATTTTGAAATAATGTAAGGGCGGAATTCAAATTGGTTTAAAATAAAAAAAAAATATATAAAGAAACAGGAAACTGTTTCAGTTTTATAAAGTTTGAAATAATTTGCAAACTACAATTATGACTTAGGATTTGAAACTGAATTTAAGTATGGTATTAAATAATTTTAAAATCTGTTCTTTGAAATTATTTAAAATTCTGGAAATTTCAGAAGTTTAAGTTTTTTTTTTTTTTTTTTAAACAGAAAACTGTTTCTGATTTTATATGTAAAGGTAAGTTAAATTTGAAAGTGGAGATTTTAAATTGGGTTTAAGGCTGAAAATTTGAATATGAATTCAAATTTGGATTTGTCTAAGAATTTG
The DNA here is from genome assembly GCA_030765085.1 of Allium cepa. NCBI lineage: Eukaryota > Viridiplantae > Streptophyta > Magnoliopsida > Asparagales > Amaryllidaceae > Allium > Allium cepa. The sequence goes on from CM060941.1 coordinate 627,339,341, forward strand.
AAACCATTTATGTTTTCAAATTCAAATTTGAATTTAAACTCTCAAGTGTGATTGCTTGTGTGTTTTGGCATTTGTATTGGAAGGATTAAGTATGTAAACTAGAAATTCAAAATGAATTCAAATTCTGAGTTTTTAAATCTATTTTTAAATTTCAGTTTTTAAATAAAAATTTAAATTTAAATTGTTTCCAAATGACTTACATTTGAATTGAAAATGTAAATTGTAGAAAGAGTTTAAAGTGTTAAAACTAAATTGAGTATGGAAGTTATATTCCAATTTTGAAATTTTAAAGTAATTTTTAAATTGGTTTGAATTTAATTTGAATTGAAATTTAAATTCTTTTTAAAACTTATTAAGTATATGTTTCTTGTAAACATATAAGATTAAGTTGTATTGTTTAAAATCTTATTTTAAATAAATTTGGATCTTAAGTTTAAAAGAAATGTTAAATTGAATTTAATGTAAATTTAAAAACATTTTGTTTTTAAATGCATGATTTAATAAGAAATGATTATCTAAAGATAAATAAAAATTAATGATTGGATTCATTAATTATTAAGGAAATTAGGATGAATATTAATTATTTAATTAATTAAATAATGTGAATGTTTAATTAAATAATTAATGATTTTTAATTTGATTTGAGATTAATTAATTAAGTTTAATTAATCTATAATTAAGGATGTTAATTAAATTTTAATTTATGATTAAGATTTATTTAATCAAGTGATTAATGATAATTTAGATTTTAATTAACACTTAGTTAATTAATAATTGGAGATAAATTAAATAGTAATTAAGTATTAATTAATTGATAATTAATAATGATTAATTTAAGTTAATTCTTAATTAAGTAATTAAGAAATGTTAATGAAGTCATTAACTTAAAGATTAATTAACAATTAATTAATGTGATTAATTTTTGATAATTAATTAGATTAATTAATTAATAATAATCAATTGTTTAAGTTTTAATTACTTAATGAAGGTAATTAATGGATTAATTACTTAGTGTAATTAATTTAATGAATGTGATTAGTTTAGATTAATTAATTTAAATTAAAACATTGAGGATTGTTGATAATTACTTTATGCAATTTATGAATTTGTAATTACTTAAGGAAGTAATTAATTAATAATTACAGGATGTAATTAAAGATATAGAAGTAATTTGGATTTAAATTACTTTGAAATTAATCAAGGGGATTAATTTAGATAATTAATTAAGAATAATTAATTTATGGGTTGGGTAATTAATGTAGTTAATTACTGAATGATTATTAATCAAGGGTGATTAATATATATGTAGGGTTTAATATAATTAACTTGTGTGATTAATATTAAATGCTAATTACTTATTGTAACTAGAGATAGTTAATCAGTAATGATTAATTGAAAGAATTTTGAGATGATGATTTATAAATTGATTTGAAATCAATGGATGGTTAAGTTAAGCAGGATTTTAATGATGAAGTAATTAATTTAATTCATTTTAAATTAATTAAGAGATTGAGTAATTAATTTAATTCATTTTAAATTAATTATGGATGGTGTGATCATTTGATTATTTGCTTATGTTTGATGATTGGTATTGGTTGACTGGTATGGTTTGTAATCTCAGTTATGAGATGAATAGTGTATGTGATATGGGTGCATTGGTTGCTCTTGGATGATAATATAGATTATCTGATTTGGTATGAATTATCTGTTGATAATGATTAGATTGATTATCTGTTATGTTGTGAATTATCTATCTGCATACATTTAGATAATAAATTGAACTGTTTTAAACTTAAAACAACTTGGACCTTAAAAGAAACGCTTTGGTTTTCGATGAGACCGGGATCGGGTTTCCTTATTTGGACATCCGAAAACCACATCGATTCCAATTAACGTTAGGTCGTGAATCTTAGTGGAGCAAGTGAAGACTCGAGGTGTAAGGGCTATACGTCAGTATAACTCTGTGGGTGATTCCGTAATGAGTTTGACGGAATAGGTCTTATAGATTCGAGATGGTGAATCAGAGTGCAAGGGTTATTGTCGTTAACTCTGAGGGTGATTCCAATACGAGTGTAACGAGATGATGCCTTCGGTTTCGTTCGAACCCGGAACGAACTTGTATGGATTGAATGCTTTCAGAACATCGTCAGGTGGACGATGAGCATTCTAAGTGTTATGTCCTATAAAGGTAATCGTAACCTCAAGCCTCATCAACCGGGAATGGCTAAAACAGGGGAGGTGCAGCAAAGCTTCGTGGGTAGCCCCCACTTGAGAGTAAGATTTACCCCTGTCTAGAGGTCCCTTTATATTTCGGCTGTGTGGGACGGTTGATCATGACAACCGTCGGGGTTGTCTTATTTGGAACTGTTCAGTAAGGAACGGGTCCGGCTTTGTGTTGCAGGGGATGAAGGGAGTAATCCTCGGTACGGTGATCTAGGCCACGTACTGTGACGGGCGGTACCCCAGTAGCCCTGCCATTGTATGGAATCCAAAATCCAATAAGTGCCAACGGTTTTGATTGTATTACCCACTTTTGTGGCTAGTAGCTGGAATTTAATGAATGTAACAATTTCGGCTATTTCATATTTATTTGAAAACCCTAGACACTATTATAATATCATCAGATTTCCTATCAAATGTTTTGGTTAGCGTAAGGTAAAAACTTTTCCATGTTTATGTGTGGGAAGTCTTACGTGATACCTTTTCTTTCAAAGGTTTTTCAAAGTTAAACAACTTTAACCTGTTACTCACACCAGACCCATGTCTGACCCGGAGTTATTTCTGTTTTTCTTTAACTCTTGGGTACTCAAATTTTTATGAGTAATCAAGGGAATTCAGGTTAGGATTCAGGTTAGCTTTGACGAATTGTGGAGGAGCATATGGAGCAGGAGGCTTCTGCGTATAGTTATTTAGTTCCGCTGTGTTTGGTATCTCTGAGTCTTGTGTTTGTATTGAGTTGTAATAACTAGACAGGTATTTATAACTGTCTAGTATGTGTTGTATATGTCTGTATACTCTGATATTTGATGTATACTATGTAATACTTTGTTATTAATATAATTTATTCGTTTCCGCTGTTGAGATTCTTGTGTTGTTTCTTCTTCTCTTCTTTCTTTTCTCTTTTCTATCCCCTTTCTTTCTTCAAGATGTCGCGATTTTCCGGGAGTGGAAAGTCGGGTCGTCTCAAAGTACGTGCAATACGTCTCTGCCATCCAGCTCGTCTTCCAAACTCCGAAGCATCCTAACTTGTATTTTTAATACTCGGTCTGACCCGAGCATTGTAATTAAATAACACCCGAGTCAGTCTGAAAAACCAGCATAAGAAAACACACTCAATTCAAATTATTAAAGTCATCAAAAACCTTTGAAAAACAAAGGTATCTCGCAAGACTGCGTCACACATAAACATGACGGTGTTTCCCTTACGATAACCAAAACCTTTTATAGAAAATCCAGTGATACTATAATAGTGTCTAAGTACAAATACATATTCAAATAGCCGAAATTGTTACATTAATTAAATTCCAAAATACTAGACTCTACAAATAAAACCGTAAAGGCTCGTATTGGAGAATGGATTTCATACAATGACTGGGCTATTGGGTTACTTCCCATCATACCACACCTTTAGAAAAATCGGATCGTAGTGGTTTTTGGATAATTAAATCCGATCTCGGTCTCTTCGAAACGATCAACGAAATTGGCCTATATTTGATAGTCTGTTATTTAACTATCAAATAACATCCATAAGCAATCACTAGGCCTTATTGTATAAATCTTCAAAACATTTATTTCAAAGTATCTTTACAAATATATATATATATATATATATCCAAATTTCTTTCAATATTTCGATATTTGCAAATGAATTCAAATACTTAAATCCATAACAGGATATTTCCAAACTATCTCAACACATAGAAATATCTTCTTCCAATTTAAGTTATAATTCAACACTTAGAAATTATTTCTATAGAAATAATCTTGCAGTTACAATATTTCAAATCTTTCCAGTCCAATACTTAGGTAATATCTTTAAGTATAACTTCGGCTAATTCATTACATTTCCTAATACTAAGGAAATATTTCATTTATTCCTTATTTCTCAAATCCTTCACAATGTATCTGTAAATGCCTTATCTCGCTTTTAACAGGTTCTATATGCTTCGAAATCCATTAAATAATTTCCTTTAAAATCGATTACACTAGTCTATAATTCCCACCACCCATTTCTAACTTCCCTTTTGAATTCTAATTCATTTCCCCAAGTTCCAATTTAAAAATCATTACCATTTAACACACTTTGTTTATGAATCTCGAGAGCATTTATAAATCAATTTCAATCACTTCCCAAATCTCAATATATATAAAATTAATATTTTTAAAGAGTAATAATTTATTTTAAAACAAGTTTAAGAAATTTATTTAAATATCAAAACATCTAAATAAAACATCAAAGCTCATTTCCAACTCATTTTAATATAAACAAATAGGTTTACAAAGCTGATTATAAAATTTAGAATTTTATTTCAATTAATATTCGGTATTTGAAGATGCACTTTTAAAATATTTCAATGGTAACTAGCTTTTAATTACATAGTTTAATAAATAAAGTTCCTTTCAAAAAAAACTTGGTTTCTTGATAAAATTATATTTTTTTCCCTTTAAAAGTCCCAAGAACTAATTAAATTTATAACTCCCTCTCGATTCACAAGACATCAATTCCATTCCGACTCCCTAACCATTCTCATGTCCCGAAATAGAGTCTACTATTTTGTATTTTTTTCAAATCTATTTCTTATAACGATATAAATTCACCCTATGAATTTATATTCCAATTTATCCATTTATTTCATTTTCCTTTTTTATAACATCATTTATAAACTTATAACTCATTTGAGTTTCACTTGCTTATCAATCTAATCCCATTTATAAAATCTCATTTATAAATCTATTTCTCAAATAATTCTACTTATTTCATAAATCTATTTAAAATATCGATTTCAACTTTTTTCATATTTCCAAAAAATATCGTTTAAATATCCATTATTTAAAAATCCTTTATATAAATTATTTTAAAATCTGTATTTAAAATATTTTTATGAATAGCTAAAAAAATCAATTATTGTTTTTATCTAAATAAATTTCTTAAAAATAATCCAAATTTCTCTATGAATACTTTTATATTTAAAATCTCCTTTCAAATCTTTTCAAATTCCAAAAATAATATCTATGGTGTTCAAAATACCAAAATTTAGGCCAGTGCTACTATAGTATCCGATAAATTAACATCACAACAATAATCTATAACAGATTATTCTAACACATTATATATTATTATATATGAACAATCAATATAAATTTGAGGAATCCAGTTGGATCCCTCCAACTTATTCTCCTGCATCAACAGATGTTAATACAACATAAAAATACCAAGCCCACTTCAAGGCAGATATCACGGTATATATGATCATTAGCTATAATGCAAGGTGCATAGGGTCTCATCCGCTCCAATAGGCTATAATATATCCGACTACCAATATATATATATATATATATATATATATACAAACACTATATATATATATAAACACTATATATATAATATAACATCCAACTGATAATAATAATAATAATAATAATCAATTCATCCAATCAATGATTTTTTTATTCCAAAATGAAAATACTAGCAATCCGAATGAGTGAGATTTACTAACTTTGATTTGTTTTTACAAATTTGCCAATCGTTCCAAATATATCCTATTGTGTCAACTACGAATCCTACATGACTGATTCTTGTCCGATTGAACCTCATATAGCAAGTAATTAAATTAATAAGTATTCGACTTAACTAAAATAAATATTTTCCTTAATCACTAAATTAACGAAAAATTACTATCATTAAACTAACTGCCTCCATCTCTGTCTCATGCTCTCGCTCGCGACCCAACCACTGCGAATAATGAACCATAGATTTGCACTCCTATCACTCCTTACCATCACTGAAACATCCATGCCACTATCCCAGGTCACAACGACCATGCCAGCCACACGCTGACCCAAACCCACTCGAACAACCTCAGCCTTCACATCATGAAAAAGTCTATGTGACAAAACAAAGCTCAACTTCGATTCCAAATCGACCTCAACCACCAGAATACCCATGCAATCCCTGCCTTCCACCCTCGATGACCGTAGCTCGAGCATAAACTCCACCAATAAGCGACCAAGCATTGGCCTCGCGCTCTCCCTCCCATCGAAACCCCATAGTGCCACTGATCCCCTCAATTCGCACCCTTACATCGCGATGAACCCCCCTCCATCTCGGCTCCTACCATTGCTACTTCGTTCGCAAAATAGAGGATCGCGTTAGAACTGTTTTCAATTCGAACAGAAGAATGAAGAGATGGAGAGGCTTGCGTTCAAAACCTCTTTTTTCTTTCTTTTTGAATTGATTCTTGACTGTGAGGAGAAAGAGGGAGACCAGTTAAAAAGGTAAAAGGGGCAGTTTTGTATGTGATAGGTGGCATGTTTTAGAAGGCAAAGTGATTTTTATTTGATTTCATTTTATTTTATAAATATTCAAAATATGTCGCTTTGCATAACTCAAAATTTCGTACCCCTATTGAGGCGTTCCGCCTGGCTTTTTAATGTTATACCACTATTTCAAACTCAATAGAACAAGCCTCGAGGCCCAGTTCGATTGTATGGAGAAGATAGCTTTTTAAATTGATTATTTAAATTAAATTTAATTTAATCATTTCTAGGCGTTTATAGAGCGCACGACCAAACGGTAAATCCAAACGCTATGAAATTTGAAGTCCTATAATAATACACTGTTACGGATATAATAGAACTGATTTCGTCGCATTCCGAGAATGTGTCCCAGATAGCTATTTTTAATCGTCGATTAAATCGGCGATTTCCAATTTTTTATGAAATCGCTTAAAAGTTCAATTTTAAAATCTTACTTATTATAATCCCAAATCCAATATTTAAGACCATTTAAATATTCCAAATTAAACATCGAAAAATCCGGGTCGTTACATTCCTCCACCTTAAAAGAATTTCATCTCTAAAATTGCTAAGACAGGAAAAATGCTCCAAACCCATCATTTAACAAAATCCACGTAGTTAAAACTCGATATACTAGCTTTCTAAATCTTTTAATCTCAACAAAAAATAATTTCCATCTTCTAATTCAAAATCCTTTGTTTCCATTACAATTTAAAATCGCCCTTTTCAAGTTAATAAAAATTTCCAAAATTTTCAGAAATATTTCTAACACCCTAAATTTTAAAAAAAAAATTGGCAGAGTCTCCTTTGTACGGAGAGCCATTTGCAATATGACAGGAGAGATAATAATATATGCATCGACCTACACAGTCGAAAATCAAAATATATGTATCAATATTTATATTTTACGGTATTTAATCCGAAAACATACCTTATTTCAGCATTTTTAAAGAGCGACTTATTTCACATGAAGTTCGCGTGACCAAAACTAAGCAAAACGGTTCCATATGTCTGTACTTACTCAATTTAAATATGCAAGTACTAAAACATGAAAATTTAATAACATTTCATTTAATTAAATAGTTAAAACACATATTCTTCATAACCCAATTGTGCTAAACATATATTATAAGCAATTATAAGGTTCCGATACTAATTTAATTGCTTTCAATCGCTTTATATTCAATTCGAATGATTTACAACCCTATTTACTTGCATTCACTTCACGTTTATACCAAACAAACTCATATCCATTCCAGATTGATTTAAAAAAATCAATTTATCCACCTTCTATTTATTCATAGAGTTTTAAGTACTTCCGTTTGTGACAAACGACAATATTTCCATGATAATTCGGGAATATTCATTTAATAAAATACCCATCCCAGTTTATAGCTATTTTAAATTGATTCCAAATCATTTTTTTATTCAATATTATTAGATTTCAATTTGATTCTCAATCAATTCGCTTGCATTCCATCCATATCTACTTTCATTACATTCATATCCATTTTATTGAGCACAGAATCATTCCATGGTACTTCATTAACAACCATTTCACAAATTTATTTGAACCAAGCTTTCATTCAAAATATTTACATAAGTTAATCCGTTTAGTTTAAATTATTTCAACTATATAACTTAAGTTAGTTTCCCTTGCATTAAATTCCAATTCAAAATTAGATTTGATTTTTATTGAATCAAATTCCATTCCATTGACTAATTAATTTAATTAGTTCGTCCACCCAATCCACTTTAAGCTAGAATTCATTTTAAACAATATCGAAGGCTATATTCAATTTATTTACACTTAAATTAAATTTATTTATAATTTAAACCATTGTTATTTTAAACCATTTCCATTTCATTCGACACTATTTCCAATTTTATTTAATTCACTTACAATTTAATTCGAATTTATTTATAACTCCCATTTCCAATATCCACTTTTAAACCACAATCCAATTTTATTCAACCAAATTAAACTCCATTACTATATTTAATTAACTAATTACTTTATCTGACTAGTTGTCTTCTAATTTATATTCAATATCCTATTTTTATTCAAAAATCACTTCATTTAAGTTACTTGAGTTCAAATCCCTTTTATAATTCAAGTTTAGATTTTTATTCCTTCGCCAAAATATCAAACCATTTTAATTTTTGGTTTTTTTACTCCACCTTTCAATCAATTTTTTATATGCTATATAAACTTATTTATTCACCATTCCATAATTTTTCCTTTAAATTTTATTCATTCAAATCACAATCAATTAAATTTCTAAAATTTAATTCCTTCAACTCAACTTAAGTTTAATTCCATTTTAAATTTATCAATTTAAATTTAAATTTTCAAAATTCAATTTTCGCGCTTCTTTCCTTATAAATATCATCCTCTACCTATAAGTTTTAAAATCTTATTTCCTGGTATTGCCTAAAACATTTAAATAAGGATTCAGAATCAAATACTCGATTTCGCTTCAAATCATTTTGAAACCAATATATAGCTTTTGGGTTTTCACAAACCATTTCTTCGAAATTTCCAAAGTCTGCCTGATTTTATCCAAAACAATTCCATTCAGAATTTCCAAAACAACACTTGTTTTCACCAAAAATCTTCATATCAATTTACTTTGGTAGCAACTCATGACTTAGAAACTCGAAAATGAATACTGATGATGCTGCGTAGTCACCATGGGGATTATTTCCAGCAAGCGAAGTGAGTTTAGTGCTATATCACTTCCAAAATCCATTTAAAACCATTTTTATCCCAAAAATATTTTCAAAATAATGCCATTCTTATTTTCACAACACTTCGGATTATATATTCCAAACCTTTCGGGGTTTTAAATTTCCAATTCTGGCTTGAATTCATTTTATTTTTTAACTCATTTGTATAATTCATACTTATACAATCTCTATTTGGTTAAATATATAACCATTTCAAATTTTATAATCTTGTTTGGATTATAATATTACAGCCAAACACAAAAATGTATTATAATAATTTCTGTAAAATTATTTCTTCATATCAAAATATAATGTGGGTAGTATTATTTCATTTACCCGCTTCAAAACCATACTGTGTCGGTTAATCGTGTTTAAGTGTTTAGATACTCCTATTGATTTAGTGGCGTCCAACCATTTCACCATAATTTATATGCCACTCAATAGATAAATTAACACAATATAAAGCCATGTTATATTCACTAACAAATACGCGCTCATATCTATTAATACTCTCAACTCCTTCTAGGTACCACTGACCCTATCTCTAATGAGTAATCCCACCAAAGCCAAGGTTCTCACTTAACCTTCAGCTCTGATACCAAGTGTAAAGGCCAGTATCTCTGTACGCTTTGAGTCAACCATAATTCACGTCAGTTCAACTCAAAATGAATGGAAATATAAATCTTTAAAGGTGAAGAAGTAAAAGGTAGAAGTAGAAGAAAATAGAAACAACAGCACATAATCTCACAATCCCAACGGAACAAAATATAATATACAGTAACAGATTTTTATACAAGATTCTATATCAGTCAATTCATACAAATTATCGGAGTATAACCATCAACATAGAAACTGGAAAGTTATAGTAACTAGTCCTCAAAAATGCTGAATATACAGCCTACAATACACGGCAGAATAAAATCAAGTACATGCAATACGTCTCTACCATCCAGCTCGTCTCCTGAGCTCTAAAGCATCATAATCTGAATCTGTAATACTCGGTCTGACCCGAGCATTAGAATAAAATAATACTCGAGTCAGTCTGGAAAACCAATGTGTGAAAACACACTCAATTTGAATTATTAAAGTTATCAAAACCCTTTGAAAAACAAAGGTATCTCGTAAGACCGCGTCACACATAAACACGATGAGTTTTTCCCTTATGATAACCAAAACATTTTATAGAAAATCCAATAATATTATAATGATGTCTAAGTAAAATACTTATTCAAATAGTCGAAATTGTAACATTAATTAAATTCCAGCATACTAAGCTCCACAAAAAAAACTGTAAAGGCTCGTATTGGAGAATCAATTCCATACAATGACTGGGCTACTGCAGTACCGCCCATCACAGTACACATCTAGACAAATATACCAAAGACCTCGCTGGGATCCTCCATTACACAAGACCGACCTACCTTTAAATTGGATAGTACCGAATATGTTATTACCTCGAGCGCTCCCTTTTCTATACACAACCATATACACAATTTGTATACATATATTTATGAGGGTATCCAGAAAAGTGATAACATACCCTAATTAGGTGCGACCCACTTAGCATTGCTACATCTCCCCTGTTTTAGTCATCTTGGATGATGAGGCTTGAGGCTAACGTTGCCTTTCAAGAATAATTCCACTTAGAATGCCCATCGTCCTCCAATGACGATGATAGCATTCGTCCATACAAGTTGTCCTGGGTCTGGACAAATTGAATCACCATCTTCACTGTCTTCACGATATCCATTCGTAATGCTCAAATCGGAACGAAGTCGGTTATTTAACTGTCAAATAACATTCATAAGTAATCACTTGGCCTTATTTTATAAATCTTTAAAACATTTATTTTAAAATATCTTAACAAAGATATATATATATATATATATTCAAATTTCTTTCAATATTTCAATATTTGGAAACGAATTCAAATACTAAAATCTATAACAGGATATTTCCAAACCATCTCAACACTTAGAAAGATCTTCTTCCAATTTCATTTATAATTCAACACTTGAAATTATTTCTATAACAATAATCACGCAGTTGCACTATTTCAAATCTTTCCAGTCCAATACTTAGGTAACGTCTTTAAGTATAACTTCGGCTAATTCATTTCATTTTCCAATAGTTAGGTAATATTTCATTAATTCCCTATTTCTCAAATCCTTTACAATTCACCTGTAAATTCCTTATCTCACTTTAACGAATTCTATAAGTTTCGAAATCCATTAATTAATTTCCTTTAAAATCGATTACATTAGTCTATAATTCCCACCACCCATTTCTAACTTCCTTAATGAATTCTAATTCATTTCCCCAAGTTCTGTTTTAAAAATCATTACCAATTAACATATTTCGTTTATGAATCTCGAGAGAAATTATAAATTAATTCTAATCACTTCCCAAATCTCAATATATATAAAATTAATATTTTTCAAAGAGTAATAATTTATTTTCAAAACACGTTTAAGAAATTTATTTAAACATCAAAACATTTTAAATAAAACACCAAAACTCATTTCAAACTCGTTTAATATAAACAAATCGGTTTACAAAGCAGACTGAAAATTTTAGAATTTTATTTCAGTTAATATTTGGTATTTGAAGATGCACTTATGAAATATTTCAATGGTAACTAGCTTTTAATTATATAGTTTAATAAATAAACTTCCTTTTAAAACAAAACTTAGTTTCTTGACAAAAATGTATATTTTTTAAAGTCCCAAGAACTAATTAAGTTTACAACTCCCTCTCGATTCACAACACATCAATTTCATTCTAATTCCCTAACCATTCTCACTTTCCAAAATAGTGTCTACTATTTTGTTTTTTTTCAAATCTATTTCATATCTCGATATTAATTCACACTATGAATTTATATTCCAATTTATCCATTTACTTCATTTTCCTTACTTATAACATCATTTATAAACTTATAACTCATTTGAGTTTCACTTGTTTATAAATCTGGTCCCATTTATAAAATATCATTTTATAAATCTATTTCTCAAATAATGCTACTATCACAAATCTATTTAATATATCGATTTCAATTCCTTTTCATATTTCTAGAAAATATCGTTTAAATATCCATCGCTCAAAAATCCTTTATATAAATTATTTTAAAATCTCCATTTAAAATATTTTTACGAGTAGTTAAATACAAACCAAAATCAATTATTTTTTATCCAAATAAATTTCTTAAAAATAATCCAAATTTCTATATAAATATTACATTCAAAATCTCTTTTCAAATCTTTTCAAATTCAAAAAATAATATCTATGGTATTTGAAATACCAAAAGTTAGGCCGGTGCTACTATAGCATCCAATAATTCACATCACAACAATAATCTATAACAAATCATTCTAACACATTATATATTTTTATATATGAAAGCAATCAATATAAATTTGACGAATCCAGTTGGATCCCTCCAACATGTTTCCCTGCATCCACAGATGTTAATACAACATAAAAATACAACCCTACTTTGAGAAGGATATCGCGGTATATAGGGTCATCCGCTCCAATGGGCAGGAGTATATCTAACTACCAATATATATATTACTATATATACACACTATATATATAATATAACATCCAGCTGATTATAATAATAATAAGGTCATCTAATCAACCGATCAATGATTTTTTTATATTCCAAATCAAAAATACTAGCAATCCAAATGAGTGAGATTTACTCACCTTGATTTTTTTCTCCAAATTTGCTAATCATTCCAAATAAATCCTATTGCATATATCCTGCAATTGCGAATCCCACATGACCGATTCTTGTTCGATTGAACCTCGTATAGCAAGTAACTAAATTTAAAAGTATTCGACTTAATTAAAATAATTATTTTCCTTAACCATGAAATTAACCAAAAATTACCATCATTAAACTAACTGCCTCCTTCTCCTTCTCATGCTCTCGCTCGCTAACCAAACACTCTAATGAATGAACCATAGATTTGCACTCCTATCGCTCCTCACCGTCACTGAAATATCCATGCTACTAACCCAGATTGCTATGACCATGCCAACCACACGCTGACCCAAACCCACTCGAACAATCTCAGTATGCACATCACGAAAAAGTCCAGGCGACAAAACAGAGCTTGAGTTCGACTCTAAATAGACCATGGCCTCCAAAATCACCCATTCGACCCCTGCCTTCCATCCTCGATGACCGTAGCTCAAGCATGAGCTCCACCAATATGCGACCAAGCATCAGCCTCGTGCTCTTCCCTCCCATTGAAACCCTAAAACGCCGCTCCCGTCGCTTCATGCCCCTACATCGCAACAAACCTGTCATGGCCCATTTTTCAGTCCCCTTTGAATTGATAGTGAACCACATATTTCCAACTCAAATTGCACGAAAAGACAGAACATGAAGGGTAATAAAGAAAATAGACATAACAGAATCTCACACAAATTGAATAACATATAATATAGAACAATATCTTTACAACGAAAAACTATATAAATACATATATCAGAGTCTAACATAAATTCAGCTTGGACAGCTATAAACATATTTCCTAACAATTGCTGACAAACATCAAACAAAAACAAACAGATAGTGGATAGTAGAATATGCCATATGTAGATGAATATCTCCGGCTCTCCTCTGGAAACTCCAACCGTCTTCAACTAAACCCGAAACTACTCAGATCTAACCCTAGTATTGAAAATACCTAGATCAAGCATGATAAACCAGCGTGAGAAAAACTCAATAATAAATAACAGTATCATATATCAGTTTTTAAATGAAATCCTTTGAAAAGAAAGAGTATCTCATAAGACCACGCCCACACATAAACACGGACGGGTTTTTACCTTATGATTACTTAAACACTTTTATATCTAAATATTTGATATTATTTCTAACGAAATTCTTCGAAAACATTTGCTAATAAACCTATTAATCTTGGCCGAAATGGTTATCTATATAGCATTTTGGGGCTATTTATTACGCCAATACAAACAAAACCGCAGGTTCTTATTGGAGAATGGATTTCCATACAAATGACCAAGTGAAGGGACTACCTCCTGATGGGTACACCTCTAGATGGATGTCCCGAGGAACCATCATAAAGCTCCTCTACCAACACAAGATCAACCTACCTTTATAACTAGATAGTACCGAATATGCCATCCTCGGTCATTACTGACCTTTAAATCGGGAGCCCGAGCATACAAACCACGTTAATTTACATCCTGAACGTCATAGCGGGAAGAAATATATCTAGAAGGGGATGATCATATCCTTATTAAGAGTGACCCACTTAGCCTTGCTGCATCTAACCCTATTTCAATCATTTCCGGTTGATGAGTCTCGAGGCAACGATTACCTTTTCACATAGCACATCTTCTTTCACTTTGAATGCCACATTGCCATTCCACACTCACACGATTGATTTCTACAAACGTATAACTTTTTGAGCTCGTATGTCTCGAGAAAGGGTGCTAAGCTAAGAGAAGGTGTTTGCACCGCCACCGACTGATATACATCTATAAAGACCACTCATTGTGATTTAGAATGCAAGGTCAGACAGTCATCCATACAAGTTTGTTCTGGGACTGAACGAAACCGAAGTAAATTTCCTCGGCCATTACTAGGCGAGAAGCCCTTGTGGTTCTGAGGTTTTACATAACAAAGATACCACTACTACAATATAGTGAATCGGGAGTTTATCTTCAATTAATCAACAAATCGTCCTTCAATATTATCGTTGAATAAAAGATGTTAAGTTGTTAAGTGGTTAGATAACGTTCAAAGAATTTGTTTCTTTTCTTTTATCTTGGAAAAAGTTAAATATGATCTTTTAGAGTATCCGAGCTTTCCTTTCGATCTATTTCACCCATCGCCTAAAAAGAGAAAACATAGGCCAGGTAAGTTCAGGGCACTGGTTGCTCCATTCCTAACCTTAGTTAAGCACCTTGTTTTATCTTCCCGGGTCTCACAGGCACGACAAATGTACCCGTCATTTCTGCATACTCAGTTTGTTAATACGTTCAATATTCTTTACATTTTGTTTAAGTGGTATAAACAATTCCTCTTAACCATTTATTCAAACTCTTATTACAAATTCCTAATCGTCTTTAAATTACATAATTATTCTTTTAAAATTATTCACAAAATATATAGGAAAAAAATGTTAAGTTTAAAACTATATTCAAAACGTTATAGAATTCGCAGCATAAAAGTGTTGCGGAAAGTGCTATATAAGCTTATTTGATTTAAAAAAAGTTTAATATTTGAAAATTCATATTTTTCATAACAAATCTATTTTAAATTATTTTAATATATTTATCAAATTTATTTCATATTTTTTATCATTTGAAAATATCATTTATAAAGAAATCCCTTCTTGGATTATGAATTGCAAAATCGTGATGTTTTTAGAAAATTATTTTGGACATATTTCAAATATACAAGATGAAATCCTGATTTTCTGTATTTCTTTAAACATATTTAAATGTTTATAAAACATTTCTAACTCATTTTAAAACTATTTCCAAAAGGCTTGAGCATTCCATATACACCATTTCATTTTAAAAGGAAAGTGATTTTTTTGTGCTTATCGATGTGTATTAACGTGACTTGGTAAAACAATTCAACAATCATATCAAACAATCAATACTTGATGATCAAAGCATATATAAGCATCCATAGCAATCATAACACACCATCAAACATGTATATGTATAAATATAGATATTAAATAGAGTTTCTCACCATAAACCAAAGCGATAAAATTCCTACCAACATTCAAACTAATCAATGCTTCACTAACTACTTCCTATTCCACTAAAACATTATTAAACAACTTTCCCATCCTTCGAAGTGCTTGGCCAAGACTTGAGATGGAGGTGGGCCGAAAGTATAGAGAAAAAGTGGAAGAGCTTTGACCATGAATTCTCAAAATTAGACCCAAAAAATAGATCATCTTCTCTCTTGTTTTTGACTTTCTTACACTCAAAATTTGAAAAAGTTATCAACTAAAAAGATGTTAAAATTCTTTTCTATTGAATTTAACTTGATTTTGATTATTTTTGAGGAAGATATGGTCAAAAGAAAAAGAGCTATTCTCGGATGCACAAATATAAAGCCCGAAAATGTACTTCATAGAAATGAGTTTCAAGCATAGCAAACCTCAAAACTGAAAAAAGTGATCAACATAAAAGTTGTATTCATTAGATTTCATATGGTTTTAAAAAAAGAATTTCTTAATTTGAATCTGTTATGATCAAGTTAGGATCAAAACAAAATGGCTTATTCTCTGGCTTAAAAACTGGGACAGAGAACGCACCGAAAAGAAGTGGATTTTTGACATGGTTAATCTTAGAATGAGACAAAGTGGCCAACAAGAAAGTTGTAGCCACTGGAAAATACATGATTTTAAAAAATAATTTTGGTTTTTGGTTCTGTTTTGAAGAAGTTATGGCCGAGAGAAGAAGGGGTAAAATTTGGAAAAAAAGGAGTTTGATTTGAAGAGGATGAACATTGATTTCTTTTTAATATTTTGACATTATTTCTTTCTAATTTTTTCTATGGCTTGGAAGCCATTAAAGAGATGAGGAAGGAGGTGAATAAGCTTGAGAAAAGAAGAAGAAGAAATGTGAATGAAAGTGAAGAAGGAGGTGGGTATTTATAGAAAAAGAAAGAAGTGGTAAATTTATCAAAATAATTTCTTACCAAATTACCAAACTATCCTTACTTCAACCTAAAGCAACATCCAATTTTTCAACACTTAACATCATCCTTTTACTTCTTACTTTATGTCTTAGTCACTTAAAGATTAAGTAAAGGAAAGCAATTATTTTGTTGGATTTTGATTTGATGTGATTTGATGTTTACTTTTCTTACTTTTGTCAATTCTTACTTACTTTTACTAATGACTTCTAGAAGTTTTCTAATACTATTTAGTAAAGGTAAACATTTTATTTATTAAAATGTGTAATATATATGTTAAAACATGTTAACAAAGATGCAATAACGTTACGGCAACTTATTTTGGACAAAACGTTGATTTTCAACAAAACGTTCTCCGGTCATATTTTGACTTTTTTGTTAAACTATTTATTCATGTAAACCAAACTTTAAAATAAATTTCTTATTATCTTTAAACAATTAAAACAAGCATATTTGAACTATAAATAATATAAAACAGTATTTTAAATCTACTCATAAAAATACGACATCGATTAATCGATATGCGACGAAATTTGTTAAGTTTATAATACAAGTTTTATATAATTTATCGAAACATTATAAATTAAATTGCTATTAATATCAAATGAGTTTGATATCGATTTTATATATATATATATATATATATATAAGGAATTGTTTATCCTTTAAATGAATTTTTTGAATATTTATCCTACTTTATTAGAATCCGACTTTTGTCAATTTTACAATGAGAATCCAAAATCATTATTCAACATCAAAAATAAGTTTAACATTCTTATTTATCATATAAAACATGATTTTTTAAATTTGAAAATTATACATTTAAATATTTAAAATAATTAAATATCTCATTTTCAAAGTGTTAAAATTACGGATCGGTACATTCCCCCCTCCATCCCTGCTCCTACCATCTCGACTTCAGTCGCACAATAGAGGATCGCATTTGAACTATTTTCGATTCAAACATAAGAATGAAGAGAGGGAGAGGCTTGCATTCGAAATCTCTTTTTTCTTCTTTTTGAATTGATTCATGACTGTGAGGAGAAAGAGGGAGACCGATTTAAAAGCTGAAAGGGGCGGCTTTGTACAGGATAGGTGGCGTGTTTTAGAAGGCATGGTGATTTTGATTTAAGTTCATTTTATTTTATAAATATTCAATATATGACGCTTTGCATAACTCAATATTTCAAACCACTATTGAGGCATGCCGCCTAACGTTTCTAATGTTATACCGCTATTTCGATCTCATTGGAACAAGCCTTGAGCCCCAATTCGATCGTATGGAGAAGATGACTTTTTAATCGACTATTTAAATTAAATTAAATCATTTCTAGAGGTTTTCAGAGCGCACGACCAAATGGTAAAGCCAAACACCATGAAATTTGAATCTCGATAATAATACACTATTACGGATCCAATGGAACTAGTTTCGTCGAATTTCGAAACTTTACCCTAAATCGCTATTATTAATCATCGATTAAATCGGAGATTTCCAATTTTTTACGAAAATCACTTAAAATTTCAGTTTTAAAATCTTACTAAATTATAATCCAATATTTAAGACCATTTAAATATTCCAAATTAAACATTGAAAAATCCGGGTCTTTACATCGTCAGTGAATATGATGAAGTAGTGGAACCGTTTTGGTAATAGACATGTGATTGCATACATCAATATGTGTCAATCCAAGGAGTTCATTAATTTGGACGATACTCCCACTAATCGGGTCCATAATCCTTAATTGTTTGAGATATAGTAAACTAGTATCATATGATTCATAATCATGTAACAATACTATCTTTCAAAACTACGGCTTAGTCTATAAATCCAAAATAACTATAAACAATATTAGATACTTTTGTATATATTAATGCATCACTTTTATTATGATAACAAATACCATAGTATAGTTTTATTCCATAACAATTATTCATAATATTCATATTGAAATATAGCTATGTCTACTTTATATTCGAATTAAAAATAGTCATTATTTCATAAATAATATGTGGTACGTTTTACAAAAACAATTTTCGCACGTTGAGGCAATTAATAAGTGCTAAATGGCATACTTCTACTATTTCTGCCATTACTGTAGTAGCATGCTTGATTTGGAGGTCCATCATTCATTTAATATAGTGTTTATTTCAGACGCTATAATTAGTTTACAGTGGAAAGTTCTTTGATCAACTATCTTGAACCCATAGAAACAAATCTTATAGGAAATAATTTTCTATACAAAGATACATTTCGAAATAGAAATCATGTTTCTTATTTCCGATGTTAAGTATCTTTTATGATTATTAAAACACTTGCCTCTGATGTTTCTTCATGGACCAAAAGTTACTGTTCACTTTCTTCATCCCAACTATACCTTAAATCACATCTACTCTTGTACATTCGTTAATCTTTTAAAATGGTCAAACCATTAAAAAACCATTACTGCAATATCATAATGAAATCTTTACAAATGCGAATTCGATTATCCTTAACTTTTAAATACATCCTTATGTTATCTTTGTGTAAACTAATCAAACTGACATTTCAGTGATCGAGTTCTTAGATTTATATTGTAGTTTTGGTCTAATGTTACATTTAACACAATACAATCCTTTTGTAATCAATCAAATTGAATACTCGATCTCGCACTAAGGTTTATTCAATTTTTTGATGAACTAATTTCATAGAAATAATCTACATTGCAAACTTTGAACATTCATCATATAACATTTACATGTGATTGTATACGGATCAAATATTCATAGTCTTATATTGTTGTTGGAGTTCGAAACTCATAAAATGCAATGCATGGTCCCAATCAGATAAGCACGTATGCGACCAAATTACAAAAGGATTAAGCAATTGTAAAATTAGGCACTTACATGGGTGTAGAATCGTTCATATGCAATAACCATTTATTAGGAAGCATATGCCATATTTCTATTTGTCAATTTTCAATTTAGTTCATTTATAATCTTAATTGATAAATGTTATAACAATCATTTTAAATGTTTAAATTTAATTGTAGATTATTATTACATTATATAGCATATGTTCTTACAATATTGAAAAGGTGAAATGTTATAATTTCTTTTTTTCTAATAAGGCCTCTATTGGTCTTTTATGTTTCACAAAACCCTAAACGAATATAGAAGTCTTTCAACTACACTAGTAGGTGTTAGGACTCGTATGCCTTGTGTAACGATTCAGAATTTCACTACTTTAATTGGTGAATATTTAATTAATTTTAAATATTCAAATAGTAGATTTTATAATAATATAAAAAAATTAAATAATAATAATGATGATGAAGTAGTTTTCAAAATTTGTCTAGAAAAATATTTAGTTTAAATAAAAATGAAAAATGTGATCGGAATTCATTTTTCGAATTTTCGACTTTTCATTGACTAAAATTGTCGAAAACCTTATGAACTCCTTATAAAAAATATTTACATTCATTTACAAATGAGATGGTATATAAATATGTATTTATGCTTAAGTTTGTAAGGTTTAAAATAAAATACAATAAAATGATGTTTAAAGTGAAAAGATGCTTTAGGAAATGCAGTATTTTAAAGTGTTTAAACATGTTTCTTAGGAGAGGAACAAATGGTGGCGTATGATGTGATGTAGAAGGGGAACAATGGTAGTAAGGTGACATAAATGTAGTGGAGGTTATGTACTATAAGGATAGTTTGGTAGTTACCTTAAGGCAATTCATATAAAACCAATTTCCATTATTTTTCTCTCATTTTATCTGCCCATTTTCACTTTCGAAATCCTCCTTCATGTCTTCATGAACACTTCAATAGCTTCAAGGAAAATTCATAAGTTAAAAATCTTAGTTTTTTCCACTTTTAAATTCATAAATACTTGTTTTAAACCTCTCCAAAACAAGGCATCGTCTCCACCCTCCAAGCATGGCCAAACCTTGTAGCCATCAAGGCCAAATTGCCTTAGCCTTTAAGGCGACTAAAACTCCTTTTTTTTTCAGGAAAATCAAAGTTCTAGATCATTTGCAAAAGTTAGTAAGCTTGTTTAGTTTTGGTTAGCTTTAAGGTGAGTCAAAGCTCACTCCTTTAAATAAAGTTTTAACTTTATTTTGATGTTTTTTTAGTTGTTAAATTAGTTTTTGGTTGGGTGAATATAGTATTGATTTGGATATACAAGTCTGTGCTTATATGAATAGTTGAATAAAACTTGGAAAGTGAAGTAGAAAGTTAGAAATGTTTGAAAGTAAGGAACTTACTTATTGAATGCTATGTATAACATGTGGTAGATGTTTGTGTTGTGTTATTTGTGGTATGCTAAAGAAGTTAACATTTAAGTTACTTGTTTTATGACATCGAAATCTCTTGTATAAACTTGCTTCTTACTTACTTCAATTTGCAGAAAAAGTTTTATAAAATTTTTAACTTACTTCTAGTTTTCCAAACTTTATCCTAAGTTTATAAAGTAATTTAAAAATAAAAAGGGTAGAGTTTTGAAAGTTATTTAGAGTATAAAACAAGTTTGAAATTACGACTCATATAGATAGTCGCTATAAATGCAGTTCATAAAACGAACTCTTTTTGCAAAATTAGAAGTATTTAACTTAAGTATCCTTTTGAAAAGTCTTTTCAAAAATTATTATAAGTATCTAAAAATAAATATTTTTTATTTATTCATTAATTTATTTAACGATTAATTAATTAATTAAACAAGATAATTAGTACTTAATTATTAGTTGACAAAGGAAATTTGTACTTAATTATAAATTAATTAGGTTAATTATAATTAGTTGGTTAATTTAAGATTAATTATAAATTAATAATTAATTAAAGGATAAATTATTATATATTTTTTAAAAGGTTAATTATTAATTAATTTATAAAAGAATTTAATTATTAACTAATTACTAGTCAAGTTAAATTTAAGTTAAGATTTAATCAAAACTTAGTTATCATTTAATTATTTTAAATAAAGGTTTAATTTATTTTTTAAGTTTGAACAAAGGATTAATTAATTAATTAATTGAGAATAAATAATATTTAATTATTATTTAAAAGTTTAAATTATTATTTAAAAATTAATTAAAGATTTATTTTGGTTAATTATTTATTTAAAAGCTAACTATTATTTAATTATTTATTGAAGGATAATTATTATTTATTTAATATTTAATTATTATTTTATTATTAGTTAAGGGTTTAATCATTATTTAATAAAGAGTTCAAATGTTATTTAATTATCTAACAAAAGTTTAAAACCGCTTTGTTTCTAACGATTGGTTTTGTTTTAAAGTAACTATCTTTTAAAGAATATTTTAAATCCATGGGATTTCTTTATCGGTCACCTTTAAGTAACTTCATTGAATATGAAACCCAATGACATTTGTTTAGCAGAATAAATCACCACTCTGTGAATTAGGTTATATTTGACATCAGTTAGCAGAACCAAACACTATTCTGCTATTATATTAACTTGAACATGTGTTTAGCAGAATAAATCCACGTCTGCTATTATAGTAACTTGGACATCTTGCATATATGTTGATTTGATTATTGTTGGTTGATTCCCTTTCATACCCGTTTATTATATAAATACCCGTGATATAGCTTAGATAAGTTAAACTCAGTTAAATAAGAATCATTGTGATTACTATGCCTCTTCTGGTTTTGTGAAATCAAATATTTCATTTTATCGTTTGGTAAAGGTTTCAAGTTAAGTAATGGTTTTATTAACAATGTTTTTGAAGTTATACTTTTTAAATGATTGTTTAAAATCTTGTTTTTTAATATGGTTTAAAGAAAATTTGATGAAGTATATTTTTAAATAATAACTTGTTTTTTAAAAATGTTTCAAATAATCGTTTTGTTTATCAAAAGGAACTTTATTAAATGAGATTTATTCAAGATTTTTGTTTTAAATAAGGAATATTTATAAGAAGTTTTATAAATAATTTTGGATATTTATGAAAAAAGTTTTGTAAGCAAATTTATAGATTTATAGAATTGTACGAATGGTTTTGATATTTATAAAAGAGTTTTGTAAATTAACTTGGAGTTATAAATGGGTTTGGAATTTAATTAAAGGATAATTCATAAGATATTTATTAAAAAGATTTATCGAAGTAAACTATAAAAGAATTTAAGATTTGGATTTCTTCTAACTGACCTTTTAAATTTTGGTGGTATGGACATTCGCTCCACACTTAACACTGAAAGAACATTGTTTGAGGTTATCTTTACTTTCAATTTAAATAACATTGTTTGATCCTTTTAATATGATTTTGTAATATGAAATCTTTCACAAATGTTCTGTGAATATAGTTATGTTAGTGAGATAAGTATATGAATGTCTTGATAAACGTTTTGAAAAGAAATTTAATAAATAAAGATTCGTTTTGAGGCTTAGTGATTGATGTGGCTGTTATAATTTGATTTGATTTGATTAATTCTGTTCTTTAGAAGATTTTTTTAACGATTAATTAATTAATTTGATTTGAGTTTCTCATGTTTGTTTTACTAGGCTAACCCGGGTTTTGTTTTCCTATAATGCTATGCTCAGCTCGAGCGTATTTTCTAGATTTAGTTGGATTCTTTGCAGCTTTCAGGAGACAAGTTGGATTCTCCAAGGCATATTTGCGTATATTAAAAAATTTTCGCAATTTGATTGTTCTTAATGTATGTTGGTTGTATTTATCAATTGTAAGGACAGGCTGTTATAACTGTCCAGGCTGATAATAGGATAGTGTACTATGAGATTGTGTATAATAAAGATGATTTCTTTTTGTAAAGAATTGTTCATATTATATATATCACTCGTCACGTTTTATGAGATTATATTCTGTCTTTTCTTTCTTTACCACCAAATGATCTATCTTTAGGACACTTAAATGATCAGCACACGAATACCGAGGATGTATTAAGTGTCGTCTTTAGGTGTAAGTGTAACGATTCCAGTTGAAGTCAAAATTAAATTGGTAATTAAAATAAATTTTTGGATTAAATTGTGAATTAATTTGAAAATTTTCAAATTTAATAAGATATGTACTTGTTTATTTATATAAATAAATTTGTAATTTGAAATTTGAATTTGAAATTTTACAAATTAAATAATATATGTTATTTATTTATATATATGTATATAAATTGATTGTAAATAGAATTTAAATTTGAAAATCAAATAATATTTATTTTAAAATTGTATTGGATATGAAAACATTATAATTTACTATTAATAGAAATTTGTTTTCTAATTATAATATATATATATATATATATATTTGAAAGTTATATTTTGAATGTTTTTCAAAAGTTGTTTAAAGCTAAATTTTGTATTATCTAATATTCATATGTGTGTTTATTTATTAAAGTATAATTAGTTTTAAAATCATTTTTCTGTGAATTGATATAAGTATAAATATATAGATAAGAGAAAATATATATATAAATAAATATTAAAAACATAAGAATATATATATTTGATTTTAACAAATGTTAAAATGAATTTAAAAACGTATAAATATAAATACATGCATTATACATATGTAAATATTATGAAACATAAGGTAAATATAATATAAAATTTTAAAATATTTTATTACATGTAAAAGACATGTGTAAATATTTTAAACATGTGAATGAATGAATGTAAATTACATAACATAAGAATGAACAAGTGTTAATAATTCTAACATGCAAATTAACAAATGTCACTTGAATTCTTATGTTTATAAATAAATAATAAAAGAAAATCAAAACCATATATATACATTCCTCTAAGCCCTTTCTCATTTTTCTTTCTCAAAAACTTTCAAACTAAAGAAAATATGAAAGCAAACTACATACCAGTAGAAAAAAGAAAGAAAAAAAATCAAAACAAATTAAACATCAAGCAACTCCTTCAATTACCTTAATCAAACAAAACAAGTTCAAAGCATTTGAACCTGAAACAATCAAACGTGGAAAACAAAAGTAATCAAACAATCTTCAACCAGAGAAAGCAATGAATCAGACCATCTCAAACAATAGATTCAACTCAGATTTAATCAAAAAAAGTCCAGATCAGTTCAAATATCAATTACCAGATCAAAACACTTCCAGTTTTCAAATTTAAAACCAAGTTCCAGATTAAAACCAGAACCTATGTCCTCTGTTCAAACCAAAACTAGGTGAGCAAACTATTCCTTTTAAACCCTTAATATGTTTTAATATTCTGATGTTTATGAGTAAACATTTATTTAAAAAAAAGGGTTTTAGATCTGAGATTAAATTTGATTACATGAAATGAATATCTTGTTGTTGGCATGAATGTTGGATTGGAATGTATGTATACATATGAAATGTCTGTGTATATGTCTGATGTTTACTTCTCTGTTGTATTTACGGAGACCATGACAAAAATTCATTTCTTCCAAATGAATTGATTTTAGACCATGATGTTTAAAAGAAAAAGGACTATAACATGATAATGTAAATTTTAAAAATAATGACAGGAATCTATATTAAGTTTTTATCTCAAAAATTTATAAATAACAGAGAAAATCAAAAATGGGTTTAAAATCAATCATGATATTTTCAACTTTTGATTATAGGATCTGATGCATGTACGAAAATGATGAATTTAGACACTAATATCATGATTTTTAGGTGAGTAATAAGTGAGATAACTCGAGATGATCGATTTGGGTATTTTCGTTGATTGCAGATGATCGGCGGTGAGGTGGGTGTCGGGGTTAGGTCTGGAGATGCCGGGGTGTTGACGATCTTTGGAAAAATGGCCAGGTGATTTATCGAGGGCCATGGTGGCCAGGGGAAGGCGAAGTAGGGTTTATACCCGGTTTTGTCGCCGTGGTGTTCGAAGCGAATGTGCCGACATGAAGGTGCCGGAGCTGATTGTCATAGGGGAAATGGTTTGTCGGAGCGAGAAGCGGCTTTGGGTTGGTTGGCGTGAGAATTGGTGGTCGGAGGCGACCGCTGTGGTGGGTTTTCGTCGATCTTTTGGGTTCCTGGAGTTGATTGCTTGGCTCGAACTCGTCTTCCTCGTGAAACTGTCGAAACTGGAAGCCAGGTAGGTCGACGAGATGATCATCGATATATGGGTAGTCTCAGCAAGGGGTCGGAGTTGACCGGAACGAGGTGCACATGTACGCGTGCACGTTAGTTACTGGTGAAGTTTGAAGTTAGAAGGATGATGAGTTTCTCAGTGTTGAGCTCGTGAGGATTGAGGTTCGACTCAAAGTATATAGGAACGGGGATGCCTCGTGTTTTTCTCAGGGAAGAGTCGTGATAGGCTCGGGTTTTTTTTAATTTGTAATCTAGTTTCAAGAATTCTATGGAAATCAAGTTCAGATTTTATTAAAAACAAAGAAATTCAAGCTTAAAGAAGAAGGAGAAAAATTTAAAGGCAAACGAAAACAAGTTTCAAAGTTAAAAGTAATTATTAACTTCCAAAGTGAAGTGTTTAAGTAAGTTTTAGGTATTTAAAATTATTATATGATTTGTTTTAAGAAAAATGTTTATCCAGGTTTAAGGTGTATTTAAATGAATGAAATTTCAACGAAGATAAACCAAGTTTCTAAAATAAATTATTTGAATAAGGTTTTGAACAAGTTTTTAATTTTAAAATCAAATGTTTTAAATTTGTCTTATTCAAAATAATTAATTCCTAATTGTCTCTCAAATAAAGTTTAATGATACAATGAAGTATTTAAATTTAAATAAAGAATTTATCTTCTTTAATTGAGATTGTGATTAATGAAGAGTAATTAATTAGTAAAATAAATTGAAAGTCAATCACTTATTGTAATTAAGGATAATTGCTTAATGAAGTAATTCGTGGATAGTTAATGATTGTAATCAATATAAAGATCATTAACTAGTGATTATGTGATGATAAATTGATGTAATTAATTTAAGTTAGTTAATTAAGGATAATCACTTATGGAAGTGATTAAGTAAATTGCTTAATGTAAATTACTAATTATAATAATTTTTGTAAGTGATTAATGAATAATTTCTAAATTTAATTTATTAAAGGAAAATTACTTAAGGGGAGTAATTAGGGGATGATTACTTAATGGAAGTAATTAAGATTTAATTACTCAGTGTAATTAATCAAAGAATGATTAAATAATTAAGGGTTGATTATTTAATGATTAAAGGTTGATTGATTTATTAATTAAGGTTGATTAATTATTGATTAAAGGTTAATTAATTTATTATTAAAGGTTAATTAATAAATGATTAAAAGATAATTAATTAAAATGGTTTGTAACTAATATTAATTAATTAACCAGGATTAGTAATTTATTCATAAGCAATTAATTTGGTTTAAATTAATCAGGTGATTAATTGATCTTACTTAAGGATGTTTGGATTGTATGGAATGCTTTGAATTGATTGTTATCTCTGATATGTAATATTCTGTGATATAAATTATTTGAATTGAGCTGTGTGTAAATTATTTATCTGCGTTGAATTTATATATTTATTTGTGAATCTATGAATGAAGATAAGCGTTATAAGATTTACCGCTGATCAATATTGTTGTGTTTGGATTGTGATGATTGATGACATTGTACTGTTTTGTAAAACCCCTGGACTACACCACAAACATACAAATATGGATTTCATGGAAAATCGGCTAAGTCATGGGGTTTTGGAATTTAAAATGATTTAAAAGTTGAATTTTGAATCCAAAATGGTTTGGAGATGATTTGGGATAAATTTTTAAAATGGGAATCTTGGAATTAAAAATTATTTTTGATATAATATGGTTTGTTAAAATAATTTGAATTTGAATTCAATATTTTGAAGTTGGTATACATATATATGTATGTTATTTGGAAACTATGGTTTATAGGAATTATACAAATTGTATAATGTATATACATGGGTTTTAAACCATTTTAAAAGCACTATTTTGGGAATTTAAATTTAACCCAAGTTTATATTTTAAAGGGCTATAACTTGTGCATATGTAATTGGATTTTTCCCTAAACAAAAACTCTTTGTTTTCAAAAGATAATTGCTTTCATATATCAAAGAACTTCCAGTTTTGTTGAAAAGATTTCAAGTTTGAAATGGAAATAGTTTTGAAAGCTATGAATGAATCTTTATTAAAGATTGGTGAACTTTGTTTTCAAATTGAAGAGGATTTTCAAGGGTGAATCTTTTATTTAAAAGACTAAAAGTGGAAATTTGTTTAAACCATTCAAAAAGAAAGGTTTTTGGGAAACAAGTGTTAAAAGTTGCGACTTAACTAACATCCCACTATATCCATATAGTTTAAAATTAAGCGCTCATTATTCAGTTTAGCCGGGAGATTACTTTATGTCATAATAACTCATTCTGAACAATGATAGATGAAATGGATAGTATTCGAAGACGGTGGTGAAGACCAGGTATTTTTGAAAGCGAAATGATTACATATCGAATGTCTCTGCACCGAATGGTCCCGGTATAGAGATTTGATCACCCTTTATGATGGGGAGTCTGGATGTGATTGGGGATTATCCGGATTTGCAAGGGCTTCTTTTGAAGTGCCTTCGGTTCTATTCGAACCCGGAACAGACTTATATGGACGTGTGTCTGACATTACACTTTGAGATGTAAAGCTGGTTTCTATCAAATACATTTCTATTTGGTAGCAGAGAATTTATTCTCTTAGCTTAACACCTTTCTCTGAGACGAACGACCTCAGAGATATGTACTTGATGGTTACTAGTGATATATTCCCAATTTGATAATGCGGCATACTAAGTGCTGCTGATCATTTGTTGATCGAAGCATGGCTTTTGTGAAAAGCGTAGCTTTGTGGACGAAACCTCGTCGAACCTCACAACTCGGAAATGGTCGAAACAGGAAGGATGCGGTAAGGTTATCGGGGGTCGCGCCCCTTAGGGTATGTCCATTTCCTTCTGGATAAAAGGTGGTATCATAGTATGGAGCCTAAATATTTAACCTATGTGGTTGTTGCTATTTGTTGGTGAATCCCGGGATAAAGGTTGGTGATGACCGGGGGGTGGCATACTCATGTCAGTAGTTACCTAATTACAGAGGTAACCCGGCCTTGTGTTGGCAGAGATCCGGTTAGGTTCTCGGGACGTCCCTCTAGAGGCGTACCCATGTGGTGTAGGAAGTTCCTTAGCCTGACCATTGTTGGAAATCCAATCATCCAATACGCACCCTGTACGGTTTTAGTTGTAGAACCTACCACCTCAGGGTACCTATAGAAGGCATAATATAATGGTACCTATGCTGGCTAAGATTAATATTATACTTTCGAAATGTTTTCTACACTATGCACTAATAATGATATCAAAAGCATTTTTCGCATATCAAGCATGTTTGACTATCATAAGGAGAAATCTCCCCCAAGTGTGCGATTGCATTGTGTGTGTGCCGGGAGGCCTTATGGTAGTTTCATTTTCCAAAAAGCATTGCGAATTTCTTTTAATTTATTTTGTTCAAAGATAAACTATTTTTGTTTGCTCACACCAGTCTCATAACTGACCTAGAGTTCATTATTCCCTTTCTAAACTCTGGGTGTTCATAATTTTCCATACGGACAGCCTAAAGTCAGGTAGTCAAATAATCAAATAGAACGTTTATTAAGCAAGTTCAGGATACGATTGTATGCCACGGCGGGGCTGGATGGTTGAAAAGCCTACCAATCGAGAGTGGTCGATGTCGATGGTTGAAAAGCCTAGACCGTGAGATTTGGTATCAGAGCTGAAGGTTGAATAAGAACTTTAGCTTTGGCGTAAAACACATTAGGTGACTCATTAGAGATAGGGTTACAAAAGCCCTAGAATGAGTATCCCTAAGATATCTTGTCCGTATACCTCAGTAAATTCTCTTACTATCCACTGATAGTGAGTATGAGTAAAAGAAGAGGATGAGGTAGGGGACAGGGGAATACCACTACAAATGGTCAATACCCTGCAACAACGGAAACAACTTTCTCTATCAATCTCTTTGATCATAGTTCACTTTCAATTCTTTGATGGCTTCGTGGCAGCTACAAGAAGGAGCTTTGATGTGGTGGTGGCCCTGCGAATCCTGTAGATAAGTTCCTATTTCGTATTCTCTTCACCGGTTTCCATCATATTTTTGTTTTAACTTTAATGAATTTGAAATTTTATTTGAAATAAATTGGTTAATAAAATATGAAGCATAATTAAATTGTATTTGTTTGTCTATTCTTTTGGTTCCCGATATATTCTATGAATGGTTGGTTATCTCTTCGGACTAACCAATGCCCCTGCATATCTTGTAGATTTGATGACCCGAGTATCTTGTGTAGTATTGAATGAGTTCGTTCTCATAATTATTGATGATATTTTGATTTGGTAAGCCAAATGCAGAATAAATATTCAGTTTGATCTGGTAAAACATTCTCCGTCTATTCTTTGTTGTCTCTCCGTCTAGCAAATCTCAGGGACTAAATTTTCTTAAAGGGGGAATCTGTAACGATCCCGGTTTGAGTCAAAATAAAATTGGTAATTAAAATAGATTTTTGAATTAAATTACGAATTAATTTGAAAATTTTCAAATTTAATAAGATATGTGCTTCTTTATTTACATAAATAAATTTGTAATTTGGAATTTGAATTTGAAATTTTACAAATTAAATAATATATGTTATTCATTTATATATATTTATATAAATTGATTGTAAATATAATTTAAATTTTAAAATCAAATAATACTTATTTTAAAATTATATTGGATTTTAAAACATTATAATTTAATATTAATAGAAATTTGTTTTCTAATTGTAATATATATATATTTGAAAGTTATATTTTGAATGTTAAGTTATTTAAAGCTAAATTTTGTATTACTAATATACATATGTGTGTTTATTTATTAAAGTATAATTAGTTTTAAAATCATTTTTCTTTGAATTAATATAAGTATAAATATATAGATAAGAGAAAAAATATATATAAATAAATATTAGAAACATAAGAAATATATATATATATATATATTTGATTTTAACAAATGTTAAAATGAGTTTAAAAACATAGGAATATAAATACATGCATTATACATATGTAAATATTATAAAACATAAGGTAAATATAATATAAAAAATCATTTAATTACATGTAAAAGACATGTGTAAATATTTTAAACATGTCAATGAACAAATATAAATTATATAACATAAGAATGAACAAGTGTTAATAATTCTAACATGCAAATTAACAAATGTCACTTAAATTCTTATGTTTATAAATAAATAATAAAAGAAAATCAAAACCATATATACATTCCTCTACCCCTTTCTCATTTTTCGTTCTCAAAAACTTTCAAACTAATTAAAATCAGAAAGCAAACTACAGGCCAGTAGAAAAAAGAAAAAAATCAAAAACAGTTAATCATTAAGAAACTCCTACAATTACCTAATTCAAGCAAAACAAGTTCAAAGCATTTGAACCTTAAACAATCAAACCTAGAAAACAAAAGCAATCAAACAATCTTCAACCAGAGCAAGCAATGAATCAGACCATCTCAAACAAATAGATTCAACTCAGATTCAATCAAAAACAAAGTCCAGATCAGTTTAAATATCAATTACCAGATCAAAACACTTCCAGTTTTAAGATTTAAAAACGAAGTTCCATATTAAAAACAGAGCTTGTGTTCTCTGTTCAAACCAAAACTAGGTGACCAAACTATTCCTTTTAAACCCTTAACATGTTTTAATATTCTAATGATTGTGAGTAAACATATATTTTAAAAAAATAGTTTTAGATCCAAGGTTAAATTTTGATTACATGAAATGAAAATCTTGTTGTTGGCATGAATGTTGGATTGGAATGTATGTATACATATGAAATGTCTATGTATATGTCTAGTGTTTACTTCTCTGTTGTTTTTACAGAGACTACTTCCTCGGCAAAAATTCATTTCTTCCAAATGAATTGATTTTAGACCATGATGTTTAAAAGAAAAGAACTGTAACATGATAATGTAAATTTTAAAAATAATGATAGAAATTTGTATTAAGTTTTTATCTCGAAAATTTATAAATAACAGAGAAAATCAAAAATGGCTTAAAAATCGATCATGATATTTTCACCTTTTGATTATAGGATCTGATGCGTGTAGGAAAATGATGAATTTAGACATTAGTATCATGATTTTTATGTGAGTAATAAGTGAGATAACTCGAGATGATCGATTTGGGTATTTTCGTTGATTGCCGATGATCGGCGGTGAGGTGGGTGTCGGGGTTAGGTCTGGAGGTGGTCGGAATGTTGAGGATCTCTGGAAAAATGGCCAAATGATTTATCGATGGTCGTGGTGCCCAGGGGAGGACGAAGTAGGGTTTTAAACCCGGTTTTGTCGTCGTGGTGTTCGAAGCGAATGTGCCGCAATGAAGGTGCCGGAGCTGATCACGATAGAGGGAAATGGTTCGTTGGAGCGAGAAGCGGCTTTGGGTTGTTTGGCATGAGAATCGGTGGTCAGAGGCGACGGCTATGGTGGGTTTTCGTCGATCTTTTGGGTTCCTAGAGTTGATTGCTTGGCTTGAATTCGTCTTCCTCGTGAATTCATCATAATTGGAAGCCGGGTAGGTCGGCGAGACGATCGTCGATATGTGGGTAGTCTCGGCAAAGGGTCAGAGTTGACCAGAGTGACGTGCACGTGCACGCATGCACGTTAGTTACCGGTGAAGTCTGAGATTAGAAGGATGATGAGTTTCTCGGTGTTGAGCTCGTGAGGATTGAACTTCAATTCGAAGTATATAAGAATGGGGGTGCCTCGTGTTTTGCTCGGGGAAGAGTCGTGGTAGGCTCGGGTTTGTTTTTTATCTGTAATTTGGTTTCAAGAATTCTAAGGAAATCAAGTTCAGATTTTATTAAAAACAAAGAAATTCAAGTTTCAAGCTTAAAGAAGAAAGAGAAAATTATAAGGGCAAAAGAAAACAAGTTTCAAAATTAAAAGTAATTATCAACTTCCAAAGTGAAGTGTTTAAGTAAGTTTTAGGTATTTAAAATTATTATATGGTTTGTTTCAATAAAAATGTTTATCCAGGTTTAAGGTGTATTTAAATGAATGAATTTTCAAGGAAGATAAACCAAGTTTCTAAAATAAATTATTTGAACAAGGTTTTGAACAAGTTTTGAATTTTAAAATCAAATGTTTTAAATTTATCTTGTTCAAAATAATTAATTCCTAATTGTTTCTCAAATAAAGTTTAATGATACAAAGAAGTAATTAAATTTAAATAAAGAATTTATCTTCTTTTAATTAAGATTGTGATTAATGAAGAGTAATTAATTAGTGAAATAAATTGAAAGTTAATCACTTATTGTAATTAAAGATGATTACTTAATGAAGTAATTAGTGGATAGTTAATGATTGTAATTAATACAAAGATCATTAACTAGTGATTATGTGATGATAAATTGATGTAATTAATTTAAATTAATTAATAAGGATAATCACTTATGGAAGTGATTAAGTAAATTGCTTAATGTAAATTACTAAGTATAATGATTTTTGTAAGTGATTAATGAACAATTACTAAATGTAATTTTTAAAGGGAAATTACTTAAGGGAAGTAATTAGAGGATGATTACTTAATGGAAGTAATTAAGATTTAATTACTTAGTGTAATTAATTAAAGAATAATTAAATAATTAAGGGTTAATTATATAATGATTGAAGGTTGATTGATTTATTAATTAAGGTTGAATAATTAATGATTAAAGGTTAATTAATTTATTATTAAAGGTTAATTAATAAATGATTAAAAGATAATTAATTAAAATTGTTTGTAATTAATTAATATTAATTAATCAGGATTAGTAATTTATTCATAAGTAATTAATCTGGTTTAAATTAATCAGGTGATTAATTGATCTTACTTAAGCATGTTTGGATTGTATGGAATGCTTTGAATTGATTGTTATCTCTGATCTATAATATTCTGTGATATAAATTGTTTGAATTGAGCTGTGTGTAAATTATTTATCTGTGAATCTATGAATGAAGATAAGCGTTATAGGATTATACCGCTTATCAATATTGTTGTGTTTGGATTGTGATGATTGATGATATTGTACTGTTGTGTAAAACCCCTGGACTACACCACACACACAAATATGGATTTCACAGGAAATCAGTTAAGTCATAGGTTTTTGAATTTAAAAGTTGAATTTTGAATCCAAAATGGTTTGGAGGTGATTTGGGTTAAACTTTTGAAAAAGGGAATTTTGGAATTAAAAATTATTTTTGATATAATATGGTTTGTTAAAATAATTTGAATTTGAATTCAAGATTTTGAAGTTGGTATACATATATATGTATGTTATTTGGAAACTATGGTTCAAAGGGATTATACAAATTGTATAATGTACACACATTGGTTTTAAACCATTTTAAAAGCACTATTTTAGGGATTTAAATTTATCCCAAGTTTATATTTTAAAGGGCTATAACTTGTGCATATGTAATCGGATTTTTCTCGAAACAAAAACTCTTTATTTTCAGAAGATAATTGCTTTCATATATGAAAGAACTTCCAGTTTTGTTGAAAAGATTTCAAGTTTGAAATGTAAATAGTTTTGAAAGCTATGAATGAATATTTGTTAAAGATTGGTGAACTTTGTTTTCAAATTGAAGAGGATCTTCAAGGGTGAATCTTTTATTTAAAAGATTAAAAGTGGAAATCTGTTTAAACCATTCAAAAGAAAGATTTTTGGGAAACAAGTGTTAAAAGTTGTGACTTAAATAAGATCCCACTATATCCATATGGTTTTAAAATTAAGCGCTCATTTTTCGGTTTAGCCGGGAGAGGACTTTATGTCATATAACCCATTCCGAATAATGATACGACGAAATGGATAGTATTTGAAGACGGTGGTGAAGACCTAGTATTTTCCAAAGAGAAAGGATTACCTGTCGAATGTCTCCGCATCAAATGGCCCTGGTATAGAGAGTTGATCACCCTTCGTGATGGGGAGTCCGGACGTGATTAGGGATTATCCGGATTTGCAAGGGCTTTTTTGAAGTGCTTTCAATTCTGTTCGTACCTGGAACAAACTTGTCTGGACGTATGTCTGACGTTACATTTGAGATGTAAAGTTGGTTGCTATCAAATACATTTTCTGTTTGGTGGTGGAGAATTTATTCTCTTAGCTTAACACCTTTCTCTGAGACGAACGAGCTCAGAGATATGTAGTTGATGGTTACTAGTGATATATTCCCAATTTGATAATGCGGCATACTAAGTGCTGCTGATCATTTGTTGATCGAAGCATGGCTTTTGTGAAAAGCGTAGCTTTGTGGACGAAACCTCGTCGAACCTCACAACTCGGAAATGGTCGAAACAGGAAGGATGCGGCAAGGTTATTGGGGGTCGCGCCCCTTAGAGTATGTCCATTTTCTTCTGGATAAAAGGTGGTATTATGGTATGGAGCCTAAATATTTAACCTATGTGGTTGTTGTTGTTATTTGGTGAATCTAGGGATAAAGGTCGGTAACGACCGAGAAGTGACATACTCGTGTCAGTAGTTACGTAGTTACAGAGGTAACCCGGCCCAGTGTTGGCAGAGATCCGGTTAGGTTCTCGAGGCGTCCCTCCAGAGGCGTACCCATGTGGTGTAGGAAGTTTCTTAGCCTGACCATTGTTGGAAATCCAATCATCCAATACGCGCCATGTAAGGTTTTAGTTGTAGAACCTGCCACCTCAGGTGGTAGCTATAGCAGGCATAATATAATGGTACCTATGCTGGCCAAGATTAATATTATACTTTCAAAATGTTTTCTACACTATGCACTAATAATAATATCAAAAGGATTTTCGCGTATCAAGCATGTTTGACTATCATAAGGAGAAATCTCACCCAAGTGTGTGATTGCATTGTGTGTGTGCCGGAAGGCCTTATGGTAGTTTCATTTTCCAAAAAGCATTGCGAATTTCTTTTAATTTCTTTTGTTCAAAGATAAACTATTTTGTTTTCTCACACCAGTCCCATCACTGACCTAGAGTTTATTGTTCCCTTTCTAAACACTGGGTGCCCATAATTTTTCACACGGGCAGCCTAGAGTCAGGTAGTCAAATTGTAGATATAAATTCGGTATCCTTGAAGTCTTTGGATTCAGGATCGCATTATGTTTCACTTCAACCAGATTTGCTTAAGTCAACATGATGGTGGTTTGATCTTCTTGGTTTGGCATCTTTGGAGTCTTTGGAATTTGGCAATGAAGATTCATATATTAGATTATCCTCTAGAGAACCATTTGGTGTTGTCTTTCTACTGCTGTTCTTTCCACTATTGTATATCTTTTGGCTCTGATATTGATATTCAAATTGTATCATTGTTGTATCGAATATTATGTATCAATAAAGTTACTCATTTCTATTTTCGCTGTGTTATACTTAATGTGTTATAAGCTCCGGTGTGAATCGAATTTCAACCTTTGAATTTGCGGCATTCGAATACGAGTGAAGTATGGATGTCGATTTTCAAACGCTGGATTTCGGATCGTGACAGTAAAAAAGGCAGATCGTTACACCGTGGGATACTGACCTTTAGGAAAACTTAACAAACCATAGGTCCGTATACGATGAATAACTCTTTATCAGTTGTGTCACATACAACTCCTAACCTTTGGTACCTTGTCCTTTTCCCGCCTTTACCTTGAGGAAAGCACAACAAGCAAACTGGGACTATTCACTCGGACCTATCATTTCACGACCGCCTAAGTATAATGCATGTACCTTGAGGAAGGATCAACAAAAATACGTGCATTTATCTTACCTCATCTATTCAATAATTAATAATACTACACATAACATCTATAGCTTAAGAAAAGCTCAACAATTAAAGAGTATGCAAGCAATATATAATATATAAATGGCAGAGGACAACTTTATATTAAAGGTTCATAATCTTCAATATATTATATTGAGTGATATCGACTTCTGCAAAAATGTACTTCTTATGAAATACTCTCATGATTCATGTGCCGAACACATCGAAAATCATAATATACATACATATACTTATGTATTTATTCCTCAAGTCTATTTAGGGTTTCTTTAATGTTCCACCTTTAATTTATACGTTCATATCATATAAATTTTACTATTATATAGCTTTTATATTTCATATTACTTATATAATAGTCTTATGTACAATATTTTATTAATTAAATCTTATTTAATTAATTTTAATTAATTAACTTTTTAATTTATTTTAAATTAGTATTCTAGTACAACTTTTATATTGGACATATCTAACCTTCATAGCGTAACACATATCTCATGTATATGCGCATTTTTTACTTAATTAATTAACCTTTAATTAATTTATTTAATTAAACAATTTTATTTAAATTATATCAATTTCAAAAAAAATCTTATGTACATGTATACTATGTTATCTTAAACACTTCAAAATAACATAACATATATCAACATATATAATACACGCATATAAGTATTAATTAATGAACTCATTTAATTTATCTATTTCATTAATCTTATTAATAAATTTTAAATTTATAAATTAATATTTAAATGGTTTCAAACATTTTGAAATTTTCATGACATATTCAAACATTCTGAAATTTTATGTTATATTATAATTTTTTATAATAAACATATTTTTATTTTAAATTTAAATTTAAAGTTAGAAAACTAATTTTAATTTTCAAAACTATTTTGAAAATTAGCCCAAGGCTCAATTCAAATTGGATCCTTTCTATCAGGGGCAGCCTTTAGGCTCACTTTACCTTTTAGGCCAGGTAGGTAAACAGGTAGGACAGGGTACTTAATAACCCAATTCCAATCTTAGATATCAACTTTTTAGACATCATACTAAGTGTTCAAGCTTAATTAGTTAGCCTTAACATGGCTCATTTAGACCGCATAGGCTATTAGGCTCTGATATCATTGAAGGAACTTGTAACGACCCGTAATTTCGCTACTTCGAAAATGAGAGATTTTGTTTATTTTAAATTTAAAACAATTTAAAAAATAAATAAATATGTCATATATAATAAATAATAATAGAGAAACTATTTTTTCTTATAATTAATAATTAAAAAGTATAAATTTGGAGTTTTGAACAAATCAGCAAAAGTTATGTTTTGTTAAAAATAATTAAAAGCTTAAATAAATGGATTTAAATATTTATTTGAAAAGATAAATATTATTTAAAAACATTTAATTAATATTATGAAAGTATATTAAAATATTTAAAAGTATGTTAATAATCGTTTTATAAAAATAACCAATTTTTGTTGCATCTTGTCAGTTTTACATACACTAAAATTAGAGATTTTGATACTATTTAAATATGATTTCAAAATATAAAGTGACATGTTTTAATTTATTTAAAAGAAGTAGAAAATTTAATTTTTAAGTTTAGTTAACCTGAATATATAGTTTAACAAAAACGTCAAATTCAGACTGTAAAATATGTCAACAAAAACACCATTTTCAACCAAAACAAATTGTCTCTACATTATTGCAACTTGGATAGTATCATGTAAACATATTAACAAAGTTATAAAAATCTCTCTTATATTAAGAAAAGATTAATTATGAAAAAGGATTAATTAAGTAAAGTAAAGCATAAAATGACAAAAGGAGTTTACTTTTATAAAATCTAACCAAATCTCTTTATTTAAATCTCGGTTTTTACTACAAACATCATCATTACACTCATTTCCATCACCATAAATGCATAAGTCTTATCCTACATGGAAAAATAGCAAAAGAGTATTTATGTAATTTAAATAGTAAAGAAAAAAGACAAAATCATTACTTAAGGACTTAAGTTCACGTCCAACCTTCTCTTTCCATTAATACACATCCTTTCTCATCTTGAAAAAAGTGTTTAATTATGGTTTAAAAGTCAAAAAAGTAGAGAAGGGAATTATAGTCATTTGACAATAAACAACATGTATTAATAAGCATGCACACCTTTCATTTTTGCACACTTCATTCTCTACCTTTCTTCTTCACTCTCTTTATCTTCTTCTTCCTCCATTTCCATGGCTTCCCACCTCTCCATTCTCTTCCACCATCTCCACCAAGCTCCACCACAACCTAAACCTACATCAACTCGGCCACACCCTCCATAAACCCCACGACCAAGGCCATATCCACCAAGGTCGAGCCTCCCTACCCCTTTACCCACCTCCATCACCACGCACCCCCTTCAAAAATCACGCACCCAACCCCTACACGCCATACCCGAGCCCCTAGACCAACTACCCACCTCCTAACACTCGTACCCC
Organism: Allium cepa; assembly: GCA_030765085.1. NCBI lineage: Eukaryota > Viridiplantae > Streptophyta > Magnoliopsida > Asparagales > Amaryllidaceae > Allium > Allium cepa. The sequence continues at coordinate 627,378,552 of CM060941.1, forward strand.
CTTCACACGCCCAAATACCCTCCTCCATAAATGCGTTCAAAGCCACACACCCTCCCATATAGCCCACGGCCAAAATTAAAAAAACAAAGAAAAAAAGAGTGAAAAGGGTGAAAAGAAAACGGAAAGGAAAAAGAGAGAGAAGGAAAGGAAATGGTAAAATTCGAGACGTTTGGAAATAGCACATTAGCTCGAGAAACGCGTATCTCACATAAAAGTTTGACGGAGTGGAAATGAAGGTGAGAAAATTCTCGCCTCTTTTAAAAGACCGTATTTTGGTTTTGTAATAATAATCATCTTATTACATATGCAAGTATATAACCCTTTGAAATGTTCTTATAGATGTTTGGATATGTTTGTGTTATGTTTGAATAGTCACAAATGTTTATGGTTGTAATTATTTATCATATTAGTTTGTGTATGGACCATAATTGTGTTAGTGATAAATGTTAAACTTGGTTATGCTCATTTTGATTAAGTATTCCCTTTGTTAAAGACCCAATTTTGGTGATATGAGATACTTTGAAAAATAAGTCTATTTTCAATTGGAATTAAAATTAAAGTAGAAATGAAAGAGAATTTTAAATTTGAAGTGAAACATGATTTGAAAAGGATAGTTAAAGTGAAATTGAAATTGCGATGAATAGTAAAATTGAAATTGAAATCGATTTCGAAAATTGAAAGTGAAATTAAGGTTGAAATTTAAGTTTAAATTGAAATTAAATTTGAAATATAAGTTTCAATTAAGTTTAATTAGAAGTTAGAATTGAAATTGGATTGAAACTGTAATTTAAAATTTAATATTAAAATAATAGGAATAAAATAATATTATAATATGGAAATGGTGAAATAAAATTTTTAATGCTTTCAAATGTGGAAATATTGATATAAAAGGATTTGCAATGATTTTATAAGTGATAAAATTCAATTCGAATAGATTATTTCAAACATAGAAAAATAAGTTAAAACTAGGTGCGTTGCGCAACGGTAATTCGCGATTTCATGCCGAAAAGTTCAAATGTATAGAGTGGAATATAGCTCAGAATTCTTCAAGATAAGAAAATTTTGTACTATTATATCTATATCTTCTAATCGAAGAAATAAAATAAAATTTTCGCTGAGTAGATTTTGAATTAATTCCAAATCAATTTTATAGGAAAATCGTGCTAATACAATTAAGCAATCATAACCGGAGATCTATTTAAATGGACGTTTTTAATTATGGAAAAATTTGGAATAAATTTGATATATCTATTTAAATATTTTAAAAGAGATTTGAAATGGAAAATATGAAATACCAAATGTTTTAAAAAAAAATTAAATCAAATTAGCTTATATAGCACTTTCCATAGCACTTTTATGCTGCGAATTCTATAACTTTTTGAACACGAGTTTAAACATGACGATTTTTCCTAGAATCAATTGTGAATGTTTTTAAAAAGAATAATCAAGTGTTTTAAAAGAGAATTTATAATTTTTAAAATCAATTCCAAAATAAAGTTGATACTGAGTATGTGGAAACGACTAGTACGTTTGTCCAACTTGTGAGATCTCGAAAGATAAAACAAGGTGCTTAACTAAGGTTGGGGGTGGAGAAACCAGTGCTCTGAACTTACCTGGCCTCTGTTTTCTCTTTTAGGCGAGTGGTGGAACAGATTGAAGGGAACGCCCGGATGCTCAAAAAAGATCGTATTAAGTTTCCAAAATAAAAGAAGATTGATATTATCCAAAATTTAAGCAATCTCCAAACTGGATGGTTCCTATGATCCTATTTACTCAAAAATGTTTGCTAAAATTGATTTAGGGTTTATCGTAAAGGGTGTCTTAAATAACGTTGTTTTTGACCCACCTAAAAGTTAAGGAAATTAGATCGAGAGTTAAGTGAGAAAAATTGAGATATTATCCAAAGCAAAAGAATGAATTACATAGAATTATTATAAGACAAAAGAAAGAGATTTCGAAATCATCCGAAAAGAATTAAAGTGAAAAGAGACTTAATGATCCTATATGCTCATATTCACTTTTATCGATAATTGGATTTTGAAGGAACCGGGGTCGGATTTGGGTGATTCCTATCTGAAAACCACTTCGAACCAGTTTACGTGTTCGAAGAATGAAGATGTTGGAAGATGGAGATATTGAGACGAATAATGATGAAGGACTACTTGTTGATTAATTGGGGATAAACTCCCAATTCACTATATTGTAGCAGTGGTCTCTTTGTTATGAAAAACCTCAAAACTACAAGGGCTTCTCGCCTAGTAATGGCCGAGGAAAGTTCCTTCGGTTTTGTTCAGTCCCTGAACGAAATTCTATGGATGGCTGTCTGACCTTGCATTCTAAATCACAATTAGTGGTCTCTATAGATATTTATCAGTTGGTGGCGGAGAAGACACCTTCTCTTAGCTTAACACCCTTTCCCGAGACGTACGAGCTCAGAAAGTTATACGTTTGTAGAAATCAGTCGTGTGAATGTGGAATGGCAATGTGGAATTAAAAGTGAAAGAAGATGTGCTATGTGAAATGGTAATCGTTGCATCAAGCATCATCAACCGGAAATGATCGAAACAGAGTTAGATGCAGCAAGGCTAAGTGGGTCATTCTCAATTAGGGTATGATCATCCCCTTCTAGATATTTTTCTTCCCGCTATGACGTTCGGGATGTAAATTAATGTGATTTGTGTGCTCGGGCTCCCGGTTTAAAGGTCAGTAACGACCAGGGGATGACATATTCAATACTATCTAGCTATAGAGGTAGACCGGTCTTGTGTTGGTAGAGGAGCTTTATGACGGTTCCTCGGGACATCCATATAGAGGTGTACCCATCGGGAGGTAGTCCCTTCACCTGGTCATTTATATGGAAATCCATTCTCCAATAAAAGCCTGCGGTTTTGTTTGTATTGGCGTAATGAATAGCCTCGAAATGCTATATGGGTAACCATTTCAGATAAGATTAATAAGTTTATTTGCAAATGTTTTCAAGGAATGTCACTAGAAACAATATTAAATGTTTTGATATATAAATGTGTTTTAATTTATCATAAGGTAAAAACCCGTTCGTGTTTATGTGTGTGCGTGGTCTTATGAGATGCTCTTTCTTTTCAAAGGATTTTATTTAAAGGCTGATATATGACACTGTTATTTATTATTGAGTTTTTCTCACGCTGGTTTATCAAGCCTGATTCGGTATTTTCAATACTCGGGTCAGATCCGAATAGTTTCATGTTTAGTCGAAGATTGTTGGAATTTCCAGCGGAGAGCTGGAGATATTCATCTACGCATGGCATATTCTATTATCCGCTGCTGTCGGTTTGTCTTTGTTTGATGTTTGTCAGCAATTGTAAGGACAAATGTTTATAACTGTCCAAGCTGAACCTAGGCAGACTCTGATATATGTATTTTAAAAAAATTCCACTGTAAAGATATTTATTCAATATTATATGTTATTTCTTTCGTATGAGATTCTACTCTGTCTATTTTTCTTTATTATCCTTCATGTTCCATCTTTTCGTGCAATTGGGGTTGGTTGTGTGTGGTTTACTATCGATTCAAAGGGTACGGAAAAATGGACCATGATAGAACTGGATCAGCCGCAGTGGAAGAAATGGATAAATTTCAAAAAAGTTACCATTTTGGATCTTTAATGGGCCTATGAAGTCTAAATTTTATTTAGAACTTTGTCTAAAGTTTGTTTAAATAAAATCATGTATTTTATTTAAATAGTTAAAGGGAAATTTTTAAATAAATTTAATTTCAAATGTATAATGATCAAATACACCTAACATTTATTTATAAGAGTTATTACATAGGGAAGAAAACCTTTCATTTCTTCCCTTAAGACAAGTAATTAATTGAGAGCATAAATTGCATTAAATGAAGAGAGAAACCTTTCATTTTCTCTCTTTAATTTGAATTGATTGATTCATTAAATGTCATTAATTAATAATTCATTCATGGCATGAAATAGTACCATGTCCAAATGCATTCTAACTTTACAGATTGTGTACAAAGTTTTATTAAATTTTTACATTGTAGTTGCATCTGTAATATAGCAATTCGTGCAGGGAATAACATGCTTGTATGTAGATCCTGCAATTTACATCGCAATTGTAACAGCCCGCAAATCCGTACCCCTTGAGTCAACACTACTCTACACCAATCAACTCAAGTTGAACAGAAATACGAACCATTAGGGTTAACGAAGAAGAGGTAGAAGAAGAAAATAGAAAACAAATCAGAATCTAACCATCGCAGCGGAATAAAATATAATATATAATAAATGACCTTTACACACAAAAAATATCTGTTTATACATTACATCATCAGAGTACATCAATCATATAACACATAATTAGACAATAATCATAACCTGTCCTCACACAACTGAGTACACAGCTAACCAACACAGCGGAATAAATATAAACAAGTACGGAAGTACGTATCGTCATCCAGCTCGTCTCCTGAGCTCCACGGCATCATATCTTGTATTCTATAATACTCGGTCTGACTCGAGCATTATAGTTAAATAACACCCGAGTCAGTCAGGAATACCAGTGTGAGCAATCACACTCAAATTGATTATTAAAGTTTCAAAAATCCTTTGAAAACAAAAGCATCTCGTAAGACCACGCCATAAATAAACATGTCAGGTTTTTACCTTACGATAGTTAAAACACTTTTTATTAAAATTCTCTGATATTATAATAGGGTCTATATACAAATACTTATTAAAATAGACAAAATTGTTACATCTATTAAATTCAAGCTACTATCCACAGAGTGGGTAATACAAACAAAACTCGTAAAAAGCGCGTGGGGAGAATGGATTTCCAACTAATGACTAGGCACTAGAGTACCACCTGTCACGGTACCTGGTCTAGATTAGCATACCGAGGTTCACTCCCGACCCCCTGCAACATAAGACCGGGACTACCCCTTACTGGTTAATCCCGAGTAAGATCACCCCACGGTTGTGATCAACGACCGCGCCACTAAGCCGAAATAAAAGGGACATCTAGATAGGGATGACCTCACCCTGAAGTGGGTGCTACCCACCTAGCCTTACTGCATAACCCCTGATTTTCAGTCATTCCCGGTTGATGAGGCTTGAGACTAAGCGTTACATTTTAGATCGTCTAACTTAGAATGCTCATCGTTCACCTGACGATGTTCTGAAAGCATTCATCCATACAATTCCGTCCCGGGTTCGAACGGAACCGAAGGCACTATTCCTACTACATCCATTTTGGAAACATCCTCAGGATTAGTAGCGACTAGCCCTTGCACTTCACTGCTCCATCTCCGACTCCGAACTCGTTTTTCCACGAAAACGTAGAAACCGGATCGAAGTGGATTTTGAGAAATTAATCCTGATCCCGGTCTCTTCGAAACGATCAGCGCATTTGGCCAATATTGATAGTCGGTTATTTAACTATCAATTAACAGTCACAAACAACCATCAAATAATAAATAATTTCCCAAATTATTTATTGTTCTCAAAATATCTTCGCAAGATATATTTCCATTTTCAACCCTTTTGAAAACAGTTTCAAACTACCTTCCTCTTACAAAATAAATTTCCCAAATATATTCTATTTCCACTAAAATCACCAAGCACAAAACTTTAGATTTTTAAAATAATTTAAACACTTTATTGTAAAATATACTTTAACATTTAAATTTAGAATAAACTACTTTAATACTTTATTAAAAATATATACTATAAGAATATGAGGTTACTTCATAAATATAAAACTAGGTTTTCTCTTTTTAAAACAAAATACCAAGTCACCGTAAATAATTTCTACTACAAATAGATTTGAAAGATACTTACTTTAGAATTTAAATATTTAGAAATAATAAATTTTCTAAAGCATTCTTTTTAAAACAACATAACTTATATTTAAAAATTTACTTTGAAAACGTACTTGGCTATCCAGGGAAATATACTTCTCTTCACATCCCTTTAAAAATAAATCACTATTTATTTTTAAACAAATTTTCCATTTCTTTGAGGTTCCAACTTCAACCACTTAAATAAATTTTCAAATTGGTTTCCAATTTACTCCATTTTGAAATAAATTTCTTTACTTACTCAATTCATATCAAAATCCATTAATTATAGACTTTATTATTATTATTTTTGTTTAGGTTTTAAATCTTTTAACTGAAACATACCAATTTCAGATTTTTCCAAATTTCTTCTTTATTCTTTTCAATGATTTAAATCGTAAATTTAAAATAAATGCCTTATTCTTTTAAATAATAACACTGAAGTTTAAAATTCATTATCTTCTGTTTATTCAAAATTCCCTTTTTATATATGGAATTCATTTATCAGAATTTTGAAACCACTATTATTCTTATCCAGTTCATTCTCAATTTATTTAAATTCTCTATAATTATTTTCTTAAAAAATCATTCTTTTATTTTCTTTTTAAAAATCCAATTCTACATATTTTAATAACCCAGTGTACCGAAATATATTCAAGCAAACTATAGCATTCAATATTCCAATTATTAATAATATTCATCACAGACTATTGAATATTCATAACAGAGAATATTAAACAATGTAAATAATTTTGAGGAATCCAGTTGGATCCCTCCAACCTGTTTCCCTGCATCCACAAATGTTAGCACAATATAAAATATCAGTTCTACTTCGAGGTGGAATATCGCGGTATATGGGATTTAAATATAAAATCATCCGCTATTATGCGGCGCATAGGGTCTCATCCGCTACACAATGCGGGAAATCAATCATTCCAAGATATATTATATACTACTATATATAATATTGCACATTAAAAAATTCAATCAATCATCCAATTGTTTAAATTTAACCGTTTAAATTTAAATTATAACCAGATGAGTGAGATTAACTCACCTTTGATTTTGTTGTGCAACCCGATCCAACCCAGCTTGCTTCTTTTCAGATTTTGACCTTGTACAAACATTTATACAGCTTTATTAATATTTGAGATAATCGGACAAATCAATTACTATTTTATTGATTCTAATTTAACAAATAAGTTTCCTATAAAAATCCTTTAGGAACTTAAATAGCTTAGGTAAGTCAATTAAACAAATTAAATCTCTATAACAACTAGTTAAGTGAAAATATGAATATTTATTATTTTTATTTTTATATAAAAAAAATTCCTATTTAGATATTCCAAAATCTTGCCTACGTAAACTTCCCTGATTTCCTATTCATATTTTTGAAATAACTAGTGAGTTTAAAGATGTATATTTATTATTGGTTTTTTTTTCATTCTTCATTTTGAAATTATACATATATTATCTCAAAATCTTATACATATATAGTTATTAAATTAATCAAAACTTTAAATACTTAGCTGTTAATGTCCTGATAAGTGAAATAGTAATCAACCATTCAGTGGTAAGTTTAAACCTAAGTAATATTTGGATTAAGCTGTTCAGAATTAACTACCTCAACTCGAACAGGAATTCACAATCACTGAGCCTCTGCTCGAAATCCAAATCGTGCATTTTGCCGAGCCTATCCCACTGCGTCGAAGCCTCCATCACCACGTCCTGCTCCTTGCCTTTGTCCACGTCATGACACCTACCCATCGAACTCGCCACATTCCAGATTGCGATCCCCAAATCGCGATGCTTCCAAACCCTAGCTCACTGGTTCGGGTCGCACGACATCTCAATGTCGCTCCTCATTCCACCTCTCCGCCAACAGACAGCATAGGCGAACATGGCCCCATCCGCGCACCGCCATCGCGACCTCCCTCTCTGCCACACGCTGATCGATGCTGCAAGGATCACCTCGTGTGATGATTTATTTATTTATATATATATATATATATATATATATAATTTCGGGTACGAATGAATTCATATGAAGAAGGAAAAAGGGGAAATGGAGTTTTTCGATTTCGTGAAATTGGATGGGGGAAAAGAATATGATTTCGATTTCTGAATGAATTAATGAGAAAAAGCTTGGCCGTTATTTTGTTTTGAACGAGGAAAGAGAGGTTTTGGGTTTGTTTTTTGCTGAACGAAGAAAATATCTATTATTTTTAATTATTTAATCAAGCGAAGAGGTCTATGAGAGAAGCTAAGGAAACGTATTCACTTCGACTTGCAGTGAGGCGGCTATGACTTTGACCCTGATGTGAAATTCAGACTAGTCAAAATATCATATTCAAATTTTAAATTTAAATTTTAGATCGACTTGAAGTAGCAACTTAAAATTTTGACTTCCTATTGAGGCATGCCGCTTGGCGTTCATAATGTTATACCCCTATTTCGAGCGCAATGGAAAAGGTTTCGATATAAATTTTAGCACGTTAACTTACCGTGTGCTCACACAACAACTCCATATGCTATGAAAATCAAAATCCGATAATAATGTAGTATTACGGATCCAATGGAATTGGTTTCGTCGAATTCCGAGACTGTGCCTCGGAAGGCTATTTTTAAACGTCAATTTAAACGATAAAATTTCAAAACTGGACAAACCAGAGTTAAATTCAATTTTTAAACTTTTATTACCCTCAGCACTATCGATATAAATTTACAAGCCTTTAAATTATTTTTAACAGGCTTAAAACTCCATATTCAACATTTTACTCAATTTCAAATTATTAACTTAAAAACTTTAATTATCAAATAAATAGTGATATTTGAATTCAAGTTAAAAATTAACTTTTAAATATTTAAAATCAATTAAATATTCCGATTTTAAATGCTCAAAAATTCCGGGTCGTCACATTCCTCCTCCCTTAAAAGAATTTCGTCCCCGAAATTACTAATTAGGAAGAATGGTCCACTACCCGTTTACTTTTTCCCAAAACCAAACAATTCTCAAAATAATATTTTTATTAAAGACCCACTAACCCCTTTTTTTCCTAGCTTTTCAAACTTTACCATAGTTCCCAAACAACTTTACTTATTCAACCCTTCAAGTATAATTCAAAACCAAGTTTTAAATTTTCAAAATTTCTCAAAAATTTTCTAACTCCCTAAATTTTTGAAAATTTTTGCCAGCGTCTCCTTTGCGCAGCTAGCTCGGTACAACTACAAAATGCCTCTACGGGCTCCCAAATTCCAAAAGAAAACAAAAGGCCAAATGGCTAGATCAAAAACCCAATCAAATTTCATACTGAAATTTAAACACATACCTTTTTGTCGAGAAATTCAAATTTATCTTCTGAAATCAAAACCAATTTTCCTTTCCCTTTATAATACCTGCATATCCTATTTAGCAATAATATCCAATCATAGCTTTTAAAATCATTTTATTAAATCTTCACTCCAATGCTTATTCAATATATTTTTCCGACACCCATATAACTTAAGAATCTTATCATTTATTCTTAAGTACAGTATAAGTATTTTATACCATTCTTATATTTATTTACACTTTACCACTTTAGTTTATATCTACTTCTATTCAAATTAGTTTTCCCATTTCCATATGAATTCAATTTATTCTTAACTCTGAATATAAAATTTCATCTTCCATTTATAACTGATTCATATCATTATTTTAAATTAGTTTCATTCACTAATTTATTTTAATTTCCAATTTGGAATCGTTTTGTCGTTAACAAAATTTTCAAAAAAATTCTAACTCCCAAAATTTTCGATTTTTTTTTACAGAGTCTCCTTTGTACGGAGGAGCTTTTGCAATTTGACAAAAGATATAAATATATATACATCGACCCACCCGGTCGGTTAAACAAAAACAATTCATATTTCCTATTTTTATTGCGTAGGCATACCTTATTTAGCATTTATAAGAAAGCGCTTATTTATTTAGCAGTTAGCATGCCCAAAATCCAGCCAAACGGCTTCCCGGTACCTGGACTTACTCAATTTAAACATGTAAGTGCCATATATTTGAAGTTTAACAACATTTCACTTATTTGCAATAGTTAAACACATGAATTCTAAAAGATGTAACGTCCGCCTTTCCGCACGCTTTAAATTGACACACGTGCCAATTCAAACCATACGAAAGGGCAGATTGTTATGGGGTAAATAAGAAAAACAAGAAAGAAATAAAAGTAACAGAATCTCACAGCGGAAGGATAAAATATAATAATCAAATATGCAGTTCATGAAGTTGTTTTTCAAAATATTTAATTATACTTACAATATATGTCAGAGTTGCACATACCAACGAATATAAATCGATGCAGCGGAATACAGTGTGTCATGGAACAATATAATATAATAATAATAATGAAATCTTCATCTTCTTCCTCCAGAAATAAAGTCTTCGATCCTGAAATGCTCGGACTGACCGGAGCGAATTGAAAAGACAAAACACTCGAGTCAGAACTAAAAGATCTTATGTAAGTTAAATCAACAGAAATGAATATGAGTGCAGTAACTTACGAGATACTCGGGATTCACATCTCCTAAGGATCCGTTAAACTATTCACTATGTAGTAATATTTCGCTATTATAATAGTGTCTATTAGTAAAATAAACTTACTTTAAAATAGAGTTAAGGAGTGACCCAATATTCCCCTTAACACATAATATATTCCCATAGTCTATACAGTACCGTAATCTCCCCCGTACTGGGCGTTGTCAGAGGGCACTCCATAGGTATGGTACAAAACCAAAATCGTAAAAGGCGCGCTAGGGTAGGTGACATGGCACAACTAGGCAATGCCAGGGTAGATATACTAATTACGCTTCCGGGTTGGTGGTAATGCATAGCCGCAGCTACCGCCCACCTCGAGCCACAGCCCCAAATCAAAGAAATCAATAGTGGCCACCGAATAAATCCAAAGTCAGAGTAGAATATCGAAGGGATGTGTCCGATAAAAAGTGCTACCTTCTTAACCCGTCGATCGCTCATGTTTTCGCCACCTTATGCCAACTCACGGGACTTGGGTCCACGTATTTACCTCAAAGGAAACGCCGCCGCCATCCTACTTCATTCTGGAATCTCCACCGCGTACACGGTTGTTAAAGTGGTTTTCAGAGTTGGCAGAGAGTATGACAACTTCCGATCCCGTCTCTGTAACAGCCAATCGTTATTATAACACCGCGGTCTTTTCAAAATAGTTTATACTTTTAAACCAGAATAAAATATCCATTTCAAAACCATATAAATACGATATCGTTTCTATTTTAAAAACCCAAATTAAAAGGATATCATTTTTAAATCTATATACCGTGAAACCCATAGCTTTGGATCATAACTCTTAATACTTAAATGGTTTAAAAATACTATATAAAATAAATATAGTTTCTTTAATATCCCAAATAAATTCCAAATACCGATTTGAATCTCCAAATAAACCATTTTAATTTTCCATATATCTCAAATCTTTAAATATTCCACCATTTCAAAACAATTCTTTGATAATTCCGTATATCTCAAATTCAATTATCATTATTTAGATTTGAAATGTTTACTTAATAAATCAAATACCATTTAAGTAAAACCTTTGAACTTTAAATAACTGGATGTTCTTCAAATTTTATTAACTTGATATATTCATTTAAATCAACTCGATATTTATTTAAATCACATTAACCCAAAATCAAGTTATAAAATCATACCTTTTTTAAAAATCTCAATTTTTATTTGAATTTCACATCCATTTTATTCAAGTCAAATTCTTAAATCATTCAATTCAAACCAATTTCATAATTATCTTCCAGCTTAATTTTTATTAAGTCACCAAAACTCTATATATACAATATCTTAAATAGGTACTTAACTATATAAAAATAAAACAATCAAACTTCGTTATTCAACTTATTTTTATTTAACAATTTTATACATATCTTAAATTCAAGAATTTAAACTATATATATATATAATATCAAAAATTAATATTTATTTAACCGTATATTCTTTTCCAAAACCATAGAAAACATTTCAAAATATTTTATATATATACTGCGGTGCCTGTATATAATTTTCTATCCTATGGTCAAGTGATACGGATATTTATCATTTCAATCCACAATTTAAAATAAAAATGCAGTTGTATATCATTTCAAACCGCAATCCTGAATGAAATGAAAATGCATAATAACTTGCAGTTTATAACAATATAAAATACAACATTCATTCATCCAATACCAACCATCAACCATTTTCACAATCATCATCCAATTAAATCAACAGCATCAATATATGACGGAAAATAAACAACAGGTATAAATAGCAGTTAAATTCAATAATATTTTAAATAATTGTTTAACTGGCAGTTTATATGCAATGAATAATTAATTTACAAATTTAACCGGTAGTTTAAATTCAATGAATAAATTAAATAGCAATTAAATTTAACTAAATGAAATTAACTGAGATGATGATTAAAATATGCCAAACAACCATGAATAAATTTTAAATCACATCATATATCAATTTAACAAACATAAGAAATTTTAGGAATTGTGAGTGGGTTAAAACACTCACCTTTTGAATTTAAATTGAATTTAAACCGAAAAATTGACCAGTCTCAGAATTCGTCCAAACCAGCGTCAAAAGTCCAGAATTTCAATATGAACCTAGTGGAGAAAACCGCCCGTGAATCCGAATTCGTATGCAAAAGTTATATAAATTAGAACGTTTGAAAATTGAAATAAATAAAAAGAAAGAAAAAAAACAAACAATTACCAAACACCACATCACCCTGGGCTTCCACTTCCCACGTGAAGGCTACAGCACCTGCTCGTTCGAACAGCAGGGAACATCGCCACCCAAATGAAGACGCACACATCACCGCCACGCCGCGCCTCACGTCGCTACCCCAGACATCGCCGCGCCGCCTATCTCCAAGCGCTGCTCCTCAAGACCTCGCGACACGCTCCCCTCCACCCCATCGCCTCAAAAAAATTACAGCCGCCGTTTGGGATTGGAAACCCTAATCCAAAATTCCAAGACAATCCAACCGTCAAATCGACGTTCTACCTATGCCAATGCAATCCCCTCAGCGAGCTCTACAGATCCCCTAAATCAATTTGACGATCTGATGAAGTTGATTGCGGCATTACGAACGGCCGAGAATTAAATCGCAATTTCTGGCCAAATGATGAATCGGGTTGAAAAACGAATTCCACCAGAAGATTACGCTCATTGAGAGCTTCAATATATATTTTTTTCAGATTTTTCTAAGGACTTTGAAATTTATGCTTTGGATTTGATTTGCAATTGGATCTGGATCTAGAGTTTGTTTGTCTGCCATTAAGGAGGAGAGAGTTGAGATGTACGTATAGACAAATGAGAATTAGGGAGGCTAGGGTTTATAGCAGGATATTTATAGACAGAATTGAAAATAGAACAGATAGATAAAACAGATATACGCGCTAACGCCATAGTGGCCCAAAAAGCCCGTTTCGACTCCGAAACGAAATTGGGTCAACCCATATATCAAAATAGATGTTATAAAATATTTTAAACCAATGGAAAAGCTTTCAGGTTCAAAGTGCATCGTATGAAGAATTTATGCTCAAATCAATATTTTTCAAATTGATTTCAATTGATATCAATTTCGTTTATCCAAGGCGTTTCGAGTCCGTGCGATCAAACGACAAGTCCGATCGCTACGAAACTTGAAACCCTACAATAATTCACTGTTACGGATCCGATGAAACTGGTTCCGTCGAAATCCGAGTCAGTTGCCAAAATGGCTATTTTTCCATTAATTAAATAAATTAATAATTGATAAAATAAAAATCAAAAATCAAAATTTCAATTTTATTTCGATAATTGATAAATTTCAACATTTTTAACTTCTTAATCATTTACAATGATTTAAACAAATTTAAACCTCAATTTATCGTTGATTAATCTATCAATTGCAGTGTTAAATTTTAAATTTCATTATGTTCAAATTTATAAATTAAATTTCCCAAAAATCTATTAAATTTGCTTCCATCCTATTATTCAATGTATTGATGTCAATTGGATGAAGTTATCATTTGCTCAATATCTATAACATTAAAAATCTCCAATTTAAACTTAATTTCAAATAACGACATAATTAGATAATTTATTCCATTCATTAGCAATTAATCCAATTATTGAATGTTTATTCAAATAAATAAATAAATCCTGGCTCTCATTCTTTTAATTCAATTAATTATCATATCTTCATCCTAGGTACCATTTACATTGGTATATATCCTGATAAGTAACATTTTCGCAATTTATCTTTATTTCAAAGAATGTAGTAATTAATTCCATTCACAAAAAAAAACAATGAATTATAATTTATTTCAATAATCAAATTTGATTTAACTCCAAATCCTTTTTTTATCTAATCATAAATTATTGAATAAACAAAGGTAACCTTTGTTTACCCTATTATACATTAGTAAGTTCAAATTTCATCTTTCCTTCGTACTAACTACCCTATTTTCATTTTATTACATTTCTACGAATATACACGCTAATTGCGTTTTATATTCTAAATAAATTCATTTACTAGGGTTCATACTTTCCATTATACCGATTACTACACTACGCATAAATTTACAATTCCAATTATTTCATTATTTCACTTACACCTTCCATTATTATATTAATAATCACTAAAGTAACGTTTATTATCAACTATAAATATTATAACTACTTAACGGACATTGATTTTATAAATTTACAATTTTATTACGTATTCTTCATCAGTTAACATAATTTTGATTTCCTTTCCCAATTTACTTTCAAATAATAAGGTGCGCACTAATTTATTTAATGCGTTAATTCTTATTAATATAACATTAAGGCTCATTTAATTCCAATTGATTCACATTTTAATTATTAAGCCAAATAAATGGGTAACTTATAACGTGTGTTACCATGACTTTGTTTACACCTATGAATTCCCTATTATCAAATAAATGTTACAATTCCTAAATACTTCTGCTTTCATCTAATTACCATTAAGTATATTATTATTTTTCCATTAACAAATTTCAATAGTTCCCTAGACCTTCCCTTTCCATTTATTCTTTTATTAAGTTTACATTAATAAATCTTTTCTTCCATTTCTTTCATTCAACAACTTGTTCTATTATGCATACCGTTAACATTATTTCCAAATATCCCTTAATTAACATTAACGTAAACTTTTATTTATTTTATTGCAATTGATACAAAATTCAATTTATACAAATTCAGCTTTGACTAACTTTATTGCCTAAATTTACATGCAATTACTTTTAATAAATAAATTATTGCATTAGTTAATCCAACAGTTACTTTTAATTTCTCATTTTATATTTTATAACCAAATGTAACAACTTACACTATTCATAAATGGGATTTCACTTTAATTGTCAAAATTAAATTTTCTTATAACCATTGTTAAATTACATTCTTAACATTTACTTCAATATAGGTTATAAAAAATTTATTTCTTCCTAATTTAATTACAAAATCTCATTAATTTACCCAATTTTATTTACCAGAATTTACGGATCGTTACACTCTCCCCCACTCAAAACTTTTCGTCCCCGAAAAGGAAAAAGAAGGGAGAAGAAAGAATTAAATAAACAATACGTCTTATTTAAAATAATAACTTTATAAACAAATAATTTACTAAATTTATTACTTTAATTAAATATACCTATTTTATAACCATTAAATCTTTTTATACTTAAATAAATAAAGTTTGGAAATCATTTTCATAAAATTTCTAAGTCCAAAATTTACAAAAAATTTCGGCAGAGTCTCCTTTGTACGGAGAGGCTCGGGAGAAAATATAATATCAAATATAACAAAATATCACATATAATATCCAAAATATTATATCATAACATGGGAAAATATATAAAATAGCGCTATAAAACCGTAATCCGAGAACGTGCATATTTGTCGGGCAATTAACGCTTAATTATGAAACCAAAAGTAGTAGCAATTGCTTCCGTAACCTGTATTTCACTTATATAATTCAAAAGAGTTTATAATTATATAAAAGGAAATATTTAGCGTTGTTTCAATCAATAACAACAAATCCATACAACATCAATCACTAGCAACAAAGCATACAACCATCATATAAAAATCAACCCACGTCAATCATTCATTCATATCAAACAAAACAAATAGTTGTTTGGGATCAAAACTTCAAATTGTACAGAATGAAAAACAAACTACTAAGTGTACCCTTCACGCAACAGTTTTAGGTGAAACTAAATAGATTATTCATTCATCCAAACAAATTTAAAATATGCTTACCCAAACAACCATAGACCAAACAACAACAAATCCCAAACAATAAATCAAGTTCATTTTTGTTAATTTCATTTCAAACTATTGTTGTTTGATTTCCTTTTTATCCATATTCTGATTTATCTTTTTAATTTTACATTTTTTTCTTGCAAATTTTCATTTTTAATTCGATTCCTTTGCATATTACTTCATTTATTTACTGCTTAATTTCATTTATTTACGGTATTCATATTTCTGTTTATTAAAATAAGTAACTTCAACATTTACTTAAGTCTATAATTACTTACCACATTTACCTTCTATCATATTTCATTATAGTAAGATTTCCATTATAACTTAGGTTTATAACAATTACAACATCAATTCTTAAGAATAAAAGAAATTTTATTGAACACTTCATTACATACTTTTACTTGTACCACTTCCATTACATTTTCTTATTAAACATTTCAACTTTTAATATTCAGTAAGTTATATATGTTTAAAGAATGCAAATGAAACTTATACAAGTTTTACCTCATTTCTTTTAATTTAATGTTCAATAATTACATCTTTTGTTTTATAAGTTACAATTTCAACTTTCTTGTTGTTTCATTTATAACCTATCCTTTAATTCCTTTTATTTTATAACTTAGCATTAAATCTCTTATTTCCTTTAGAGGTTTCAATTATTAATTACTTACGTTCAAATTCATTACAATAACCGAAACTATTAATTAATGGATACTTAAGAATTTAAATACTGGGTTTTATTCAAAACCATTTTAAAATAATAGATAAATGTATACACTTACACTTTTTATATCCAATTATATTTAAAATAGTTCAAACATTTATATTTGTTTATCAAAATAAATCTGCAGTAAAACTACTACAGTGGCCTTCCCACTTCGAAACTCGAAAATGAATGTCAATGATGCGTGCACTCATCATCGAAATTATTTTCCAGCGACAGAGAGGGGAGTACAGAACTTTTTTTTCCAAATTTCTTTTAAAACATTTCTTTCAAATTATATTGGAATATTTATATCAGAAAATACTTCTAAAATATTATTACTATATTCCTAAATCATTTGAAAGAAATTTTCAAAACCCCGTAACTTAAGTTCTAAAATTTCCAATTTGATTTATTTTATTTTCAATCTTATTTCACTGTTATTTATAAATTTCATTACCTAACAACCAAATACATTACAACCAAATATAATCTTTATAAAAATTTACTTCATATATAGAAAATATAATAGGCAAAATTATTTCATTCACCTATATTAAAAACAACTATTATATCGGTATGTCCTATTAAGTGCTTAGAAATTCCTATTGATGTCACAGCGTCCCATGCACCAACCAGAATTTATAAATACAAAACGGAATAGATTAACACAATATTAAAACCTTTTTATAACACTAACAAGTACGTTCTCTCATATATACACTCAGCGACTCCAATAGGGTATTATTACCCTATTAGTAAAGAGTCAAACCCCACAAAGCAAAGGTTTATCACTAAACCAAAGCTCTGATACCAGATGTAACGTCCACCTTTTCGCATGCTTTAAATTGGCACACATGCCAATTCAAACCATACGAAAGGGCGGATTGTAATGGGGTAAATAAGAAAAACAAGAAAGAAATAAAAGTAACAGAATCTCACAGCAGAAGGATAAAATATAATAATCAAATATGCAGTTCATGAAGCTGTTTTTCAAAATATTTAATTATACTTACAATATATATCAGAGTTGCACATAACAACGAATAAAAATCGATGCAGCGGAATACAGTGTGTAGTGGAACGATATAATATAATAATAATAATGAAATCTTCGTCTTCTTCCTCCAGAAATAAAGTCTTCGATCCTGAAATGCTCGGACTGACCCGAGCAAATTGAAAAGACAAAACACTCGAGTCAGAACTAAAAGATCTTATGTAAGTTGAATCAACAGAAATGAATATGAGTGCAGTAACTTACGAGATGATCGGGATTCACACCTCCTAAGGATCTGTTAAACTATTTATAATGTAGTAATATTTCGCTATTATAATAGTGTCTATTAGTAAAATAAACTTACTTTAAAATAGCGTTAAGGAGTGACCCAGTATTCCCCTTAACACATAATATATTCTTATAGTCTATACAGTACCGTAATCTCCCCCGTACTGGACGTCGTCAGAGGGCACTCCATAGGTATGGTACAAAACCAAAATCGTATAAGGCGCGCTAGGGTAGGTAACACGGCACAACTAGGCAATGCCAGGGTAGATATACCAATTACGCTTCCGGGTCGGTGGTAACGCATAGCCGTAGCTACCGCCCACCTCGAGCCACACCCCCAAATCAAAGAAATCAATAGTGGTCACCGAATAAATCTAAAGTCAGAGTAGAATATCGAAGGGATGTGTTCGATAAAAGATGCTACCTTCTTAACCCATCGATCGCTCCTCTTTTAGCCACCTTATGCCAACTCACGGGAGTTGCGTCCACGTATTTACCTCAAAGGAAACGCCGCCACCATCCTACTTCATTCTGGAATCTCCACCGCGTACATGGTTGTTAAAGTGGTTTTCGGAGTTGGCAGAGAGTATGACAACTTCTGATCCCTGCCTCTTTAACAACAAATCGTTATTATAACACCGCGGTCTTTTCAAAATAGTTTATACTTTTAAAACCAGAATAAAATATCCATTTCAAAAGCATATAAATACGATATCATTTCTATTTGAAAAACCCAAATTAAAATGATATCATTTTTATTTCAAATATATCCTCTTCCAAAATCATAGCATTTTTAAATCTATATACCTTGAAACCCATAGCTTTGGATCATAACTCTTAATACTTAAATGGTCTAAAAATACTATATAAAATAAATATAGTTTCTTTAATATCCCAAATAAATTCCAAATACCAATTTGAATCTCCAAATAAACCATTTTAATTTTCCATATATTTCAAATCTTTAAATATTCCACCATTTCAAAACAATTCTTTGATAATTCCATATATCTCAAATTCAATTATCATTATTTGATTTGAAATGTTTACTTAATAGATCAAATATAATTTAAGTAAAACGTTTAAACTTTAAATAACTGGATGTTCTTTAAATTTTATTAACTTGATATATTCATTTAAATCAACTCAATATTTATTTAAATCACATTAACCCAAAATCAAGTTATAAAATCATACCCTTTTTAAAAATCTCAATTTTTATTTGAATTTCACATCCATTTTATTCAAGTAAAATTCTTAAATCCTTCAATTCAAACCAATTTCATAATTATCTTCCAGCTTAATTTTTATTTAAGTCACCAAAACTCTATATATACAATATCTTAAATAGGTACTTAACCATATAAAAATAAAACAATCAAACTTCGTTATTCAACTTATTTTTATTTAACAATTTTATACATATCTTAAATTCAAGAATTTTAAATATATATATATATATATATATAACATCAAAAATTAATATTTATTTAACCGTATATTCTTATCCAAAACCATAGAAAACATTTCAAAATATTATATATATATATATATACCGCGGTGCCTGTATATAATTTTCTATCCTATGGTCAAGTGATACAGATATTTATCATTTCAATCCGCAATTTAAAATAAAAATGCGGTTGTATATCATTTCAAACTGCAATCCCGAATGAAATGAAAATGCATAATATCTTGCAGTTTATAACAATATAAAATACAATATTCATTCATCCAATATCAACCATCAACCATTTTCACAATCATCATCCAATTAAATCAATAGCATCAATATATGACGGAAAATAAACAACAGGTATAAATAGCAGTTAAATTCAATAATATGTTAAATAATTGTTTAACTGGCAGTTTATATGCAATGAATAATTAATTTCCAAATTTAACTGGCAGTTTAAATGCAATGAATAAATTAAATAGCAATTAAATTTAACTAAATAAAATTAACTGAGATGATGACTAAAATATGCCAAACAACCATAAATAAATTTTAAATCACATCATATATCAATTTAACAAACATAAGAAATTTTAGAAATTGTGAGTGCGATAAAACACTCACCTTATGAATTTAAATTGAATTTAAATCCAATTTAAACCCAAAAATTGACCAGTCTCAGAATTAGTTCAAACCAGCGTCAAAAAGTCTAGAATTCCAAGACGAACCTAGAAGAGAAAACCGCTCGTGAATCCGAATTCGTACGCAAAAGTTATATAAATTAGAACATTTGAAAATTGAAATAAATAAAAAGAAAAAAACAAACAATTACCAAACGCCACATCACCCTGGACTTCCACTTCTCACGTGATGCCTACAGCACCTGCTCGTTCGAACAGCAGGGAACATCGCCACCTAAACGAAGACGCACACATCACCGCCACTCCGTGTGTAACGACCCAGAATTTTTAAAAATTTAATTTGAGAATATTTAATTAATTTTAAATATTTGAATAATGGTTTGACGTGAATTTCAAATTATCAGAATGAATTTGGCGATTAAGTTATAGAATTTAATCTATTTAAAGCTGAATAAAAATTTGAAACTTCAATTTTAAGCCAATTAAAAATATTTCAAAGGCTTGTAAAATTCATATTGATAATATTGAAGATAATGGAAGCTTCAGAATTGAATTTGAAAGTGATTTGTTCAGTTTTGAAATTAAATCGTTTGAATCGATATTTAAAAATAGCCGTCCGAGGCACAGTCTCGGAATTCGACGAAACCAGTTCCATTGGGTCCGTAATATTGAATTATTCTCGGATTTCAAATTTCGTATTTTTCGGAGTTGGTATGTGAGCACACGGTGAGTAAACGCGTTGCAATTGAATCAGATTCAATTTAAATTTAAATTTAAAACTTAGTCAAACATCACGTTACCTTCCTAAATTTTTGTGATGTCCCGGAAATTTGAGCAATATTTATTTAATAATTTCATTTATAATTTATTTTAAAATGTGAAATACTGATTTAATAATCCAATTCAAATATAATTTTCTTTTGAAAATTTATAATTATTTTGTTAATAAATGATATTTTTTTGAAAATTTATAATAATGATTTAATTTGAGAAGCTTATTGTTTTAAAATGTTGAAAATATTTTAAATGATAAAATTTCCTTTCTAAATTGATTTAAAAATATTTATTTATAATGTATATATGTGTATACATTGTAAATAGGTGTTTTGATTTTAATTTTAAATTTAATAAAGGATCTTTTCAAATTTATAATATATATATAGGTGTATAATTTATGGATTGATTAAACTAAAATGAAAATAGTATTGAACTTTTCATAAGTCAATTTATAAATCTATCTTGTACTTTTAGAAGGAAATTATAATAAATATTTTGTTATAAATATATATAGTTAAGAATTGTATTTTTATAATAAAGTTTATTTTTTTTTATTTTAAAATTGTTTTGAAATAAATTTAGTTTATTTATATTAGAATATGTTAATTTGAAAACTCTTGAATAAAATATAATTCAACATTGTTCTTTTCTTTCTAAAAAGTTTCTCTTTTGAAATTGGTTTTAAAATAATTCTTAAAATATTCAAACAAATATTTGTATATGTTTGGATAATTCATTTGTAAAGACTAAATACATATGAAACATATATAAACATCTTAAATTTAAATTAGAAATAGTTTTATCTCTAATTAAAACAATTGTAAAACAAAGAAATTTATTTTTTATTTTTAAAATCTTACATGTGTTAAGTTTCATGTTTTAAATTTGACACTTGTAAATTTATTTTCTTACTTAAGCAACAAGTGGCAATACAAATCAATTTTGAATAAAACTTAAAAACATTATCTTCTATACTAAATGAAAATTCAGATCTGAGAAACTGAAATTCCAATTTACTCTAAAAATTCCACAACCCAAACTCAATCTTTATTCTACAAATATCAACTATTTAGATCTGCAAACAAACTAAATTCAAATGCCTGCAGTTTGTAAAATGTGCAAATGAAAACCATATTAGAACTGCAAATCAAAGGTTTTAACACCTGCAAAAGAAATATATCTGCAAGTCAAATCTTCAAATTGTGAAATCAATTCTGCAAACAAAGTTCTACAACCTGTAATAATCAATGCAAGCAATGATGGAAGTGGGTCTGCATGCAGTCTCAAAACCTGCAAAGCATCAAGCTAATACCATCTTCAACTTGCATGTTAGCTCAAATTCAACATCAACTAAGTAATGTAAGAGGGGCAAGCAGATTCAATCCATGCAAGGAATTCAGGCTGCAAAAATGAATTGCATCTGGATGCTTTCTGCTTTTCATTTTTAGGTGAGTAAATTTTCTATCTTAAAAACAGTTTCTTCTTTTAAAATCAAACTATCAAGAATTTGCAGAAATTTAAAGTTTAATTCACAATGCTTTTAAATAAGCAAATTAAAACAGTAGCAATTAAACTGTTTTGTTATTTCTCTTAGTAAGTAATCCCAAATTTATGGGTTGTTTAAAATTATATATGTGCATGAGTTTATAATTGTTGACTGTTGTATTATGCTTGACTGTTGGATGTGATTATGCTTGAGTATGCAGAGAAGTGAGATGTAAATTTCTGCAGATATGTTTCTGTTATTATTTGGATTTAAATACAAATCCACTTCTATATGATTGAATCATGGTTAGAGATTATTATGTAAACATATTATGTTGTGTTGCATAGATTCAAGTTGTAAGAATTTTAGTTTGGAAAAGAAAAACCTGTTACTACTGAAAATAAGTAACAGCAGACAAAAGTTTTCAAAGTAAAAGTTTTCCAAACATCTTAAAATTTATTAAATCAAGTTAAAGCTCTAATGCATGTTTAAAAACATGGATATTTAAAACATGTATCAAATTTTAAAGGCTTATGAGGAGTCTGTGATTATGGTCTGAGCAGTAATTGGGATTCTTAAGGATATCAATTCATATGTAAACTTTGGAATCTGGAATCCTTCTGGAGTTTGAATGTGGCTGAAGAGAGTGGGGAGAATGAAGGGAAGAGGGCCAAAGAATGGTGGTGAGAGTTGACAGGTTTGGTTTGCCTTGGTGAAGTAGTTTCCAGGTTGTTAATTTTCTTGATCCTGATTCTCAGGCTACAGAGGAGTTGTGGATGGACTTTAGCAAGTTGAGGGATTGATTTGCTTCTTGGAAAGGATGGTGGAGGTGACTGGAAGTCGCCGGAGTAATGGTCGTAGTTGCACAGAGGAGTTTGGTCACTGGTGGAAGTTTTGGTGGTGTGCAGGTTTGGTGACTCGAAGTCACACTCGTGCATTTGGTATTGTGGCTCGAAGCAAGCAGGGTTTTGACCCGAAGTAAATTATTGATGTCTCGGGATATGTTGAGTGCAGAGAACCTGAAAGTTGTGTTTTTTAAAATCTGAAAAAAAAAAACTCCACATGTTTAAAAGCTATGATTTAATTCAAGTATAGGTTTGAATTGAATTCAAGTGAGTTTTGAATTCAGAAAGTTTTAATGATAATTTAAATTTAAGGAAGTTTTAAATTTAAATCTGGGAATAGTGTAAGTGTAGTTTCAGGTTGTAAATCTGTGCAGTGTTGTTGTTTTTTTAAAAATCTGGAAACCTAAAAGTGTTTAAAGGCTATGATTTAAATTCAAATAAGTTTATGAATTCAAAAAGTTAAATGATGAATTTAAATTTAAAATAAGGTTTAAGTTCAAATTTGAAACCAAGTGTAATATAGGTTTCAGGATTTTTTTTTTGAATCCAGTTTTTATTTTAAAAACTGTATTGTTCTTTTAAAAATTTAAAAGCAATGATTTAAAATAAGTATAGGTTTGAATTGAATTCAAGTAAGTTTTGAATTCAGAAAGTTTAAATGATAAATTTAAATTTAAGGAAGATTTAAATTTAAATCTGGAAAAAAACAGTAAGGGTAGTTTTCAGGATTTAAATCCAGATTTTTATTAAAAACAGTTTTGGTTCTTTTTTTAAATTTTTTAAAGGAATTCAGTGTTTAAAATTAAAATTCAAATTCAGGTGTGAATTTGAATCAGATTCAGGAATACTTTGAATTCAAAATGAAACATTTGAATGATAAGCAATATTTAAAATTGGGTTTGAAATCAAATTCAAATATGATTTCAGTTTTTACTTTAAAACCTGTTTTAATTCAAATCAGTTTGAAAAGTTTTGAATATTGAACAAAAATGTTATTAAGTAGAATTTAAATATGAATTTGATTTCTAATAAGGTTTGAATTTAAAAGAATTCTTTCTTTTAAGTATTAAATAAAATTATGCTATGTTAACTGTAAATTGAAAGTTGAATTTGATTTTTGAAATGTATTGCTTAAATACATTTTGAATATTAATTAAGTTATAAATAAGTAAATAAATTATTTTGGGAAATAATTAAGAATTTACTTATTTGTTTGATTTTAAATAATAACTTGAATTAATTTATAATTAAAGATGATTTATGAATAATTAATCTAAGGTAATTTTCTTAAGTAAGGAATAAATGGAATGTTGTTAATTATCTAAGGATAATTAATAATTAATTAATGTAATTAATTTTTATGGATTAATTAGATTAATTATTTTAAGAAAATCAATTGTAATTTGTTAAGTATAATTACTTTATAAAAGTAATTAAGGGATTAATTATTTATTGTAATTAATTCTGATAATGTGCTTTGTTAAATTAATTAATTTAGTTTAATTAATTTAAGAAAATAATTTAATAATTTAATGATAATAATTACTTAATGTAATTTATGGAGCAAGATTTCTTAGAGAAGTTATAATTGATAATTACTGGAATGTAATTATGGGAGGATGTTTTATTTTAATAAAGTAATTTGGATAATTACTTTTGTAATTAATCAAGGATTAATTAATAAAGATAATTAATTAGTGGATAATTAATTTATTAATGAGTAATTAAGGTAGTTAATTACTGGATTTAAATATTAATCAAGGTGATTAATAATTGTAATTAATTTAATTGAGTAATTAATTTAAATATTAATTAGAGATCATTAATTATTATAATTAATGATGTAATTAAGAATTGTTGATTAAGTAATAATTAATTAATTAAGTGATTAATCAATTGTAATTAATTAAGGATAAATGTAATTAATTATAGTTAATTAATGAAGTAATTAAATGTTAATTACTTATGAATAAGGTTAATTAATTTTATGGAATTAATTTAAGATTAATTACTTATTGTAATTAGTGAATGATTAATCAAAGATGTTTAATCAAGTTAAATACTTTATGAATGATTAATTAACTAGGTTGATTAATCAATGGATTTTTAAGCAGGATTTATAGGATGGTAATTTATTTAATTTATTTTAAATTAATTAAGGATAGAAATAATTAATTTAATTCATTTTAAATTAATTATAAATGATGGATAATATATCATTGCTTATGAATGATATTGATATGCTTTTGGATGGTTGTGATCTCAGAAATGAGATGAGTAGTATCTATAGGATATGGATGCTTAGTTATAGTATGATGGATTATTTGGTTGTGATGATTGTTGTTGTGATGTTTGACTGTTGTGATGATTATCTGTTATGATAATGTTATGGGTTATCTGCTATGATGATATATGTAGTTTATCTATCTGTGTGAAATAGATAAAAATTAAATGAGTTAATTGTTTAAACCCTTAAGTATAACTTGGACATTAAAATGGCGTTTGGTTTCGGTGAGACCGGGATCGGGTTTCCATATTTGGATATCCGAAAACCACATCGATTCCAATTAAACGTTAGGTCGTTAATCCAAGTGGAGCAAGTGAAGACTCGAGGTGTAAGGGCTATACGTCAGTATAACTCTGTGGGTGATTCCGTAATGAGTTTGACGGAATAGTACTTATAGGTTCGAGATGGTGGTTTAGAGTGCAAGGGTTATTGTCGTTAACTCTGAGGGTGATTCCAATACGAGTGTAACGAAATAATGCCTTCGGTTTCGTTCGAACCCGGAACGAACTTGTATGGATCGAATGCTTTCAGAACATCGTCAGGTGGACGATGAGCATTCTAAGATAGATGTGTTCTTTAAAGGTAATCGCAGCCTCAAGCCTCATCAACCGGGAATGGCTAAAACAGGGGAGGTGCAGCAAGGCTTCATGGGTCGCGCCCACTGGAGGGCAAGATACATCCCTGTCTAGAGGTCCCTTTATATTTCGGCTGTGTGGACGGTTTTTGAGCTCCAACCGTCGGGGTGGTCTTGTTCGGGACTGTTCAGTAAGGAACGGTTCCGGCCTTGTGTTGCAGGGGAGTTAGGGTGGCTCCTCGGTACGGTGATTTAGGCCACGTACTGTGACGGGCGGTACCCCGGTAGCCCTGCCATTGATGGAATCCAAAATCCAATAAGTGCCTGTACGGTTTTGATTGTGCCCAACTATGTTGGAACGTGAGATGCAAGCATTCCAGCTATTTCTGTATTTTATTTTGAAAACCCTAGACACTATTATAATATCACTGGATTTCCTATCAAATGTTTTGGTTAGCGTAAGGTAAAAACTTTTCCATGTTTATGTGTGGGAAGTCTTACGTGATACCTTTTGTTTTCAAAGGATTTTCTAAAGTTAAGCAACTTTTAAACTATTTACTCACACCAGACCCCTGTCTGACCCGAGTGTTTATTTTCTGTTTTATTAAACTCTTGGGTACTCATATTATGTATGAGTAGTCAAGTGATTCAGGATTGCTTTGACGAGTTATGGAGGAGCAAATGGAGCAGGAGGCTTCTGCGTTGTAGTTATCTATTTTCCGCTGTGTTGGTATCTCTGAGTCATCTCTCTGAGTTGTATCTTGTACTGTTTAGAGATGTATAACTAGACAGGTGTTTATAACTGTCTAGTATGTGTTGTATTGGCTGTAAAACTCTGATGTATATGATACTATGTAAAGTATTATGTGATATATTATATTTTATTCGTTCCGCTGTGAGATTCTGATGTTGTTTGTGTTCTTCTTTCTCTTTCTTTTCTTCTTCTATCCCTTTCTTTCTTCTTAGCGATGCAATTTCCTGGAGTTTGGAAGTTGGGTCGTTACAACGTGGTATCAGAGCAGTAGGTTGAGTGAATACCTAGGCTCTGTAGTGGTGTCTTTCTTGAGAGAGCGTACTTGTAATTTTATATATAAATATATTTAATTCTACCTATCTGTTGGGTTACTTGTTCAGGTTTTCCAATATAAGTAATAAAGGTAGATGGGGTAGTGGTGTGTGTAACACAACTACCAATGGTGAAGTTCCGAGTGTTTGAGCTTGGAAGTGATCTGCTAGGGCAGTATTGGGCATCTTGAGTAGTTTGGCAGTTTGATGTGAAGGATTTTTCTGATCTCTGAAGGAGAATCTTTTCAAGATTCGGAGTGTATCTTTGGATTTTTAAGCTTGATCTCACTCGTGTGAGTGGATTTTTCTTGAGTCTGGATCAGTTTGGATTACTAAAGCCAGCAATGGTATTTTGGCAACCTTTGATAGGAGTTCTGTCTGTATTTGAGTTCGAGACTCAGTTTGGCAAAGTGTTTTGTGCTTGATAGGAGTCGAGTTTCCTGAGGGATATCTGTCTTCTGAAGGCTCTTTTGTGGAAGTGGCTGGTATAGTTTTGAGGTTTGATAAGTTTTTGGGTAAGGAAGTTTTGTAGCAGTAGCAGCAATGATTGGCTTGTCTCTTCGATGGTTCTGAAGTTTCTGTGATCTTTTGTCTGTAGGCCGGGCAGATGGTGAAGCTTGTCCATTTCTTCTGAAAGCTCAGCTGGGTGTGATGTTTGTGGTTGAAGGTGGACCACTAGTTTTCCTTTTGATTTGAAGGCTTGGCTGTTCTGATTGTTGAAAAGAGAACAATCTGAACTGAGTAGAATCGCAAAAGTGACTTGCGATGATCCGGAGTTTCTGAGTAATCTTTGTTTGGATCGAAGCATCTCTAGAAGATGTTTGAGTTATCGAAGTGGTTTGATATTTTCTGGATGTCTTCGAAGGAGTTAAGTTTTGCATCCGCATCAGGAGATTGAGTTCTGTTTCGACTTGGTTTTTTGAGATTTTATGGGATTTGATGAACAATGTTTACGGGGTAAATTGATCAAGTGTGTACCTGTGTTCGTCAACAGCATTCTCAAATCAGAGTTGCGCAGTGGAAGCATGGTGGCAGCTATTCCAGAATAGGAGCACCCGATTCATTTGGGGATTTGTGTTTTGTCTTGGATCAGAGGATTTCTATGGGAAATTCACTTTAATGTGGAAACTTGGATGTCTTGAGCACCTGTTCTGTTTTCCGAATAAGTGTAGTTTATCTGAAGTCTTCTGATATCTGTAGTAGAGTTTGTGTGATGGATTGGATTGATCTAGAAGATTGGAAGCAGCCCAGGATCGACAGGAAAGATTTGTGGATAAGAGATTAGACCTTTTTGTTTTTCTCAAAGGTTAAGTGATTGATCTACAGGATTGGATTGCCAGTTTGGATAACTGGAATTCGATGAGTTTCATGTATCTCTGAGGGAATACGTGTATGATTTATCCCTGGTTATGGAACCAGCAGTTCTGAAGTTTTGGTTGTTGAGTCAGACTCGTTTGTAGTTTGATAACTTGTCTTGTGTTGTAGATATAGCTGTATAGGAGTTTTTGGAATTTCTTAGTATTGATTGTTTGGATTCTCTTGAGCGAGTATCCCGGTATATATTTATACCTAGGGGAAACTCGATAGAATTTTATTCAGAATTTGTCTGGATAATTAGATTTGTTTGATTGGTTGAATTGGTTGTTTTGATTGTTAGCATATGTTTGATATATGCTTGTGTATTAAATAAAATCTTTAAAGAGATTATTAAATTACCTTTGCTTTTAAATTTCGGGGACGAAATTCTTTTAAGGGGGGAGGAATGTGATGTCCCGGAAATTTGAGCAATATTTATTTAATAATTTCATTTATAATTTATTTTAAAATGTGAAATACTGATTTAATAATCCAATTCAAATATAATTTTCTTTTGAAAATTTATAATTATTTTGTTAATAAATGATATTTTTTTGAAAATTTATAATAATGATTTAATTTGAGAAGCTTATTGTTTTAAAATGTTGAAAATATTTTAAATGATAAAATTTCCTTTCTAAATTGATTTAAAAATATTTATTTATAATGTATATATGTGTATACATTGTAAATAGGTGTTTTGATTTTAATTTTAAATTTAATAAAGGATCTTTTCAAATTTATAATATATATATAGGTGTATAATTTATGGATTGATTAAACTAAAATGAAAATAGTATTGAACTTTTCATAAGTCAATTTATAAATCTATCTTGTACTTTTAGAAGGAAATTATAATAAATATTTTGTTATAAATATATATAGTTAAGAATTGTATTTTTATAATAAAGTTTATTTTGTTTTATTTTAAAATTGTTTTGAAATAAATTTAGTTTATTTATATTAGAATATGTTAATTTGAAAACTCTTGAATAAAATATAATTCAACATTGTTCTTTTCTTTCTAAAAAGTTTCTCTTTTGAAATTGGTTTTAAAATAATTCTTAAAATATTCAAACAAATATTTGTATATGTTTGGATAATTCATTTGTAAAGACTAAATACATATGAAACATATATAAACATCTTAAATTTAAATTAGAAATAGTTTTATCTCTAATTAAAACAATTGTAAAACAAAGAAATTTATTTTTTATTTTTAAAATCTTACATGTGTTAAGTTTCATGTTTTAAATTTGACACTTGTAAATTTATTTTCTTACTTAAGCAACAAGTGGCAATACAAATCAATTTTGAATAAAACTTAAAAACATTATCTTCTATACTAAATGAAAATTCAGATCTGAGAAACTGAAATTCCAATTTACTCTAAAAATTCCACAACCCAAACTCAATCTTTATTCTACAAATATCAACTATTTAGATCTGCAAACAAACTAAATTCAAATGCCTGCAGTTTGTAAAATGTGCAAATGAAAACCATATTAGAACTGCAAATCAAAGGTTTTAACACCTGCAAAAGAAATACATCTGCAAGTCAAATCTTCAAATTGTGAAATCAATTCTGCAAACAAAGTTCTACAACCTGTAATAATCAATGCAAGCAATGATGGAAGTGGGTCTGCATGCAGTCTCAAAACCTGCAAAGCATCAAGCTAATACCATCTTCAACTTGCATGTTAGCTCAAATTCAACATCAACTAAGTAATGTAAGAGGGGCAAGCAGATTCAATCCATGCAAGGAATTCAGGCTGCAAAAATGAATTGCATCTGGATGCTTTCTGCTTTTCATTTTTAGGTGAGTAAATTTTCTATCTTAAAAACAGTTTCTTCTTTTAAAATCAAACTATCAAGAATTGGCAGAAATTTAAAGTTTAATTCACAATGCTTTTAAATAAGCAAATTAAAACAGTAGCAATTAAACTGTTTTGTTATTTCTCTTAGTAAGTAATCCCAAATTTATGGGTTGTTTAAAATTATATATGTGCATGAGTTTATAATTGTTGACTGTTGTATTATGCTTGACTGTTGGATGTGATTATGCTTGAGTATGCAGAGAAGTGAGATGTAAATTTCTGCAGATATGTTTCTGTTATTATTTGGATTTAAATACAAATCCACTTCTATATGATTGAATCATGGTTAGAGATTATTATGTAAACATATTATGTTGTGTTGCATAGATTCAAGTTGTAAGAATTTTAGTTTGGAAAAGAAAAACCTGTTACTACTGAAAATAAGTAACAGCAGACAAAAGTTTTCAAAGTAAAAGTTTTCCAAACATCTTAAAATTTATTAAATCAAGTTAAAGCTCTAATGCATGTTTAAAAACATGGATATTTAAAACATGTATCAAATTTTAAAGGCTTATGAGGAGTCTGTGATTATGGTCTGAGCAGTAATTGGGATTCTTAAGGATATCAATTCATATGTAAACTTTGGAATCTGGAATCCTTCTGGAGTTTGAATGTGGCTGAAGAGAGTGGGGAGAATGAAGGGAAGAGGGCCAAAGAATGGTGGTGAGAGTTGACAGGTTTGGTTTGCCTTGGTGAAGTAGTTTCCAGGTTGTTAATTTTCTTGATCCTGATTCTCAGGCTACAGAGGAGTTGTGGATGGACTTTAGCAAGTTGAGGGATTGATTTGCTTCTTGGAAAGGATGGTGGAGGTGACTGGAAGTCGCCGGAGTAATGGTCGTAGTTGCACAGAGGAGTTTGGTCACTGGTGGAAGTTTTGGTGGTGTGCAGGTTTGGTGACTCGAAGTCACACTCGTGCATTTGGTATTGTGGCTCGAAGCAAGCAGGGTTTTGACCCGAAGTAAATTATTGATGTCTCGGGATATGTTGAGTGCAGAGAACCTGAAAGTTGTGTTTTTTAAAATCTGAAAAAAAAAAACTCCACATGTTTAAAAGCTATGATTTAATTCAAGTATAGGTTTGAATTGAATTCAAGTGAGTTTTGAATTCAGAAAGTTTTAATGATAATTTAAATTTAAGGAAGTTTTAAATTTAAATCTGGGAATAGTGTAAGTGTAGTTTCAGGTTGTAAATCTGTGCAGTGTTGTTGTTTTTTTAAAAATCTGGAAACCTAAAAGTGTTTAAAGGCTATGATTTAAATTCAAATAAGTTTATGAAAACAAAAAGTTAAATGATGAATTTAAATTTAAAATAAGGTTTAAGTTCAAATTTGAAACCAAGTGTAATATAGGTTTCAGGATTTTTTTTTTGAATCCAGTTTTTATTTTAAAAACTGTATTGTTCTTTTAAAAATTTAAAAGCAATGATTTAAAATAAGTATAGGTTTGAATTGAATTCAAGTAAGTTTTGAATTCAGAAAGTTTAAATGATAAATTTAAATTTAAGGAAGATTTAAATTTAAATCTGGAAAAAAAACAGTAAGGGTAGTTTTCAGGATTTAAATCCAGATTTTTATTAAAAACAGTTTTGGTTCTTTTTTTAAATTTTTTAAAGGAATTCAGTGTTTAAAATTAAAATTCAAATTCAGGTGTGAATTTGAATCAGATTCAGGAATACTTTGAATTCAAAATGAAACATTTGAATGATAAGCAATATTTAAAATTGGGTTTGAAATCAAATTCAAATATGATTTCAGTTTTTACTTTAAAACCTGTTTTAATTCAAATCAGTTTGAAAAGTTTTGAATATTGAACAAAAATGTTATTAAGTAGAATTTAAATATGAATTTGATTTCTAATAAGGTTTGAATTTAAAAGAATTCTTTCTTTTAAGTATTAAATAAAATTATGCTATGTTAACTGTAAATTGAAAGTTGAATTTGATTTTTGAAATGTATTGCTTAAATACATTTTGAATATTAATTAAGTTATAAATAAGTAAATAAATTAT
Source organism: Allium cepa (assembly GCA_030765085.1). Lineage (NCBI taxonomy): Eukaryota > Viridiplantae > Streptophyta > Magnoliopsida > Asparagales > Amaryllidaceae > Allium > Allium cepa. The sequence continues at coordinate 627,411,109 of CM060941.1, forward strand.
TTTGGGAAATAATTAAGAATTTACTTATTTGTTTGATTTTAAATAATAACTTGAATTAATTTATAATTAAAGATGATTTATGAATAATTAATCTAAGGTAATTTTCTTAAGTAAGGAATAAATGGAATGTTGTTAATTATCTAAGGATAATTAATAATTAATTAATGTAATTAATTTTTATGGATTAATTAGATTAATTATTTTAAGAAAATCAATTGTAATTTGTTGAGTATAATTACTTTATAAAAGTAATTAAGGGATTAATTATTTATTGTAATTAATTCTGATAATGTGCTTTGTTAAATTAATTAATTTAGTTTAATTAATTTAAGAAAATAATTTAATAATTTAATGATAATAATTACTTAATGTAATTTATGGAGCAAGATTTCTTAGAGAAGTTATAATTGATAATTACTGGAATGTAATTATGGGAGGATGTTTTATTTTAATAAAGTAATTTGGATAATTACTTTTGTAATTAATCAAGGATTAATTAATAAAGATAATTAATTAGTGGATAATTAATTTATTAATGAGTAATTAAGGTAGTTAATTACTGGATTTAAATATTAATCAAGGTGATTAATAATTGTAATTAATTTAATTGAGTAATTAATTTAAATATTAATTAGAGATCATTAATTATTATAATTAATGATGTAATTAAGAATTGTTGATTAAGTAATAATTAATTAATTAAGTGATTAATCAATTGTAATTAATTAAGGATAAATGTAATTAATTATAGTTAATTAATGAAGTAATTAAATGTTAATTACTTATGAATAAGGTTAATTAATTTTATGGAATTAATTTAAGATTAATTACTTATTGTAATTAGTGAATGATTAATCAAAGATGTTTAATCAAGTTAAATACTTTATGAATGATTAATTAACTAGGTTGATTAATCAATGGATTTTTAAGCAGGATTTATAGGATGGTAATTTATTTAATTTATTTTAAATTAATTAAGGATAGAAATAATTAATTTAATTCATTTTAAATTAATTATAAATGATGGATAATATATCATTGCTTATGAATGATATTGATATGCTTTTGGATGGTTGTGATCTCAGAAATGAGATGAGTAGTATCTATAGGATATGGATGCTTAGTTATAGTATGATGGATTATTTGGTTGTGATGATTGTTGTTGTGATGTTTGACTGTTGTGATGATTATCTGTTATGATAATGTTATGGGTTATCTGCTATGATGATATATGTAGTTTATCTATCTGTGTGAAATAGATAAAAATTAAATGAGTTAATTGTTTAAACCCTTAAGTATAACTTGGACATTAAAATGGCGTTTGGTTTCGGTGAGACCGGGATCGGGTTTCCATATTTGGATATCCGAAAACCACATCGATTCCAATTAAACGTTAGGTCGTTAATCCAAGTGGAGCAAGTGAAGACTCGAGGTGTAAGGGCTATACGTCAGTATAACTCTGTGGGTGATTCCGTAATGAGTTTGACGGAATAGTACTTATAGGTTCGAGATGGTGGTTTAGAGTGCAAGGGTTATTGTCGTTAACTCTGAGGGTGATTCTAATACGAGTGTAACGAAATAATGCCTTCGGTTTCGTTCGAACCCGGAACGAACTTGTATGGATCGAATGCTTTCAGAACATCGTCAGGTGGACGATGAGCATTCTAAGATAGATGTGTTCTTTAAAGGTAATCGCAGCCTCAAGCCTCATCAACCGGGAATGGCTAAAACAGGGGAGGTGCAGCAAGGCTTCGTGGGTCGCGCCCACTGGAGGGCAAGATACATCCCTGTCTAGAGGTCCCTTTATATTTCGGCTGTGTGGACGGTTTTTGAGCTCCAACCGTCGGGGTGGTCTTGTTCGGGACTGTTCAGTAAGGAACGGTTCCGGCCTTGTGTTGCAGGGGAGTTAGGGTGGCTCCTCGGTACGGTGATCTAGGCCACGTACTGTGACGGGCGGTACCCCGGTAGCCCTGCCATTGATGGAATCCAAAATCCAATAAGTGCCTGTACGGTTTTGATTGTGCCCAACTATGTTGGAACGTGAGATGCAAGCATTCCAGCTATTTCTGTATTTTATTTTGAAAACCCTAGACACTATTATAATATCACTGGATTTCCTATCAAATGTTTTGGTTAGCGTAAGGTAAAAACTTTTCCATGTTTATGTGTGGGAAGTCTTACGTGATACCTTTTGTTTTCAAAGGATTTTCTAAAGTTAAGCAACTTTTAAACTATTTACTCACACCAGACCCCTGTCTGACCCGAGTGTTTATTTTCTGTTTTATTAAACTCTTGGGTACTCATATTATGTATGAGTAGTCAAGTGATTCAGGATTGCTTTGACGAGTTATGGAGGAGCAAATGGAGCAGGAGGCTTCTGCGTTGTAGTTATCTATTTTCCGCTGTGTTGGTATCTCTGAGTCATCTCTCTGAGTTGTATCTTGTACTGTTTAGAGATGTATAACTAGACAGGTGTTTATAACTGTCTAGTATGTGTTGTATTGGCTGTAAAACTCTGATGTATATGATACTATGTAAAGTATTATGTGATATATTATATTTTATTCGTTCCGCTGTGAGATTCTGATGTTGTTTGTGTTCTTCTTTCTCTTTCTTTTCTTCTTCTATCCCTTTCTTTCTTCTTAGCGATGCAATTTCCTGGAGTTTGGAAGTTGGGTCGTTACAATTTTTGCCTAAAAACACGCAGAAGATCACGCTAAAAATCGTGTTGAGCATGTTCGTTCAATCTTAAAGACATCCCTCTCCCTCTCCAATTTTTCAAATCAAAGAAAAACGAAAAAAATAAATAAACTTTAATGGCCGAAGCCAGAAAATCAAAAGGGGAAAAAAATTCGTTACCTCTCCCTCCCCAGTTCTTAAATTAAGGAGTCTCCCTCTTTGCTTCTGTTCCTCAATCAAAATCACATACGACATTAAAAAAAACAAAGAAATCTCGAAAGCTTCAAATAACAATGGCGCGCTCGAAGCATGAAGTGGCGCTCGTGTTTGCCACGATTGGGAAGGGCGGCACACGATTGGGGGTCGCGATTCAGTGGTGGCCGCGGCATCAAAATCGAAGAGGGGTTCGATTGGGCTCGTGATTTCGAGCGGCATCGAGGCGACTGTGGGGTCGCATGGGTCTCAAGCATAGCGGCGACATAGGAGTTGGGGGCGGCTACTGAGGCACGCGAGTTCGTTCGTGAGACTGGGAATCGCGTGGGTGTCGCGAGGCCTGAAGGAGGGTGTGACAACCTAGGGCTTCGAAGCGAAGTGATGCAGCAATTTTAGGGATGGCCGAAGTCGATTGCAGTGAGGTATTATTTTTTTTATTTTATTTTATTTTATTCGATTCCTAAATTAATATATATGTATACAGTAAAAATATACATAAGCAGTTTTTAAATTTTATATATAGATATAAGAGATCTTGGAAAAATTGATTTTTATTTACTGAGATATTTTGAAAATATAATATAGAAGTTTTTATAATGGTAAAGTTTATGCAAATTTAATTTTTGTGAAATCCATGTAGATTATTTTTTAAGTGTAACTTCAAAGAAAAATAAATAATAATAGGAATTTTAAAACTTGAAGAAAATTTAGTTTAAAAATAAATTATTAGTTGAATAGAAATTTTAGTTTCAAATGGAAAATATTTTGTAAAAGAAAATTAGTTAGAAATTTTACTTATTTGATAAAATGATTTATCAAACGAAAATATTATTTATTATTGGAAAAATGGGTAATTAAGGACTAAAGGATATTTTATAAAAGAAAATGTTGTTTAAATTAAATAGTTAGTTAATAAAATTTATTTAAATAGAAATTAAATTTTGTTCGACAAAAAATTGAATTTATAAAGAATAGTTTGAATTTAATTTTTGTTTAAAAAGAAATTGTTTGAAAGCCAAAAACAATTTATTAAAAAGGAATTTAGTTTTAAAATTGTAACCTTTAGTTAAACAAATTTAATTTAAAGAAAATCAGTTTGAGTCTTTAATTTTTAGTTTAAAATAAAAAAATCATTAACTTGAGAGTAAAATAATTAGCTAAAATAAATTATTAAACAAGAAATAGGTTTAAATAACACTATCAGTTAATTTAACTATTAAAAAGAAATCAACGATGAATCAAAATTATCAAATGAAAATTTAATTTATTCGATTTATTCGAATATTAATAAATTGTGTAAATATTTATACAAGGTATAAATCAAGAAAATCGAGTCAAGAAGGAAATGGATTGCTAATAAAAACAAAGGTGAGAACTTCTCACTCTAAAGGATTTATTTAAATTTTAAATAGTTAGAATTAAAATTGTTAGTTGTGTTGATTGAATGCTTGAATGATGATTGTTATATATATATATTGGATGTGAATAGACCCTATACGCCGTTAGTAAGCGGAGGTTATTTATTACACACATATACCGCGATATTCCACCTCGAAGTGGAATTGGTATTATATATATAGCAATATATATATATATTGGCATATGTATATATTGCAGTTGATTGATTTCCCGCATTTGTATTACGGATGAGACCCTATGCGCCGTTAGTAAGCGGATAATATTTTATAAAATCCCGTATACCGCGATATTCCACCTCGAAGTGGAATGGGTATTGTGCTAATGTCTGTGGATGCAGGGAAACAGGTTGGAGGGATCCAACTGGATTCCTCACAAATATTTATTTGATTTAGATATTGTGATATTTGATTGTTTATCATGGATGATATATGATGTTTGAAAGTCATGATTGACTATTTGATGTGTTGCATCATCGGATCCAATTTTGAAGTTTAAAAATAACGATTTTGATTTTTATGGGATTTCTAAAGTGATTTTTGAAAGTATACGTTTATAAAATATTTTTGAAATTGATTCATCTTAAATAAATAAACGTTATAATTTTAATGTTATAAAAATTATGATTTTTGAGAAATATAGTTAAAAGTTGATTTTTGAAGATATGAATTAATAATTTTATAAAATAGTTTAAACTGGGATTTCTGAATTTATTATAAAAAGTTTAAAAATAGGATTTATAAAATTGGATTATTTTATAAATCAAATGATGAAATTATAAAAGAGTTTAAAGACGTTTTAAAAATAGTAATATAAATTGTTTTATATTAAAAGATTTATAAATTGATATTTATAAATTAAAAATATTGGAATTATAAAACGAGCTTTTACAAGTATTAGAATGAATTGTAAATGAATTTCATAAATTGGAATTATAGAATTATAATAGTGAAGTTATAAATGGAATTTTATAAACAATAGGTTTATAAAATTTGTAAAGTTATTTAAAAGAATAGATTTTGGATAAATAAAAGAATCTTATAAGTTATAAGATTTATAAATTTGGGGAGTTTAAAGAAACAATTTTGTAAACAAATAAATTATAAGTGTTTGACTTATAATATGAATTTTTAGTATATCATTGTGATATGAATTGAGATAGGTTAATAAAGGAATTTATAAAAAGGAGTAGTTATAAAATAAATGGAAATGGAATTTATAAACATTGTTTTATAAATCCGCAACGACTTATTTTGATAAGTAAAATTGTTGTAATTTATTAATGGAGTTATATTCACATTTTAGACAGTGAATAATCCTTTAAAAATGAAACGTATAGAAATGATGAAATTTGTTAACGTAGTATATTCAAGTTTTTGAATAGTGAATAATATGTTAAAGAAATGGTTTTGAATGAGATGTTTTAAATAGAATTAAAATGATCTAAAGATGTTTTAAAATGTATTAACTATCGAAACCATAGATTTCAACATTCATTGTTGAAATAGACGTTTTCGAGAAATAGAAGGAAATGGTAGACTATAACATTGTTGTTATAGTAAATGATTTCCGAAAGGAAATGTTTTGTGTAGTATTGGGATTTACATATCTATTTTAATTTCGAATCCCTATACTAGTGATTTTGGGACGTCGTAACGATGTTTTACGCAACATTCGTTTTGGCCCAAATAAATATGTTTAAGAGAATGATTTCCTTAAAGAATGAAATATATATACTTAATTTCGATTAGAGTATATTAAATATTTTCTAAGTGTAGAAAATAAAAAGGCTTGTGAATTACTTATAAATAAATAAGTATGGAAATGTTTTTCCAATATTAAGTGAATATTGTGAATTTATCTTTTTGAAGATAAATTGAAAATGAATATTTGAAAACGAATGGAAATCGTATATTCGTAAATATTTTGGAATATAAATTCAATATGGAATTTATAAATGGAATTTGGAAAATGAGTTTAAAAATAAATATTGATTTATTTTTAAAGAATGGAAAATATATATATATCTTATAAAGATATTTTTGGAAAATAAATAATTTGAAAAATTATTTGGAATCTGGTGATGTTGGCATATCTATTGATAGTTCAATAACCGACTATCAATATTTACCTTTAAATAGGTATTTGTTGTGATTTGTTTGAATTTGAATGCCACACTTATTTTTTTAAATAAGCGCTCACTATTCGGGTTAACCGGGAAAGGACCTTGGGGTCGTATAACCCATTCCGAATATGTGATACGTCGTTATGAATTGCATTTGAAGATCGGTGTTGAAGACCGGATATTTTCAAAAGCGTAAGGGTTTCTTGTTGATTGTCTCTGCACTGGCTGATCCCCGGTATTGAGATCTCCATATGTGATGGGAAATTCGGACGTGATTAGAGATTATCCGGATTGAAAGGACTTCTTTGTAAGTGCCTTCGGTTCTGTTCGATCCCGGAACAGACTTGTATGGATAGTATGCCTGACATTACAAATTGAGATATAAAGCCGATTTCTTTAAATATATTTCTGTTGGTGGCGGAGAATTTATTCTCTTAGCTTAACACCCATCTCTGAGACGTACGAGCTCAGAGGTTATATAGTTGAAGGTTATTAGCAATATATTCCCAATTTGGTAGTGTGACATACTGAGTGTTGCTGTGAAATGATCATTGTGTTGATTATTTGTGATAGGATCATTTATTTGATCGTCTATCTTAGTGATCATTTCTATGATCATTTGTTGACCCAAAGCATTGCTTTTATATAGTATGTTTTTGTGGACGTGACTTCGTCGAGCCTCACACCCCGGAATGGACAAAACAGGAAAGATGCAGCAAGGTTATGAGGGGTAGCGCCCTTTAGGGTATGTGCATTTCCTTTTGGAAAAGGGTGGTATCATGGTATGGAGCCCAGATACTTACTCATGTTGAAAACACTTTGTTATGATTGTGTGATGATGGTGACGAGCGCTCGGTGAAAGGTCCCAAAGGACCGGGGGATGGCATATTCGGTCAGTTGTTACTCAGTTAGGGGTAACCCGGCCTTGTGTTGGTAGAGATCCGGTTTGGTTCTCGGGGACGTCCATCCAGAGGCGTTCTCATGTGGCAATGGGAAGTTCCTTGGCCTGATCATTCGTTGGAAATCCAAAGAAACAATACGAGACTTGTACGGTTTTAGTTGTAGAACCTGCCATCTAATATGGTAGCTATAGTAAGCATAATATAATGGTACCTATGCTGGCTAAGATTTATATTCTACTTTCGAAACTGTTTTCCTACAGTATGCACTAGTAATAATATCAAATATTTGTTTTTAATACGTATCAAGCATCTTTGACTAACCTAAGAAGAAATCTCCTCCAAGTCTGCGTTTGCATTGTGTGTGTGGCGGGAGGTCTTATGGTAGTCCCATTTTTAAAAGCATTGCTATTTGATTTTTAAAAATATTCCTCTATTTTGATTTTAAAGATAAATAAACTGTTTTAGAGTTCCCACACTAGTCACATGACTGACTCGGAGTTTATTGTTTTCCTTCCTAAACTCTGGGTGCCCACCAATTTCCACACGGGCAGTCAAGAGTTAAGGTTTATCAGGATATTCTGGAATTCAGGAGTTGCAGGAGGCAAGCTGGATGGCATGGCGTATTACTAGTATATAGTACTTCTTCTTTTTCCGATGTTTGTTTGATGTTGTACACTCAGATGATATGATGTAATGTAATGTAATGTAAAGTAATAACTGATATAGTTCTTTGTTTAAAGATTATTCATTTATTATTATATGTTGTTCCGCTGCGAATTGTGAGATTCTGTTGTTTTCTGTTCCGTCCTATTTTCTGTCTTCTTTCCTCTCTATTTTCTATCTTTTCTCTCTCCTTCTGCCTCTTTCTTTTTCTTTTCTTCTTCTTAAACCCATAACATTTCAGTTTTTCGGCAACGAAAAATCGAAAACGTTACATTTGGTATCAGAGCATATGGTTAAGCGACAACCATGGTTTTGTTGGGTATTACTCATTAGAGATAGAGTCAGTAGTACTCTAGAATGAGTTTGAGTGTAATAATAAATATGAGCGCGTATTTGTTAGTCAATATAAAATTATTTTTGAATCGGGTAAATAAGATAATTTTGCCCAAAACTATTTTTGTATAGAAAAGAAATGATTTTCTATGAATTATTATAGTATATGGTTGCATGGTTGTTAATAATATTAAATTATCATCATTAATATATGGAAGTAAATCAGGAAATGAATTCATATGCAATTGGGATTCGTAAAATAAATTGAATTGGAATTAAATAAGAAATAAAATGGATTGAATTCAAGTAAACTAACTTGATAAGTTCTTTGAATTTGAATTGGTTAAAATTAAAGTTTAGTCATGAGCTAAATTTGAAGATAAATTTGAATTGTATAAATTCACGTAAGTAAAAGAAATAAATTGAAATTCCTTTTGTTAGTAATTCAGTAAATTCGAGATGAATTGAATATGGAAAAATGAAATGAATTAGTGAATGAAACTAATTTAAAGTAGAAATATGAATTAGTAAATGAAAGTTAATCGTTAGAATTCAATATTTAGAAATTGTGAATTGAATTCAAATTGAATTGAAATTATGAATTGAATTCAAATGGAATTGAAACTATGAATTGAATTGAAATTGTAAATTGAATGAAATGAATATGTAACTTCAATAGTGAAATAAAAACGTATAAGAAGCATATGTTGAAAATTTTGTAATAGAATTGGCAAAATGGTTTGAATGTTGGAATTGGATATTATGGATAGCAGGATATACAGGTATATAAAGGAATTGAGATTTTGATTTCAAAGATAAAAATTTAATTGCTCGACAAAAAGGTACGTATTTCAATTTCAGTATGAAATTTGATGATTTTCTTCTCTAGCCACTTGGCTTTCTCTTTTCTTTTTTATTCTGAGAGGCCGTGGTGCCATTTTGTAGTCGTACCGAGCTAGACGCGCAAAGGAGACGCTGGCGAAATTTTTCGAAAATTTAGGGTGTTAGAAAAATTTTGAGAAATTTTGAAAGTTGAAATTTGAATTTAAATTTAAATTTGAATTGTTAGGTAAACAATGTTGTTTGGAACTTATATTTGAAGTTGGAAAGCTAGTTGAAATGATAGTGAATCTCTAGTAAAAAGATTTAGGTTAGTAAGTTGATAAAACTATTTGGATTGTGAAAAATGATAGACGGGATAAGGGCATTCTTCTTAACTTGTAATTTCGGGACGAAATTCTTTTAAGGGGGAAAGATTGTAACGACACAGAATTTTTAAAAATTTAATTTGAGAATATTTAATTAATTTTAAATATTTTAATGATGGTTTGACGTGAATTTCAAATTATCAGAATGAATTTGGCGATTAAGTTATAGAATTTAATCTATTGAAAGCTGAATAAAAATTTGAAACTTCAATTTTAAGCCAATTAAAAATATTTCAAAGGCTTGTAAAATTCATATTGATAATATTGAAGATAATAGAAGCTTCAGAATTGAATTTGAAAGTGATTTGTTCAGTTTTGAAATTAAATCGTTTGAATCGATATTTAAAAATAGCCGTCCGAGGCACAGTCTCGGAATTCGACGAAACCAGTTCCATTGGGTCCGTAATATTGAATTATTCTCGGATTTCAAATTTCGTATTTTTCGGAGTTGGTATGTGAGCACACGGTGAGTAAACGCGTTGCAATTGAATCAGATTCAATTTAAATTTAAATTTAAAACTTAGTCAAACATCACGTTACCTTCCTAAATTTTTGCCTAAAAACACGCAGAAGATCACGCTAAAAATCGTGCTGAGCATGTTCGTTCAATCTTAAAGACATCCCTCTCCCTCTCCAATTTTTCAAATCAAAGAAAAACGAAAAAAAATAAACTTTAATGGCCGAAGCCAGAAAATCAAAAGGGGAAAAAAATTCGTTACCTCTCCCTCCCCAGTTCTTAAATTAAGGAGTCTCCCTCTTTGCTTCTGTTCCTCAATCAAAATCACATACGACATTAAAAAAAAAACAAAGAAATCTCGAAAGCTTCAAATAACAATGGCGCGCTCGAAGCATGAAGTGGCGCTCGTGTTTGCCACGATTGGGAGGGGCGGCACACGATTGGGGGTCGCGATTCAGTGGTGGCCGCGGCATCAAAATCGAAGAGGGGTTCGATTGGGCTCGTGATTTCGAGCGGCATCGAGGCGACTGTGGGGTCGCATGGGTCTCATGCATAGCGGCGACATAGGAGTTGGGGGCGGCTACTGAGGCACGCGAGTTCGTTCGTGAGACTGGGAATCGCGTGGGTGTTGCGAGGCCTGAAGGAGGGTGTGACAACCTAGGGCTTCGAAGCGAAGTGATGCAGCAATTTTGGGGATGGCCGAAGTTGATTGCAGTGAGGTATTATTTTTTTTATTTTATTTTATTTTATTCGATTTCTAAATTAATATATATGTATACAGTAAAAATATACATAAGCAGTTTTTAAATTTTATATATAGATATAAGAGATCTTGGAAAAATTGATTTTTATTTACTGAGATATTTTGAAAATATAATATAGAAGTTTTTATAATGGTAAAGTTTATGCAAATTTAATTTTTGTGAAATCCATGTAGATTATTTTTTAAGTGTAACTTCAAAGAAAAATAAATAATAATAGGAATTTTAAAACTTGAAGAAAATTTAGTTTAAAAATAAATTATTAGTTGAATAGAAATTTTAGTTTCAAATGGAAAATATTTTGTAAAAGAAAATTAGTTAGAAATTTTACTTATTTGATAAAATGATTTATCAAAAGAAAATATTATTTATTATTGGAAAAATGGGTAATTAAGGACTAAAGGATATTTTATAAAAGAAAATGTTGTTTAAATTAAATAGTTAGTTAATAAAATTTATTTAAATAGAAATTAAATTTGTTCGACAAAAAATTGAGTTTATAAATAATAGTTTGAATTTAATTTTTGTTAAATCAAAGTATTAAAAAGAAATTGTTTGAAAGCCAAAAACAATTTATTAAAAAGGAATTTAGTTTTAAAATTGTAACCTTTAGTTAAACAAATTTAATTTAAAGAAAATCAGTTTGAATCTTTAATTTTTAGTTTAAAATAAAAAAATCATTAACTTGAGAGTAAAATAATTAGCTAAAATAAATTATTAAACAAGAAATAGGTTTAAATAACACTATCAGTTAATTTAACTATTAAAAAGAAATCAACGATGAATCAAAATTATCAAATGAAAATTTAATTTATTCGATTTATTCGAATATTAATAAATTGTGTAAATATTTATACAAGGTATAAATCAAGAAAATCGAGTCAAGAAGGAAATGGATTGCTAATAAAAGCAAAGGTGAGAACTTCTCACTCTAAAAGATTTATTTAAATTTTAAATAGTTAGATTTAAAATTGTTAGTTGTGTTGATTGAATGCTTGAATGATGACTGTTATATATATATATTGGATGTGAATAGACCCTATACGCCGTTAGTAAGCGGAGGTTATTTATTACACACATATACCGCGATATTCCACCTCGAAGTGGAATTGGTATTATATTATATATATATATAGCAATATATATATTGGCATATGTATATATTGCAGTTGATTGATTTCCCGCATTTGTATAGCGGATGAGACCCTATGCGTCGTTAGTAAGCGGATAATATTTTATAAAATCCCATATAACGCGATATTCCACCTCGAAGTGGAATGGGTATTGTGCTAATGTCTGTGGATGCAGGGAAATAGGTTGGAGGGATCCAACTGGATTCCTCACAAATATTTATTTGATTTAGATATTGTGATATTTGATTGTTTATCATGGATGATATATGATGTTTGAAAGTCGTGATTGACTATTTGATGTGTTGCATCATCGGATCCAATTTTGAAGTTTAAAAATAACGATTTTGATTTTTATGGGATTTCTAAAGTGATTTTTGAAAGTATACGTTTATAAAATATTTTTGAAATTGATTCATCTTAAATAAATAAACGTTATAATTTTAATGTTATAAAAATTATGATTTTTGAGAAATACAGTTAAAAGTTGATTTTTGAAGATATGAATTAATAATTTTATAAAATAGTTTAAACTGGGATTTCTGAATTTATTATAAAAAGTTTAAAAATTGGATTTATAAAATTGGATTATTTTATAAATCAAATGATGAAATTATAAAAGAGTTTAAAGACGTTTTAAAAATAGTAATATAAATTGTTTTATATTAAAAGATTTATAAATTGATATTTATAAATTAAAAATATTGGAATTATAAAATGAGATTTTACAAGTATTAGAATGAATTGTAAATGAATTTCATAAATTGGAATTATAGAATTATAACAGTGAAGTTATAAATGAAATTTTATAAACAGTAGGTTTATAAAATTTGTAAAGTTATTTAAAAGAATAGATTTTGGATAAATAAAAGAATCTTATAAGTTATAAGATTTATAAATTTGGGGAGTTTAAAGATATAATTTTGTAAACAAATAAATTATAAGTGTTTGACTTATAATATGAATTTTTAGTATATCATTGTGATATGAATTGAGATAGGTTAATAAAGGAATTTATAAAAAGGAGTAGTTATAAAATAAATAGAAATGGAATTTATAAACATTGTTTTATAAATCCACAACGACTTATTTTGATAAGTAAAATTGTTGTAATTTATTAATGGAGTTATATTCACATTTTAGACAATGAATAATCCTTTAAAAATGAAACGTATAGAAATGATGAAATTTGTTAACGTAGTATATTCAAGTTTTTGAATAGTGAATAATATGTTAAAGAAATGGTTTTGAATGAGATGTTTTAAATAGAATTAAAACGATCTAAAGATGTTTTAAAATGTATTAACTATCGAAACCATAGATTTCAACATTCATTGTTGAAATAGACGTTTTCGAGAAATAGAAGGAAATGGTAGACTATAACACTGTTGTTATAGTAAATGATTTCCGAAAGGAAATGTTTTGTGTAGTATTGGGATTTATATACCTATTTTAATTTCGAATCCCTATACTAGTGATTTTGGGACGTCGTAACGATGTTTTACGCAACATTCGTTTTGGCCCAAATAAATATGTTTAAGAGAATGATTTCCTTAAAGAATGAAATATATATACTTAATTTCGATTAGAGTATATTAAATATTTTCTAAGTGTAGAAAATAAAAAGGCTTGTTAATTACTTATAAATAAATAAGTATGGAAATGTTTTTCCAATATTAAGTGAATATTGTGAATTTATCTTTTTGAAGATAAATTGAAAATGAATATTTGAAAACGAATGGAAATCGTATATTCGTAAATATTTTGGAATATAAATTCAATATGGAATTTATAAATGGAATTTGGAAAATGAGTTTAAAAATAAATATTGATTTATTTTTAAAGAATGGAAAATATATATATATATATATATATATATATATATATATCTTATAAAGATATTTTTGAGAAATAAATAATTTGGAAAATTATTTGGAATCTGGTGATGTTGGCATATCTATTGATAGTTCAATAACCGACTATCAATATTTACCTTTAAATAGGTATTTGTTGTGATTTGTTTGAATTTGAATGCCACACTTATTTTTTTAAATAAGCGCTCACTATTCGGGTTAACCGGGAAAGGACCTTGGGGTCGTATTACCCATTCCGAATATGTGATACTTCGTCGAGCCTCACACCCCGGAATGGACAAAACAGGAAAGATGCAGCAAGGTTATGAGGGGTAGCGCCCTTTAGGGTATGTGCATTTCCTTCTGGAAAAGGGTGGTATCATGGTATGGAGCCCAGATACTTACTCATGTTGAAAACACTTTGTTATGATTGTGTGATGATGGTGACGAGCGCTCGGTGAAAGGTCCCAAAGGACCGGGGGATGGCATATTCGGTCAGTTGTTACTCAGTTAGGGGTAACCCGGCCTTGTGTTGGTAGAGATCCGGTTTGGTTCTCGGGGACGTCCATCCAGAGGCGTTCTCATGTGGCAATGGGAAGTTCCTTGGCCTGATCATTCGTTGGAAATCCAAAGAAACAATACGAGACTTGTACGGTTTTAGTTGTAGAACCTGCCATCTAATATGGTAGCTATAGTAAGCATAATATAATGGTCCCTATGCTGGCTAAGATTTATATTCTACTTTCGAAACTGTTTTCCTACACCATGCACTAGTAATAATATCAAATATTTGTTTTTAATACGTATCAAGCATCTTTGACTAACCTAAGAAGAAATCTCCTCCAAGTCTGCGTTTGCATTGTGTGTGTGGTGGGAGGTCTTATGGTAGTCTCATTTTTAAAAGCATTGCGAATTGATTTTTAAAAATATTCCTCTATTTTGATTTTAAAGATAAATAAACTGTTTTAGAGTTCCCACCCCAGTCACATGACTGACTCGGAGTTTATTGTTTTCCTTCCTAAACTCTGGGTGCCCACCAATTTCCACACGGGCAGTCAAGAGTTAAGGTTTATCAGGATATTCTGGAATTCAGGAGTTGCAGGAGGCAAGCTGGATGGCATGGCGTATTACTAGTATATAGTACTTCTTCTTTTTCCGCTGTTTGTTTGATGTTGTACATTCAGATGATATGATGTAATGTAATGTAATGTAAAGTAATAACTGATATAGTTCTTTGTTTAAAGATTATTCATTTTATATGTTGTTCCGCTGCGAATTGTGAGATTCTGTTGTTGTTCTGTTGTTTTCTGTTCCGTCCTATTTTCTGTCTTCTTTCCTCTCTATTTTCTATCTTTTCTCTCTCCTTCTGCCTCTTTCTTTTTCTTTTCTTCTTCTTAAACCCATAACATTTCGGTTTTTCGGCAACGAAAAATCGCGATCGTTACACCGTGCCTCACGTCGCTGCCCCCAGACATCGCCGCGCGGCCTATCTCCTAGCGCTGCTCCCCAAGGCCTCACGACACGCGCCCCTCCACCCCCATCGCCTCAAAAAAACTGCAGCCTCCATTTGGGATTGGAAACCCTAATCGAAAATTCCAAGACAATCCAACCGTCAAATCGACGTTCTACCTATGCCGATGCAATACCCTCAGCGAGCTCCACAAAACACCTAAATCAATTTGACGATCTGATGAAGTTGATCGTGGCACTAGGAACGGTCGAGAATTAAATCACGATTTCTGGCCAAATGATGAATCGAATTAAAAAACGAATTCCACCAAAGATTACGCTCATTGAGAGCTTCAATATGTATTTTTTCCAGATTTTTCTGAGGACTTTGAAATTTATGCTTTGGATTTGATTTGCAATTGGATCTGGTTCTAGAGTTTGTTTGTCTGCCATTGAGGAGGAGAGAGTTGAGATGTACGTACAGACAAATGAGAATTAGGGAGGCTAGGGTTTATAGAAGGATATTTATAGACAAAATTGAAAATAGAACAGATGGATAAAACAGATATACGCGTTAACGCCAAAGTGGCCCAAAAAGCACGTTTCGACTCCGGAACGAAATTGAGTCAACCTATATATCAAAATAGATGTTTTAAAATATTTTAAACGCAATGGAAAAGGTTTCAGGTTCAAAGTGCATCGTGTGAAGAAGTTATGCTCAAATCAATATTTTTCAAATTGATTTCAATTGATTTCAATTTCGTTTTTCTCAAGGCGTTTCGAGTCCGTGCGATCAAACGACAACCCCGATCGCTACGAAACTTGAAACCCTACAATAATTCACCATTACCGATTCGTGAAACTAGTTTCGTCGAAATCCGAGTCAGTGGCCAAAATGGCTATTTTTCCATTAATTAAATAGATTAATAATTGATCAAATAAAATAAAATAAATCTAATTTTCAATTTTATTTCGATAATTGACAAATTTCAACATTTTTAACTTCTTAATCATTTACAATGATTTAAACAAATTTAAACGTCAATTTATCGTTGATTAATCTATCAATTGCAGTGTTAAATTTTAAATTTCATTATATTCAAATTTATAAATTAAACTTCCCAAAAATCTATTAGATTTGCTTCCATCCTATTATTCAATTTATTGATGTCAAGTGGATGAAGTTATCATTTGCTCAATATTTATAACATTAAAAATCTCCAATTTAAACTTAATTTCAAATAACGACATAATTAGATAATTTATTCCATTCATTAGCAATTAATCCAATTATTGAATGTTTATTCAAATAAATAAATAAATCCTGGCTCCCATTCTTTTCATTCAATTAATTATCATATCTTCATCTTAGGTACCATTTACATTGGTCTATATCTTGATAAATAACATTTTCCCAATTTATCTTTATTTCAAATAATGTAGTAATTAATTCCATTCAAAAAAAAATCCAATGAATTATAATTTATTTCAATAATCAAACTTGATTTAACTCCAAATCCTTTTTTTATTTAATCAAAAATTATTGAATAAACAAAGGTAACCTTTGTTTACCCTATTATACATTAGTAAGTTCAAATTTCATCTTTCCTTCGTACTAACTACCCTATTTTCATTTTATTATATTTCTACGAATATACACGCTAATTGCGTTTTATATTCTAAATAAATTCATTTACTAGGGTTCATATTTTCCATTATACTGATTACTACACTACGCATAAATTTACAATTCCAATTATTTCATTATTTCACTTACACCTTCCATTATTATATTAATAATCACTAAAGTAACGTTATTATCAACTATAAATATTATAACTACTTAACGGACATTGTTTTTATAAATTTACAATTTTATTACGTATTCTTCGTCAGTTAACATAATTTTGAATTCCTTTCCCAATTTACTTTCAATTAATAGGGTGTGCACTAATTTAGTTAATGCGTTAATTCTTACTAATATAACATTAAGGCTCATTTAATTCCAATTGATTCACATTTTAATTATTAAGCCAAATAAATGGGTAACTTATAACGTGTGTTACCATGACTTTGTTTACACCTATGAATTCCCTATTATCAAATAAATGTTACAATTCCTAAATACTTCTGCTTTCATCTAATTACCATTAAGTATATTATTATTTTTCCATTAACAAATTTCAATAGTTCCCTAGACCTTCCCTTTCCATTTATTCTTTTATTAAGTTTACATTAATAAATCTTTTCTTCCATTTCTTTCATTCAACAACTTGTTCTATTATGCATACCGTTAACATTATTTCCAAATATCCCTTAATTAACATTAACGTAAACTTTTATTTATTTTATTGCAATTGATACAAAATTCAATTTATACAAATTCAGCTTTGACTAACTTTATTGCCTAAATTTACATGCAATTACTTTTAATAAATAAATTATTGCATTAGTTAATCCAACAGTTACTTTTAATTTCTCATTTTATATTTTATAACCAAATGTAACAACTTACACTATTCATAAATGGGATTTCACTTTAATTGTCAAAATTAAATTTTCTTATAACCATTGTTAAATTACATTCTTAACATTTACTTCAATATAGGTTATAAAAAATTTATTTCTTCCTAATTTAATTACAAAATCTCATTAATTTACCCAATTTTATTTACCAGAATTTACGGATCGTTACACTCTCCCCCACTCAAAACTTTTCGTCCCCGAAAAGGAAAAAGAAGGGAGAAGAAAGAATTAAATAAACAATACGTCTTATTTAAAATAATAACTTTATAAACAAATAATTTACTAAATTTATTACTTTAATTAAATATACCTATTTTATAACCATTAAATCTTTTTATACTTAAATAAATAAAGTTTGGAAATCATTTTCATAAAATTTCTAAGTCCAAAATTTACAAAAAATTTCGGCAGAGTCTCCTTTGTACGGAGAGGCTCGGGAGAAAATATAATATCAAATATAACAAAATATCACATATAATATCCAAAATATTATATCATAACACGGGAAAATATATAAAATAGCGCTATAAAACCGTAATCCGAGAACGTGCATATTTGTCGGGCAATTAACGCTTAATTATGAAACCAAAAGTAGTAGCAATTGCTTCCGTAACCTGTATTTCACTTATATAATTCAAAAGAGTTTATAATTATATAAAAGGAAATATTTAGCGTTGTTTCAATCAATAACAACAAATCCATACAACATCAATCACTAGCAACAAAGCATACAACCATCATATAAAAATCAACCCACGTCAATCATTCATTCATATCAAACAAAACAAATAGTTGTTTGGGTTCAAAACTTCAAATTGTACAGAATGAAAAACAAACTACTAAGTGTACCCTTCACGCAACAGTTTTAGGTGAAACTAAATAGATTATTCATTCATCCAAACAAATTTAAAATATGCTTACCCAAACAACCATAGACCAAACAACAACAAATCCCAAACAATAAATCAAGTTCATTTTTGTTAATTTCATTTCAAACTATTGTTGTTTGATTTCCTTTTTATCCATATTCTGATTTATCTTTTTAATTTTACATTTTTTTCTTGCAAATTTTCATTTTTAATTCGATTCCTTTGCATATTACTTCATTTATTTACTGCTTAATTTCATTTATTTACGGTATTCATATTTCTGTTTATTAAAATAAGTAACTTCAACATTTACTTAAGTCTATAATTACTTACCACATTTACCTTCTATCATATTTCATTATAGTAAGATTTCCATTATAACTTAGGTTTATAACAATTACAACATCAATTCTTAAGAATAAAAGAAATTTTATTGAACACTTCATTACATACTTTTACTTGTACCACTTCCATTACATTTTCTTATTAAACATTTCAACTTTTAATATTCAGTAAGTTATATATGTTTAAAGAATGCAAATGAAACTTATACAAGTTTTACCTCATTTCTTTTAATTTAATGTTCAATAATTACATCTTTTGTTTTATAAGTTACAATTTCAACTTTCTTGTTGTTTCATTTATAACCTATCCTTTAATTCCTTTTATTTTATAACTTAGCATTAAATCTCTTATTTCCTTTAGAGGTTTCAATTATTAATTACTTACGTTCAAATTCATTACAATAACCGAAACTATTAATTAATGGATACTTAAGAATTTAAATACTGGGTTTTATTCAAAACCATTTTAAAATAATAGATAAATGTATACACTTACACTTTTTATATCCAATTATATTTAAAATAGTTCAAACATTTATATTTGTTTATCAAAATAAATCTGCAGTAAAACTACTACAGTGGCCTTCCCACTTCGAAACTCGAAAATGAATGTCAATGATGCGTGCACTCATCATCGAAATTATTTTCCAGCGACAGAGAGGGGAGTACAGAACTTTTTTTTCCAAATTTCTTTTAAAACATTTCTTTCAAATTATATTGGAATATTTATATCAGAAAATACTTCTAAAATATTATTACTATATTCCTAAATCATTTGAAAGAAATTTTCAAAACCCCGTAACTTAAGTTCTAAAATTTCCAATTTGATTTATTTTATTTTCAATCTTATTTCACTGTTATTTATAAATTTCATTACCTAACAACCAAATACATTACAACCAAATATAATCTTTATAAAAATTTACTTCATATATAGAAAATATAATAGGCAAAATTATTTCATTCACCTATATTAAAAACAACTATTATATCGGTATGTCCTATTAAGTGCTTAGAAATTCCTATTGATGTCACAGCGTCCCATGCACCAACCAGAATTTATAAATACAAAACGGAATAGATTAACACAATATTAAAACCTTTTTATAACACTAACAAGTACGTTCTCTCATATATACACTCAGCGACTCCAATAGGGTATTATTACCCTATTAGTAAAGAGTCAAACCCCACAAAGCTAAGGTTTATCACTAAACCAAAGCTCTGATACCAGATGTAACGTCCACCTTTTCGCATGCTTTAAATTGGCACACATGCCAATTCAAACCATACGAAAGGGCGGATTGTAATGGGGTAAATAAGAAAAACAAGAAAGAAATAAAAGTAACAGAATCTCACAGCAGAAGGATAAAATATAATAATCAAATATGCAGTTCATGAAGCTGTTTTTCAAAATATTTAATTATACTTACAATATATATCAGAGTTGCACATAACAACGAATAAAAATCGATGCAGCGGAATACAGTGTGTAGTGGAACGATATAATATAATAATAATAATGAAATCTTCGTCTTCTTCCTCCAGAAATAAAGTCTTCGATCCTGAAATGCTCGGACTGACCCGAGCAAATTGAAAAGACAAAACACTCGAGTCAGAACTAAAAGATCTTATGTAAGTTGAATCAACAGAAATGAATATGAGTGCAGTAACTTACGAGATGATCGGGATTCACACCTCCTAAGGATCTGTTAAACTATTTATAATGTAGTAATATTTCGCTATTATAATAGTGTCTATTAGTAAAATAAACTTACTTTAAAATAGCGTTAAGGAGTGACCCAGTATTCCCCTTAACACATAATATATTCTTATAGTCTATACAGTACCGTAATCTCCCCCGTACTGGACGTCGTCAGAGGGCACTCCATAGGTATGGTACAAAACCAAAATCGTATAAGGCGCGCTAGGGTAGGTAACACGGCACAACTAGGCAATGCCAGGGTAGATATACCAATTACGCTTCCGGGTCGGTGGTAACGCATAGCCGTAGCTACCGCCCACCTCGAGCCACACCCCCAAATCAAAGAAATCAATAGTGGTCACCGAATAAATCTAAAGTCAGAGTAGAATATCGAAGGGATGTGTTCGATAAAAGATGCTACCTTCTTAACCCATCGATCGCTCCTCTTTTAGCCACCTTATGCCAACTCACGGGAGTTGCGTCCACGTATTTACCTCAAAGGAAACGCCGCCACCATCCTACTTCATTCTGGAATCTCCACCGCGTACATGGTTGTTAAAGTGGTTTTCGGAGTTGGCAGAGAGTATGACAACTTCTGATCCCTGCCTCTTTAACAACAAATCGTTATTATAACACCGCGGTCTTTTCAAAATAGTTTATACTTTTAAAACCAGAATAAAATATCCATTTCAAAAGCATATAAATACGATATCATTTCTATTTGAAAAACCCAAATTAAAATGATATCATTTTTATTTCAAATATATCCTCTTCCAAAATCATAGCATTTTTAAATCTATATACCTTGAAACCCATAGCTTTGGATCATAACTCTTAATACTTAAATGGTCTAAAAATACTATATAAAATAAATATAGTTTCTTTAATATCCCAAATAAATTCCAAATACCAATTTGAATCTCCAAATAAACCATTTTAATTTTCCATATATTTCAAATCTTTAAATATTCCACCATTTCAAAACAATTCTTTGATAATTCCATATATCTCAAATTCAATTATCATTATTTGATTTGAAATGTTTACTTAATAGATCAAATATAATTTAAGTAAAACGTTTAAACTTTAAATAACTGGATGTTCTTTAAATTTTATTAACTTGATATATTCATTTAAATCAACTCAATATTTATTTAAATCACATTAACCCAAAATCAAGTTATAAAATCATACCCTTTTTAAAAATCTCAATTTTTATTTGAATTTCACATCCATTTTATTCAAGTAAAATTCTTAAATCCTTCAATTCAAACCAATTTCATAATTATCTTCCAGCTTAATTTTTATTTAAGTCACCAAAACTCTATATATACAATATCTTAAATAGGTACTTAACCATATAAAAATAAAACAATCAAACTTCGTTATTCAACTTATTTTTATTTAACAATTTTATACATATCTTAAATTCAAGAATTTTAAATATATATATATATAACATCAAAAATTAATATTTATTTAACCGTATATTCTTATCCAAAACCATAGAAAACATTTCAAAATATTATATATATATATATATATATATATACCGCGGTGCCTGTATATAATTTTCTATCCTATGGTCAAGTGATACAGATATTTATCATTTCAATCCGCAATTTAAAATAAAAATGCGGTTGTATATCATTTCAAACTGCAATCCCGAATGAAATGAAAATGCATAATATCTTGCAGTTTATAACAATATAAAATACAATATTCATTCATCCAATATCAACCATCAACCATTTTCACAATCATCATCCAATTAAATCAATAGCATCAATATATGACGGAAAATAAACAACAGGTATAAATAGCAGTTAAATTCAATAATATGTTAAATAATTGTTTAACTGGCAGTTTATATGCAATGAATAATTAATTTCCAAATTTAACTGGCAGTTTAAATGCAATGAATAAATTAAATAGCAATTAAATTTAACTAAATAAAATTAACTGAGATGATGACTAAAATATGCCAAACAACCATAAATAAATTTTAAATCACATCATATATCAATTTAACAAACATAAGAAATTTTAGAAATTGTGAGTGCGATAAAACACTCACCTTATGAATTTAAATTGAATTTAAATCCAATTTAAACCCAAAAATTGACCAGTCTCAGAATTAGTTCAAACCAGCGTCAAAAAGTCTAGAATTCCAAGACGAACCTAGAAGAGAAAACCGCTCGTGAATCCGAATTCGTACGCAAAAGTTATATAAATTAGAACATTTGAAAATTGAAATAAATAAAAAGAAAAAAACAAACAATTACCAAACGCCACATCACCCTGGACTTCCACTTCTCACGTGATGCCTACAGCACCTGCTCGTTCGAACAGCAGGGAACATCGCCACCTAAACGAAGACGCACACATCACCGCCACTCCGTGTGTAACGACCCAGAATTTTTAAAAATTTAATTTGAGAATATTTAATTAATTTTAAATATTTGAATAATGGTTTGACGTGAATTTCAAATTATCAGAATGAATTTGGCGATTAAGTTATAGAATTTAATCTATTGAAAGCTGAATAAAAATTTGAAACTTCAATTTTAAGCCAATTAAAAATATTTCAAAGGCTTGTAAAATTCATATTGATAATATTGAAGATAATGGAAGCTTCAGAATTGAATTTGAAAGTGATTTGTTCAGTTTTGAAATTAAATCGTTTGAATCGATATTTAAAAATAGCCGTCCGAGGCACAGTCTCGGAATTCGACGAAACCAGTTCCATTGGGTCCGTAATATTGAATTATTCTCGGATTTCAAATTTCGTATTTTTCGGAGTTGGTATGTGAGCACACGGTGAGTAAACGCGTTGCAATTGAATCAGATTCAATTTAAATTTAAATTTAAAACTTAGTCAAACATCACGTTACCTTCCTAAATTTTTGCCTAAAAACACGCAGAAGATCACGCTAAAAATCGTGTTGAGCATGTTCGTTCAATCTTAAAGACATCCCTCTCCCTCTCCAATTTTTCAAATCAAAGAAAAACGAAAAAAATAAATAAACTTTAATGGCCGAAGCCAGAAAATCAAAAGGGGAAAAAAATTCGTTACCTCTCCCTCCCCAGTTCTTAAATTAAGGAGTCTCCCTCTTTGCTTCTGTTCCTCAATCAAAATCACATACGACATTAAAAAAACAAAGAAATCTCGAAAGCTTCAAATAACAATGGCGCGCTCGAAGCATGAAGTGGCGCTCGTGTTTGCCACGATTGGGAAGGGCGGCACACGATTGGGGGTCGCGATTCAGTGGTGGCCGCGGCATCAAAATCGAAGAGGGGTTCGATTGGGCTCGTGATTTCGAGCGGCATCGAGGCGACTGTGGGGTCGCATGGGTCTCAAGCATAGCGGCGACATAGGAGTTGGGGGCGGCTACTGAGGCACGCGAGTTCGTTCGTGAGACTGGGAATCGCGTGGGTGTCGCGAGGCCTGAATATATTCATTTTAGGCTTAAATATATTCATCTTTTATTTTTAACTCGAGCCTTACACTTATTTATAACCCAAGCATATTTTTATTCCATGGATTTTTAATTCTTTTATAATTTATTCTAATTCATTTATTCTAATCCAATTCTTATCCAACTTATTTCTTATCCAACTTACTTCCATTTATTAAAATAAGGACCTAATTCCATTCAGTATCACCCATAACTCAACTGAATTTTATTCCAATTCAATTATATTTTAACTCAGATTTATTTAATTCAATTTATAAGCTTATAACCTATCTCATCAGGATTTTTAAACACCCGGATTTTGGTTTTCAAATTATTTGAAATCACCATTATCTCAAAATCACACTTCTCAAAAAATTTAAACCAGTCCTGGTTTTTATTCCCAACAAATTTCCTTTTAAATTTCAAAAACAAACTAATTCTTCTGAACAAATCAATTTGGCAGCAATCCGTCACTTAGAAACTCGAAAATGAACATCGATGATGTTGCAGTCATCACCGAAGTTATTTCCCACGACTGAAGTGAGTTCAATACTATATCCCTTCCCAAAATTTATTTGAAACAATTCCCTTTCGGAAATACCTTCAAAATAATAATGCTATTATTTATCTTCAAAATACTTCGAAAAATACTTCCAAAATCTCCGGGGTTTTAAATTTTCAAATTCTGGCTTAAATCAAATTTTAACTATAATTCATTTGTATAATTTATGCTCATACAAATTCCCATTTGATTATATTTCAAATTATAAATCACGTTTATAATTCATATTTATAAATTTCATTTTATAAATGAATTTACTTCCTTAACCTTTGGTTATATTTTCAATTTCTAGTTAAATTTTTACACAACAATGATAATAATTTAATATTATCATTCCTAACATCCAAGCAACCATATATTAGCTAAAATAGTTTACAAAAACTTTTGTTTTATATTAAAATATATTTTGGGTAAAATTATTTCATTCACCCACCTTTAAAACAATAATGTGTCAATTTATCATGTCAGGTGTTTATAAACTCTTCTCAAATAGCGGCCAACTTACTCGATCAGCATTCATATTCCACTCAACCAATAAGTCAACACGATATTAAAACAATTTATATTCACTAACAAATAAGCGCTCATATCTATTAATACGTTCAAACTCATTCTAGAGTACTACAGACTCTATTTGAGTAATTCCCACCAGAGCCAAGGTTATCACCAACCTGAGCTCTGATACCAACTGTAACAGCTCGCAAATCCGTACCCCTTGAGTCAACACTATTCTATATCAATCAACTCAAGTTGAACAGAAATACGAACCATTAGGGTTAAAGAAGAAGAGGTAGAAGAAGAAAATAGAAAACAACATCAGAATCTAACCATCGCAGCGGAATAAAATATAATATATAATAAATGATCTTTACACAAAAACAAATATATCTGTTTATACATTACATCATCAGAGTACATCAATCACATAACACATAGACAGTAATCATAACCTATCCACACACAACTAGTACACAACTAACCAACACAGCGGAATAAATATAAAAAAGTACGGAAGTACGTATCGTCATCCAGCTCGTCTCCTGGGCTCCACAGCATCACATCATGTATTCTATAATACTCGGTCTGACCTGAACATTACAGTTAAATAACACCCGAGTCAGTCTGGAATACCAGCGTGAGCAATCACGCTCAAATTGTTTATTAAAGTTTCAAAAATCCTTTGAAAACAAAAGCATCTCGTAAGACCACGCCACAAATAAACATGTCGGGTCTTTACCTTCCGATAGCTAAAACACTTTTTATTAAAATTCTCTGATAATATAATAGGGTCTATATACAAATACATATTAAAATAGACGAAATTGTTGCATCTATTAAATTTCAGCTACTAGCCACAGAGTGCGTAATACAAACAAAATTCGTAAAAGGCGCGTAGGGAGAATGGATTTCCAACTAATGACTAGGAACTGGGGTACCATCTGTCACGATACATGGTCTAGATCAGCATACCGAGGATCACTCCCGACCCCCTGCAACATAAGACCGGGACAACCCCTTACTGGTTAATCCCGAGTAAGATCACCCCACGGTTGTGATCAGCGACCGCACCACTAAGCCGAAATAAAAGGGACATCTAGACAGGGATGACCTCACCTTGAAGTGGGAGCTACAAACCTAGCCTTGCTGCATAACCCCTGATATTCAGTCATTCCCTGTTGATGAGGCTTGAAGCTAAGCGTTACCTTTTAGATCGTTTCACTTAGAATGCTCATCGTCCACCTGACGATGTTCTGAAAGCATTCAACCATACAAGTCCGTCCCAGGTTCGAACGGAACCGAAGGCACTATTCCTACTACATCCATTTTGGAAACATCCTCAGGATTAGTAGCGACTAGTCCTTGCACTTCACTACTCCTTCTCCGACTCCGAACTCGTTTTGCCCACGAAAACGTACAAACCGGATCGAAGTAGTTTTCGAGAAATTAATCCCTATCCCGGTTTCTTCGAAACGATCAGCGCATTTGGCCAATATTGATAGTCGATTATTTAACTATCAATTAACATTCACAAACAACCATCAAACAATAAATAATTTCCCAAATTTTTTATTGTTCTCAAAATATCTTCGTAAGATATATTTCCATTTTCAACACTTTTGAAAACAGTTTCAAACTATCTTCCTCTTACAGAATAAATTTCCAAAATATATTCTATTTCCACTGAAATCACCCAGCACAAAACTTTAGATTTTTAAAATAATTTAAACACTTTATTGTAAAATATACCTTAACATTTAAATTTAGAACAAACTACTTTAATACTTTATTAAAAATATATACTAAAGGAATATGAGGTTACTTTATAAATATAAAACTAGGTTTTCTCTTTTTAAAACAAAATACCAAGTCACCTTAAATAATTTCGACTACAAATAGATTGAAAGATACTTACTTTAGAATTTAAATATTTAGAAATAATAAATTTTCTAAAACATGCTTTTTAAAACAACATAACTTATATTTAAAAATTTACTTTGAAAACGTACTTGGCTATCCAGGGAAATGTACTTCTCTTCACATCCCTTTAAAAATAAATCACTATTTATTTTTAAACAAATTTTCCATTTCTTTAAAGTTCCAACTTCAACCACTTAAATCAATTTTCAAATTGATTTCCAATTTAATCCATTTTGAAATAAATTTCTTTATTACTCAATTCATTTCAAAACCATTAATTATAGACTTTATTATTATTTTTGTTTAGGTTTTAAATCTTTTAACTGAAACATACCAATTTCAGATTTTCCAAATTTCTTCTTTATTCTTTTCAACAATTTAAATCGTAAATTTAAAATAAATGCCTTATTCTTTTAAATAATAAAACTGAAGTTTAAAATTCATTATCTTCAGTTTATTCAAAATTCCCTTTTCATTTACGGAATTCATTTATCAGAATTTTGAAACCACTATTATTCTTATCCAGTTCATTCTCAATTTATTTAAATTCTCTATAATTATTTTCTTAAAAATTCATTCTTTTATTTTCTTTTTAAAAATCCAATTCTATATATTTTGATAACCTAGTGTACTGAAATATATTCAAGCAAACCATAGCATTCAATATTTCAATTATTAATTATATTCATCACAAACTATCGACTATTCATAACAGAGAATATTAAAAAATATAAATAATTTTGAGGAATCCAGTTGGATCCCTCCAACCTGTTTCCCTGCATCCACAAATGTTAGCACAATATAAAATACCAATTCCATTCAAGGTGGAATATCGCGGTATATGCGATTTAAATATAAAATCATCCGCTATTATGCGGTGCATAGGGTCTCATCCGTTATACAATGCGGGAAATCAATCATTCCAAGATATATTATATACTATTATAATATTGCACATCAAACAATTCAATCAATCATCCAGTTGTTTAAATTTAACCATTTAAATTATAACCAGATGAGTGAGATTGACTCACCTTTGATTTTGTTGTGCAACCCGATCCAACCCGGCTTGCTTCTTTTCAGATTTTGACCTTGTATAAACATTTATACGGCTTTATTAATATTTGAGATAATCGGACAAATCAATTACTATTTTATTGATTCTAATATAACAAATAAGTTTCCTATAAAAATCCTTTATGAACTTAAATAGCTTAGGTAAGTCAATTAAACAAATTAAATCTCTATAACAACTAGTTAAGTGAAAATATGAATATTTATTATTTTTATTTTTATATAATAAAAAAAATCCTATTTATATATTCCAAAATCTTGCCTACATAAACTTCCCTGATTTCCTATACATATTTTTGAAATAACTAGTGAGTTTAAAGATGTATATTTATTATTAGTTTTTTTCTTTCTTCATTTTGAAATTATACATATATTATCTCAAAATCTTATACATATATAGTTATTAAATTAATCAAAACTGTAAATACTTAGCTGTTAATGTCCTGATAAGTGAAATAGTAATCAACCATTCATTGATAAGTTTTAAACCTAATTAATATTTTGATTAAGCTGTTCAGAATTAACTACCTCAACTCGAACAGGAATTCACAATCACTGAGCCTCTGCTCAAAATCCAAATCGTGCATTTCGCTGAGCCCATCCTACTACGTCGAAGCCTCCATCACCAAGTCCTGCTCCTTTCCTTTGTCCACGTCACGACACCTACCCATCGAACTCGCCACATTCCAGATTGCGATCCCCAAATTGCGATGCTTCCAAACCCTAGCTCACTGCTTCGGGTCGCACGACATCCCAATGTCGCTCCTCATTCCACCTCTCCGCCAACAGACAGCACAGGCGAACACGGCCCTATCCGCGCACCGCCATCGCGACCTCCCTCCCTTCCACACGTCGATCGATGCTGCCAGGATCACCTCGCGCGATGATTTATTTATTTATATATATATTTTTTGGGTACGAACGAATTCGTATGAAGAAGGAAAAAGGGAAAATGGAGTTTTTCGATTTTGTGAAATTGGAAGGGGAAAAGAATATGATTTCTATTTCTGAATGCATTAATAAGAAAAATCTCGGCCATTATTTTATTTTGAACGAAGGGAGAGAGGTTTCGGGTTTGTTTTTTCTGAACGAAGAAAATATCTACTATTTTTAATTATTTAATCAAACGAAGTGGTGTATGAGAGAAGCTAAGGAAACGTATTCACTTCAACTTGTAGGAAGGCAGCTATGACTTTGACCCTGATGTGAAATTCAGACTAGTCAAAATATCATATTCAAATTTTAAATTTAAAATTTAGATCAACTTGAATTAGCAACTTAAAATTTTGACTTCCTATCGAGGCATGCCGCTAGTCGTTCATAATGTTATACCCCTATTTCGAGCGTAATGGAAAAGGTTTCGATATAAATTTTAGCGTGTTAACTTACCGTGTGCTTACACAACAACTCCAAATGCTATGAAAATCGAAATCCGATAATAATGCAGTATTACGGATTCAATGGAACTGGTTTCGTCGAATTCCGAGACTGTGCCTCGAAAGGCTATTTTTAACCGTCAATTTAAACGATAAAATTTCAAAACTGGACAAACCAGTATTAAATTCAATTTTTATACTTTTATTACCCTCAGCACTATCGTTATAAATTTTACAAGCCTTCAAATTATTTTTAACAGGCTTAAAACTCTAGATTCAACTTTTACTCAATTTCAAATTATTAAATTCAAAACTTTAATTATCAAATAAATAGTTATATTTGAACTCAAGTTAAAATTTAACTTTTACATATTTAAAACCAATTAAATATTCCAATTTTAAATGCTCAAAAATTCTGGGTCGTCACAGCTGTAACGATCCCAGTTTAATGACGAATTTAAATTTATAATTTAATCGAATTTTTGGATTAAATTATGGATTTATTTGAAATTTTCAAATTTAATAAGATGTATATACTAATGTATTTTAAAATTTGGGTTTGAAGCTCAAAATAAATGTTTTCAGTTGAATTGAATTAAAAATAACATGTTTATAAGAATAAAAACATTACTTATCAATATTGAATATAAGTTAAAGTGTAAAATAAAATATATGTATAAATTTAATACCTGATAGTTAAACCATAAATAGAAATCAAATTTAAGCATCTCTGTTAATAATAAAACTATAGGATAATAACAAAGGAATTACAAAGGAAATTTTTATATGGTTATAAATGCAACATTAAACTAAATCAAACTACAAAATAAAAATCTATGTGATAAAATAATAACAATAAATATAAATACTTAAATAAACAAAACCAAAATGTATGCAAGACAAGAAACAACAAAACATTTGTGTAGAATACAAACTAACTACATACATATTTACAATAGCACAGGTCGTAGTCAAAATAGAAACATACAAATGGAAAGTTAAGTACATGTAACATATAAAAATAAAAACAAACAAAGATAAAGTATATATAGATTGTACAAAGCAAAAGTACATATGAACATACATATACAAAGCAAAGAAAACTGTGCTACATAACAAAGTATAAACTGTAGACAAACAAACAACTTAATTAATGCAGCCACCATAAAATCATTTCAGCTAAGAAACAAAATGTATTAAGGCTTGCAAATGAATACAACAAACAAAATATAATATCCACAAAACTGTATATGCATGATTCACATAACATAGTTGTAAATAAAGACAATTACATTTAATGCTTTCATCTCCTTAGTACACAACATGGATCTACATCAGCCACATGAATATGAACAGCAAAATAAGCATGGCAATTAATGCAGCCACCATAACATGTTTTATCAAGCCACCACAAAATCATTTTCAGCTGAGAAATAAAAAAATATCTATGTACAAAAGCTTATAAAGGAAGATAATGAAAAAAATCTATAAAACAAAGAGGTACAAAACATAATACAAATAGTAAGCTTGTAAACCAAAATAGAATTTGCATTTAATGCTACTTCCTTTCAGCCTCCAACATGATAAAAAAATCTATGACCAAAAGAAGGATCTTGTACTAGATAACACCTACCTTTCCTGATACAAATTATTTTTCCATATATATATATATGCGTGACCTTCATTTCCAGTTCGTTCAAGAAAACATAATTAGCAAGCTAAAGAAAAATGCAAACTTAACATTGCTCCAGTTCAAAAAGCAAACTTGAGAAAAAAAAAGGGTTTCAGTTACACCTGAAAGCAAAGTAAAAGTTGCTAGTCACCATTTACAAGTATCAAAGGAAAAGCAAAGACAAGATTCAAAGAAACTCAATACTGCAGTTTTAAAAACATGAAGCAGCCTCTGTTTCAAAACTTTTCAGGTGAGCAAATTTTTAAAACCATATGTACTTTGATTTGTATGCGATCAGTGTTAGATGGTTGCTTGAGTAATATGTTAGTATGAGTGTGAAATGCTTGAATAAGTATATATGATTGTGGATACATTTATGTCTGTTTACAGGCATATGTCTTTGGTTTTAAAGTCTCAGGCTTTAAACTCAATTCAAGAAAACTCATAGTTCTTCAACTAATAATATTTAGGCCATGATGTTTGAATAAAAGTTGTTTATAATACTCTAATCTAAATTTTGAAAATAATCCCGAACAATTATATTAAGTAAATAATCCAAAAAAATTAGATATTACACTGATAATCAGTATTTGTCAGAAAATCAAACAATTTAAATTCACATTTAGATTCTATAATCTGATTTGTGCTTGTGAATAGTGAATTTAGAAAAAGAAATTATGATTTTTAAGATTGGGAATCACGAGCGGTTGCGAGTTGAACATAAATTGGGTTTTGGTGATTTTCTGAGGATCGGCTAATTTTTGAAGTTTGAAATTCGGCATGAAGGTACTGGAGTAATCATAGATCATCGGAAAAATGCAGGCAGAATTTTACATGCAGTGATGTTTGAGATTGAAATCAAAGTAGGGTTTAAACTCTATGTTTTGAAGGTGGAGGTCGTGTGTAGTTCTCGCCGTCGACGTCGCTCCGGAACGCATCGCACCGGGGGGAATCGTCGTTGCATGACATGGCGCGGTTGTGGACGAAGTTGCGTGGGTTCTGGCACTAGGTGGCGGCGTAGCGAGGCAAATTTCTGGTGATGCGTAAGGTTCAGGAGGCGATCGAGTTACTTAATTTTGATTTCTGATGACATCATTGAAGCTGGGCGTTTGGGATAATCGATGAAGTCGTGGATGACTTGTGGAGGGGCTCGGTGATGATCGGAGAAACTCCGATTGTATGTGCACGTGCACGAGCACGTATAGTTTGGTGTCGGCGTTAGTTTGGGTATCAGGAGTTTTTGTTGGTAGCCACGCGAGTTGACTCGAGAAAAAATGGCAAAGGCTTCGAGTCGTACTCGAGTACGTGAGCCATTTACCTGTTGTTTGTTTTATACTTGAGTTAAGGTAAACTTGAGCTAACTGAAAGAAAAAAAACAAAAGAAAAAAAAAGGGAGAAGAAGAGTAGGTGGTGAGGAAGAGAGATACTTCGGGTGAACGCAAGGAAGTCTCGAGTGTTTGCTCAAGAAAAATCTGGGTAATCTCGGGTTGTAGTTAAACTATAAATTTACACTTAAAAATGTTAAGCAAATTTTTGTAGTTATCAAGTAACTAATGTTGATTATTTTGAATTAAAAAATTATTTTAAGTATAAATTAACCAAGTGGATACATAACAATATTTCCTAAAACCTTGATTTATATTTTTATAATTAACAGTTAATATAAGTACGTCTTAATTTTAGTTAAAATAAAAGTTCAAGTTAGTAATAAATTGATTTTTAAAGCTTAAGCAAGATTTTAAATGTTATTTAAGGTAAATAATTTTATTTAACTAATTGTTTGAAAAGCAATTAAGAATGATTATAATAGTAATTTCAGATTGGTAAATTAAAACTTAAGCGTTTAACTCATTGGTAATTAAAAATTGTTTATTTGATAATTGAAATTAATTAATTTATAGTTAGTAGACAATTAAGATAATTGGTTAAGGAATCATTAATTATAAATTTAATTAATCTAATCATTAAGAATAAATTAATCATTGATTTAAATAAATTAATAGAAATAGTTCTATGGTTAATTCTGTTAATCACCTTCATTTTAAATCAAAGATGATGGACTATCATAAAATGTCGTGTATTGGAGTGATATTTCTGTTTATGATCGTGATGTTATGTGAGTGAGCTGCCTTATGCTATACTGTGAATTTTGATTTGTTTCTATATGTCTATGTGAAAACCCCTTTGCCCGTGAAACAGCATTTTAATTTCGATGCGACAGGGATTCGGATTCCAGTTAGTTATCCGAAACCCACATCGAATCGTAATTATGAACCTTTGTGATTGATAAATTTATTTATCTATGAATCTGTGAATGAAGATAAGCGTTATTGATTATATCGCTTATCGATATTGATTAAATCTGTGATGATTGATGTTGTGCACTATTGTGTAAAACCCCTGGACCACACTATACACACACAAATATGGATTTCACGTGGAAATCGGTTAAGTCACAAATTTTTAAATAAGTTTGAATTTGACTCTTAAATTCAAATAATTTTGGAAATAAATTAAGTCTAATATGAAAAGCTTTTGAAAAGCTGTTTTAAAAATTAAAAGTTATTTTGAATAACTTAATAAAAATTTGAAAATTGAATAATCGGATTTAAATTGGAATTTAAAATCTAAAATTGAATTTTATATTCAATACTTATGATTTAAAAAGGACTTTACATGTCATACAGGTTTAAACCGTTTTTAAGCATTGATTTGGAAATTTGAATTAAACCAAAGATTGTAACTTGTATAAATGGAATCGGGGTTTTTCCGAAATAAAACTATTGTTTCTAAGTGATAAAAAGCTTTCATATGAGTAATGAACTTCTAATTTATATTAAAGGGATTTCAAGTTTGAATTGAACAAAAAAATGATTTTCCAAGTTATGGACGAATCTTTGGAAACAAGTTTTGAAAGCTATGAGATAAATCTTGACTTAAATATTTATATGAGTTATTTCCAACCAAAACGGAAATTGTTTTGAAATCCGTAAATGGATCTTTGTGAAACCGAGTGAACCTTGTGAAGTAAATCTTTTTGTTTAAAAGATTTGAAATGGTAATTGGTTTAAACCATTTGAAAGGAAGTTTTGAATCATTAAGTTATAACTTAATTGAAATCCCATATCCATATGTTTTTAAAATGTTGCGCTCACTATTCGGTTTAGCCGGGAAAGGACCTTTGTGTCGTATAACCCATTCCGAATATGTGATACGTCGATATGGATAGCATTGAAGACCAGTGGTAAAGACCGGGTATTTGCGAGAACGATAGGATGACCTATCGATTGTCTCTGCACTGAGTCGCGCCGGTATAGAGATTTCCTAAGTGATGGGAAGTCCGATCAGGATTGTGAATACCCGGATTGCAAGGGCTTCTTTGGGAGTGCCTTCGGTTCTGTTCGAACCCGGAACAGACTTGTATGGATTGTATGTCTGACATTACATTTTGAGATATAAAGCAGATTTCTTTCAAATACATTTCTGTTGGTGGCGGAGAATTTATTCTCTTAGCTTAACACCCTTCTCTGAGACGTATGAGCTCAGAGGTTATGTAGTTGAAGGTTATCAGCGATATATTCCCAACTTGGTAATGTGGCATGCTGAGTGTTGCTGATCATTTGTTGATCAAAGCATGGCTTTGTGAAAAGCGTAGCTTTGTGGACGAGACTTCGTCGAGCCTCACAACCCGGTAGTGGTCGAAACAGGAATTGTGCGGCAAGGTTTCAGGGGTAGCTCCCCTAGGGTATGACCATTCCTTCTGGAAAAGGGTAGTATCATGGTATGGAGCCCAGATACTTACTCATGTGGACACACTTTATTTATTACTGTGTGATGTTGTTGGTTAGAGAGCTCTCGTATAAAGGTCCCAAAGGACCGGGGGTGGCATATCCGAGGTTCTGTATATTCCCGGGGAAGGGGGGTAGCGGCCTTGTCTGGCAGAGATCCGGTTAGGTTCTCGGGGCATCCATCCAGAGGCGTTCCCATGTGGCAATAGGAAGTTCCTTAGCCTGATCATTTGTTGGAAAATCCATTCAAATAATACGAGCCTTGTACGGTTTTAGTTGTATAGCCTGCCATGGAATGTGGTGGTAACCTGCTATTGAACATGGTAGCTATAGTAGGCATAGTTCGAAATGTCTATGCTGGCTAAGATTTATATTCTACTTTCGAAATGTTTTTCTGCACTTGCACTTATAATAATAATATCAAAGAAATTTTTCTGCGTATCAAGCATGTTTGACTATCATAAGGAGAAATCTCCTCCGATTCTGCGTTTGCATTGTGTGTGTGTGCGGGAGGCCTTATGGTAGTTTCATTTTCCAAAAGCATTGCGATTTTGAAATTTAAATCTTTGATTGTGTTTAAAGACAAACTGTTTTTGTTTGCTCACACCAGTCCCATGACTGACCCGGAGTTTATTGTTCCTTTCCTAAACTCTGGGTGTCCACAATTTTCCACACGGGCAGTCTAGAGTTTGGTTTTTCAGATAGTTAGGTTCAGTAGATTATATGGAGCTAGTTCAGTCTTTTGGATATGGACTACACTTGTTTATCTTGGAGCAATCTGGATAATGGATCGAGCTAGGAGTTTTGGAGCTTTAACTTTGGAGTTTGGTTTGGTGTTGCAGTATTAGGATTCTGTGAAGACTTATTTCATATTGTATCATGTTCCGCTGTATTCTGTGTTGTATATTCTCTGATGTTGATGATTATCATTGTATCATATCGATGTATCGGATATTGTATTCATGTTGTATCAGTGATATCATCTTATTTTTCCGCTGTGATATTTATCATCTAATGGGTGTTGCAAGCTCCGACGATACGAATTCAATGTTGCTATCGGACATCGAGTTCGGGTCGTCACAACAGCAACAGACACATTAGCTCATTTTATATGTATTGTGTATTATCAAATATACGCATGAACATATAGTCATAAATTACAAATCGTACACACACACACAAAAACACACACACAATATGTTTTATCACTAAAATGTTGCTGGAAATATTTATTTATATACATAACTAAATATTGTACCATAAATAAGAATAAAGATATATATATATATATAATTCACATCTAAAAAAATATAATTTTTTGACTTACTAATTAGAAAACATGTCAGATCTGAAGTTACAATAATTTTGAATATTTAATTTACATGAATATTATATTGAATTAAACAGTTTTAACAGTAATAAATTAATATAAAATAATTATATGATAAAAATTCAAGTTTAATCATTTTCAAAAATCTGGATACATATTTTGGGGATTAGGAAATTTTTCTAGAATTTTCTCAACCAATATAATATTCTTAATTAAATAATTGATAATAGGCTGAAATGAAATTAATTTAAAAATATATATATAAATAAGTTGAAAAAAAAACTAAAAAAAATACTAAAGTACCCACCATGATGACTTAGTTTTAAAATTATATAATTGAACTTTAGAAACACGAATCATTTTACATGAATTTATTGAATCGAGTAATCATTAAATAATAATAATATATAAATAATTTTTTAAAAATTATTTTCAGCACTTATAATTCATAATATACATGAAAAAGTGTTAAGAAAATTTCAGATCAATGTTATACAATAAAAATTAAAATATATGTTTTAATTCAAATTGTATGTGAATATTTAAATCATAAATTAATATATATATATATATATATATATATAAACATATATAATTTTAAAATAAAAATGTTTAACATCATATTACAAATATAAAACATGAATTAGATTTATAAACTTTATACAAATATCCAATCTTCATTGTGACAATATAAATACATAAAAAAATCTCACTAACTAATGAAACAACAATAATCTAATTTATGTACATAAGATAAAATGATTAACAAATTTTAAAACCACAATAATATGATTAACATATATAAAAACATCACCTGAAATAGAGGCCCTAAAGTCCAATTTGAAATAATGAGATCTCTTTCTCTAAAACTCTTTGATTCGTGAGATTGCTAGTCTAGAATCAATGACCATTCACTATCAAATTGTTTTATTTTTTATTTGAATTGGATTTGAGATTTTGGAATATTTTTAAAGGATAGTTGCCGCCATTAAATGAAGATGAAGAAGGTAGCGGCTCCAAAAATGAATTAGAATTTAATTAGGGTTTTGAGATCATAATTTTATATCGTATAATAAGAGAGAAATAACTGGATCTCTACCAAACATCTCCAAAATCTAATCACACATGTTATAGCCGCCTCTACCTCTCTCTAAACCAGCCACCTATCACTCCAAAATTATGGCTTATGAGCCCATTTAACCCAAATTTAAATATGGACAATTATAATTAATTTAATTTGTTATCGATTACTCATACCAATCAATATATTTATAACTTTTATAAATATATACAACAATTTTAATTTTCAAATCGTATTCAAATTTTATAATTAATAATTCAAAAATATTAATTTATTTAATTAATTTATAACAATTATAAAATAAATTAATTGTTTGGTTTAAAGATAATTCATTATTTCGACTGTGTGACTCTCAGATGTAAATTCGATCAGTGATTAACATTCGCATTATTTGAATGTAAATGTTCATACTTCACTTAGCAAATGGCGTGACACTATGGCCAAAATTATCGCTACTCATGATGTGCATGTAAAAGTGTATATTTATACTCTTATATCTAATCTTCTTTTCCTAAAATAAAAGGCATATTAGGATGATTTTACATGTCTAAACCAAAAATACAAAGGAATTGTAAAATCAACATTCATACATTAACATGTGGGCAAGATGGTAATTGTTATGTAAATTAATATGAAGAAATTTACTTGCACATTTTCATTTTGTTTTATAGGAATTTTAGACTCAAAATGGAAGCGTCTTATGCATGCATATACATGGAAAATCAAAAGAATGAGAGGAGGATGGAAATAATGCAACATGGAGGAGCCCACATGCCCACTTACTTATGGACTACAGTTAAAAGCAAATGCACATGTTAGTGGAGATTCGAGGCAAAAGCACATATTAGTGGGGATTAATTAATTCCTTAATTATTACTTAGAGGCTACACAAACTAAAGGGTATTTTAGGTAGCTCTTTAAAAATAGATAGGGTTTTAGGCCTGTATAAATACCTCTTTATTTTTCATGTAATGTTCTTCTTCTTATGCAAGTTGTAGCAAAAAAATTAATGCTAAATAA
Organism: Allium cepa; assembly: GCA_030765085.1. NCBI lineage: Eukaryota > Viridiplantae > Streptophyta > Magnoliopsida > Asparagales > Amaryllidaceae > Allium > Allium cepa. Next base: position 627,449,521 of record CM060941.1, read on the forward strand.
AATGTCTCTTTGATGACTTCATAGCCTTGGTCTTTTTTGTTGCAACTCTCTTTTATGCCCTTTTACTGTATGTTATCTTATGCTCTTTTTTAATTCATGCAATTAGTTTAGATTTATTTTAGGCAGGTAGTTGGCACTCTTTGATTGGCTTTCATTTTCCTTGTTTTTTATTGCTTAAATCATTTTGTGTTGACATGAATTCAATTATGAAAAGCTAAACCACTTCAATTTAGGGTTAATGAAGCTCTCATGAATTATATTAAATCAACATAAAATGGGTTCATTTATGATCTCTTTTTTGGTGCTTAAGATGATTTTTTTTTTTTTTTTTTTTTTTGCTTAAGATGAATTAATAATGATGGTAGCTTATGTTTTTTTAGTGAATTTGATAGCCTATGCTGACATCTCAAATAGACTATGCTTAATCCAATATAAACATAAAATATTTGATCATTTACCTAAGTGATTTTGATCACAAAATTAAAAGTGCAATCAATATTTGATGTTCTATATTACTAATTTCAAAATAGTTAATAGATCATGCTTAAATTAGATTTTATTTTTAATTACATGTTCATTTTCATGATATTTTAGAAGTAGGTTTAAATGGTATGTTAGATTTTGATGTTTTAAGGTGTGCTAGTTATTAGTACAAATAAACCATACTTATAATAAACACATCAATAATTTTTACTTAAAATTAAAATGAGATATTATAGATGAATTTTGAGTTAATTTAAATGAATGATTGGAAGTGGATTTACTATAAATTGCTCTTTAGTCTCATTGTTTTATTCTCATATTCACTCTAGTTTTAGTTTCATTTTCAGATAATTTTTAGTTAATACTCTCCTTTTAACTTTGGGCTAATTTGATTGAGTAATCTTAGAATTAGTCCTTTCCTTATGGATCAATCCATACTCGCGTATGTACTACGATTGTACGCCGTATGCTTGCGGTTTTTATGGCTATATTTTCGATGGTATCCTAATCAATAGAATTTGCCATCATGAACAGGTCAGCTTCGGTAAAATCTAATTTCATTTTATTAAGCGTTACCCAGTTGTGATAATTGTTTACACTAATTTTCTTCGTCAAAACTATATCACTTTGGACTTATTAAATTTGGTGATGGTCAGAATTCCGATATCGTCAATATTCAACTCTATAGTCCAACACAAAGTCTTTGGTTTAATAATAACTATTATTATCAATCGTATGACTCTGGACAGAGAATTTGACTTTGGTTTTACTTGAGTTGACCATGATACTAACCCCATATAATTAACAAGACAAATTCTCTCTTGAATAATGCTTCACTTTCAATACTTCCACTCGACCCATCTATAGTCGCTCGATGGACGTTATGTCATGATTTGACTATAATCAAACTGGAGCTTTTATAACGAAGATTCATGGTATTCTCAAGTTGAAAGCACTTGTTAATTATTCACACCAATATTTTCTATTTGACCTTAGTTATATTAACCAACAGAAAACTGTCGAATGAGTCGTTCCATAGTTATCCAACAACTACTAGCACGTAACCCACAGGTTCCCCTAGTAATCATGAGTAATACACTGGCCAATATTTGAAGAGCATTACGTACTCTAGTCTCAGTAGATACATCGATATCCAGTCTTGATGCATCTTGATTAGGAACATTTAAAATGAAATATTTAATTTTATTATGAAAATTTGCTCAGGGTTACAACACTTTGTAACTACTGTCATAAAACATATCATTTATGGGTTTTCTATCAAATATATTTTTAATTAAATTAGTTATTTAATAAACCACATTATATCAAGTACACAATAGAACGAAAACACCTTTATTTTGAACAACAATGATCAACGAGTTAGATGCATGTAACAAATTACATAATTGCCCCTAGGGCATACCACTAGATTTATTAATTACCACCCTTATTAATCTCGAAGAGATATAACATGCAATGTGGGCATGATGCCACATTAATGATCAAAGTTGAAGAAAGGAGGGTCGCGGTTTAGCATCGAATAAATTAGTGAAATAGAGTTAATAGTGTCAAAGAATAGTGTCGACCTTAATCCATGCCAAACCTCCTCATTCTTCGTTAGTATCGCCTGTAACCAATGTCACTTTTCATCAATAAAAGAGTATGTATAATGTCACATGTAACCAAAGAAGTGAAGGAATCAAGTACAGTCGACTTAGTAAGCATCGATGAGTATCGAAGTGACCCATAGTGCACTTCATTGATGTTATGTTTTATCAGTACTGCTACTCGCTATTATAAAAAAATGGGCTCATCGTCAATAGTCATAGAAGCTATCAGCATTACATTAAAGCAGAATCGCACTACACAAGCACTTTGAAAGTATTATTTTCCAATAACATCAAAGGAATACAATGTTATACCACACTTCATTAATGCACAACATCGCACTTCGTCAGTTTTCGGCGTTTGGAGGACGTCGCGTGTCAATGCCAAGTGATATTGACGCTATCAATATCCATAAAGTCATCAATGCAGCCTTATGATTATCATTGCTTCATACTCATGTTGACCCAAGTCAATATCAGCATCCACCATTAAAGGACATCGACTACTATAATGGAGGTCGCTGATGTCGTAGTTTGAAGTTGCCGCATACCTCCACTAAAAGAGTAAAGTGAAGACCTAGCACATAGCAACATCGAAGTCACCAAAGCCATTACCAATGCTATCGCCGAAGCAAGTGCCGAAACTTATCCACATCGAAGACCATGCCACTTTTCCCCTATAAATATGGACCTAGGAGTGCCATTTTAGGGACGAATTTTCTCCCCTCACTTCTTACGTTTTCAACTTTGTGTAACGACCCGTTAAATTCAATGATATTAAATGAGTTAATTGGATATGTTTTCTAATCTAATTTAAATTGAAATAGAAGTCTTAGGATTTTTAATGGAGTAAATGTAGGGATTAGATAGTAACTGTAATTAAAGGTTAATAATTTAAGTGTTTATATGACATAGATTGAAATAACGAAAATTTGTGTTTGTGGTTATAAGTCATTATTAGTTGATTAAAATGGTATTAATGAAATCATAACTGAATTGATTTACAAATATATAAACATTAGAAAAATTTATTTGGTGGATTTTATTTGTTAAAGTTAAGTTTTGTAATTTAATTTAGTAGAAACTTTAAATTATAAACGAAGATTGGAATAAACGCTAAATTTAATTATGTAAATGATGATTTAAGACCTAGCTTATAGAAATTGGAATATAATCCAATTTGAATAAAGTAGAAGAAGGATTTGATTAATATGTAAGTTATTGTTCAAGGTATTGAATAAAAACTTGGAATCCAATCATAATTAATGATAATAACGTTAGTATTGGTTAATAAATATATTTCAATGCAGTACCCAAATGAATGGAATAAAATGAATATATATTGAATAGAAATGAAATGTAAATTGTCACATTTGGTTGAAGTTAATTTTAAGAAACATATAAATGTTGAATCAGTGAATATTAGTAAAAATATTACCTAGAATAAAATTCATCTAATACAAGAATTCAAAAGTGGAAGATTTACATTTGGATTGGAAAATGGATAGTTACTAATTAAAAGTGACCATTGAATAAATTTATGCAAATGTGGGACTTAGTTATAAGCGTGTAATTATGGGTATGATAACAATTAGTATAAAATACCTATATATTGGAAACACGTTGTAAAGTATAATTAATTGAATTTGGTGAATTGGGAATTGAATTCAAAGGTTACATTAAAATAAATATGGATAAGAAGAGGTTAGACTAAGAAAGTGACATTAATTGATTTTAAGGCTTAATTAATACGTTAATAGACAAGACTCCGCATTCATACATTTATACAAAGCTAAGTCGTAAATAGAAGCACCAATGTGGTATAATGTAAATAGATGGGATCAACTTTTATTTATGTGTTTAATGGAATTTAATTTCTATAGTATGATAATCGCAATTAAATGAAGTTGGAATAGCTAATTTATACGTTAGTTGAAATTTAGCTAGAATATGTAGATATTGGATGAAATAGTGAAATCAAATGGAAATAAAGTTTTCAATTATACATTGGAATTCATATTCACCATAAAAGGGTTAATTGAAACCCAAAGAAGTTAATATAGGGATCAAGCCTTATTTATTGATTTGGATTTAAGGCATGGTAATTTGGATTTATTGCAATAGTTAATTCCATAAAATAAAGTTAAAGCTAATTCAAATTTTAATTGGACCATTGTTGATATAACTTTAGGAAGCAAGATTTATGTTTATAATTTGAGTATTAAATTCAACGGATGGTATTTATTACAACTAAAATGGAATTTAACGTTAAATTTTACGTTATTGAAAATAAAATAGACTTTGTGGATATTAAAGCAAAACATAGATATGTTAAAGGACCTTTTTGTTTTGGATTTAAGTTGAGAGTATAAAAGTATAAGATTAAATAGATGAGTTTGAGAAATTTAATTATAATTCCTTAATATAAGGAAGCGTAGAAATTTATACTGGAATTTGATAGACTTGTCAATCTTAATTCACAGCCAGACTTATTAAATCATTTAAATTGACTATAAATTTTATAAGCAACAAAATTTGGTCAATCATAGAATTTTAATATAAAATTGGATTTTTATAATTTATTTAATTTATTTAATGAATGTTAAAAATAGCCATTTTGGTCACGGACTCGGATTTCGACGAAACCAGTTTCATCGGATCCGTATCGGTGAATTATTATAGGGTTTCAAATTTCGTATCGATCGGACCTGTCGTTTGATCGTACGGACGCGAAACGCCTTGAAATCAATTTTATTAAAATCAATTTGGAAATCTTGTTTGCAGCATAACTTCTTCATACGATCAAATTTGAACGTGAAACTTTTTCCATCGCGTTCAGAATATTTTAAAATACCTATCTGGATATATAGATTTAATAGATTCGGTTCCGGAGGCATAGCGGGCTTTTGGGCCATAGTTTGTTGCGTACGTTCACCCTTCTAGCCTATACGCTCTAACCTAACCCTAACTATAAGTATACCATGATAAACCCTAGCCTCCTTCCTACTGTCAGTTGGATATACGTACATATTTCTTCATCTCCTCTTTCTCCTCAATGGTTGCAAATCTGGATCTGCTTCAATCCAAAATTCAGTGAAAATTCAAACACCTCAGAAAATTCTCAAAAAAATATATGTTGATGTTTTCGATACGCGTAATCTCATGGCATAATTCATTTTTCAATTGGAGCTGTCGTTCATCCAAAATAAATTCAAACAGCCCCAAAACCGTTCATCATCATCGCACAAAACCCCATCGGATCGAGATTCTGTTTCTGGGTATTGTAGTATGGACGATGGGGAGCGCATCTATGTAATTTGTTTGGCAATTCAACGGTCGGATTGGAGTCAAAATTCAATTAGGGTTTACATATAAGAGGCGGCGGCTTGTTGATTTTTGGTAACCTTGTGGCTCAGGTGGGGTCCCGGGGGGTTCGGACGGAGGAGGCAAGGTGGATGTTGGCGACGGCGTGGGCAACAGAGGCGGCTAGAGGAGGAGAACGCCGGTCAAAGGCGCGGTCAACTATGACGTTTTGGGTTCGTTTCTCTCTGCCTGCGTGCGTGCTCCAGGATGATGCGTGAAGAGGTGCTGGGCGCGTGAGTAGATGACGTGGCACATAAAATTTGTGAGTGAAATATGTGTCGTTTATTTATTTGAATTCAATCATCATTTTTCGCCATAACTTTCTCTTACGAAGTCGGATTCACACGAAATTTCTTTTGTTAGGATCGTAATTTAATTCCGGACTTGATGATGCTGGTTTGGACGAATTCTGAGACGGGCGAATTTTTGGGTTTAAATCGGGTTTGAATTCGATTTAAATTCAAAAGGTGAGTGTTTTAACCCACTCACAACTACTAGAAGCTTTTATGTTTGTTAAATAAATTTTAGAAATGAATAGAAATTTATTTATGAGCTTTTGGCATGTTATTTCATTCATATCTGTTGAATTGCATTTTTTTGAATTTAACTGTTAATTTAATTGATTTATTGCGTATTAATTGGCTGTTAGAAATTTTTGTTTGCATATGAACTGCTAGTTAACAGTTATGTCAATTATCACTGAATATAAACTGTTAGATTAATAGTTGATAAATATAATTTGAAATAAAACTGCCAATTATTACCTGTTGTCTATTGCCAAACATATATTGTTATTGATTGATATTGCTTGATGTTTGTGATTAGATGATGGATGTGTTGTTGAATGGATGTTTTATTTGTATATCATTATATTGCCAATTATCATGCATATTTATTTCATTCGGGATTGTGGTTTTAAATGATATATAACCGCAAATTTTACATCTTTTAAATTGCGGATTGAAATGATAAATATCCGTATCACTTGACCATAGGATAGAAAATTTTATACAGGCACCGCGGTCTACGTATAACTATTTTAATGTGATTTCTATGGTTTGGATGGAATACGGTTTATAATAATCTTAAAATTTATACTGTATAAATATTTTTCTTCCATATTTATATACATATGAAGTTGAAATTTTGGAATTAAAAGGTGTATAAATCTCTTTATTAAAAATGGAAGAAAATTTAAAAAATGGAGTTTGATAATTTATATCCTATGTTAAATGTTAAGTTGGAAATTTTAGGATATGATATTTATAATTGAATTTTTCCAAAATGAATTGAAATGAATATTCTAATATAAATTTGAATTGGAAAAATATTCTAGTATAATTTGAATTGGAAAATATATATATGTTTTATCACTAGAATTGGAGTTTATTTATTATGGGTTTATGTGAATATTCAAGGCTAATTAATAAAGCATTGATTTGTAGAAAGAAAAACCCAACTTTAGTTTTGAAATATAAATACTCCAAATGAATATAGGCATATATGTATATAAATTGAAATGATTTTGGAACTCAAGAGTGATATTTAAGTTATGGTTTAGACTTTAAAATAAAGAATTTTATTTATAAAGCCGTAGAAATTATTTCTTTACGAAGTAAACTTTAAAAGTTAAACCATTTACTCTATATACCGTTGAATATCCAAATCATTTGAGTTTTAAAGGTTATGGTTTGAAATTATGGATTTCAAAATATTATGCTTGAAAAATATTTGGGTTTCAGAAGTTATGAAGTTTAAAGCATTATGATTTTGGAAAATTATATTTGGGATAAACGATGTCATATTGGTTTGGGTTTTAAAAGAAGAAATGATATCGTAATATTATGGTTTTGAAATGGATTATATTCTAGTTTTCAAGTATAAACTATTTTTAAATAACTGCGGTGTTATAATAACGATGGGTTGGCAAAGAGACCGGGATCGGATATGGACATACTCTCTGTCGATACCGAAAACCACTTTGACTAACCGTGTACGCAGTGGAGATTCCAGAATGAAGTAGGTGGTGGCGACGTTTCCTGTAAGGTAAATACGTGGACCCGACTCCCGTGAGTTGGCATAAGGTGGCTAAAACAGGAGCGATTCTCAGGCCAATGAGGTCATTCCTCTGATCGGACCCTCCTCTTCGATATTATACTTTGACTTGGATTGATTCAGTGGCCACTTCTATATTTTGATTTTGGGGAGTTAGTCCGAGGTGGGCGGTAACTGCGGCTACGCGTTTCCACCAGCCTGGATAGCAATTGGTACATCTACCCTGGCATTGCCTAGTTGTGCCGTGTCACCTACCATACCGAGCCTTTACTACGAGTTTCTATTTGTGTCGTACCTATGGAGTATCCTCTGGTAGCCTCCCGATCAGGAGGTATTACGGTACTGTATAGACTATTGGCATTTTACGTGTTAAGGTGGAAAATGTAAAGCCTTAACGCTATTTAAAAGTAAGTTTATTTTATAAATAGACACTATTATAATAGCGCAATATACTACATAGTAAATAGTTTAACGGATCCTTAGGAGATGTAAATCCCGAACATCTCTTGAGTTACTGTACTCATATTTATTTCTGTTAATTTAACTCACATAAGATCTTTTAGTTCTGACTCGAGTGTTTTTGTCTTTTCAAATTCGCTCGGGTCAGTCCGAGCGTTTCAGGATAGCAGATTTTAGCTTTGGAGGACGAAGACGAAGAATCAGTATTATTTTATATATAGTATTACACCACACTCTTTCTATTCCGCTGCATTGCTTGTATTGGTATGTGTAACTCTGATATTTATTGTAAAAGAAGAATCAAGCTTTTGTAAACTGTTTATGAACTGTATATTTGTTATTATATTTTATCCTTCCGCTGTGAGATTCTATTTTGTTTTATTTCTTTTCTGTTTCTTATTTACCCCATAACAATCCGCCCTTCCATATGGTTTGAATCGGCACGTGTGTCTGTTTAAATCGTGCGAAAAGGCGGGATGTTACAGTTGGTATCAGAGCTTTGGTTTAGCGATAAAATCTTGGCTTTGTGGGGTTTGACTCTTTGTTAATAGGATAATAATATCCTATGGGAGTCACTGAGTGTATATATATGAGAGAGCGTACTTGTTAGTATTGATAAAAGATTTTGATATTGTGTTAATCTGTTCCACTTTGTATTTATAAATTCTGGTTGATGCATGGGACGCTATGTCATCAATAGGGATTTCTAAACACTTAATAGGACAGACCGACACAATATTTGTTTTTAATATAGGTGAATGAAATAATTTTGCCTATTATATTTTCTATATATAAAAATATTTTATAAAGATATATATATATATTTGGTTGCTATAGATTGGGTGTTAGGAAAGAAAAATATTTATAATAATTGAAGCTAAGTTTAATTTATAATAAAATCAACTTGGAGATTTTAGAACTTAAGTCCGGGGTTTTTGAAAATCTTCTTTCAAAGGATTTATGAAATATAATGATTTGGTTTATAAGTAATTTCTTATATAAATATTTAGTATAGTTCGGAAGAAATGTTTTAAAGAAGATTTTAGAGAAAATAATTCTGTACTTTCCTCTCTGTCGCTGGAAAATAATTTCGGTGATGACGGCCGCATCATCGACTTTCATTTTTGAGTTTCGAAGGGGAAAGGCCACTGTAGTACACTCTACTGCAGATTTATTTTGAAATTATCTAAAATTTTAATTGTTTTAAATATAAAAGTTGTAGGAAACTAATTATCTATTATTTCAAAATAAATTGAAATTTGACCCGGAATTTAATTCTAAAATTTTCCATTAATTAATTGTTAAATTTTAGTGGAATAAAAAGTAAGCAATAAATGGATTGAAAACCTCTAATAAGTAAGAGAATTAATGCTAAGTATAAAGGAAGTTAAAAATTTAACTTATAAGTAATGGTAAAGATTTATTGGAAAATCAATGAATTAAAAGAATTGAGATTAAACTTGTATAAGTTCAATTGCATTTTCTTTAACATAAATAACTTACCAAATATAAAAAGTTGAAATGTTAAATAAGAGATTGGAATTGAATATTTTACAAGTAGAATTTTGGAAATAAGGAAGTATTCAATAAACTACTGTTATAAATAAGAATTTAATGGTATAAACTTAGGTTATAATTGAAATTTTACTGAAAATAAAGTTAAGTATTATTAATATGTGATATGAACTTAAGTATATAAAATGAAATTCTAAATAAGAATTGATTGTAGGATTATTAATTTAAGTATGTTTTAATTTTCCCCTATTCTAATATAATGGAAAGTGGGAAAATTAAATGACTGCAATCCATAGTTAATGAATAAATAAAATCTTTCACTTATAAGAATAAATGTTATCAGATTAAAAATTTAAGGGTAATTCCAAATTATTACTACAATTAAATATAATAGAAACGTAAACATTAAATAAAGAAATGAAAGTAAGGGTAAGTTGAAATTGTAGTTTATAAAACGAATATATTTGTTGAACCATAAATTAATAAAAAGGAATTTAGAAGAAGCTTGTAAATTTTCACTTACATTCTTAAAACATATATAACTTACCATATAATAAAAAGTTGCAATGCTAGTAAGAAAGTGTAAAGGGAAATCTTACAAGTGAAGCTTGAGGTAATTAAAGTATTCAATTAATTGCTGTTAAAACTTAAGCTAAATCAGGAATTTTACTATATAAGAAAGGTAAGTAGTATAAATGGGTGATATAAACTTTAGTCAATAAATTGGAATACAAATATGATAATTTTGTAATAAATGGAAAATGGAAATTGTAAGAAATAAAGAAATCCCCCCACATATGAAAGAAAGAAAATCAAACCACTAAAGCATGAAATAAAAGTATAATAAGTTAATCTGGTTGTTGGTTTGAATTGTATTGTTTGATGTATGTGTATTGGGTAAGGAAATTGGAGTTGTTGGATGAACAAACAATCTATCTTTGTTCCATCTAAGACTGTTGGGTAAAGAATGCACTTGATAGTTAATTTCATTTCATACAAATTCCAAATTTTGAACCCAAACAACTATTTGTTTGATGGATTAAATGATTGTTTGTTTGTGGTGTGTGCTGCTTGTTAAAATTTATGGTTATTGCATTTGATTGGATATGAATGATTGAATCTCCTTGAATAGTTCACTTTAAAATAAATATTTAACCTTTTAGATTATATAAGTGAATGTAGGTGATGGAAGCAACTGCTACTGCTGTTGGTTCCATAATAATAAGCGCATATTGCCTGACAAATAGGTACGTTTTCGGATTATGTTTAAAGCGCTATTTTATAGAATTTTCCCGTGTTGGGATATAATATTTTGATAATATATGTAATATATTTGTATATTTTGATATTATATTTTCTCCAAAGTCTCTCCGTACAAAGGAGACTCTGCCAAAATTTTCCGAAATTTTTGGGACTTAGAATTTTGTTGTAAATATTTTCCAAACTTTAATTATTTAAATATAAAAGAATTTAATGATTATAAACAGATATTTTATTTAAGAAAGTTAATTTATTAAATTATTGTTTATAAATAATATTTTGAAATAAGATGTACCGTTTATCCAATTCTTCCTTCTCCCTTCTTTTCCCTTTTCGGGGACGAAAAGTTTTGAGTGGGGGAGAGTGTAACGACCCGTTAAATTCAATGATATTAAATGAGTTAATTGGATATGTTTCCTAATCTAATTTAAATTGAAATAGAAGTCTTAGGATTTTTAATGGAGTAAATGTAGGGATTAGATAGTAACTGTAATTAAAGGTTAATAATTTAAGTGTTTATATGACATAGATTGAAATAACGAAAATTTGTGTTTGTGGTTATAAGTCATTATTAGTTGATTAAAATGGTATTAATGAAATCATAACTGAATTGATTTACAAATATATAAACATTAGAAAAATTTATTTGGTGGATTTTATTTGTTAAAGTTAAGTTTTGTAATTTAATTTAGTAGAAACTTTAAATTATAAACGAAGATTGGAATAAACGCTAAATTTAATTATGTAAATGATGATTTAAGACCTAGCTTATAGAAATTGGAATATAATCCAATTTGAATAAAGTAGAAGAAGGATTTGATTAATATGTAAGTTATTGTTCAAGGTATTGAATAAAAACTTGGAATCCAATCATAATTAATGATAATAACGTTAGTATTGGTTAATAAATATATTTCAATGCAGTACCCAAATGAATGGAATAAAATGAATATATATTGAATAGAAATGAAATGTAAATTGTCACATTTGGTTGAAGTTAATTTTAAGAAACATATAAATGTTGAATCAGTGAATATTAGTAAAAATATTACCTAGAATAAAATTCATTTAATACAAGAATTCAAAAGTGGAAGATTTACATTTGGATTGGAAAATGGATAGTTACTAATTAAAAGTGACCATTGAATAAATTTATGCAAATGTGGGACTTAGTTATAAGCGTGTAATTATGGGTATGATAACAATTAGTATAAAATACCTATATATTGGAAACACGTTGTAAAGTATAATTAATTGAATTTGGTGAATTGGGAATTGAATTCAAAGGTTACATTAAAATAAATATGGATAAAAAGAGGTTAGACTAAGAAAGTGACATTAATTGATTTTAAGGCTTAATTAATACGTTAATAGACAAGACTCCGCATTCATACATTTATACAAAGCTAAGTCGTAAATAGAAGCACCAATGTGGTATAATGTAAATAGATGGGATCAACTTTTATTTATGTGTTTAATGGAATTTAATTTCTATAGTATGATAATCGCAATTAAATGAAGTTGGAATAGCTAATTTATACGTTAGTTGAAATTTAGCTAGAATATGTAGATATTGGATGAAATAGTGAAATCAAATGGAAATAAAGTTTTCAATTATACATTGGAATTCATATTCACCATAAAAGGGTTAATTGAAACCCAAAGAAGTTAATATAGGGATCAAGCCTTATTTATTGATTTGGATTTAAGGCATGGTAATTTGGATTTATTGCAATAGTTAATTCCATAAAATAAAGTTAAAGCTAATTCAAATTTTAATTGGACCATTGTTGATATAACTTTAGGAAGCAAGATTTATGTTTATAATTTGAGTATTAAATTCAACGGATGGTATTTATTACAACTAAAATGGAATTTAACGTTAAATTTTACGTTATTGAAAATAAAATAGACTTTGTGGATATTAAAGCAAAACATAGATATGTTAAAGGACCTTTTTGTTTTGGATTTAAGTTGAGAGTATAAAAGTATAAGATTAAATAGATGAGTTTGAGAAATTTAATTATAATTCCTTAATATAAGGAAGCGTAGAAATTTATACTGGAATTTGATAGACTTGTCAATCTTAATTCACAGCCAGACTTATTAAATCATTTAAATTGACTATAAATTTTATAAGCAACAAAATTTGGTCAATCATAGAATTTTAATATAAAATTGGATTTTTATAATTTATTTAATTTATTTAATGAATGTTAAAATAGCCATTTTGGTCACGGACTCGGATTTCGATGAAACCAGTTTCATCGGATCCGTATCGGTGAATTATTATAGGGTTTCAAATTTCGTATCGATCGGACCTGTCGTTTGATCGTACGGACGCGAAACGCCTTGAAATCAATTTTATTAAAATCAATTTGGAAATCTTGTTTGCAGCATAACTTCTTCATACGATCAAATTTGAACGTGAAACTTTTTCCATCGCGTTCAGAATATTTTAAAATACCTATCTGGATATATAGATTTAATAGATTCGGTTCCGGAGGCATAGCGGGCTTTTGGGCCATAGTTTGTTGCGTACGTTCACCCTTCTAGCCTATACGCTCTAACCTAACCCTAACTATAAGTATACCATGATAAACCCTAGCCTCCTTCCTACTGTCAGTTGGATATACGTACATATTTCTTCATCTCCTCTTTCTCCTCAATGGTTGCAAATCTGGATCTGCTTCAATCCAAAATTCAGTGAAAATTCAAACACCTCAGAAAATTCTCAAAAAAATATATGTTGATGTTTTCGATACGCGTAATCTCATGGCGTAATTCATTTTTCAATTGGAGCTGTCGTTCATCCAAAATAAATTCAAACAGCCCCAAAACTGTTCATCATCATCGCACAAAACCCCATCGGATCGAGATTCTGTTTCTGGGTATTGTAGTATGGACGATGGGGAGCGCATCTATGTAATTTGTTTGGCAATTCAACGATCGGATTGGAGTCAAAATTCAATTAGGGTTTACATATAAGAGGCGGCGGCTTGTTGATTTTTGGTAACCTTGTGGCTCAGGTGGGGTCCCGGGGGGTTCGGACGGAGGAGGCAAGGTGGATGTTGGCGACGGCGTGGGCAACAGAGGCGGCTAGAGGAGGAGAACGCCGGTCAAAGGCGCGGTCAACTATGACGTTTTGGGTTCGTTTCTCTCTGCCTGCGTGCGTGCTCCAGGATGATGCGTGAAGAGGTGCTGGGCGCGTGAGTAGATGACGTGGCACATAAAATTTGTGAGTGAAATATGTGTCGTTTATTTATTTGAATTCAATCATCATTTTTCGCCATAACTTTCTCATACGAAGTCGGATTCACACGAAATTTCTTTTGTTAGGATCGTAATTTAATTCCGGACTTGATGACGCTGGTTTGGACGAATTCTGAGACGGGCGAATTTTTGGATTTAAATCGGGTTTGAATTCGATTTAAATTCAAAAGGTGAGTGTTTTAACCCACTCACAACTACTAGAAGCTTTTATGTTTGTTAAATAAATTTTAGAAATGAATAGAAATTTATTTATGAGCTTTTGGCATGTTATTTCATTCATATCTGTTGAATTGCATTTTTTTGAATTTAACTGTTAATTTAATTGATTTATTGCGTATTAATTGGCTGTTAGAAATTTTTGTTTGCATATGAACTGCTAGTTAACAGTTATGTCAATTATCACTGAATATAAACTGTTAGATTAATAGTTGATAAATATAATTTGAAATAAAACTGCCAATTATTACCTGTTGTCTATTGCCAAACATATATTGTTATTGATTGATATTGCTTGATGTTTGTGATTAGATGACGGATGTGTTGTTGAATGGATGTTTTATTTGTATATTATTATATTGCCAATTATCATGCATATTTATTTCATTCGGGATTGTGGTTTGAAATGATATATAACCGCAAATTTTATATCTTTTAAATTGCGGATTGAAATGATAAATATCCGTATCACTTGACCATAGGATAGAAAATTTTATACAGGCACCGCGGTCTACGTATAACTATTTTAATGTGATTTCTATGGTTTGGATGGAATACGGTTTATAATAATCTTTAAATTTATACTGTATAAATATTTTTCTTCCATATTTATATACATATGAAGTTGAAATTTTGGAATTAAAAGGTGTATAAATCTCTTTATTAAAAATGGAAGAAAATTTAAAAAATGGAGTTTGATAATTTATATCCTATGTTAAATGTTAAGTTGGAAATTTTAGGATATGATATTTATAATTGAATTTTTCCAAAATGAATTGAAATGAATATTCTAATATAAATTTGAATTGGAAAAATATTCTAGTATAATTTGAATTGGAAAATATATATGTTTTATCACTAGAATTGGAGTTTATTTATTATGGGTTTATGTGAATATTCAAGGCTAATTAATAAAGCATTGATTTGTAGAAAGAAAAACCCAACTTTAGTTTTGAAATATAAATACTCCAAATGAATATAGGCATATATGTATATAAATTGAAATGATTTTGGAACTCAAGAGTGATATTTAAGTTATGGTTTAGACTTTAAAATAAAGAATTTTATTTATAAAGCCGTAGAAATTATTTCTTTACGAAGTAAACTTTAAAAGTTAAACCATTTACTCTATATACCGTTGAATATCCAAATCATTTGAGTTTTAAAGGTTATGGTTTGAAATTATGGATTTCAAAATATTATGCTTGAAAAATATTTGGTTTCAGAAGTTATGAAGTTTAAAGCATAATGATTTTGGAAAATTATATTTGGGATAAACGATGTCATATTGGTTTGGGTTTTAAAAGAAGAAATGATATCGTAATATTATGGTTTTGAAATGGATTATATTCTAGTTTTCAAGTATAAACTATTTTTAAATAACTGCGGTGTTATAATAACGATGGGTTGGCAAAGAGACCGGGATCGGATATGGACATACTCTCTGTCGATACCGAAAACCACTTTGACTAACCGTGTACGCGGTGGAGATTCCAGAATGAAGTAGGTGGTGGCGACGTTTCCTGTAAGGTAAATACGTGGACCCGACTCCCGTGAGTTGGCATAAGGTGGCTAAAACAGGAGCGATTCTCAGGCCAATGAGGTCATTCCTCTGATCGGACCCTCCTCTTCGATATTATACTTTGACTTGGATTGATTCAGTGGCCACTTCTATATTTTGATTTTGGGGAGTTAGTCCGAGGTGGGCGGTAACTGCGGCTACGCGTTTCCACCAGCCTGGATAGCAATTGGTACATCTACCCTGGCATTGCCTAGTTGTGCCGTGTCACCTACCATACCGAGCCTTTACTACGAGTTTCTATTTGTGTCGTACCTATGGAGTATCCTCTGGTAGCCTCCCGATCAGGAGGTATTACGGTACTGTATAGACTATTGGCATTTTACGTGTTAAGGTGGAAAATGTAAAGCCTTAACGCTATTTAAAAGTAAGTTTATTTTATAAATAGACACTATTATAATAGCGCAATATACTACATAGTAAATAGTTTAACGGATCCTTAGGAGATGTAAATCCCGAACATCTCTTGAGTTACTGTACTCATATTTATTTCTGTTAATTTAACTCACATAAGATCTTTTAGTTCTGACTCGAGTGTTTTTGTCTTTTCAAATTCGCTCGGGTCAGTCCGAGCGTTTCAGGATAGCAGATTTTAGCTTTGGAGGACGAAGACGAAGAATCAGTATTATTTTATATATAGTATTACACCACACTCTTTCTATTCCGCTGCATTGCTTGTATTGGTATGTGTAACTCTGATATTTATTGTAAAAGAAGAATCAAGCTTTTGTAAACTGTTTATGAACTGTATATTTGTTATTATATTTTATCCTTCCGCTGTGAGATTCTATTTTGTTTTATTTCTTTTCTGTTTCTTATTTACCCCATAACAATCCGCCCTTCCATATGGTTTGAATCGGCACGTGTGTCTGTTTAAATCGTGCGAAAAGGCGGGATGTTACACTTTGTAAACCCTAAATCAATTTAAGGATTTTGCGGATTGTAAAACGTGAACCTTGTACACATAAGGAATTAGAAACCAAACAATTGCATTGCATATGAATTATGACTTATTACTAGCATGTTTGACTTTGATCCATAATTTGAACTTTGATTTGACTTCGGCTTTGGACTTGCATAGCATATTTCTTCAACTTCGAACTGGCATATTGACTTGAATATATATGTACGTATATACTTGAACCATACCTTTCCTATTGCATATAGATTCGAACTATTCATGATATTCGAAGCGACAATGTCTTCGATGCTAAGAATGATTACGGACTTGGAATCATGCACACTTCAACTTACGACTTCGAGGACATTCAAGGTTTCATTCTGGTAACTTCGAATAGCCTCGACAAGGCCACTCATTAATCCACTCTATTTCCTAATCACTTTTAGGGTTAGCAATATTATTTGTTAATATTTTGACACTAGAAGGAGGGCTTGAACCTTCGTCTTCGTTAAAACCTTAAGTGAAACTACCCTAGCCTACATACTTAAGGTCTAAAGAACTTATCCTACCAGGCACTTCCCATTCCAAACCAACCTACCTTAGATTATATTAACTAAGACATACCAATTAATCAAGTTAAGATGTATGAACAAGTGTTAAGAATCATGGCATTGCAAATCATGGAAAATAAGAGAGGACGAGCAACGTTTTATAACCTAGATAAATCGATCTAGAATTCGTTCCATCTAAGGACATCACGATCATTGACCTAGAAAATTGTGCAAGAGAGATAATGTCTTCTCAAGAATAAAAAAGAGATTCAACATAAAACCAAGAGAACCATTTTCAAAGGATAAGTGACAAAGGATTTCGAATGATTCACTAGAAAGTGGGAAAATATTCTTAGCCACTCCCAAGGACAAAATGAAACTCGAGATTCTTTGAAAAGGAAGATTATTATGGAAGCAAAGGAACTTAGTGTAAGCAACAAAAGAGCTGACATCAGCTAAAAGAGCTAACTCTCAATCAGACTTCCAAAAGGTTGTACTCTTACCACTTCTATAGACAACATCTATTTCTTAACTAAAGAGAAGCTTAATTATTAGCCTTCACAAAAGAGGAGATCCAAGTTCGAATGGAATCGTAGAGGATCATATTGTTATTATCATCTTGCAAATGGCCGCAGAACCAATCAATACTGAAGCTTGGAAGGGATGATCATTAATTTTATAGGGCAAGGAAATCTCGATGAATTTGTGAAGAGATATTAAGTGAATTTACGATAATAAAAGATTTTCAAATAAGTGAATCTATTTAGTCGGGGATTGAGACTCCTTTAAATAATAGAAATGCCTAAACCATTAACTAAGACGGTAGTAAGGGGCTAAAGCCTTTGTCTCTAGCTAATGTGGCCTAGACAAATCACCTCCTAGAGGTAGGACAGAGTAAGTCTTTAGTGCCACCATTAAAGCCTTACTAAAGCACCGACCAATCCTTCACCACCGTCATCAAAGGCCTTACTAAAGCGCCTCCTAGAGGGAGGACGAAGTAAGCCTTTAGTGTCGTCATCAAAGGCCTTACTAAAGAATTGACCAAGCCTTTAGTGACATCATCAAAGGCCTCACTAAAGCACCTCTAAAAAGGAGGATGGGCAAGCCTTTGGCCTGTCCAAAGCATCGAACTAAGATTTCAATGTCATCGTCAAAGGCCTCACTGAAGCTCCTCCTAAAAGTAGGTCGGGAAAGTCTTTTATTCTACTCAAGATAGCAGACCAAATGCACCGGACAACAGACCTAAGCCATTATCTATGATGGTGACATAGGTCTTGATCTAAGTAGAGATCATCGTCTAAAATGGTGCCAAACAAATCTATCAAATTTCGAGCCAAGTGGTGCTCCTAATCAATCAATCTTCTAGTGGAAGATCTATCAAATTCCGAGCCAAGTAGCACTCCAAATCAAACAAATCTTCTAGAGGAGGTCCATCAAATACGAGCAATTTATGCTCCTTATAAAATGCAACGTTCAACTGCTAGATTTGGATTTCTGGTCATCTATTATTATACAAGATATGAATTTTTTGTCATCTTCTATTATTGTCAAATATGGATTTTTGTTCTTCTTCTATTATTGCTAGATATGGATTTCTAGTCTTTTTTTATTACCATATATGGATTTATGGTCTTTTTCTATTATTGCCATATATGGATTTATGGTCCTCTTCAACTATTATTGTCAGATTTGGATTTCTAGTCTTCTATTATTCCTAATATATTTGGATTTTCGGTCTTTTTTCATTATTGCTGGATATGGATTTATGGTATTCTTCTATTATTGCGAGATATGGATTTTTGTTCTCCTTCTATTATTATTGATAGATTTAGATTCTGGTCTTCTTCTATTATTGCTAGATCTGGATTTCTAGTCTTCTATTATTATTGCCAGAGTTGGATTTTTGGTCTTCTATTATTAGTGATAGATTTGGATTATCTTATTCTATTATTGTCAAATAGGGATTTCTAGTCTTCTATTATATTATTATTTCTAGATATAGATTTCTAGTCTTCTTCCATAATTTCCAAATAAGGATTTCTGGTTTTCTATTATTACTGTGCGATAAGAATATCTTATCCTTTATATGAATATTTGGACTTTTTCTATCGGATAGATTATGGTTTTCTGTTATTAACAATTGAATGGTTTCTTAGTCTTTTATGACAGATCGAATTCTAATATGAAAATCTCGGCTAGTATGGTTTTCAGTTATTTTAACAAGCAGAATGTTGATCTAGACATCAAAAGCTCGGAGTACAAGAAGCAAGATAATCGGTCAATTCGATTCAAAGCCACATACTTTACATTTGAGGTAACTTTCATTTCAACACAAGTTCATTTACAACTAATATATTACATACAAAATTACATGTACAAAAATCGGACCGATAATTGGATTTGTTCAAAGCAAAGCTTTGCTAAGGCTCAAGGTTTTGTGTTAGTGTATCTAAGTCCTTGGTAATTAAAGGATCAGTGATATGGCGAATGATCACATTCAGAAGTTCTTTGATTTTTTTTCCTTTCTCTAAGCTATGTTTGCATCATCAACTAAAACGACTTGAATTTCCAAAGCACGCTGGAGATCCTTGTTGGCTCCTCATCAAGTTTGAATTATACTCTTTAATTCTTTAATATTTTGCTTAAGAGTATAATTTTCACGCTCAAGCCCTTGAATTTTACTTTCATATTCATTAATACGTTGGGATACTTTTCATCCCATTTTTGCTAAAGCATTGCATACATTAAAATTTAACTTTTCTATCCATTTTGAGATCGTGTCATCTCTTAAGCCTGGAGGTGGGTTTAATAAAGTAGGAAACTCTTGGCTAACCAGAGATCGAGATTTGGTCAATCTCCCATGAGTAGGGGAAGGAAGGCCAATTTCGCTTTCACTTGTAGTAAGTTCTAATGACTGACAATAGACTTGGGTTTTCATTAGCTTCACTTCGAGATTGTTTATTTATTGATGCAATTTAGCTATCTCAGCTCGAATCAACAAGAGACTTAGACTCCAAGAACGATTTAATCCTCTTTATCAATAGTTAAACTCCTCTATCCTTCTTCTTCATTTCTCCTTCTAAGTTGGAAGTTCTCTCTTTTAAACCTTTAAAAATCACTCTCAATTGGAAGTATTTCCTGTGCCATTTTTATGTCTCTAGAATTTTCAAAGGTAATAGTGTCTCGCCAGTTGTGATGTTTTAAGAATTGAAGATTTCTCCTTAAAATCCTTTTTAACTTGACAAACTTACTCAAGAATTCCTTGGAGACCGGACTGCTTGATAAATCCGTGGTCTGTACAATATGCTAAAATTAGACTGGAAAAGAAAACTAAAGCAATAAAGTCCATAAGTAAACCAAGTTGAATATTGCACTTATGCAATCATTCGGGTTCGTACAAAATTGACTGCTTGTTCACTTCAGAAATGAATGGGAGCAACTTCAGAGAGGTTATAGCATACCTAAGGATGGGGATCGAACCTATGTTCGACCAGGTATATAGGATGAAAAGGTCTAAGCAAACCTCCACATTTGTCGCCTAAATATCAGAAGTCAACGAATTACCCCTCTATTAAGCACCGTAGAGAAACTCTTTCAATGCACTCCTATAGTCAATTAACATTCAGAAAAGAGCCAATAATTCGGCATTCTCCGTCAAGAGCTTTTCCCGATGTTGGTGTGCTCTCTTTATTCGAGGAGCAACTTCTCTTTCTTTGAAAATTCTTAATTTCGATGCACTCTCGGCAAGCTTTTTGTACTTTTAAGACAAATCATTGTACTCCTTCAGTTGTTTATCCAATTCTCTATTTAAACGATCTATATCCATCCGCTTCTTTTCGAGCATAACATTGTAATGGTATTTCAATTTTCTCCTTAACTAAAACAATTAATTTATTAACTAAAAGTTACTTAATAGCTTGAGGCATTGGGATAAAGAGATCCATACTTGAGAGAGCGGAACTGAAGATGATGAGATTTTTCCTTTATCCTTGTATTTTTGGCTTTGGGAAAACTGTCCTTCTTAGGGAAATCTTTCTTTGAAGGATCAAGCATACCGGCGGTTCCAACATCCTGGACAGTTGAATCCGGGTTGGCATCACCAAAATAATCCTTATTATCTGGTTGTCCAGAAAACCCATTTCCATCACCTCCATTGTTTTCATCATTGTCATCACCAAGACAATCATTATCGTGATCATCCCCGTCCCTTTCTCATCATCGTCCTTCTCTTCCTCATTTGACTTTGCCTCCTCGTCAACTGGAGGATCATCAAAAGTTAATAGTTTTTCCACATCAATCTCCTCCCCTTTCTCGAAGGGACATCTCTGGGTGCTTGAGATTTATTCGATGTCGCTTCAAATTTATCCATAAATGTTTTGTTCCATGCTGGAGGAAGAGAAGGGAAGCCAAAATCCAAGCATTTGTGGGCATTATCAACATATGCAATAAAGAGCGCCTTCTTATAAAAACTCTCAATGATAGCATCGAGGGTTTGGCGAGGAAATAAGTCACCTTCTGTTTTTCATCTTTAATCACATTAGTTGACTTATCTAAAAGAACTTTTCCTTTTTAGCTTTTTCTTGAGAGGTGTGTTCTCTGTTACAAGTCTGGCCTCCTTCATTTCAACCACCTCAAGCGCTAATTCTAAGGTCTTAATCCTATCATCTGAAATTTGTTTATCGTACTTTTCTTTAAGAAGTGAAGCTTTCATTTCCTTTAAAGAAGTGGCTAGCTTTTCTTTTTGTTTCACGGCTTCATCTCTCGTTGTGGTTAAATTAATAATATAGTTGTCAAGTAAAGAGTTTTGTTCCTTAAGCTTTGATGTCTCGCTAGACGACCCTGAGGCTTTTCCTCTTAAAATGAAAACAAATGTTTGACGGCCTAAAACAAGTAACAAAACTTAAGAATTTATACGTGAATTATTAAGAGTGTAAAATAGTTAGTTAAGAAAGGTACATACCGGTAAATATTGCTTAAGAAGGGCAAATCAATGGTCTTGAGTGTAGGAGAGAGGTTGTAACGGCTTGAGAGCAGCAAGAAAAGGGGGTTGGACGACTAGTTGGAGAAGGTCATCAAAGTTGCTGACATGAGTTAATGATTGGGATTTGGAAGGAAGTGGATCCTCTGGTGTAAAAGAAAATCCAAGATCCTAATAAATACAGTTCAAAGCTTCACGAGAGATTGAGAACGTGATACGGAGAAGTGGATCCCTAGTATGCTCTGCTTCGGTCATTTATTGGACCTCAATTCTGACAACGTTAAGATCTGAGGCCTTGAGTTTTGAATCAGTGTCAACCAATTCTTCCTCCTCAATGATAACATAGGATTGCACGTTCCCAAATCTTAGGTTCTTTTACTAGGGGTAGGTGCAACAGCAAAACTACTTCTTAGTTTCCTTTTGGCAAGATTGAATGAGCTAGGGATAGCATCCTTAAGAGATTGAGATTCGAGAGCATAAACTGAGGTAGAAGTGTCATTTTTGTCCGACTTGTCTCTAGGAGCATCAATTATGGCTTCCTTCCCTATATGAGCAACTATCAAAGCAAATGAGCCTGAATCAAGGGAATAAGCTTATGAGGTGGTATTATAATAGATTTCAAATGAATGTAATGATATCTTACCAGATACCTTAAGCTAAACGAAGGAGTTAGATGTGAAAGATTCGGGCTTGATCATTACCAACGAGCTTTTCCTCTAGCACTGTACTTCACCATAGGGGGATCTCCCAGGACTTTGTGGCAGTCCACAATGACAGAATATTGAAGAATTTTAGCTGGAGTTAACAGTCTGAGCCTGTTCCCCCATTTTCCGTGTTGCTTAAGTTAGTGATAATACGAGTTTTTGATCCTCAGGGTTTAATTTCTTGTGGGCAGGATCAGAAAACGAGACACTTATTAGTAAAGAATAATAAACCAACATGAATAATAGGAAAAAGAAACTTACCAGCAGCAAAAAATATTCCTCTGATACTAGAGAAGCATTTGACAAAGAAAAAATAAGTTTCCCATCCTCTCATTTTGTTAACACTTTCATAAATCAAGCTTTTTGGGTAGGGATGAAGTCCATATAATTGATGGCTTGGTTGTTCACCAACCTTAGCATGATCGGCTATGTAATGGAGAATTTTAGCACTAAGAGATGAGAGTCCTGCTTCCCAAATTAAGACCTCCAAGCAAGTCAAGTATGTATAAGCATTAGGCAAGAACTAGATCAATGCAATGTCTAGACGCTCTAGATATCTTAAGAGGAAGCCCGGAAAAGGGAGATGGCCCATGTGCCAGATGTGTATGGGAGTGAAAGCAAAATACCCTTCTAGTGGGCTATAAATGTTGTCAGTGGGGCCAGTAGGAATGGCTTTAACTCCAATGATTCCAAACTGTTTGAGAATAGAGTCCACATCGGCCTGGATGGTGATGTATGATGGATTAGAAATAATATCTCCTTTCTCGTCAGCTGAAGGTGAAGGCTTAGGCCCTTTGCTAACTTTCTTGACCGATTTCTTGTTGGATTGTTGACCTTCCATTTTCCTGTCAGGTGGTATAATTTTAAACTTAAGAAATTACCATGCTTCATATTATATATAAAATTTAATAAATGTTAAGTCTAAAATTATTGCTTACGTAATCTATTTGTGGCCAAAGGAGCAATGTATATATTAAACAAAGGACAACAACTCTTAAATGGTAAAAATGTCAAGTTTATTAGTGCGCTTAAATTTCAACCTTAATAAGAGAAAATCACAGAGGAAACATACAAAAGATAAATAAGAATAGATGTATGGCAGCATCAGTAAATACACGTCAATAACAACGAGTAATTTGTATTATAAAACATTAATGAACTCCACAACCATTACTGACGGCGAGGTAATAAGGATACCGACATTGAAGAATGATGGCGACGCAAAAAATTGGTTAAACAATTTAATATGATAAAAACAACGGTGTTGAGATTGTCGATGTCATATAGAGCTCCGTTTGCAATGTCAGAAATGATCATGGAAAAGTAAAGAAAGCTAATAAGGTTGTTGTTATCAAATGATATTTATAGGAAAACATCGATGGTGAGTGACTTCGACCTTGATTGATCTCAAGTTCATTAACAGCGCATCTAACCGAAACCAAATATTGACGATGACCTCAATGTTCTCAACTAAGGGTTGTCGTGCTTTAACCGAACAAATAAAATATGGAATGACATCGATGCTATTGATGTTGATTGACTGTCACGACACAAGAAGAGGTTGCCGCATCCCAACAAGTTAAAAGTTTAGTGTTGATTAAAACAATAAAATATTTATTAAGTGTCGAGTGTCATATTAATATTACAATATTATTTTAAAACTAGTGTCGAGCCAATTAGTGTCGCATCTAATCAACCTAGAGGCCAAAATAACCGCAGTGTCCATAACTTTGAATGGATCATTGTATCGAATGAAAACCTTTGACTAAAAATAATGATAAGATAATATGAGAACTTATCAACTACGGGAATCATAACAATGTCGACGGTGAACAATGTCGGTATGATGAAAGACGAAGTCATGGTCATCTTTAACGTTAATGAACCTAGAACATATTAGCTTTCATATATAATTGATTGATGTCAAGGTTAATTTAGGTAATACACAAGCTAAACTTTACAAGGGTGTCGTGAGTGTCGATGTCAATACGAGTCCAAATGAAATGGATCCGAGTTTAGATGAAAGTAAATCCAGATTTAACAAGTAACCCACTTCATTATTAAATTAAAAGACCCAAACATCCAAATCAACGTCGATTTATAATCAATTAAAAGAATAATACAAATATATGACACTCAGCAATAGCAAATTTGCAATCTAAATCTCTAATACATTGATAATTAAACTGAAATCAACGAACCCCCAAATCAAACCCTAATAGCAGTTTTAAAACCTAATTTTTTTGAATCAACATCTCAACTAAATTGACTTGAAATGAAAATCATACCTGGATAAAAAAATGGACAATTAAGAATCGAAGAAGCTTAAATTTGCTTAGGAATTTTGATTTTGTGCTTGAGCTCTCAATTATTTGTAAAGGAAGAAAGGAAGAAAGGTCTGGGTATTTATAGAAGGAAATAGCCGTATTGTAGCCATTGGATTGATTTTAAATGGAATTCTAGATTTGTACAAGAAGACCAAAAGACGAGAATCGGTATAGACAGTATTGACTTGAAAAGTCAATGGTCTACTATAATAGGGGGACAAATGTTATCATCCTTATTAGTCTCGAAGAGATATGACATGTGACGTGGGTATGATGTCACATTAATGATCAAATTCAAAAGGAGAGTCACAGTTCAACATCGAAGAAATTAGTGAAGTAGAGTCTGTGTCGACCCTCATCCATGCCAACCCTCCTCATTCATTGTCAGTATCGCCCGTAAGTAGTGTCGCTCTTCATCAATAAAAGAGTATGTGCAATGTCGCATGTAACCAAAGAAGTGAAGGAATAAAGTACGGTCGACTTTGTAAGCCATCGATGAGCGTCGAAGTGATCCATAGCGCACTTTATTGATGCCATGTTTTGTTAACTACTACTCACCTATTGTAATCAAAATGGGCTCGTCGTCAATAGCCACGGAAGCTATCAACATTACATTAAAGTGGCACCATACTTCACAAGCACTTTGAAAGTATTGTTCTCCAACGACATCAAAGGAATACAAAGTTATGCCCTCTTCGTTAATGCTTAACGCCGCACTTTGTCAGCGTGTTTTGTCAGTGTTGGAGGACGTCATATGTCTATGCGAAGCGATATTGATGGTGGACACTATCAATATTCATGAAGTCATCAATGCTGCCTTATGATTATCATTGCTTCATACTCGTGTTGACTCAAGCTGATATCATCATCCACCTTTAAAGACATCGACCGTTATGATGGAGGTCGCCGACGGCGTAGTTTGAAGTTGCCGCATACCTCCAGTAAAAGAGTAAAGCCGTGACCTAGCATATAGTAACATCGAAGTCGCCAAAGTCATTACCAACACTATTGCCGAAGCTTATCCATGTCAAAGACCATGTCGCTTTTCCCCTATAAATATGGACCAAGTGGTGCCATATTAGGGATGAATTTTCTCCACCCTATTCTTATATCTTCAACTTTGTAAACCCTAAATCAATTTGGGGATTTTTCGGATTGTAATACTTGAACCTTATATACATAAGGAATTGGAAATCAAACAATTGCATTGCATAGGGACTATGACTTGTGACTATCATATTTTACTTTGATCCATAATTTTAACTTTGATTTGACTTCGACTTTGGACTTGCATAGCATATTCCTTTGACTTCGAACTGGCATATTGACTTGAATATACACGTACGTATATATTTAAACACTGCCTTGCCTATTGCATGTCGATTCGAACTGTTCATGTATTCGAAGTGACAATGTCTTCGATACTAAGAATGATTACGAGCTTGGAATCATGCATGCTTCAACTTACGACTTCGACGGTATTCAAGACTTCATTCTAGTAACTTCGAACAGCCTCGACAACGCCTCTCATTAGCCAACTCTATTTCCTAATCACTTTTGGGGTTAGCGATTTTATTCGTTAATAGTAAACATGCAACCAATCTAATTGTGACAAATATTTATATATTTGAATCGTTACATAACTAAAAATATATATAATATGATATAGTTATTATATATTTTATTTTTTTTGAAAACCCAGGGGAACCTGGCAGACCGGCAAACTCCTGAGGATGGTACAGTAAAGCCATCCGCTAATCCAAGGCCTCATACCCGCGGGTAAATTTATATAGGATAGGAAAGCACATGGTAGGAATCGAACTTGGGTCTTTTTACTAAAACGATGATAATTGCTCCTTGAACTGATTTCCAATCCAACAGAGTATTAGTCTCTCAACCGATGACCACTTGCTATCGATAACACTTGCCTTGATTTGATTTGAACTTGAATTAATGAAGGTCGGGGGAGACTAATTTTAGCCAGATCTAGGAGAGTTCTAGAGGCTTCAAAAGTCAAGCAAAGGATAAGGGTAGAGAACTTTATACGGGGGAAGAGGAGGAGGAAACTTAGGATCTAATCTTCACCCGTTCTCCTTCCATCCCCGCCATTCAAATCAAAGCCTCTCTAGCCCATCTTTTTTAGCCGCCTATAACGCTTATAATAGCTAAAAAAAACTAGCCTCCTTATTTGGCTTTATACCCATTTAGAGTCCAAATAAAATATTATGCAATTAAAACCAATTTAACGCTTATCGATATCGTATATCAATTAATACATTTGTAACTATTATAAATATATTTAATATTATTTATTTATCAAACCAAAATAAAATTTTATAATTAATATTTTATAAATATTATTAATTTATAAAAATTACAAATTGTCTGATCAAAGAAGTATTAATTGTTTCGCTTGTGTGACTCGTTAGTTGTAAATTTGGTTAGCGATTAATATCTAACTATTCGAATATTAACGTTCACATCTTACTTATCAGATGTGACATTTTGACCAAATTTATCCTTACTTTATTTCGGTAAAATCCAATTTAACTTTATCTAGCGTTATTGTGACTATTATTTACATCAATTCTCTTCATCAAAACTAAATCAATTTGAACTTATGGAATTTGGTAATGGTCAAAATTCTAATATCGTTCATATTCAACTTTATCGTCCAAATACAAAGTTTTTGGCCCAATAATAATTATCATTATTAACCGAACTACTCTGATCAGAGACTCTGACTTCGAGTTGACTTGAATTGACCGTAATATTAACCTCATATAATTGAGGAGACGAATTCTTTCTTGAATAATGTTTTACTTCGACTACTTCCACTAGACCCAAGTATGGTCATTCGATGTACGCCGTGTCATAGTTTGACTATAATCAAAACGAAGCCTTCATATTGAAAATCGACAATATTCCCAAGTCCAGAGACCTGTATAAAATTATCACATCGATATTTTTTGTTTGATTTTAGTTATATTAACCAACAGAAAACCATCCAGTGAGTCATTGCATAGTTATCAAATAATTATCAGTACCATACTCTTCTCTCGCACTCCGGTCTCTACAATCGATTTCTTCTCTCGTACATCTCAGACTTTATTGTGCACATAATCCTATCATCTTAGGATCTTTTGGAGGTGCTTTTTGGACCTTCAGCTTCTTCACTGGTATGCAATGGCGTCATATCACGACTTCTTTGTGGAGTCCACACACTTTATATGACGGTAATTCTTTTGTTCTTGTTCACTGCTCCATTTTGCGTGCTCGTGTATATGAGAACCTGCCTTTTTTTTCTTTCCTATTTTGTATGATTTCGCCACCTAAGGTCGGCTTTTTTCCTCCTTTTATTTACATAGCGCAGCGGCATCCTCCTGCTTCTTCCTCTTTGGAACACGCAAGATTTTTGTGAAGCAGACCCTTATATATTAAAAAAACATTATTTTGTGTTGTATTTTATTATTTTAGAAACTCTCTGTATATCAGAGGACCTCCGGACAAGTCAACGGACTGACCAACTCCACAAAGGAATTTATCTGTCCGCTTCAACTCACGATGCATATAACCTCAGGATACTGTTTTTTGCAAAAAATATACGTAAGAGTATTTTTTTTGCGAGAAGTATATATTATGAAGAACTTAAATTTGGATCTGTTATCAGACTTACGCGTCCCTTTTCCTTTTCCATCAGTTATATCACATATAACCACGCATACAATTAAAAAATAAAACCAAAAATATACTTTTATTTTTTAAAAAAGAAAAATCGTTAAAAAGATTATAGATTATATAATAAATTACATAATTTCACCTGAAACCCACCTTATGGATATTAGTTTTGACATTTCACATAACCAGTATATTTGATCTTAAAATGTTATATTTGATCTTAAAATGCAAGAAATGCTATATTTAACATTACTAGGCTGATACTTTATAGAAAAACACCACATCACCAGTCATTGTTGCCTCCTTCTCCACCACCATTGACGTCACACCTCTCTCAAGCATCACCACTACACCACCAGCCATCTACGCTGCATTTCCACCCCTAATTCCGTACAAAAGAATTGCCAACTACCACTGCCTCCCATTATCGTCTTCTCTTACTGTCATATTTTTGTTCGATCGGACATAAGACTTCCTTAAAAAAGTTGCTACTACCAAAGTTTACCAAAGAAAGCTTACCCGTCTTGACATCGAATTTTTCACGAACTATGTCCTATCTGTTTGTAAAATTCAATGTTCTA
The DNA here is from genome assembly GCA_030765085.1 of Allium cepa. Taxonomy (NCBI): domain Eukaryota; kingdom Viridiplantae; phylum Streptophyta; class Magnoliopsida; order Asparagales; family Amaryllidaceae; genus Allium; species Allium cepa. Next base: position 627,479,051 of record CM060941.1, read on the forward strand.
AAATATATTAAAAAGATAAACTAAAATTATTTGAAATTTAATATTTTGTGGAGTACGTTCTTTGAAACTTAATATTTTATGGAGTACCGTCTTTGAAACCTGAGATTTCTAGAAAATTAACTTGATAAACTTCTTTTTTTTTCCCAATTCTATATTTAGTCAGGAATATTCAAATTTTAAATGATTTTCCTCTCGTCTAAAATTCAATTTATCTAAGCTTTCCTCAGAGCCATTACGCTTCTTCATTCATGACCACATAGGGAAAAAAACACACATCAGGGAATATGCTAGCACAATCTGAACACATTCCCATATATGGTACAATCAGGCAAATACATGAAATAAATCAGACTACTTGTACATGTAACCAGAAGTGCATACCCAATTTGAAGCACCTACATTGTACCATACAAGAATATTTACACAGATTGCTTAAGTATGCCGGTTCACACACGGCTCAAACAATTTTAATTTAGCAATGGACATTTTTGTTCCAAGTGGGTAGAAAGGAACTACATTAAGAGGTTATACAAATTCAGTCCTTAGAGTCCAACTACGTTAAAGTGTGGTTACATAACGACCTGACTAAAGTATCCTCAATTGAGCGCAAAGTTAACTTTTTCAAGTGCACAGATCACTTTGTTTAGCGACAGAGATCCGCCTGAAGAACTACACAAATCAGAATCTGTCACTGGTTTGGAACTCTGACCTTCCGATATAGTTGCCAGAATGTCCTCTTGCTGCTTGGTTGTTAGCTCCAAGAACTGGGCAAGTAAGTCGCCATCAAGCATGGTGGGTCCAACCTGGCATTCAAACAGTTTCCCTCCTTAACAATCAATACTATGATAGAACAGACAAGGATAATGTATTTTGTGGATCCCAGTTATACTGTGGTACCCTGTGGATCTTTCTATTGTCACGTGTATATTTTACAAAATTAATTTTGTTGATGCCAGAGCAAAAATAATTAGTATTCTTTTTACAGCGTATTGTATAATAAACAACACGTATTTATTGTTGTATCGGTATAATAGTTTAATTATATGTATATAAATGCATATTCACAGATCAAAATAATGATCGAAATTGACATTTTAAACATTTGAAAGACTAAACAAGAAACTTGAGTAAACGGTGTCTTAATAATCGAATGGTATGTAACATTCAATTATTATTACATTGTTTATTCATTTTTCTTGTATTTTTAAATAATAGTGCATCGATAAGTGATTATGAGACATTTGTATTTCTAAATTATATCTTAACAAAATATTTCTTTTTCATGCATAGCTTGCAAATACATGCAACTCATTTTATTTGTTAACTCGTATCATCTCTCCACTAAGGCCAATCAATATATCATTATGAAGAAAAGACCTTGTATGGAAATATATATTTATTAAAGTACATTGGAACACACACACATGGGATATTGCTAGAGAAAGGAGACATATACCAAATATTGTATGTGTGTATAAATCTTTGGAGTTGTATTATATTATATTTACATATCATTACAACTAAAAAAGAGAACATATGTAATATATATATATATATATATATATATATATATATATATATATCACTTACATGTGTATTACGAGAATAAGATTGAAAGAAATATATACATGCATATAGGCCTGTCAATGAGTAACCAAAAAAACTAAAATCCGTCCATATCCAAAATAGGGAAAATAATCCAATATCCCGAAAATGGATACGGACGCGGGTATGGCGACATCCGTATCTGATAATTATCTATCTGGTTTTTAACATGATTATAGTTATTTTTTGTGCATTTTAGTACATAAAATGATTATCATTTACTACTTTGTCTAGGTAAAAAAACTTATGGGGTTAAAAATCAATATTTGCTGCTTAAAATTATTTTTCTTAGCGTATTTATTATTTTTTATATTTTTAGTACTGAAATAGAATTATAATGAATCGAAATTTTCTATTTATTTGTTTAGAGTATTAGTATCAAACTAGTCGAAGAATATCCAATGTCTGTCTGCATCCGTAGATACGGATATCCGAAATGATTTTGGATATGGATACGACACTATCTGAATCCGTATACGACCATTTACAAGCCTACACACACGCATATATAATAAATTAAGAAATAGAATAAAATTGGGATTTTTCAACAACGGCGGCTTACGTCTTCCAAGATTATGGTTCATACTTAAATTCGCAAACTAACAACCACCGTTCCTTTCTTTCTTAAGATCGAATTCAAACAACTACATTGTATGGATATGGTTCATACTAATACACACTACCCTTCTTATTCACAAGTTGTAAAGAAAGATCTGGGTTTGTTCGCCTCTCAATTTCGCGTAGCAATGGATAGTTCGTCTATTCAAAAACTCATTGTCAAAAATTGGATCGATTATAAGAAAAGGGGTGTTTACTGCTATAGACGTGGAGGGGAAAAGCATTTTGCCAAAGATTGTTGCGAACCCATCCGCTGCTTCAAATGTGGAATTCTCGGCTATAAAAGGATAAGTGTTCGATGAAATCAAGAGTCAAGGAATCAACAAATATGTCATCAGTGGAAAAGATAAGTATTACAGATCATGGTTTTTCTGTGTTGAAAAACTCAAACGTGTTCTTCTTGATCATTTCTGGTTGAAAAGATATGAAGGAATTGGATTATTAGAAGAAATGTTTGTGCATTTTGATGCTATAAATTCGGTGAATATTGAAAGAAATTTTCAGAAATCTTGATAAGGAAAGTGTTGATGTACATCAAACATTGGAAAAAATGAGGATTGTTTGTGCGAGGCTGAGGCGGTTTCTTGGCTGATACAAGGGTAGCTAATTCTACCATGTCATGTTTAGACCCAATGCAATATGATCTCGTAGTGTTTATGTTGTAATCCATGAATAACATAGAAGATAAGGGTAATGGTTTCGGTATTGTTGATGACAACAAGAAACAAATGCTTAATGTTGTAATGGTTGATGACAGATACAACAATGTTAAGAAACACGTAGTACAGAGACCCAGAAGTTCAAGTTGCACAGTTGCTTTATCAAATAGGTTTGATGCTTTAATTACTGTTTCAGACGACAGTTTTGATAACGATTGTTTGATGTACAGGGGCAGTTTGGGTGATGGTAATCAAAATGAAATTGGTAACAAATATGTTGATGAATTGAAAAACAAGCATGCAGTGGAGAAATCTGCAAGTGTCCCATTGCAGGGTAATAAAAACGCTGAAACGATGCAAGAAGTGGTTGATGGTGTAACAAATTCTGTGGATATTAATTCGTGTAAACCAGTGTTGTTGAGCAATTTTTGTTGCTCTGTTGAAAAATCGTGAGTGTCAAAATTGGTCTCTATGGAAGATGATATTGTGGAGGTCAGTTTATGTGATGACTGATGAGGACAGAGGTTATGTGCCCGTGTCATTTAGCAAAATCTCTGGAAAACTGCCAATGGGTGAAACTGGTAATGTATGTGTGAAAACTTGGGCTACAAGTTGTGGTGTTGATGAACGGAACGCTTCAGCCACAATGCTTAATGATATTGTTGAACTAGCAGATGAAAAGAACATTCATGAGAGGATAATGTTGAAACGTTAGAGGTTTACATGATTTAAGGGTAGTAAAGTAAAATCTTTTTAAAGATAATAGCACTGACATTGTACTATTACAAGAAACAAAAATAGAAAATCCTAATTATCGTTTATAAAGGAGTCTAGGAGGTCTTTATATAAACCACTGAGCTTATCTCTCAGCTAAGGATAGTGCAGGAGGATTAATGATGGATTGGAAAAAACACTCTTAGACTTTTGCAATCTATTGTTAAAATTCACTCGATGCATCTCATTTTTATCAATATTAATGATAGTTCAATGCTAAATATTACTAATGTTTATGGACCAAATTCTAAGACAGATCGTAGAATTCTATGAAGTGAATGTCTTGAGTTTAGATCACTGGTTGGGGATTTCAAGGTAACTAGATTTTTAGAGGAAAGGTCACCTAAGGAAGTCGCCTAAAGAAGAGAATTTTATTATCATCTACGAGTTTGATCAGTTTATAGTTGATTGTAACTTAATTGAGACAAAATTAATAAATAGACAGTGTATTTGGTCTAATGGAAGAGAAAACCATTGATAATACTTTTAAATAGATTTTTTATTAGCGATGACGAAAAAGACAAATTTCCTATTTCTAAAGCTATTGGACTTCCAAATATTTATTAGGACCATTTTCCAATAATTTTATCTTGTATTAACCAAAATATTGGAGATAAGAAATTTAGATTTGAAAAGATGTGGTTGTTAGAAAATAATTTTAAGGACTTAATAGCAAATAAATGGTTTTGATAATTATAATCATAGACTTCCAGGAAACATAGCTAAAGTATTTGTTAACAAGCTTAAAGAATTAAGAATATTTCTTTAGAAGTGGAATAAAGATAATTTTGGTAACATCAAAAGTAAAAAGGAGAAACTAATTAATGAGATTTAAAAATTGAACAAAACTGAAGAGTCAAAGAATTTGAATACTTCAGTAAAAAAATGAGTTTTTAAATTTAAAGAAGAATTAAATAAAATTATTTTATAAGAAATGATATGGAAACAAAGGTCTAGAATCTAATGGATAGATGATGGTGATTTGAACACTAAATTTTTCCACAAAGTACCTAATGGTAGATAATGTAGTAATGTCATTAATTCCATGATAATTAATATATTGATATTTTTGATCAAAAAGAACTAAATAATAAGTTTACCAATTACTATAAAGAAATTTTTAGAAATTTTTGGTAGTAAGAAAGGGCATAGAATCAGACTGAATGGGACAAGATGTATACTGAAGACACTAAGATTGATCTAGTTGAGCTGGATGTTCCTTTCACGGAAGATGAGATTTTGAGGTTTAAAAAAGATATGCCTAATGATAAATCACTAAAATCAGATGGCTTTCCTGTTTTATTTTATGAAATTTTTTTGGAATATTTTAAAAGATGATATAATTAAAATGTTTAATGAATTTTATGATGGTTCATTACAATTAGGTAGATTCAATTTTGCAACGGTAATTTTACTACATAAGAGAATAGGTGCTAATCAATTGAAGGTCGGACCTATTTCATTATTAACCTGTTTTCTTTAAATTATTTTTGAATTTTTAGCTAATAGATTAAATACTAAAATGGTTGAATTAATTGATAACTCAAACTGCTTTCATTAAGGGTAGAAATATTACAGATAGGGTTGCCACAACACAAGAATTTATTAATTACTGCTGTAAAAATAATATTACATGTGCACTTTTAAAACTTGATTTTGATAAAGCTTTTAATTCGGTATATTGAATTTTTCTTAAAGATTTGTTATTAGCTAAGGTTTTCAGTATTAGATGGACAGGATGGATTATATCTATTATCCAGCCTTTGGCCAAGTAGTATGCTGGCTAACTTAACGAACGGACTTGGAAGTTATAAAGACAGACAGCCTAGAGAGATAGTCTCAAAGTTCGGAAACTATGTACGAACAGAGCCATGAGGCAAACACCAAACCGCTCCAAGAGACGGGGATTCGAAATCCACCCAAGTGGATCGGTCCAATCCAAACGGTTTGATCGGTACCGATTCATAACTTTTCATCCAATCCATCCCCAACTCCTCTTACTTGCAAGTAGTGATGCCAGAAGTCTATTTCATCGATCTCATGCAATACTTTATCGATATCCACTAGCACTTGAAGTCAACAACTTCATTCTTCCATCGATCCATTATTTGAACTAAGAAACAAGCTAATAATAATGCAAACAAGATGGAAATCACGAAGCAAACCATGAGTCGAGCCTAGACAAAGAGTTCAGAATGATCCATATGGCAGTCTTACGGATCGGTACCGATCCATAAGATCCATGGATATTGATGAGATGTCCCTCATTTTTCTTAGGAGAACTAGTCCAGGCGTGGAAAACAATGTGGAGATCGTGGACGAGTTTTCAAGCAATTTACAGCTATAATAGAAGGGCAGGGGCTCATTTTTTAAGGATCTTTCTCACTTCTCTACAACTTTACTATTATTCTCTTGTACTCCCACAGATTCATACCGATCAGTAAAAACAGAAGTGTAAACAGCGCTACCAACCATCAACAAAGCTAAGTGGACGTAGATAAGGATTAGCCAAACCACTATAAAACTCTAGTGTTTTGTTTCTATGTGTTTTTATTTAGTTTCTTCATTCTTTTATCTATTATACTCATTTGAATGTTTGTGCAATTTTTGGTTCAAACGTGTTAGTGCTTTCACTGAGAACTACTTGAATTCGTTGATAAAAAAGTTCAAAATGACGAGACAATCGACTATGTTATTTTCAAATTCCTATAATTTATCAATATTATCGTTATTACAAAGTTTTGTTTATTCTCTCAAGTATCATTTAAATATCAACATTTAATCTTTTCTACAATTATTTGCATAATTCTCTTAAGTTTTATCATATAATTTTACATCCAAGTCCATGTATTTAAATTAATTAAGTGATCTAAATTTAAACTTTTAATAAATCCAATTAACCAATACTTATTATTTGTCTAATAAGTCCTAAAATGACAATTCAATGTATTGTACACCACACTTATGTTGATAAAAAATGTACAATAAATATTTAATTCTAGTCCATATAACTTAAAGTTCCATAATTATATACAAAATTATCTTTGGTTCTCTTACATATATTTAAATTCAAGTTCACATAGTTTCTTTCTTTTTGAAATTAGAACTTCATTACAAAGAGAATATAATTTTTTAATTCTAAATTTGGTAATTTCATTACAAAGAAAAATATAATAGGTATATTATTACAAACATATACATTGTTTTTTCTTTTTAAAATTGGTACATCAAGTGAATTATTATCATTAATAAAAATTAATTGTTAAGAATAACAAAATTAATGATAAGTGGCGAATATTGTTGTTTGTAATATTGAAAATAATGAATACTTTCAATTAATACGTTTTGCGAAAAAGTTAAATTTTAATTATGTGTATTTTTAGTTTAGTAATTAATGGAAAGAATATATGATAATTTGATTAAAAATATTTTCCTTTTCTATTTTATTGTCCTTTCGAGACAAATGTTAATTATTTTTGAAAAGTTCTATTATAATTATTTTGGAAAGTTTTATAATGAATTAAAATTACGAAGGTATGAAACATGTAGTTTAAAAGCAAAGTTATAAATTTTGCATAATTAAAGTAAAAATATGATTTGTAACGTTTCTTTCAATTAGCATTTCTTTTAGTCTTTAAATAAATATTATGTTTATCACTTCGATGATATAATATACTTATTTCTAATGTTGATATTAATTGCATGAGCTTTAAATGCATAAAATTATCTATTTGTTACCATTACACTTTCATTCTTGGGTTTTTTTATTCTTTCTCTAAGGCAATATTTTCAAGTCTATATATATATATATATATATATATATATATATATATATATATATCATTTATCCTTTAAACAAATGTACTAAAAGCTAAAGGTTAAGCTAAAAATCTATGTATAGAAATATTTATCTATTGAAATTTACGAAAATATTAATTTTAAATCAATTTAGAATACTAACTTTCATTTATTTTCTTAACGAATATTACATGCTAAAAAATAAGAAATCAGTATCTAACTTATTATTATCTACAAAAATGACAATTTACATTTTTATACAAATATAAAAATACATAATCGATCGGTTTTATGTAATTTAGAAACGTATGATATGGATGGTAACAAGGATGTGCTCTAAATTTCAGTGCACCAATTTATATAACAAGAGATGAATACAAACACAATTTTGGAGCTTTGTATTTCTATGAGCATGATGCTACAAATCAAAACGAAACTGTGTGCACAAAAAATTACAGACGATTTCCTTGTTCTGTACAAAAGTGAGATATTAAGCAACAAACATTGATTTCTAGATGGGTATAGATCTACGACCTAATGAGACAAGAGTTTTACCACCTAGAAATCGAGACAACAATTATTTTTGTTAAGTAACACATGTTTCCATATTTGTAGGTTTTGAGACATCTAAATGTGTATGGTGTAGAAAACTAACTTTAGAAGAGAAGGAAAGATTACCATTGGTCCACGAGCACGAAATTCTTTATGATTGTTGCCTGAAATAGGAGAAGTCAATGGATGAGCAATGAGTTTTTCTTCGAGTGCTTTCAATAGTTCATAATCCCCCCTGCAATCACACAAATAGTAATTAATTGAACAAGAGATTTATATAGATTGATGGCTAAAATAATTAGCACAATCCGCTAGCAAGTTATTTTAGCTGAAATATGACAATTACCTTGTAACAGGAATTAGAACCACTACACTTCCTAGCATACCACCAGCCACAACACTGTTGTACGAAGATTCAGATACTACTTCTATGCCACTACAATAGTTCAATACACCATCAACTGGAAGTTTGTGTAAGAATGAACCCTGTCGAATAATATTATGATTGGTCAATCTGTTTCGAAAACTAAACTATAAGATCATTATCTCCAAGAGTAAAATTTTATATCATGCAAAGAAAAATCAATAAGATAAATGGATCAGCCTATCAGGCTAGAAAAGAGAACTAATATAGGCTTAATAAATAGATTCTCAGCTCAAATTAGGAAGCACAAAAATGTAGAAGTCAAAAAGATGCTTTGTAGTAGAGCTTTTTAGATCCATGGCATATATATACCTTGTATGTTTAAATACAAATATACCACAAACTTGAGTTCATCGCATCTATATCTAAAATCTACCGATATAATTAAAAGCAAATCATCAACCTCTTTTGCCAGGTTCTAGCACTTCTTTTAAGATGAATTAACTTTCGTTATTGTTCTATATTCAGCATGCAAAATTCAAAATTCTGCACCTTAACAATCTCCTTAGATTATATCTAAAGATAACATTAACGTCTGAGTGAATTTTTATCATACTTTTCAATGTAAGTTGTTAACTAGTTAACTGAGAATAACTAGTTTTGAGAAAGTAAAAGTAACAAAACACAATAAGGAAGCAAACGCAAGTAAAGAAAGACATCATATTTTAGAGTGGTTCAAAAAAATAAAAAAATAAATAAATAAAGAATCCTCTACATCCACCAAGCAAATTTCTTTTCTTGTTGCCTTTTAGGACAAATTTACAAAGTACATTCCACTTGGACAGCCATTTACATGGCTCTCAAGCTTTTTTCGAAAAAACTTGAAACTTAGAATGAGCAATGACGAAGAAGAGAGAAGTCCACTATAGGGTGATGAAGGTGTCGTATTTATAATAGTGTATCACCAATGATATTACATGTAACATAAATTTGACGGCTTTGAATATTCTTCTCATGGATTGGTGACATAACATGTAGGGATCCATATGAAGATATAGTATCTATTTGCATATACTCGAATGACTCCTCATAATAAGAATGTACATAACCATATTCCTGTCTGGTCCGATATGAAATGAACTTATAATCTGATGATCATGTCAATTTATGATTACAAGTTCATAACTTCATCCCATTTTGGGTGGAACGAATCTAGTAACTTTTTTATTCAATAGGGATCTTGAACTAAGAAATATACCTAGAAGGTAAAAGAGGGTATCCTCAGCAATTGCAAAAATTGGGTTTATTCATATTCTCGGTGTAGTATATGCTATAACACAAAGTCATACTCCATTCAAGAATTGTTTGATCTTCAAGAGAGATTTTCTACAATTTCGCAAGTGGGGTATACTCTGATAGAATTTATTAAGCGGTTGACACATGATCTAACGGTGGCGAATAATTAAGTTCTTGTAAATGCGAAGTAGGTTGTAAGATAATTTTATAGGACAATAAATAATGAATCGATGTTCATGATGAGGTAGACCAATCAGACCATGACACACGACAACCCATGAAAGGGAGTAGAGATGAAATTTTCCTTCAAATTTTCATAGGGATACATAATCATTTTTTGATCCACGTACATATACTTTCACTCTCTTTGCATGTGATAGCTCAGTTTTCTTATACAATCGATATCCTCTTGAGTTTATACATACAATAATTATGTCGTTGATACGTGCAATAGCTTTGCAGCTTATACATGCAATAGGTTTGCAGCTTATACATGCAATAGTTTTGCAGCTACACTAGGGCTGTCAAAATTCAACTCAACCCTTCTAACCCAATTTATAGTGTCGGGTCTAACCTAATTCAATTAATTTATATAGCGGGTCAATACCCATTCAGCTCGGTAAAAAAATAGTTCAACCCTATTTACGCTCTTACTCATCAAAGTCCTAAATTCCTAAATTTCATCTCGTTTCTTACAAAACTTCCGCGACTCGCTCTCTCTCAAAATTATAATCACTCGATTCACAGACTCGCTCAAGTTGGTATGGATTCTCTCACTCTCCCCTCTTAAGAATCTGGCTCGATTTAAGCCTACAAAATTGAAAGCTCCAATCAATCAAAGGTATGATTTTTCATCTGAAAATTTTAGTTATGGTTGCTAATTGAATAAATCAAATGTATGATTTAGTTGTATGCTCATAGACCCTTATGTTGGTCATCAAGAAATTGGATGGATGTTAGTAGGTTTTAGTTGGCAATAAAAACTTTTCAAGGATATAAGGTCTAAATTAAAGAACTTGTGAACATCTTCTTTTTTTGCATGCAGTTATACGATAAAGAATAGAGAGTTAGATGAGTCTAATGCAGGTAGTGATATTTCCAACTTTTCTTTTTTAATGATGGATACGTATCTGGTGTCCATACGAAGTAACAATTTTTTAACGACTCTCAAAGCTCAAAAGTGAAGTGGGAAAGGAATTTAGCATGTTCATTTTTAACAGACTTGATGTTGTAAATAACTTAAACCAAAACATTTTTATAGGTAAACTTTTAATAAAATGTCTATTTGACCTCGCACATCCTTGTTTAACTTCTCAATGCTTTGCCAAATTGGCTATTCCTTGGGGCCAAAATCTTCGATAATTTTTTATAGCTGCCTTTAGAAAAACTTTAATGATAGGCATAAGAAATTATTCGTTGAATTCAACCATACACGATAGGCTAAAATCATTCAATTGTATACTGTAAACCGGTCCAGCATGCTTCAAAAACATGTATCATATATTTGTATTATATGCATGTGTATGTTCAGGTTCCGATAAAAAAGACTTGGTTTGCTTTAAAGAATGATATATAGTAATATATGAGTTGGCTCTTCAACATATATAGTTGTAGTTCTGTATTTATAATTTAACCAACCGAAAGATATTATGGTCTATCAGTGCTTGAATCCATATGCTTCATACTGCTAGATAAAATATTGTTTTTTATACGTAGGATGGTATATTAGTTAGAAATTAACAAATATGTGTCTCATTTTAAGCACAAAGTGAAGATATTCTGATATCTGCATAATGTCATATATATTCGATTACTGAAAGAGTTTTACAAAGTTTTGATCTTTATATGAGCTTGGGCAAGCACATTCTGCAATGTTTAGCTCCATATTAATAGAATTTGATAACAGTTATTGTAACATAAGGAATTTTAATGTTACATGAGACTTGCAAGAACCAAGTTGAAGTAGACCATGTCCAACTTGAATCACAGTTATAGTCTGCTTAAACAAAGCATTTTTGGTATACGAAATCTATGTTAAATGACTGTACGAGTAACAGAATACGAGTCTGCACTAAATTCGTAGCCAAGTATTTGTACTGTGGGTAAGTATAAATTTGTCCAATCTCAAGTATAGTACAGTTAAGATAAAGAATGGAGGTAGAGACCCTTTTAATTTAATTGAAAGAAAATCAAATGATCTAGCACTGTTTCTTTCAGTATTGTTTTTTTATATACATCATGCATGACTAAATTGCTAGTAACTGAACTGGAAAATAAAGTAAGAATATATAAGTAAATGGAATATCTATTTGCATAAATTTAGCTTTCAGCTATTGTAATATAACCACAGTGCCTTTTTGTTTACATGTATACTGATAATTTAGCTTACCAATGATGACATTATAACACCATATTTCTTACTTTGATCTTAGTAGTTGTCTTATTACATTGTTTTTCTTGTTTAGCACTGTTTCTTTCAGTTACATTGTTTTTTTTGTTTTTTTAGATTTATCATGCTTATAATTCTATGATAGTTACACCGTCAATGATAAGATTTACATAGAATCTAAATCCATTGACAATACTGGTGCATTGTTTCTATCTTTTACAGCATAGGAAAATTTGATGATAAAGAAATTTTTTTGGTCAAAGCTGTTTGAAACTGATACATTGTTCACCTGATTGTTTCCTCTACAGTCTTTTACATGAAAAGGCGTTTATTATAATTAGTACACTTTTACTACCAAGCATATGTACAAAGCACTACTGTCAAGTCTAGACTACATAAAAAATTCTTGAAATATGTTTGGTCTACTAATAGTTTTTCTTCTTATTCTAACTACGAAGCGTGTATGCATGCTTTATTCAAATTTGCTGCTTATAAACTCTTGAATTTTTTTTTATTTTTATTTTTTGCAATTTTATGTATGCAGTTTTTACTATGCATTATACAATTTGAACTTGATTTTTTCTACTTTTTCTGTAATTTTCTATTTTTTATGTTTTGAAGTGGGTTAAACGGGTTGACCCCTATATGGAAAGGGTTGGGTCATGTTGACCCTTTGAAAAATGAATCAAATGGGTTGGGTAAATGATTTGACAGTCTAGTTTATACATTTGATGGCTATTCGATTTAACACCTTCGGTAACCATTCGATTACACCTTCGGTAATTGTATGACTTCTACCTTCGATAACCATAGGATTTATAGATTCAATAGCTCCACAACTTATACATTCGATGGCTATATGATCTAATACCTTCGGTAATCATTCGATTTCTACCTTCAGTGACTATATGATTTCTACCTTCGATAACTATAGGATTTACGGATTCAATAGCTTCACTATTTATAGATTCGATGGTTATCTTATACATTCGATAGCTTTCACTTTATACATTCGATGGCTTCCCCTTTATAACTTTGATGGCTTCCACTTTATACTTACGATGGCTATATATTTATACCTTCGATAGCTTCCACTTTATACCTTCGATAGCTATCACTTTTTACAGTCGATAGCTATCACTTTATACCTTCGATGGCTATTTCTTATACATTCAAAGGTACCTTCTTTAGCTAATTTTTTGAATCACACGTAGTGATGGTAATTTTTTATAGCAATTTCAAAAAATTTAGTAAATAGGATTAATGTACAAACATGAAGTGGGAATACATTAATGACAGATTTTCAAGGACAGGGAGCGTTTGCAATAACAAAAAAAAGTACATACATATGCATAAACATTGGGAAATGGTTTATGAATAGAAGAAATGTTATATAATTCCATCTTTGAATTTGCTAAGATATTAGTTAAATTGATTTTCTGAAAATCTCTCCAGTAAAGGGGGAAAAACTTCATACATGTTGCCCACCTTGGGCCCCGCTCAAGCGGAAACCTTGTAATCTGGGTAGAGAAGGATGAATGACGACAAAGCATGAGATTTTCATCAATCGTTAACATTAGTCTAATGGTAATCATTTATATAATTATTTAAGTTATGTACTTGCCTTGTGAATGCTCATAATTGTTTCTCCCAGGAAAAACGAGCAGTTTAGCATCAGGTTCTTCTCTGGACTTTTATTACCTGCGGCAAATAGAAAGAAATTGACATCAGTTCTGTTTTATTTAAAAAGGAAAGAGAAGAAAAGAAAAGAAACTCGCTTATTTATACAACTACGTACAAGAGTTGCAGTTTTTCATGGAATGTCTGAATTACTAGGAAAATGGACACATTACGTTTTAAAATGATAAGTAGGCCAAGATGACAAAATATTTCCTCAGTTTGATACTTTATATGTTGAAGACGTTATTTCAGAAAGATAACAATTCCTAAGAACTCATATTCGAGCATCACTACCTATCGTTTTTCTATTCTCTTTTCTTTCCTAATTCTACTTGTATTCTCACGTCGTTTATTCCTTTATTTCATAATCATTATCAACCCTTGGAAATATAGCTCTGAATCCAAAGCACATTACTTAAGAGCCACATAATCACTAATCATTTGAATATTGAAGTAAATAAGGGATATTCAAGAAAAATACCCTTGAAGAAAAAAAAAATGAATTGGATGCTTGTAAGTGTTGTTTTTTTTTTTTTTGAAAAATTCTGTATTCGCTGGCTTACAGAATTGGTGTGCGCAAGTGTATTCCTGAAAAAAAAGAATATGTATGTTGCATCTAGAAGAACAAATGCAGCATTATATAATTTTCAAGTATAGCACTCAACTAAGCAGAAAGCATGATGTACCTTTTAGATGATTTGTACAGGAAAGAACAGAAATATTCCCACAGCGATCTGACACCACTACAGTTTCCATATCCACAAGACTGCAATCAGCAACCAATCTCTTGACTGGATCAGCATATATCTGTTCCAATTTTCTATGATCCTACATGTTTAACCGACTGTTATTGTTATACAACCAAACAACATGATTAATGCAATTAAATGCAGCATGTGTAGGAGAAAATATGAAAATGAAAGTTAAACAAAAGGTAGGCATGCCTCTTGATAGGAGTAGAAAAGGATGCCATCTCGACAATCACCAACAGCAATTCTAGAAAAACAAGTAGCTAAACAAGTTATAGCAAAGCGAGTTTTTGCCACTGCAAACTTCTTCAGACGGTGAGGATTGTCATTCAGAAAGCCAAATACATGAAGCTGGTAAAACAAAAGATGTGTCAAATAGGTAGGACATCAGTATAAGAAGCTATAAAGTCACATTAGATGGAGTAAGTTTGGCAAAAACGCTGCAGACTTCCAACTGATCTTCTTAGATCAATGCTAAATTTTCAATTTATACCAAGGTTTTTTAATCCATCCCGCACAGTGGAGTTCCGTTCCATTTTTGGCATGGACCGGACCGAAATTTCATAAAGATCCCATGTCGGGATTTAGTAGAGAGGAAAAAAGCTACCAAAGAAATTGATTCACAGAAAGCAAATAAACCTAAAGATTACATCTTTTGGAGTTTTCTTCCTCAATTTAAAGCATCAAGTAAATCAAACTTGTAATCACACTAGCATCAGCGTCGAACAGAAGATGAAATCAGATCTGTGGAAGCATTGACGATGAGCAGCATGCTAGATTTTTTATTTTTTATTTTCCTTTCTTTTTCCCGCTTTGAATTGGGATGAAATTGGTTAGGGAATAGTTTGAGTAAGTGATGAAGTTTTGGAGATAGAGACATGAGTTTTGAACTTTTGGACTGGGCCATGATGAGTTGACATCGACTATAAAATGTTAATATTATACTAGTATAGCAACACGCAACACGTGCGTTAATTACATCAAACTCAATTAGAAAATTCATTATTTTGAATATGAAGAACTACAACGTACGTTCAGAATAAGAAGTATCTTAGTGTTTTGCATGGTCCATAATGTCGAAACAAGTTAATTAGTCAAAGTTTCGCCTCGAGTTGGCATGAAAAATTAATTGCAGTTTAAACGAAAAAATAGCGACTTCTGTCTAGTCAGAGTTTAGATATGAGAATGTAGTATGTTATTTGCTAAGTACAAATATTAAGCACTATTGAGAACATCGTACATTCAAAATACGAAGTATCTGATATATTGCATCCACTGTAATGTAGATGCAAATTCATGGTTAAAGTATCGCCTGATTCCAACTCAGAATAAAGAAGTTACCACAATTTAAACGAAAAAATAGCGAATTTTTCCTAATAAGAGTTTAGGTATGCGTAATAGTCTGTTATTTGTTATGTACAAATGTTAGCCCTATGTATAACAACGGTGTACGTTCATAATACAAAGTATTCGAGTTTTACGTGTTGTTAGTCACCACAGAGAAGTAGAACCGCTAACCACATTGAAAAACTATGATGTATGTTCAGAATACGAAATATCCGAGTGTTTCGTATTGTTCGCAACATAGGTCTAAGTTTCGTCTGATTCCAATAGTCACTATGGAAAACTACAAAGTACATTCAAAATATACTGCATCGTCTGTAATGTATGTACAATCTCATTAGTGAGTTTTGCCTGATCTGAGTTAGTATGAAGAAGTTACAGCGGTTTAAACGAAAAAATAGCGACTTTTTCTAATTGGAGTTCAGGTAGGTGTAGCATGTTATTTGTTGAGTACAAATGTTACTCATCATGCAGAACTACAACGTACGTTCAAAAAACAGAGTATCCAAATGTTCCATACTGTTTGTAACATAAGTGCGAGTTCGTTGCTCAATTTTCTAATTTTGAGACAGTATGAAATTTATTGCAATTTGATGAAAAAATAGTGAATTCTGCGTAGTCAGAGTTTTGATATGAGATGTAGTCTGTAATTTGCTAAGTACATCAATTAGGCGCCATTGAAAACTACAACGTACTTTCATTATTTAAAGCATTTGAGTGTTTCTGCCTTCCATAACGTAGATACAAGCTCATGGGTCAAAGTTCCATCTGATTTCGAATTGGTACGAAATAGTTAGTACTTTGAACTAAAAATTAACGACTTCTACCTGATCAGGGTTTAGAAATGGGGATGTGGTCTATTATTTACCAAGTACAACGGTTAGTCGACATGGAGAACTACATGGTACATCCAAAATATAAAGTACCCTGGTATTTTGTGTCATCCGCAACGTAGATTTAAGTCCACTAGTGAAAATTTTGGCTGATTCCACGTCAATATGAAGAAATTATTGGGGTTTGAAAGAAAAATAGTGGCTTATGTGTAGTGATATGAGGATGCAGTCGTTTATTTATTAGTGACATGGTATTTGTTAAGTACAACTATTTGTCACCATGGTGAACTTCGGTAAAAGTTCAGAATATTATGTATATGGGTGCTCATCGTTCGTTGCCTATATGTGAGTTCATTAGCAAAGTTTCATCTGATTTCAAGTCGGTATAAAGAAGTTACTATAATCTGAATGAAACCGACTTCTGCCTAGTCGGAGTTTAGACATGAGAGGTACACATGCACGCATGATAAGAAAATGTAGATGACATTTTGAAAATTTCAAAAGGACACGATGGAAACTAATAAATTGAATTTTCTTTTTTAATCAAGGTTTTAAATCTCGTACTTCGGTCATGTTTCATCTTGAAATTTTTACACAAGCTATCTCATATCAGAAGAGATCTCAAACGAGATGAATGTATATCGGATGTACATCTCGGATCTTGAAGTACATCTTGGGAATATTTCGGAGTAACTTATGTGTCTAAAATTGATGTTTTAGTGAATTATTTAACTATAACTTTTATAAGTTAAAATTAAAATTAAAATTATAACGTACTTGATTTGTATAGAAAAAAGAACAGAAATTAATATTTTTGAGAAGAGTGGTAGTTTGATTAGCTGTTATGACTCCTCAAGATAAGAAGTAAAAAATACGTCCAAGGAGTTGGTAAATAGTAATTGGATTGGGTAGTTTCTTTTGAATCCATATACAAATGGAAAAAAATATTATGTGAAAAACGATAAGAAATAATTTTGAGTGAGATTTCGAACCGAGATTTTGATCCATATTTCGGATGAGACTTGATTATTTCGGATGAGACGAGTATCAAAGAAGATTTAATATCTCGTTCCGTCTAAGTGTGAAAATAAGATTTTGAAGGAGATCCCAGACAAGATATAGTAGATTTAAAATCATGTTATTAATTGAGAGATGTTTGTTATTTTTCAAATACAACTGGTAGTCATTATGGAAAATTACAACGTACGTTCAGAACATAAAATATTTGAGTATTTAGTATCGTTCGTAACATAGATGCAAGTTCGTTGGTCAAAGTTTAATCTGATTCAAAGTCGGTATGAAGAAATTGCTTTATTATAAACGAAAAAACAGCAACTTCTACCTAGCATGTTATTTGCTAAGTATAACAGTTAGTCACCATGGAAAACTACAATGTACGTTCTAAATATAAAGTATTCAAGCAATTCAGATGTCCATGATGAAGATGTGAAGATACGATTTCAGTAGTCAAAATTTCGTTTGATTTCAAGTCAATATGAAGAAGTTACTGCAGTTTGAACCAAAATCATAACTTCTGCCTAGTCGAAGTATGGATATGGGAGGTAAGCATGCATGCATGATGGGAAATGAAGATGGCACTTCGGAGATTTCAAAAGGACGTGATGGAAACTAATGGATTGAATTTTCTTTATTAATAGTATAGATGTAATTTGTTATTTGTTAAGTGCAACTGTTAGTCACCGAAGAAGTACAATGTACGTTCAGAATATAAAATATCCGAGTGTTCCGTATCATCTACAATGTAGATGTGAGTTCGTCTCATTCTGATTCAGTATGAAAAGGTTACTATAGTTAAAACGGAAAAAATAACGACTTCTGCCTAATGATAGGAGGATGCGGCCTATTATTTGGTAAGTTTAAATGTTAATCGCAATGGAGAACTATAGTGTACGTTCAAAATATGAACTATTCGAATATTTTGTATCATCCTTAATGTAGATATGATTTCATTAGTCAAAGTATCGTTACCTAACTGGAGTGTAAATATGAGAGGTACACATGCAAGCCTGATGGAAAAATATAGAGGGTATTTTTGGAGATTTCAAAAACAAACGATAGAAATTAATGGTTGAATTTTCTTTATCGATAGTAGAGATGTAGCTTGTTATTCGTTATTACAACCATTAATTAACATGGATAACTACAACGTACGTTCTGAATATAAGTATCCGAATGTTCTGTATTGTCCATAATGTAGATGCCAGTTCATTGTTCAAATCTTCGTTAAATTCCGAGTCAATTACTAACGTTTAAACAGAAAAAATAACGACTTCTGTCTACTGGTATGGAGATGTAGCATATTATTTACCAAGTATAACAGTAAGTCGCCATGAAAAACTAAAACGTATGTTCAAAATATTAAGGTATGTTTGGCTTACCCTTTTTAGTTTTGCGTTTTCTTTCATATAAAACATGCGCATGACGCATGTATATTATGGAAAACGATCAATTTAGAAAACAAAGTTAGCATACAAAATAGAAAACAGTTTTATTTTTATTTTCATGTTTTGAAAAATAAAAGAAGCACAATAAACAATCCTTCCTTCCATTGTTCTTCCATCCCATCAGTGGTCCCCTCCATTTTTCCTCCGACATATCCGTCGTCCCTCAACTCCTCTTATATTTTGTAGTTAATGTTGAAAATTCATTTTAAACCAAACGCCACCTAATCATTCGAGTATTCAACATCACCCATAAAATAGATGTGGTTTCATTAGTCGAAGTTTCGTCTGATTCTAAATCAGTGAAAAAATTACTGCAGTTTAAACATAAACAATAGCGGCTTATGCCTAGTCGGAGTGCAGATATGGAAGGTACACATACACGCGTAATGGGAAAATATTGAGGGCGTTAGACACGATGGTAACTAATGGATAAAAATTCTTTATTAATAGGAAAGCATGTTATTTGCTAAGTACGACTGTCAATCAACATGGGGAATAACGTACGTTCAGGATATAAAGTGAGTGTTCTACATCTTCCGTGATGTAGATGCGTATTTATTAATCAAAGTTTCGCTTGATTCCCGAATCAGTATGAAGAAGTAATTGCACAACTTAGACAAATAAATAGTAGCTTCTGCCCATTCGGGATGTAGATATACATAAAGAAGTTATTACAACTTAGACCCAAAAAAATAGCAGCTTTTGTCTAGTCGGAGTGTAGATATAGGAGGTACACATGCACGCGTGATGGAAGATGATAAAGTGCATTTTGAGGATTTCAAAAGGACGCAATGTAAACTAATAGATTTAATTTTCTTTATTAAAAGTAGAGATAATTTGTATAAACTTTTAATAAAAGTGGTATGAAATTTGTATAATTGAAGAACGTAATAAAAAAATTATATTCACATTGAATATTTATTAATGTTTTATGAGAAAAGTTTCGCAATACGCTAACCGAAATTAAGATGAAATTTTCAAGATTATATAAAGGAGCTGAAATTTTTTAAATTTCCATATAACTAGAAGGAAAATGGAAACGAAATTTCGAAGCTTAATTTATGCTTGAGAGTATCATGGACACCACTATTTATTTTAGTACCAGAGAAATGTGAGCACCATCACTATCTTTATCTCTATTATTAATAATAAAAATTCAATCCATTAGTTTTCACCGTGTCTTTTAAAATTCATATGTACTCTACTTTTCTCCATCATGCGTGCATGGGTAATTCCCACATCTAAACTTCGACCGGCCAGAAGTCGTTATTTTTTCCATTCTAACTTCATTAACTTCTTCATACTAACTAAGAATCAGACAAAATTTTGACTGATAAACTCACACCTACATTAAAGACAATGCAGAACATTGGGATACTTTATATCCTAAACATACGTTGTAATTCTCCATGGTAATTAACACTAACCAGTTACATCCTTGTATCACTAAGCAAAAGTCGCTATTTTCTTGATTATACGGTACTAACTTCATCATTTTAACTCGAAATCAGACGATACTTTAACCAATGAACTCGCATCTATATTACGAAAGATATAAAATAATCAGATACTTTATATTCTGAACGTACAATATAATTCTCCATGCTGACTAACAGTTATACGTAACAAATAATATGCTACATCCCCATACCTAAACCTAGATTACGCAGAAATTGCTATTTTTTCGTTCAAACTCCATTAACTTCATACTGACTCGAAACCTTACAAAACTATGGTTAATGAACTCACATCTACAATACGGACGCTGCGGAACACTCAAATATTTTATCTTCTGCACGTACATTATATTTCTCCATGATGACTTACAATTAGCAAATAACAAACTACATCTCCATATCATTGGGCAGGAGTTGTTATTTTTTTGGTTAAGCTGAAGTAACTTCTTCATACTAACTCGGAATCAGAAGAAACTTTGACTAATGAACTTGTATTTACATTATGGACGACACAGAACACTCGGATACTTTATATTCTAAACATACGATGTAGTTCTCCATGGTACCTAACGGTTGTACTTAACAAGTACGAGGCTACATTCCCATATCCAAACTACCTAATCGCTATTTCTCTCGTTTAAACTACAGCAACTTTTCATCCTAACTCGAAATTAGACGAAACTTTGACCAATGAAATTGCATTTACGTTATGGATGATACAGAACACTCGAATACGTCATATTTGAACTTACATTGTAGTTATTTCATGGTGACTGACCGTTGTACTTAGCAACTAACAGTTTACATCCTCATATGACTACGTAGAAGTCGCTATTTTTTCCCTTCGAACAAACTAAACTTTCACTAATGAACTCACATCTATATTATGGATGATATGGAACACTTTGATATTTTATATTCTGAACATTCGATGTAGTTTTACATGGTGAATAACAGTTGTAGTCGGCAAATAATAGGATATATCCTCACATCTAAACTCTGACTATATAGAAGTCGTTATTTTTTTATTGAACTTGCAATAAATTCTTCATATTTACTCGAAATCAGACGAAACTTTGAACAATTAATTCGCATATATATGATGGACAATATGGAAGACTCGGATACTTCGTATTATGAACATTCGATGCAGTTCTACATGGTGAATAACAGTTGTACTTAGCAAATAACAGGCTATATCATCATATTTAAACTCTTACTAGATAGATGAAAGTTGTTATTTTTTCATTCAACTAGCAATAAATTCATTATACTTGCTCGGAATCAGACGAAACTTTAACCAATGAACTCGCACCTATGTTACGAACGATACGAAACACTAGGATACTTCATATTCTAAACGTATACTACAATTCTTCATGATGACTAATAGTTGTACTTAACAAATTACATTACACGTACCTGAACTCCGATTAGGAAGAAATTGTTGTCTTTTATATACTGGCTCAGAATCATACGAAACTTCGACCATGAACTCACATCTATGTTACGAACAATATAGAAAACTCACATACTTCGTATTCTGAACGTACATTATAATTCTGCGTTGTGCTAACAGATGTACTCGGCAAATAACATACTACATCCCATGCCTAAACTCCGACTAGACAGAAGTCGCGATTATTTAGTTGAACTACCGTGACTTCTTCATACTGATTTAGAATAAGGTGAAACTATGATCAATGAACTCGCATCTATATTACGGACAATATAGAACACTCGAATGCTTCATGTTTTGAATGTATGTTGTAGTTCTCCACGGTGACTAATGGTTGTATTTGGCAAATAACAAGCTACGGCCCCGTACTTAGCAAATAACATGCTACGTCTCCATATCTAAACTCCGACTAGGCGGAAGTCGGTATTTTCTTGTTCAAACTAACTCAAAATTAGACGAAACTTTGATAAATGAACTCACGTCTACATTACGGACAATACAGTATACTCGGATACTTCATATTCTGAACGAACGTTGCAGTTCACCATGGTGACTAACAGTTGTACATGCAAATAATAGACTACCTCCACATATCTAAACTCTAACTAGGTAAAAGTCGTTATTTTTTCGTTCAGACTGCAATAACTTCTTCGTACCAACTCGAGATGAAACTTTGACCAATTAACTTGCACATTATGGATTATACAGAACACTCGAATGCTTCTTTTTTTGAACGTACGTTGTAGTACTTCATATTCTGAACAATAATTTTTCTAATTGAGAATTTATGTGATTAACTCACGCGTTGTGCGTATTGCTATGCTAGTATGAATAATGACTGTATAAGGCAAACTGACACATGGAATGTGTACCCATCTATACTTGTTACCTGTATTATATGTTTTTAACATAAAAATAATCTGTTTGCATATAATACTTTGGTTACATGAAAAGAAACAAAGGATATTTCACAATGTTAAACCACGGAAAAAAAACGTAGTTTGGCATTGCTTGGAAATGTAGCATTCTAGATTTTTTGTGTAAATTTGGAACTTCGGGTATAATCTTCAATAGTTCATAACCATAAATAAGGGACCTTGTTAAAGAGTTGCTATATTTGAAAAGGTTGAAACTTGAAAGTTGAAGGAGTTTTACTTAAACCTCGCATACTGACAGATGTCCTTTTATGTAGAAAAATCATAAAATTTCATGATTTGTTGAAAAAAAAAACATAAACGTTTCCTTTTTAGATATAGCTTTGTAAAATGGAAATCATATTTGAGTTGAGATAACTTACAGCATTACCAGCAGATACCAGGAAATAACGATTAAGATATGAACAGACAGAGAGTATTGCACCGGGCAACGGAGATTGATAAAGCAAATTAAACTGCAGTGAATCTGCATCTTCAAGTTTAATTACATCATTGCTAATGCCATCTGGACTCAAGCTATTGTTAGATAACTGTTCAGTTGCATGCCCAACTATTTCACCAATTGGAGGATTAATTTGAGAAGGTGAGCTCAAGTTAGAACAGACCATATGTGAACAGCTATCTGAGGACCTATGTGCGCTTTCAAGTCTCAACACGATAAGCCGTCCAGTTGTGCTGTCGCAATAACCCAATTAAATATATAACAAACAAAGAAACAACAATTCAAAACCATATTGCTAATGAAAAAGAATCAACAGAGTAGGGTTCTTATAAGATAATAATTCAAAGTGATCTTCCATTGTCACATGATCAAAAAATAATAACTCGTGTTTATTGGAAAAAAAAGTATTACTAAATTTTATCAATCAAAACGTAATCAACAAAACAGTAGTGAACTACATACAGAATGGTAATAGTTATTAATGGTAACAGTTATTAATGGTGACAATAAACCGCCAAAATGCACACATCTGTATAAGGCATAACCAATAAACTAAGTTATCATACTTTTAAACGACGACAAATTTAATTAAGTAAACAAGAAAGAGTGCAATTCAAATTCTAACCACTCAGCTTCTCCACTGGCCATGATTGGTCGCCCAGAATATTGGCAGGTTCCTACTACCAAAACTTTCTCATTTCCAACCTTGACAATTTCCATGCATTTTGCTGTTTCCCCACATTCAAGTGAAAATTTTGATATCACAGATCCACTAAAAGAATCTATTCGGCACACATCTGAAGCGCATGTCCCAGTTAGGCCAATCCTCATCACCAACAATGTTTTGCTCTCATGATGATATATGACTTTTCGAGGAGTGCCTTCAATAGAGAGTTTTTGCACATTCAGCCTTTTGGCTAGAACCATCTCTACCTGTGATATATATGTTAGAAAACAGAACAGTTTTATCAGACATGTAGATATATTTTAGCACCTACTTCAGCAAAGTTAACAATCTTTATGGAGTGGTAGCGGGGTTGCAGCCAAGTAGACAATAGTACAATCACATAAGTGCGGTTAACAGAAACTGGATGGCTACCATATCCATTTGGCTTTTGAGACCATAAATTTTGTTTTACACGAAAAAATTTACAGTACGTAGTCACAAAGAAATAGTTATAATATGCTCGGTAAAGTGAAATTTACAACCATTATATCAAAGGTTGATGAAGTTAGGAAGTAATCAACTGCATGCATGTACAACTGAATTTACCTTGTTAAGCATATTGCAATTTGTAGGTAATGAAGATAAATTGTCGATAAAGATGATATTTATTCAAAATTCATAACAAGTAAAATATGAATCAAGAACATAATAAACAGAAGACGAAAATCAGTCTGGAGTTAAAGTGGGAAAATCAAATTGAAGAAAACTGGTCATACCAGATGTAAGCTATTGTCTGCAACAAACAATATTCCCTTGAGACAATCGGCGAAGCAAACAGGAGTAACATGAGTGGCAGGTTGAAATGAAATAGAAGTGTACTGAATGCTGTGTCTTGCAGAATGCAATAGCCAAGGCTTATCGCTAAGAACAATTAGATCAGAGTAAAGTGAGTCGCTAAGTGGTACCAACACTACAGGAGCTATACCAACACGTCGAACAGCAACCAACTCCAACACGATTAAATTACTATCGTTACCATTCTCCATCGGGGAATCATGTGTGGTATATAGTTTATCGTCTACATTCTCATCTGATATAGAAGGCCACTCAAAACGGAGCAGCATTCCATTTCTTAAGCCAGCAAGAACATAAGATTTCTCAACTGATACTAATTTCACATCTTCGGGAACGTAGTCACTAATAGGAGTTCCCAATGCATCGTTTATGTGAATATTCCCAACCGCATGGACTCTTAAACCTTCTTCTAAAATAACTGACAAGATTTTAACCGACGGTGCATGAGTCCCAATCACAACAGGAATTCCAATTTGATGACCACGATGAACTGGAACTGCATTTGATTCTAATTTTTCATGGTTGATACCCTCAGTAGGTATGGATATGCAAGATACTTCATGCTCCAATTTCACCCGTTGAATTTCAAATATTTCATACTGATAAGATGAGGTTGATTTTAGTCCAAGAACGAATAAAAAACAAGGATTAGAAGTAGACACAATAATGAAGTTGTGTCCAACAGCACCTGAACTAATAGACATATTATGAGGAGTCCATGAGGTGCATATAGGTTGAGATACTGAAATTCCTCCAATATGCGCTAATGTCGTGGGTAAACAGAGTCTTGCACCACCACTGTGAATTTGAACTAATAGTCCATCAGCTAGTAAACCACATGCCAAAGTACATGCATCAGGTTGGAAACCAACAGCATCTGTAACATCATTAAAACTTGAACCAACAGAAAGAACTCTAGTTTCTTCAACAAAGGAGAGCACGAGGAAAGAATGGAAATCATCACTCTTTTTCATCCTTAACGTCCATGTACCTGTAATTCCTTTATATATAGGTGAAGTTTTTAGTAGTTTCTCCACTCTCATGCCATTTCGTATAATTCTTATAGATCCTTCTGGGTTCATACCACAACAAGCAAACATTTTATCCTGTTTGTCGTCTGGGCAATTTTCTACAGACAAATCCAGAATCGGAGCTATGTTCTGAATGGGATATTTATATAGTACTCTACCATCCTCAAACTTAAGAACCGTTCCATCTCCCATGTCCACAAAACAAGCAATCAATCCATCAACAGCCCATAGAAGCTTATTACAAGGCAGGCCCTTGTACATAACATCAGAAAGATTGATTTTAACTTCTCCACCTTCAGAATAAATATCTAGCACATGTAGTTCGCCCGTGTCCAAACAAAAAATCAGTTTTGAGTTTGCTGATTGAATAGGTTCCCAACTCCAGGAAACTACATATTTGGAAGTAGGAATTAAGGTTTCACTTCCACTGTCAATGTTCATGGGATCATCGTCGAATGAATCTCTAAGTTTAAGCAAAGCACGTGCAACATTAGACATGCCATCATCATCAACAAAGGTATCTTTCATTGGGTCCTCAAAAGGACTTTGTTCCTCAACTACAGAAGATGAATCAAGGTCGACTCTATGAACAGAACTGATGTCAGAGGGATCTCTGATATCCAGCAAGAGAATATCGCTCATTCTAAAAAGCAATGCATAGCCAGGAAGATGAGGAACAGAAGAAATATGATGTGCTAAAAGCCCATCTTCTGAATATCTGAATAACAGATGAAGGCTCCGTGCAGTAAAATTGCACTCAAATACAATTAAATGGTTTTCACCAATCGCTCTCCTGAACAATTCAAAAGGTAAATTCATTTAGTGGCTATCATATACCATTACATAAAGTAGAAGCGTTTAGGGAATTGCCTGTTCATTAGAACTGCAAGCAGAGGGTTGCGCACATCTCTACTCTCATTTGGAATAAAGCACATGCTCCATATAGTACCACGGGCACATGGCCTAATGAAGTCCATCGCAGCAGTCGCATCACCTTCATGCTCTGGAGGAGAGGCAAGTTTCTGAAATTATTACATGGGAAGATCTTCAAAAATCTGAAAATGATTGCTTTAACAAATTAGGTAACAAAACCAAAGCAAATGTGCTGGCACCAAAAGCATGTTCTGACCTCATCAACAATCTGGCATCCAGCAGATTTAGATATAGAAAACACAGCAAACCTTTCATCATATGCACTTACGGCAATAGAACAGCCCCTGTGAAATAAAATGGAAATAAATTCAGTAAGTACAGATTTATCTTCTAACCAGGTAAGTTAGCAAATACAATCTACAAAGTACTAAAGGTATGGAAGAACTTATGAGAGAGAAAGAAAATCTTAATGTTGTTACCAGCAATATCTTTAAAACCTAAACAAAGCAACATTTCCTGGTAAAAGACCATGTTTCTACACTTCTTATTAAACCACTAGATAGAAACACGGTTATAAATAAATGAAAATACCTTCCAAAGTAGCACATAACATCTTTCTCATGGGAGGAATATTTCCATTATTACAACTAAAATTTTAAAAAGGAATTTCAAAAGAACATGGTTAGTAAATGTATTATCATTATTGCAACACTTCTTCATCTCGCTCCCAATTTCAGATTATGAAAGTTGCATATTGTTCATGTTTCCATTCAACCGCTCATTTCCAAAGTATATGATTGGTTATTTCGTTCTAAGAGTGATACAGTTACAAATATAGAGACAGCTTACGATGGATGAACGGCTAACATTCTTCCAAGCTGGTGTCTTGAGTTTCCAGGAGAAGATAAGTGAATCTGTGCCAGGACAAGAAACCTGATTAAGGATAATGACCCAAAGTCAAGACAATTGCATTGTAACACAAAATAAACAGTGCAATCTATTAATCATGTCATGAAAGCTTTTATATGTACATATACAATGTGTGAATGCGCAAACCTGTGCAAATCATTGGAAAAGGTCAGAAATGATAGCTTTCCAGAATCTGATAGAACTACCAAAAGATCCTTTCCATACGTCTGTAGAGCAAAAGCACCAAATGATTCATGTGATGCCGAATTAAAATAAAAATTTTACCAGCACGGAGCTCCCTAACTGGGGAAAGAAAAAATAACTGGGGAAAGAAAAAAGAATTTATTTTTTGGTCTCTACTTTTCCAAATCATTCAAACTATATTCTTTACCCTGATTAATTTTCAAACTTGGTTATCGTATAATCTTTCTAATCTGTAACTTGATATCAATTTAATTAGAATCTAGTTTATCTGCATTTTTCATGTTCAGCTAATAAAAATATTTCTGGAATATGCTATTCCAAGGCAGTGGAGTTTTACAACCACTCAGGCCTAAATCAACTCTACCTTACTGATTAACCACTTCAAAATGTTTAACATACTGCATAGAAAATGGTGGTTATAAGAAGAAGAATTTTGCATAGACGCAAGCAAACAAGCAAGCAAGCATTTAGTTTGAAATTGTTTTCAAAAAATGAAACTAAGGAAAAAAGATATCACATGATTAATCATGGAAAAATACAGGGTAAATGAAATGGATTGATTTGGGGATAAAAAGCCAGATAAAGTATCCCTGAATATATACATGTAACAGCAAATGTCAGCAGTTGACCAAACAGCGATCCAAACCTGTGCCGTTGATTCACGAAAATCCTCATTCCATTTTAAGATGGAAATATCTTTTATTGTGCCATATACAGACTGATCACACATTGTTTGTACTATTCCATCTTTGTCAATCGTTGCCAACTCTACAGATGTTTCCTGAAAAGAAATTTCAATATTGATGCATTGCATTTTCATAAGCAACGGTCATATATTGTTTGCATAAAGTTAGCTTCAGTTGAAAACTTGTTTGATTATTGTAGAGGGGTTTTAACTAGAACTGTGACTTTGCAAGCTTATGTGCACAGACAATCTGGGCAGTAGGCTAGGCTGATGCCTTGGGAACTCCTCAAAGAAAAGGCAACTCTTGGTCAAAATAGTAATAGATACTATGAAGCCTTAAATAAGTTCCAAGCTCCGTTTGAGCACAAATTAGAGCTATTAAGTGTGCCATTTAAGTCTGTTGGGGACATATATTTACATAACTGATGTAACTTTGTTGCTGGTGAAATGGAACTATAATTTGATATCATTGAAAATTATGCAATTATTAGTTATTGCAGTTCCCAAAAGATGTGAATTTTTTTAGCAAATCGAATGTTCAACCGAATTATCTATATCCTGACCAAGTGAACAGTATTGCTTCATTGAACACAACTTGACATCTAATTGCATATAATATAAACATATGCATTTTCTATGTGAACCATTGCATAAGGAACTTGATGTATTTCGATTTAAATGACTTTGTTTGTGATGGTTAAATGTGGTAAAAAGGGCATTCATGTATTTTGATGACAGTCGGCATGTAATTTTAATATACAAACACTTTCATTTATTAATAATACATACTGAGATCCTGCATGCATTGATATAGTACTTTAATTATAATAGAAACTTATTGTATCTAGACATGACTTAATAATTGTACATACAGATAGATGAACAATGACTGATACCACTAGGAACTAGAACAAAATAGAACTGGTGAGGTAGATATACCGGCACCAAAAATCCTAGAAACATAATTCTATATATACAATGACCATAAAAATCAGATCACATATTTCAGTTCCTTGGGGAGCCAATGTTTCATGGGAAGTCAATGTTGATTATATCCATCTCAATTTAGCTTTTGGTGCAGATTATTGATGAAAATCAATTTATAGAATCAGCATCGATTCAATCAACTTGTTAAATCTTAAATGCCCATCACGTACTTACCGAAATCCATATTAAACAACCGAAAGGTCAGTAAACCATAAGTTTTTTTGATCGCGAAATTTAATTATTTATATAAGGAAAATTAATAAGATTAGGATTAAGGTTTGCACCTTGCCAAGAACGATGTCTATGGTTTGAGAAAAGCGGATGTGACCGGAGACAACGTGGAGGACTGCGCTACCTTTGATGACTGTTTTGGCCATGTAAAACTTCTGGTGCTCCTCCTGAGTTTGGGTTCCAGAGTAACTGCTGCCGACTTCTGCCGATTCCACCATCTTTATTTTAATTTGTAAACAGGGGAAAAAAATAGGTTTTTCGCTGCTTACGGAGAGAGAAGGGCAAGTAGTGGAAATTTAGGAAAAATAAATACAGAACATTAGGTGTGTAAATGTGTTTATCATCGGTGGATACCAGTGTGTAATCGCGGGCATGAGGATGCTAACAGGGCGTGGTTAATGCCACTTCACCTTTCCTTACTCGCACACACAATATTAAATGAAAACTAGTGTGTATGGTCAACTAGTGTGTATGGTCCGTGCTACGGACACGGACACAGTATATATATCATATATATATTAAATAGAAAACAAATTTATTAACTTATTAAAAGATAAATTCACTAATTAAATATTTATTAAAGAAGATTATTAAATCAAATCAAATTTATTTACAAAAATTATCAAATTAATTTAATTTTAAACATAGATTATTAAATTTATATTGTCCAAAATTCCGGAATATCACTGTAACGATCCATCATTCATCTCCACAGAATGACGCATCATCATTAAGAAAGAAAGGGATAGAAAAAAGAAAGAAAGAGAAGAAAGAAGAAACAACACATCAGATTCTCAACAGCGGAACGAATAAATTATATTAATAACATAAGTATTACATAGTACAACTATCAGAGTACACAGATAATACAACACATACTAGACAGTTATAAACACCTGTCTAGTTATTACAACTACGAACAGGATTTAAAGTTTACAAAATATAGAAGCAAAACAAGATGAAAGTTTTTTAAAAAAAAGAAAAATAAAGAAGCAACTCAAAGTTTTGGAAATCAAAGCACATTCAGGTTAGCTTTGACGAATATGGAGGAGTAATGGAGCAGGAGGCTTCTGCGTTAGATATATAGTATTCCGCTATGTTTGGTATGTAAGGAAATTTGACCGTTTTGTAAGGAAATTAATGCGAAAACATTAATGGACTGTTTCCTTCCTCATTATGTTGTACATTAATGGACCGTTTCCTTTCTCAAATGTTTCCTTCCTCATTATGTGGTCATATTAATATGCTAATAAATAAAACGGTTATAATACAGAGCATTAATTTCTCTCATCTTGATCTTGATGGACGATCAAGATTAAGTCTACAAATCTGGAAATTTGATCATCTCTCTACCTATAAATATTAACCTTTGTCCATCACAAAGTATATAGAAAACACATAAAGAAAGATATAGGAAAAGAGAGAGAAACCATTTCATTTCTCCATTGAAACAGCTTTCGACAACAACCATTGTTGATTCGTATACAAGATGTCTGGATGTATGTTTTATTAATTCATTACATATGTGATAACCATGTAATTCTAGATCTTAGGGTTTATGTTATTCGCAAGATATAGATTACATGTGGTATCAGAGCATGGTTTTAGAATTCATGATTATCCATCAATATATAAAACGAAACTAGCTTAGATCTGGATCTGGAAAATTTATATTTCCACAAAAGTTGATTTTTTTCTACTTTAATGTTTGACCTACTGTATAATATGGAACAACTTATTGTATGCGAATACTTTTCAGAAAGTATACATATTGAAAACAATTGTTTCCTAGTTTGACATTAAATTCATGACTTGGAACTTGCAAGATAATTGTCTATACATGATTTGCAAAATAATTATTTATATATTAAATTCATGTATGGAATTTACTTGGAGTTGTTAAACATTTATTATCCTTGTTGTGGATTACTTGAAAGAATGACAAATGTTTATGCAAAAAAAAAAAACATTAATGTTTATCTCTTTTCTCTCTTGTTTTAGTTTTTGCTTCCGCGCTTAATTTCCTTATTTTCTCTGATCTGATGCATGCAGTCTCGTCCACGGGCGGCTGCTGCTTGCACAATAACGCATGAAACATTAATGTTTATCATTCTTTCATGAGTATGGTTCTACTGCCTACCCACGGGAGACGCTAAACCTAACCTCTTATTATGACATGTGTTTTATTTTAATAAAGAAGCCTACATTTCTTTTATATCTACAGTTGCAATGCCCTCAAACCTTAATTCGTACGATACGTCTATCGTCAGACTCAATGGAACCAACTACTCAGAATGTAAAGAGCAAGTTGAGTTTTCTTTAGACGTACTTGAACTAGACATGGCTCTCCTAAAGGAAAAGCCAGCCCCACTAACTGACACAAATACGCCTGAGGAAAACAAACTCCATGATGATTGGAAACGATCTAATAGGCTCAGCATGATGTTTATGCGAATGGTGATTGATACCAACATCAAAACCTCCTTACCCAAAACTGAAAGCGCAAAAGAATATTTGCAATCCATTGAAAATGGGTTCAAGACTGCAGACAAATCCCTTGCTGGGAAACTTATGGCAGATCTTGTAACCATGAAGTTTGATGGTTCTCGCTCAATGAGCGCTCATGTCATTGAAATGATTAACCTTGCTGCCAAACTTAAGAACCTGAGATTGGTTATGGACGATGCTTTTTTCGTCCAATTCATTCTCGCTAGCTTACCTCCTCAGTATGAACCATTCAAAATTCATTACAAAACTATTACGGAAAAGTGGAGTCTAAATGAACTGACTAACAAACTGGTTCAAAAGGAGTCTAGACAAGGCTCGCAAGGCATTAAAGTTGCTTATTTCACTTAAGGGGTTGGAAAAAAAGCTGGCAAAAAGAATAACTCACAGCATAAAAGAGCACCACTCAAATCTGATGACGCCACTCAACCATCCAAGAAGAAAAAGAAGGATGATGTCTGCAAATTCTACAAGAAACCTGGACACTTCCAAGCAGATTGCATTAACCGCAAAGCATGGTTCGAAAAGAAAGGTAACCCAATGGGTTTCGTAAGTCATTTCGAATCAAATCTTACTAATGTACCTTCTTCTACTTGGTGGATTGATACTGCTGCTAACGTTCATGTTTCGAATTCTATGCAGGGATTCATTACGATCCAAACCACAAACCCAAGTGAGAATTTCATTTTCATGGGGAATAAAGATAAAGCTCCAGTTGAAGCTATTGGAACTTTTCGTCTTATTTTAGATAGCGGTTATCGGTTAGATTTATGTCAAAATCTTTATGTTCCGTCTATTTCCCGTAATTTGATTTCTGTAAGTGTACTTGATAAATTTGGATATTCTTTTGAAGTTGGAAATGGAAATTTTAGTTTATTTAAAAATTCTAGTCTTATTGGTTCTGGAATATTAATTGATGGACTTTATAAACTCCATCTTAAACAAAATGCTGAAATCCAACTCACCCTGCATGGAAAAACATTTTAACATTAGATTTGATAATTACTATATTAAATTTTGAAACACAAACCAAATCATAATATATATATATATATATATATATATATATATATATATTCATATATATTACAATTTGAATATATAGCTTTTATTACATTAAAAACTTCCTATTTACAAGATATATCGATATATATATATATATATATATATATATTATAAATAAAAAATATTCTGATTAACTTTTGAAAAAATAAATATTACCAATTTTAAATTGCTAAAATAAATATTCCCAAATTAAAATATTATTAGTTTTCAAAAGAATTAAACTTGCCAATTTTATATTGTTAGGAAAAATGTCGATAGATATCATCAAATTATTATTATTATCTGTTAAAAGAAGAGTTTTATTCTTCAGCAAAATACTTTCTTCTTTTCAGAAAGATTGTGCTCGAGTTCTTCGATAGCATTCTTATCTACTCCAGATCAGAGTTGTGCAGCGGAACGGACTTGTATGAATTGAATGCTTTCAGAACATCGTCAGGTGGACGATGAGCATTCTAAGATAGATGTGTCCTATAAAGGTAATCACACCCTCAAGCCTCATCAACCGGGAATGGCTAAAACAGGGGAGGTGCAACAAGGTTAAGTGGGTCATGCCCAAGTAGGACGAGATTTACCCCTGTCTAGATGTCCCTTTTTATTTCGGCTTTGTGGGCGGTTGGATCTGCAGCCAACTGCGGGGTGGTCTTGTTCGGGACTGTTCAGTAAGGAATGGTCTCAGCCTTGTGTTGTAGGGGATTGGGAGTGGTCCTCGGTACGGTGATCTAGGCCACGTACTGTGACGGGCGGTACCTCAATAGCCCTGCCATTGATGGAAACCCGTTCTTCCTACGAGACCCTACGGTTTTGTTTGTATTACCCACTTTTGTGGCTAGTGGCTGGAATTTAATGAATGTAACAATTTCGGCTATTTCATATTTATTTGAAAACCCTAGACACTATTATAATATCACTGGATTTCCTATCAAATGTTTTGGTTAGCGTACGGTAAAAACTTTTCCATGTTTATGTGTGGGAAGTCTTACGTGATACCTTTTCTTTCAAAGGATTTTCTAAAGTTAAGTAATTTTAAACCGTTTACTCACACCAGATTCCTGTCTGACCCGAGTGTTTATTTTATGTTTTATTAAACTCTTGGGATCATATTATGTATGAGTGGTCAAGTGATTCAGGTTATCCTTGACGAATTCTGGAGGAGCTTTGGAGCAGGAGGCTTCAGCGTGTAGATATATAGATAGAGTTTCCGCTGTGTGTTATTCTGTATAGTTGTTCTTGTATTGTACATTAGACATAAATGTTATAACTGTCTAAATTGTGATGTAAAGTTGTGTACTCTGATGTATATGATACTATGTATATGTTATATATTATATTTCATTCGTTCCACTGTGAGATTCTGATGTGTTGTTGTTCTTTCTTCTCTTTCTTTTCTTCTTCTACCCATTTCTTTCTTAAATAGTGATGCGTCTTTCTGGTGATAGAAAGTCGGGTCGGTACAGTATTTTAATGTCCAAGTTGTGCTTAAGGGTTTTTAACACGAACATATTGTAGAAATAGAGGGAAGCTATAAATTTATATTCATTTTCTACCTTGACATCAACCGTAGGTCTGCCACATTAAGTTAGTTTAATAGTGTTTTCAGTCTCCTTTGTTTATTGCTGCTTTCCTTTTCTATCATCTTTGAGTTAAGTTACCTTGAAAGATTTGTCTTCTGGTTCACAATACAAGTTTTTCTATAGGTTTATATATAAACAATAGATAAATAACCAAAAACAAAGGCAAAATTCTGTACTATGAAAAATGAACTAAATCAATGCTTGGGCCAAATTGTCAGTAAGTGTACACATATTAGTTGTAACAACCAGCATATTTTACGAATGTATATTTAAATGTTTTATTTAAATATAGCATCGTTAGTCGGATTAAAGTCTGAAATGCTACTTTTTGTAAACTATCGAATTAGGACTCGAGACTACTTCCATTAAGTTCAAAATGGCGTTTGCGACCTTTTTGAGTATAAACATCGATATGTTTGAAGTTGAGTAGAATTTTGCTATTTTTCTATTGGGCTTTGGGTTTGGGTTTCAGCCCATTAACCCAACGTAATACCCTAACTTCACCCCCTCTCCTCTTTATTCATTTTCATTTCCTAATACTCTCAAGCTAAAGTAAAATGGGAGAAAGAAGAGGAAATTAAAATTTCTAATCCTTAGTTTACTAGGAAATTCAAATTCAAGTTCTAAAAATCAAGGAGAAGCATAGGTAAGCATCATCTTCATCTTCTTCGTCTCAATCTCTCTTTAATTTTCAGAAATTCCTAAACCCTGACTTAGGAAAAACTTCACCTTTGGTAACAGATCGAAGATTCTAGAGATGTATTGAAAAGAAAATGGTCTTGCTTTGTCTTAAAGCCTCTCATTCGTTGTTTTTGAGTTTAAAGGTGAGTTCTTGAACTCACATTGTTGTTAGGTATGAATTCCTAACATCTATTCATGTTCATTTGCTTTTGATTTGAATTGTTTTGGTGAATTTTCAAATTTTAGTGTTTTGAAGTCAAAATCTTTAAAGGTCCTATCTTGAATGTTTGGACATGATATCCGGGTGCATCGAAGAGCCTATAAGGCTGGGTTGTCGCTTGGCATAAATTCCTAGTCTCCGTTGCTTGTCCGATCGCTTTCGAATCGATTTGGCCATGATTGGCCTAAGCAAACCGTTGCCCAGAATAGACAACCAGACGTCTGGTTGGAAGGTCCAAACGTCTGGTTAGGGCAGCAAAAAAAGTATACGACAGAAAAGAAAAAAAGACAGAGACAAAATCCAAACGTCTGGATTGGGGATTCAAACGTCTGGTTAGTTGTTCAAACGTATGGTTAGTTGTTCAAACGTCTAGGAGGTTTCTGAAATAATTCCGAAACCCAAATCCAATCGTCCGGAATTGTCTATTTTAGCTGTTTTTGAGTAGATTTTCAATTTTTATCGATTTTTGTTGATCCATTTAGTTGTTGTCGATTATTATCGACTTTGATGACTTCTTTTCTGGATTTTTGGGAATATCCATTTGATTGTATTTGATAAAAAAAATGGTTTTATTTCACGTTGTCGAATGTGGATTTTTGATGATCTATTGTTTTTACAATCGTTTTCTGTGACTTGTCACTTTAAAATACAAAGGTTTATATACTAGTAGTAAATACTAAAACTCTTTCATCAAAATGGTTACAACATTTACTTCCAATAGAAAGTTCGCTTTTAAATCCGTTTTTCAATCTATTAGTATATGCAAACATTTAGCTCATTCATCCGAGAAATCCAATTAAACGACATAGCAAAACAAGTGGTATGAAATGCTTGCGTTTACTTTGTTGGTTAATTCTTGGACTTGTTTGATTGAGCTCTTGTGACAATTTTCGAGTGGAAATCTACAATTTATTCGTAAATACTTAAGTTAAGCCAGTGGTTATGGGACATAAAGCTAAACTCATTTGTTTACTGGCTTAGTGTAATTTACACTTATTGATCAATGGTGATCATTTTAAGGTTTAGAATAGCGA
Source organism: Allium cepa (assembly GCA_030765085.1). Lineage (NCBI taxonomy): Eukaryota > Viridiplantae > Streptophyta > Magnoliopsida > Asparagales > Amaryllidaceae > Allium > Allium cepa. Next base: position 627,515,988 of record CM060941.1, read on the forward strand.
TATGCGATGTCTCTTTGTCCACTTGGGGGACTGTACCCCGATTTTATGGACCTTTGTCTCATTTTTATGGGCTAGCGACCCATGGTTTTTGGACTGTTCATGGAGCAATCGGCTCGAGAAGTCGGTACATGGGGCGTATCTTTCTAGATGCGTCGATGTTCGACTTTGCATGGGGTGTTGTTAGTCCTTGAGATGATGGGTTTTGATGACAACAACCTTAGAATAAGATTATAAAATATAAATACTAACATTATATTTTAGATATATGTGTATATGTAGGATTTGACCATGCAAGTACCAAGAATGAAGATTGTACATCATAGAGATTCAAGATATCAAGATTGAAGACTCATGAGTATCAAGATTATCAAGAATTCAAGATTTCAATAATAAGTAATTTAATTAGGAATTTTGTTAAAACTCCTAGAAAAGCACTGGCATCTTAAAATCCAATTTATTCGTGTAATGGAATCCACTTCGAGCCCGTTAAAGGGATGGAACCCTAAGTAGGATGGAACCTACGAAAAATCTATGGAACATTGTTTTGTATCCGCTAACCTTTTATTCAAATGTTTTTACAAAATTATAGCTTGTTTTCAAAATGATTTCAAAATCTTCCTTTTAAAAGAATCAAAAACATCTACCCTGGTTTTAATACTTTTAACCTCAAAATAATCTTTAAATTCAAAATCAAATTATCCTTGGTTTTAAACTATCTTTTAAATAATAATATATTTTTATACTTAGATTTAAATAGAAAATTATAGTAAAATTTTGTATATACCAAAATATTATTCTCTGTATTTACTTATGTATTTTAACTATAGTTAAGTATATTTATAAAGTTTAAAATAGTTTTAATATAAGATAGAAGTTATTTTCAAAGAAAAATAAATCACCAAAAATTCCTTTGGCATGTCGACATCCTCATGTACCCCATGTCGACATGGTAGCAGTTTATTTCAAAATTTTGAATTTCAAAGAAAGTGTCTATTCGTCATATCCTTTCACGAATGGACATGGCTGTTGTTCTACTATAAATAGGGGTGGTTTTGAATGAATTTTCAATCATATTTTTCTGGTTTTCACTCCTCCTCTTCTTCCATATTTCTTTATACACATTCTTACCATTACTCTGCCAAAATCAACATTGAATCTAACCAGATCATTTCTGGTTTGATTCTCTGTCACTATCTCAACTAGATGTTAGTGCTATTCAGAGTTATAAACTTCTTTGTAATCAATTTAGCGAGTAAAGGTGTGATTGTAGCCTTGGAAATCAATCAAGTAAAGGTGTGATTGTAGCCTTGAAAATCAAATAAGTAAAGGTGTGATTGTAGCCTTGGAAATCAATTTGGTGAACTTGTTGTCCCTGAAATCAAGTATCTCTACCCAGAGGATTGTGAATCTGGAGTGGTGTACCTTGTGGCCTTGAAATCGAGGGTGTAATTGTACAATTTCTTTTGAAAGGAAATATGTACTTGTGTGCGGGATTAGATATAGGGTAACTCCGAACCAGTGTAAAATCAGGTGTGTTCTTTCCTTTACTGCTTTTACTTTATTTCTGCATCTGTGTTTGATTCTGTGATCATATCTGTGTCTGAATATTACATACATTTGTGTTCAAATTAATATAAACTCAAAAAGATTTAGTAATTTCTTTAAACACTATTCATCCCCTCTCTAGTGTTAATCCTAGCCTTAAGATCTATATTTCGCATTTCTCACAGGTGTATCTTTTTAGGTACGTCGATGTTCGACTTTGTATGGGGCGTATCATTTTAGGTGCATCGATGTTCGACTTTGCATGGGGCGTATCTTTTTAGGTGCGTCGATGTTCGACTGTGCATGGGGCGTATCTTTCTAGGTGCGTCGATGTTCGGTTTATGAGATAGCGTCTCATTTGTGATACACGTGTTTGTGAGTTTTCATATTCCCGTTTATGATAGGCCTCCCCCTTCGTGATTTCTGGATTTCTAATTGATGATTTCTAGAATTTGTGTTTCACTAACTTTTGTAGTTTATATTGATAAGCTTTATCAATATTTGTGGTTTGGTGAATAAAATAAAGAATATGACATTCATTTTGGTGTTTTGATATTCTTGAGATATTGTATGATTTTTGTTGTTATTTAATGTATACTTGTCACAATATGGCATTATTGTTATCATACATTTTTGTCATATCTCTTATCCTATCTCATTTTATATGATATTTATAGCTAAACTGATCCGTTTATTATTTTTTTCTTAAATAATACTCGGGTCAGACCAAGGTGTTACAGGTGCTTCCACTTGGCTTCTTAGTTGGGACTAGCTTTTGACTTTTGGCTAACTACTTAGCATAGTAGTTTTTGCTTTTATGCATTCGAGATAGAGACCCTTTATGTATACATATTCTTTTTTCTAGTACTTGTACCTATTCTTTTGTGATGTAGTGGATTTTGTATGACCATTACTTTGATGTACACTTTTATGTGTTATATTTATATTTGTTTCCGCCTTAGTGATATGAATATTTGTGATTGATTTATGTTATGTTTATTTTATATTTGTTTCTGAAGACCACATAGCCACTATGTAGTAGCCTTGTGTTTGTAATTGATGTACCAGATTTCCTCTTGAAACAAAATGCATGTAAAACTATCTGACATATCGGTACTCGTGCAAAGCTATTACACAGATGGTCGCTTCTCAACAGTCTTATTATTCATGCCAGTCGACGGCAATACCCTATAGTGTTATTGGCTAGTGTGAGTATAGAGGTGGGGCGTCGCATTAGCAGTTGCAATTTTTAATATGGTTTGGTACAGAATTTGTGCATAAATAGCATTTCCAAATAGTTTAGCATGTTTGGCTGATAATTGGTTGGCACTATGTCAAGCTTTTACAGCAAATAAAGGATAGTATACTGACGGTACATGAATTGATCCAAGTATTTACCACAAAGGGAATATGAAACATTTCACAGGCTTAGATCTCATGACCATAAATTATCTTAATGCAACATGTCAAATAAGCTACCACAAATAAAAATATCATACAGATCTCCAAGTTATATTAAGAAATCTGTTACACATTATATTGAACCAACTGTGTTTCTAATCTAATAAGTAATAATAGCGATTATGGGAAAACAAACAAAAGATCATAGCTCATCTCTTCTGATGTAGAAACAGCAGCAATCATAACCCATCCAATAAGGACCGATACATGTGGAGAAAATTTAGAATAGAATGAGAGTAGCAAAGCCGAGTTTTGAAAATTTGACAACACGGTAATGACCATATGTACAATGGTTCGAGATAAAAATGTGTTTGAGTACGCTAGTGCAAAGGTGGAAAAAACTAGAAGCTATCGGATGTATATAAATGAATACAAAAATTCGGGTAAACATGCATGCATTGTGACATAATCCTCCCTCTATGTCTTTTGCAAATAAATTTAAAGTACACAGTAAACACGAGAATAGAACCGTATAACCTAGCTTCAATCAGTACCTATAATTTCAGTGTGCCGGAAATGCATATGAAGATAGGATTTATAAACATTTGAATTTGTATAAAATATTCAACATCATTTTTATCTAACAAAATGTACATGGTAAATTAGTGGACGGTAGATTGTTGGATATCAATGAACATCAATATGTAATATTTCTGTCTTTTCTCTAGTTAACCAAAAGTTCTCAAAGTAGTTAGTTGTCTTTGTAGTGGCAAAAGCATTTAAAACGGTAATATAACCAGCTCAACGCTTTTAATAGCAAGCTTATGTAGTTCCTTCAACGGTTATTCAATTGCACTTTTTATTTAAAGGATGATAAAAATGCAAGGACAGTACCCTATTTCTGTCATGCGTCACAGAGCAAGTGCATGAATCATGTCCGTGGTTCAGTCCTAATTTTAGCATTAAAGATGACCAATGTTCAGCCAGCAATAATGTGATTGAGGACAACACTGTCAATAGTGTACGCAAGTATTTCCTGCATGAACGCATAGTGATAAACGATTTTATAGTGGTTCTCTAATAAGAAAAGACACTTGTCCACTAAAATATTGATTTAGTAGGACCGACTCATATGCAACAGTGATGCAGCAGAACAGCAAAACAAAAATGTTGAACACGTGTTCGATGAAACTGCATACTACAATTGCAAAGAAATTTTAAAATAGAAACCATGCATTACAACTAAAAAAAACATGCATATATGTACTGCATGAGAAACTAGATTGACACCGTGACCGTGGGTTCACAAGTGCAATGTGGAAAAAAAAATCAGTGACAGGATAAACAGACAGCAAGATTTGAAGAAAAGATCCAATTAAATGGTAACATGGTTTAATAAGCTTTCAAAAATTAGTTCATTTGCCTCTTCTCTCGAATCGTTCTTTCAGGTGGTGCTGTTGCATCAAGTTCATTATCACCATCCTATGGAGAAGAAAAATAAGCCGCAGTTTGATTTTGCAAGCATAAAACAACATGCATCTACGTCGGGTGTAACGTTCACTTATGCATTTAGTTGTTGTCCAATACAAAGTTTTGTTGTGAAAACCTTGCCCAAAATTATAATGCTTTTCTAACCTCTGTAAAGTGTAGGGTTATTAGTATAAATTATTTTTGACACTGGGTTATTATTTTATAATAAATAGTGTAGTACGAAATAGATATCATGAAATAAAATTTACAATTCATTCTTGGCAGTGTTGAGGTAAGTAGATTTAATTAATTCTCCCCTCAATTTGACGGTGTCTTATTTTGAGTGTAGAATGGTGATTTTTTTTAATTTTACTGAACAAATAGATGGATGGAGGACTTGATTTGGCACTTATTACATGTAACGACTGCTTTAAGAAGATGTATGGAACAAATTATATTAACAGGATAAATGAATACAATTGAAATTGAAGGAGCATTAATAATAAAGGAAAACAATCTGCATAGGTTCTAAATAGTAATAGCACAAAACAAAGTAGTTATTGACTACAAAGTGAGCATTGATGATAAATATGGACTATATTTTGAGACAATACATAGGTTTAATATTAATTACAAAGATAGTTATAACCATAAAGTTAAAGAGAAAAATTCGGTAATAAAACTTAGAAGTGAACCAAACATAGGTTCCTATTCAACAGCAAAAATTTATGAAATGGATGACATGGATGTATGTCTGTTTATATAAATATAACTTTCAAAGCTATAAAGTGGTAAAGGGGGAATAAAATTTTCTTCCACAGACCATGATGACTCTTGTTTGGACTGAAACTAACTGATGCCATAAAGGCACAACTCCAAAAAATTCATGATATCTTGGCTCTCCTCGACTTAAATTTTACTCTTAATTTCTGTGGGAACATGCTACAACAAACTAATATGAAGTTAAAAGATCCAGACGGTTTTTAAACATAAAATAAAGGCAATATGTTAAAGGAACATACTGTTGATATTTTTCAATATTTGAACTATTATATTATACCGAGAATAAACTTAAATGCAACCCAAAATGATTACCTTTATATTGTATTTATTCGCCATTGATAAGTCCTAAAGGTCTAAGAGGCATTGGTTTACCAAAGGGAAGTACACTAATCACACAGTTTACCAAAGCAAAACATCAGAGATGATGAAATATGCCTTTGCCTCGCAAACGTACACTGATCACCAATGCAAAAGGCACCCCAAAAGTATAAATCGATATAGAAGTTATAAGGCAATCATAATCGAAGACGCTGTGGAAATAACAAAGCTTGGGATCGCGTGTGTGTGTATCGACATAAAGCGGGAAGGAATACTCTATACAATCGGTGGGAAAGGGCGATGTAAATGTTAGGTTAAAAGAAGCTAGAGGAAAGGTATATTTAGTGGATGGTGGATGTGGATGGAAGAGAGAGGGAACAGTTGCTGCAAAGGAAAAAAACAGAGGCACGAAATTGTTGAGTAATGAAACGTATAGGGAATAAAATGGAGCAGTTTTGAGGGTTCGTGATAGGCCGGTGGTTATTTTGTTAGAGAAAAAAGGAATTGCTGAATGAGTATGATTTTGAAAATGGAATTATTGAGTGTGTCAACATCAGCGTTTGGAAGGTCCTGCTGTAAGATATAAGTAATAGATTTACTTCTACCAACTCTACCTTTATTTCACTTTTTGTCTCAGTCCGCCTATCCCCATTCTTCCATCTTCAGTAAAGAAAAAAGCGAGCATGAAGAATTCCTCAGACTCGTCGATGTGGAATCCAATATATGTTGATCGTGCTTTGACAGGGTAACTTTTTTTTTAACACGATCAAACTAGTGTTTAATGTAATTAAATTTGATTTATTTGTTCGACGGTTAGATCAATCATACCATCGCCACGTTCTGCAGGCAAGTTGCTGTTTATTTGTGTTTCTTTGATTATTACTGTCTAATTAAGAAAATAGGTAGGTTTAAGAATAAAAAATATTATTCGACGGAAGAATTTTGAGTTATTGAATTTAATTTTTCGAACAATTACCGTGATTTGGATTTTAGTTTGGTTTGGTGATGTCGAATTTTTTTTGTATGTTGGTTTAAAATTTATTGGTTTTGTTGACGACGTTGATTTTTAAACTCGTTTCTCACCAATAATGTAAAACCCTAAGAATTTAGTTATCTTGCTAACTCGCCTTATTAATTTCTTCATTCATATGTGCACCATAAATGCTTTTTTGAGTATGAATCAACCTTGTCTCAATCCTTATCGGGTGAGTTTGAATTCTCAATTTTTATTCCAACTTTTGAGTTAAAGATTAGTGAACATTAAAAGGATGATTAGGGTAAAATTAAAAAGGGCAATTTGGTCTAGTTGATTAAAATTTTAGGAGGTGGCTGATTTCAATAGTATCCCTCTTAGTAAAAAAATAATTATTTTAAAAAATGACTTCCTCTTATTCAAATGTGGAATGTCATTAACAATTACCCAATTATATTGGTAATTACAGACATGATGATGTTGAAAAGACAATGTTAACATTTTATGTTATTCGAAAGAGGGGAAAAAAGGAAAAAAGAAACATTGTTTTGTGAACGATGAATTTATGAGATAAACTAGTACAACCGTACAACGATGAGAAAACCAACCGTTAGATTGTATAATTAAAAAAAACATTTGTTCGAGTTTTAGTTAAAAATATAAATTAAAAACATAGTGATAATAACAAAATGTTATTCATATTATTAATTACAAAAAATAAAATGATAAAAACAAATATATAAAACATAACGTTTGCAATTTATTTTGGAATTTCACTTGGGAGTCTCGGGTTCACATTTGACAATTGTTTTCGCTCCTTTTGGATAGACGAAGTGTGGTTGATGCTTGATCAATATTTTTTCCCATTTGAAGAAGTGTCATTTGAATTTCGTCTTTTGAATTTCACTTGAGTGCTGTTTCAATTGTTTACTTAGTCTAACATTTTCTTTCCATTATGATTGGTTATTGACGTTGCATTTTAATGTCCAACAAATTTCATATAAGATAATGCAAATCTACTTCTATTTACTTGATTTCCTTATATGTGCATGTTTAGTCTCCAAATAGTAAAAATAATATATATGTGTGGTTGTAAACAAATAAATAAAATATATACATACACATATCTTAATTCATTGGTTGAAATATATGTACAAATATGAAATCAATAAGAAAAAGACGCAAGAGATTGTTCGTTAAAATTGAGCATAGATTTTGTCACCAATACACACGAACGTGCCAGGAATAGAGCAAGAGCTTTTAGTCTTTGTGATTAAAAGTTTCTTATTGGAACTTTTTTTGGGATAACATAAATTTTATTTCTCATAGAAAAGTCCAATACAAGAGTTCATTATACAAGTTCAACCATGCTCTAATTGTAAGCATGATAAAATATTATAGGATATACAAAGTATATGATTAAACTAATTCAAAAAATAACAGGCATACTAAAACAAATTTTCTATAGCTAAGAACATGCAAAAATATTAAGCAAAATAGCTTGTTTAAGGTCACCGCAAAAGGAATCTTCATTTGCAGTTCATCTCAGAAATGGATGCAAGAACTATTGATGAATCAGGTGCATACATGGTTAAAACCTGAATGGTTATTAGAACTAGAGAATGCAGTGCTGCCGATCGGAACTGATTATATTTTCTCTTGAGAAGTACATACATTTCGTAACAATGGATAATAGGAACAAAAGTAAAGGTTACCTGCATCCAAATCGGTGCTAGCATAAAGTGTACATGGTAGTTGAAAGGTTCGCTGGCTGGAGCACTACTTACAGTGCACAAACTAGAATTGATGTGTACTAAGATATTCGTTGCAGAGCAACAACATCATAGTGACCGACAACTTGAACAAAGCTAAACCCAAACAACAGTGGACATCATGCATAATTCTGAACAACAAAACAACCACTGCTACGTTGGTCAAGCTTCTTTTCATTGTAGTGTGAAGACCAAGCGACATCCTGAACATGCGAGAGCAAGAATCGTTCAGAGTAGATAGTCCTTATTGATAGAATATGCTTTATTTAACTGGAAAACAAAGGTTTTTTTATCATAGTTAGACTCAATCATTACTACACATACATCATATAACACACATCACAACTAATTCATTCCCTCAAATTGAACTCTCTCTACACGGTTACTTTCTCTGCTTCTTCTTCTCCTTGCATCTACTCTCTCCAAACTCTTATGCCTTCTTCATCAAATTGTCTGCAATGTTTAATTCTTTTCTCAATCTAGCAAAATGAGCCAGGACAGTGGCTTTGTTAGTATATTAGCTCTCTGATATAATGCAGGGATATGATTTATGCAAATACCTCCCTTTGCAACCTACTCTCTAACCAAATAAAAAAATTATCTCAATATGTTTGTTCCTTGAATGAAGCATTGGATTGGCAGCAAGTGACACAGTACTCAAATTTTCACAACAAACTATTGCTCTATGATTCTTTTCATCATGTACTTCTGACGACAAGGACGTGAGCCACATAATCTCTGATGTAACATAAGCTACACTTCGGTATTCAGCCTCAGTGCTTGGTCTAGAGACGGTTGTTTCTTTGAACACCAAGATACAATATTTCTTCTAAGATACATACAATACCCACTTTTTGATCTTATATCATCCTTTTCGACTACCCAATCTACATATGTGAATGCACAAATATCTGGTGTCTTGTTCACATAAAGCCTTATGCCATGGTTCATTGTCCCTGTCAAGTATCTTAAGATTCTTTTCACCGCTTTCCAATGCTCAGTTAAAGGGTTCTGTATAAACTGACAGACCTTGCTCATGCTGAATGATATCTCTGGTCTTGTGATAGTGATATACTATAGAGCCCCTACTATGCTTTTATATCGATGTGAATCATCAACTGGATCACTTGCATGCTTGGACAGTTGAAAATTACTAATCATGCGGGTTAGATAATGCTTTTGCCTTATCCATATTTGCTCTTCTCAAAACAGTCTGTATGTAATTTCTTTAGCCAAGATGCAACTCACCCTTCTCTAACTACTTCACTTCAATCCATAGAAAGAAAATCAACCGCCTAAGATCTTTCAACTTGAATTGATTATTTAAATATTGAGTTAGCTTGTCTATCTCTGATTTACCGCTTCCCATGATAGTAAAGTCATCTACACATACCGGCACATAGATTTTGAAATTTTGTTACCTCTCTTAATAAACAATTAATTATCCGACCTTGCTGCATAATACCTCGACCTTGTTAGTGTCCTCTTTAGCTTCTCAAACCACACCCTAGGTGCCTATTTCAACCCATAGATGGCCTTATTCAGCTTGCACGCTAATTGTTGTTCACCCTCGCTTTCAAAGCCTCTTGGCTGGTCCATGTAAACTTCTTCCTCGATGTCTCCATTTAGAAAGGCATTATGAACATCCAATTGACTAATTTGCTAGCCTTTGGATAAGGCTATGGTTAGCATCACTCTAATTATAGTGGGCTTTACCACTGGTGAGAAGGTTTTATTAAAATCATCCGTTGAGTATATCCTTTTGTTACAAGCCTTGCCTTGTATTTGGCAATGGTTCCACTGGCATTTTGTTTCAACTTATAGGTCCATCTACAGCCTACCACTATTTATTCCCAAGCAGGGTGACTAAGCTCAATGTGTTGTTCCTTATCAAGGATTTATACTCTTTTTACTTTGCCCTCTTCCACTCTGGATGCTTTATTGCCTGCTCATAGGTTTCTAGTTCCTTTTGAATTCTATATGCTATACATACTTTTGGCTTAAAGATTCCTCTTTTTGCGCTTGTCATCATATGATGCCCTCGCTAATGATTTCCTTCTCTAATTTGTGTATCACTATATACTTGAGTAATTGTGTCATCTGTTGTTTCTATTTGATGATTGTCGTGTCCTGGTAAATTGTCTGCTACAATTTAATCTCCTTCCGACCCTTCTACATAGTCATTAATTATGTCATTATTTCAAGTGCCGCTTGATGTTGGTAGTGATCTTATGGATTATGACCGTGCTTGTACTTTTTATCTCATTGCTAGCATAATGAAAGATTCTCTCATTAAGCACTACATGTCTGGTCATTATAATTTTCCCACTGCTAGTCAAGCAATTACATCCCTTCTGATTTGTCTTATAACTAAGAAATGTACACAGCGAGGATCGAAGGTTAAGTTTGTGTATTATAAAGTCTTAGCAAAGGAAAACACAAGCATCCAAAAACTTTCAAACCCTTATAATCTGGTTTTTTTCAAAGTAAAGCTTCTGATGGACTTACATGCTTCGATACCTTATAGGCAGCAGGTTGATAAGATATACTGCAGCGGAGAATGCTTCTGGCCAAAACTTCAAAGGCAATGACCCTTGGGCTAACAAAGTAAAGCATGATTCTACAACATGCCTATGTTTTCTTTCCACCATTCCATTTTCTTATGAGGTATATGGACATGTATATATGTGAATATTCCTTTTACATTGAACAAATCTTTCGGCAGTTTAAACTCAAAGCCTCCATGAGTTTGAAAAACTTTGATTCTTCCATCAGGCTTCCTTTCTACTTAGGTAATGAACTATTTAAATGCTTCACTTTGATAGAATATATTTTATATATATTCTAGGTGTTAGAATGTTTCTTTCATTTATTCCCTGATTTGACGATATCTTTATTTGGTTAGTATTTATTTAGTTACCTTTGTTTTAGCAAATCAGTTGGCTAATTTGCAACCTCTTTATTTAGTTAGTATTTATTTAGTTACCTTTATTTTAGCAAATCTATTGGCTAATTTGTAGCCTATCTTGACTCTTTTAACCATATATATTATTGGACGTTGAATGCAATGGGAAAGCAATTGATTTATAAATTGATTTCTATCATGGTATCAGAGCCTCTTACGATCCTATTCTCCTTACCCTAGCCTCATCTATCTTCTTCTCTGTTCTTCTTCTTCTATCTTTAATTCTTATCCATGGAAGACTCGTCCAAGTTTCATCCCGCACTCACCATCATTAATGTTAAATCTCTTATTCCCGTAACATTAGACAATGAGCAAGCCATGTATCATTCTTGGGCTACTTTGTTTACCAATCTTGTTAGGGTTCGTGATCTTTACGATCACTTGGTTCCACCCACGGAGGAGAAGGCTATGGCTCCCTATGCCTAGGATATGGCTGCCTATGCCTAGACTAAGTCCGCTGATCCGGCTCTTTGGAGGCATTTGGATGTCGTTGTCTTGCAATGGATTTACAGCACCATTTCTTTCGATCTTCTCCATACTATCCTCAGACGTAATGACATGGCAGAGGGGGCATGGAACCGTCTTGAAGCTTTTTTTTAGGACAACAAAGCCTCTCAGGCTACCCATCTCAAGGAGGACTTTACGAACGCTACTTTTGAGGCTTTCAACTCGATCGACAATTATTGTAATTATCTACAATCTCTGGCGGATAGGTTGGCTGATGCCGATGCCCTGGTGAGAAATGGTCGTCTGGTTTTACGTCTCACCGGGTCCTTATCGGAAGCGTTTCGTGGTACAGTGGACTATATACAAAATCAAGAGTCTTTGTCATCCTTTGAGAGTTGTCATTCAAGGTTGAAAATGGCTGAGCGTACTATCAAGGCTCGTCAAGCTTGTGAAATTATTGGTTTTGGGAGTCGGTCCGGTGGTGCTGCCATGGTTGCCACTGACTCATCTGCAAGCAACAAGCGCAACAACATTAATAAAGGGGGGAACAATTCGAAAAACAATGGAAAGAAAAAGGTCCACCAAAGTACTAATGGGTCCAGTCCTAGTCAGCCGCATTATCAGCAGCACCAGTGGCAGCCACATCAGCAGGCTCTACCGCCATAGTGGCAGCAGCCTGGTTGGGGAGGGTGGACCATTCCTCCTTGCCCATTTCCCGCATACTCTTGGCGGCCAAGGCCCAAACTAGCGGCCCAACATCCCTCCTCTTTTGGGTCTAAACCTCAAGCTTTCAATGTCGTTGCTCCTCCTGCTGCTAGCTACATGCCTACCGACATTGAGGCCGCTATGCATGCTCTTTTGTTCTCTCAACCAAATGGGAACTACTACATGGATACTGGTGCTACATCTCACATGACGGCGGGTGCATGTATTCTCTCTTCTTATTTCAATTCAAGCAATAAGCATCATAACATTGTTGTTGGTAGTGGTCATTTAATTCCAATTATTGGTCACGGTCGCACTACATTGCCTCCACCTTATCCACCATTTAGCCTAAATAATGTGTTACATGCTCCCAAGCTTATTAAAAATCCGGTCTTTGTTCGTAAATTTACCACAGATGATATGGTTTCTATCTCTTTTTACCCTTTTGGTTTCTCTGTTAGTGACTTACAGACGGGGAACAGACTAATGAGATGTGATAGCACTGAGGGCTTATATCCACTTTTCTCCAACTCTCAAGCCATTTCTTCCAACAATCATTCTGCTTTTACCGCTTTGCCTTCGAATATTTGGCACAGTCGTTTAGGTCATCCTGGCGATGCTATTCTCAAGTCTCTTTGTAGTAAAAAGTTTGTTGATTGTAATAAGGCTTGTAAAACTGTTTATTCTTCTTGTCCTCTTTGGAAACATTCTAAGCTACCTTTTTATGATTCGGTGTCATATACTTTTCTTCCGTTTGATATTATTCATAGTGATCTTTGGACTTCTCCTATTGTTAGTACTTCCGGCCATTTATTTTGTTCTTTTATTTGATGACTATAGCAGATTTTTGTGGACCTTTCCTATTGCAAAAAAATCTTAGGTCAAATAAATTTTCTTAGCATTTCATGCTTTAGTTAAGACACATTTTGAACGTAATATTAAGACTTTTCAGTGTGACAATGGTATGGAATATATTAATGGCACTTTTAAGGATTACTTTGGGCAACATGGCATGCTTTTCTGTTTCTCATGTCCTCATACATCTCCTCAAAACGGGAAGTCCGAAAGACACATAAAATCCATAAATAATATCATCCGGATTATTCTTGCTCATGCATCTATGTCACTCTCCTTTTGGCATCATTCTCTCTCCATGACTATATATCTTCTCAATATCCTTCCTTCTAAGGTATTGAATTACCAATTTCCCACTCAAAACCTCTATCAAAGTGATCCGGATTATTCGGGTTTGCATGTTTTTGGTTGCTTATGTTTCCCATTATTCCCCTCTTCTACTATTCATAAATTACAGGAAACTTCGACTCCTTATTCTTATTTAGGTCCGGCTCCTAATCATCGTCGCTCCAAATGCTATGACATGTCCAGTGGTAAAATCATAATTTGTCGTCGTGTTCGTTTTGTTGAAACAGAATTTCCGTTCTCCAAACTCCACAAAAAAAACCTTTGAATTACGATTTTTTGAGTGACAATATTAATCCTCAATTAATCGTCATTTATCTCAAAATACCACACCATAAAATATGCAGCTTGACCCAACAACGCAGCCCAACGGCTTGTCCTCTCTTCCTCAATCTGGGCCACAATCTCACACAGGCCTAGATTCCACACCTCCTATTGCTGCCCACGCTTGGTCCTCTATTTCCTCCTTTGGCCCATCCTCTCTTCCCCACAGCCCAACCCCGTCTATGAGCTCCCCCACTTTGACCATTCCTCACACCACCCTAGGCCTCCCAACCCCATTTCAACCCACATGACCACTCGTACATCAAATGGCATTTTTAAACCCAACCCCAAATACTCTTCTAATTACCACACTACCACCACTATAGATATTTCTCCTGTTCCAAAAAATCCTGGTAGTGCGCTTAGTGACCATTATTAGAAAAGTGCAATGTTGGATGAATTTAATGCTTTAATTAACAATAAGACTTGGGAATTAGTGCATAGACCGCCTAATGTTAATGTTATTCGGTCTATGTGGATTTTTCGTCATATACATAAATCCGACGGTTCTTCTGAGCATTATAAAGCTCGTCTTGTAGGTGATGGAAATACATAGCAGTAGGGTCTTGATTGTGATGAAACGTTTAGCCTCGTGGTTAAACCGGTCACCATTAGAGCGATTCTCAGCATTACTCTTTCTAAATCTTGGCTCATTCATCAAATGTATGTCAAGAATACTTTCTTGCATGGTCATCTCAATGAAGCAGTTTGCATCAACCCATGGATTTTCGTAATAATAATTATCCGGATCATGTTTGCCTTTCGAAGAAATCTTTGTACGGATTAAAACAGGCTCCTTAAGCTTAGTACTAAAGATTTGCTGATTTTGTTGCTACCATTGGGTTCTCTCATAGTACGTCAGATCACTCTTTATTCGTCTATAAGAATTGTTTTGATATTGCTTATATTCTATTATATGTGGATGACATTATACTTACAGCTTCTTCTGTTCGTCTTCGTAAGTATATTATGACTCTCTTAGCTTTTGAATTTGTTATGAAGGATCTAGGTCCTCTGAGTTTCTTTTTGGGTGTTGCTGTCACTTGTTATGCCCATGGTCTTTTCTTATCTCAGACATATTATGCTACAAAAATTATTGAACATGCTAGAATGTCTAACTGCAGTTCATGTCCTACTCCTATTGACACTAAGTCCAAACTAAGTGCCACCGCAAACACTCCTTATGATGATCCGACTAAGTATCGTAGTCTTGCAGGTGCTCTTCAGTATCTTACATTCACTCGGCCAGACATTTCCTATGCCATGCAGCAGATCTGCCTTCATATGCATGCCCCGGCTAATGGGCATATGAAAGCTCTTAAGCGTATCATACGCTATCTCCAGGGTACCCTTTATTTTGGTCTCCACTAGTACAAATCCAGTATTAATCGTATTATCTCATATACAATGCAGATTGGGTGGTTGTCCTGACACCCGTCGTTCTACCTCTAGTTATTGTGTATTCCTCGGAGATAATTTGATTTCTTGGTCTTCGAAATGCCAACCTACTCTTTCCCGTAGTAGTGCTGAGGCAAAGTACAGGGGTGTTGCTAATGTTGTTTCTGATTCGTGCTGGATTAGAAATTTGCTTCTAGAGTTGCATTGTCCTATTCAAAAGGTTACTCTAGTTTATTGTGACAATGTCAGTGCTATATACCTATCCGACAATCCTATTTAGCATCAACGCACTAAACATGTTGAGATAGATATTCATTTCGTCCGTGAGAAAGTAGCTCGTGGCGAAGTGCGTGTGCTTAATGTACCGTCCCGTTACCAAATTGTTGATATTTTTACAAAAGGGCTTTTGCGCGTATTATTTAATGATTTCAGGGACAGTCTAAGCGTATGAGAACCTCTCGCTTCGACTGAGGGGGTGTGATAGAATATATTATATATATATTCTATGCGTTAGTATATTTCTTGCATTTATTCCCTGATCTAACGATATCTTTATTTGGTTAGTATTTATTTAGTTACCTTTGTTTTAGCAAATCAGTTGGCTAATTTGTAGCCTCTTTATTTGGTTAGTATTTATTTAGTTACCTTTGTTTTACCAAATTAGTTGGCTAATTTGTAGCCTATCTTGACTCTTGTAACCATATATATTATTGGACGTTGAATACAATGGGCAAGCAATTGATTTCTAAATTGATTTCCATCACACTTGCTTTAGATTTATGTCTCAAGAAATAAATCCAAGTACACCTTGTACATGCATCTACAAATGTGATATAATATTTAAAGCCATAGTCTGAATTTATGGATGTAGAACCCCATATATCACACTTAGCAAGTTCTAATGAATTGTTATATAGGGTTTTTGGCAGGTTAAAGGGTTGCTTATGGCTTTTCCCATTTGACATTGACTACAAATATAGGGTAATACAACATTCTTGCAAGATATATTCAACACCTTCTTTATTACACTTACACTTGGATGACCAAGCTTGTTGTGCTAAATACGGGATGAAACTTGTAAAATACTCCATTATTTCTAGCAAATTGTGAGACGCTAGTGAGATTTTTCTTGATTTGGGGTACTCTCAAAAGATTTCTTAGGAGTAATATTTTATCATTTCTGCAAAAGTCAATGTCCTATATAAGTTACATCTAGTGGAGTGCCATTTTCCACATGTATTGAATTCTTACCTTGATATACAGCTCCACCAAGATTCAAATTTTGCAGATTATTTAGAACATGATTTGTGGCACCCAAGTCTGGAAACCATGCTTTATCTTGTATATCTTCTTCTTTTTCCAATTCAACTTGATTACCGTTTGAAGAATTATGAATCCTGGAATTGTATTTAGCATTGAATTAAGTTGACTCGAGTTAGCATTGAGAGAGTATTTCTTTGATTATTTTAATTAGATGAGGCTTGTTGATTGTTGGTAAAGTTCAAATAGAATCTAAAGTAACATCTTAGGGTTGTATGACCAAACTTATCACATATCCAACATCTTGATCTATTGTTGTTACTCCTCCGTCTTCCTCTTGCTCTTCTATACATACCACCTCTTCTATAAACCTGATTATTTCTTTAACCTTGTATATCCTTTCCACTACTAATTGAGGGTTCTATTTTATATGTATACTATGGATTCTTGAATTTGATGCATAGTTAATAGAAAATTATTGAGTGGATGTGTTCTTTTGTTCCAGTCAGCCTTCATATGCAAGAAGTATGGAGGTCACTTGTTGTAAGGTAGGAGATGTTTCTTTAATGGAAATCATAGCTACAACTACTTCATAGTTGTTGTCTAGGCCATTGAGAAGAACATGTTCAGTCTCTGCTACCTTATGACCAGATGGATCGAGTAAGTCACATAGTATCTTTATCTTGCATAGATACTTTCTAATGGTTAGATTATCCTTCTTGATATTTTGCAGCTGCCTTTTCTAACTCATGATTCTTGTAGATGATTGAGAACTAAAGTTTTGATGAATTATGGTCCAAACTTCAATGGAAGTCTTGCATCCAATGACTTGAGATAATAGATTGGTACTAATTGAAGACAGAAGTCAGGGGCACAATAAACTATCTTGCCTTTGATGTGTAACAAATTTTGGATTGATAGTAAGTTGTCCCTCCCGATTAATTGTGAACTGGGGTGGTGAAGATGATGTAGGGTCAATAAATCTTTGTAATATGTACCCTCTAAGTGTTGTTTCAATCTGAAACTTCCATAACAAGAAGTTGTTTTCATCCAATGTTACAGTGATTAGTTGAGTCTGTGAGTTGATGATGGTTTTTAGGGAGTCTTTAAGAATTTTATGAGATGTGTTAATGCTTGCATTTCCTTGATTCGATGAATCAACTCTTGATTAGGGATCATTGTCTTCTGACATGATTCTGATCGTAGTTTGGTGATAAACCATGAGTGAGAGATTGGTTGGGAATTTTGATTTAGTTTTACGGGTGATTTTATGAAGAGCTAGGGATTTGAGGTTGGAAGATTTCTTCTAATGGATTTAGGGATCTTGATGAAGAATATCACTAGGCGTGATGCTCTGATACCAAGTTAGGATAATTGGATTTACTGATCCGAGAGATAGATGAGAAAATTTGAGTGAAGATGAATGGAAAAGTGATGGTTCATTAATAATCATCCTCACGTATATAAGCTATATATACAGGTTGTATGCACATAGTGCACATGCACATGCACTAGATTTAGTTCCTAAACATCATAAGATCTTGGCACAGACAATTCCACTCAAATATTATCACTCATGCACTAGATCACTGCTACACATGCATCATATCATACACATTACAGCTATTTATTATGGAGAGTATAAAAAAAGTGTTAAATGGTATTGGTTATATGTGGAAAGATTTAATGTTTTCTTCATATTGCATGTAGCGTAGACCTGAGTTTTACTACAGTCGCGTGAAGAAATCGAATAACATTAATGAATGTTGTAGCGTTTAATCAATGAAAGTTTAAGAAAACTACTATGAACACTGGATATGAATTCATTTAAATGTCAATTATATTAGTTCTTGAATTTGTGAGTTAAGTTTTCATATCTATCATACACTAGGATATGACATTTTATAGCACCCAAAAACAACTAACATATGAATATTTGCAACAAAATACAAAAATAGGTAGCCATTATTACAACTTAATAATATTCACTTAATTAAAAATGGAAGATGGTTGGTGTCTAATGCATGCAATATTATGATGATTTGAAGAATGACCATTGTACATGGATAACAATCGCTAAAATAGGATGACATGTTCAATATAAGCATTTGGCATTGGTTATGTTTTTAACTATAGATAATGAAGTAGTCTATTTATTGGTGTGATTTTTTTGATAACAAAGGGGTACTATATACAAGCAATGTAACAACCCACCCTTCGGAATACCCTGAAGTCAACACCGAATGACAAGGTTTGACTTTCGAATACCACAAAAGATAGACATCAGGAAATAAAATTTAAAACAAACATTATACCAAAGCATATTGATAAAATCTCACAACAGAATGATAGCATATAATATACATAATATATACGAACAAAACATGATAATCAATATATATAAAAGATTGCACTAGCGGAAATAACTGATAAGTGAATATATATATATATATGGTTAGAGTACATCAAGTCCTATATATGAATACATATTTATCATGTGTGATGTGACGACCCCCTTTACCTACAATGATTATATAACCGAATAGTGTGCTGCTAAAGCATTTGGCCGATGTATGATGATTTCCAAGGGATAGAAATAGAAATAAGGAAGTCGAATAGAAAAGAAGAAAAGAGAATAGAAGAGAAGAGAAATAAAGAAAAAA
Source organism: Allium cepa (assembly GCA_030765085.1). Lineage (NCBI taxonomy): Eukaryota > Viridiplantae > Streptophyta > Magnoliopsida > Asparagales > Amaryllidaceae > Allium > Allium cepa. Next base: position 627,535,212 of record CM060941.1, read on the forward strand.
TCACACAATTACATAACCTGTCGTATATCTCACAGCGCATCATATAAAATACAATAGTCATCATAGATATAAAATAGACAATACAATAATAACTACATGAACCACAGAATCAGAGTACACATGCTCATACAGTTATAAAAACAGCAATAGAGTTAATAAAAACAATAAATAAAATCAACTGATAAACTATCTCCGGTAATATTAAGTCAAACACTACCAAGGCTCTACAATGTCACACAGCGAAATAAACAAGCCCAAAATATAAGTACGAGAAAACGTTGCCTCTTTCTAGTCCATCTGCAGAACTCCATGTACCATTTACACCTGTTTTCTAGTCTACTCATCTAAGACTAAGAGTACCCAAGGTAATAAGAAGATTAACATAAAATTTCGAATCAGACAACGGTCTGGTGTGAGGATAAATAGTCTCAAAACACTATAAAAGTACGTATAGTATACGAAACATAGGGTATGGAGAATCATACCTTACCTATCATTGCATCCAAAGAGTTAGCACATAATGAACATACTATGCCACTCTACGAATATCATAAGGGGTACTCTTGTCGGGGTGCCTAGGTATACCTATCCACAATCCACATCATGCGACATCTCTAGAGTGATAGGCGGCTAGTGAAGCAACCATAACAAACATAGCATCCATCAAACAATACTAACTGTCACTCAATGTGCTTTAGATATACGATAACTTGTATGACCTTTCAACTAACAGGGATTAATGGATAAATACCGATTTTTAGTTGTACTCGTGTATCTCTATAAAACCCATAATTTTGTAAATATTTTAATTAAGTTTTACTTGAAAACGTTGTTTTTTTAAAGTAAAATTTTCAATAATTAAAATTTTAAGTTAATAAGTTTTGGTAAAAAAAAAGGGAAAAAAACTTATTGTAATTTAAATTTAAGCCTTAATTAATGTAATATTTTTGTTATTGATTCAAATAGAAAACATATGTAGTTTATAAATGTTTGCATGTGTTCATTATTTAAATCCAATCTTTTGGTTTTTGCATACTTTTGTTTAAAGTAAAAAAGGGGGGCTTCTTTATAAAAATAACTTGAATTTATTACAAAATATCATGATTCCTTTTATTTCCTTTTAAATTAACGTTAGACCTTAATTTATTGCTTAATATTAAAGAATTTACTAAGTTATAAATTTTAACATAAAGATATTGTATTAAGTTTAAGACATTATTTACAATGATTTGTATATACATATGTGTGTGCGTTAATTTGACTTAAGATTTATAAGATGAACTTGTATGCAAAGTCATAACTTTTTTAATCTTAAACCCTTTTAATTTGGAGATTAGGTTCAAAATTGTTGTCTTTAATTTTAGGCTCATAAAATAGTGAAACTTAATTTTAACACATTTATATGTATAAGTCTATTATATATATACGTAAACGTATATGTTTTTAATAATACCATGACCAATAAAGATATATATGAAGGAAACATCATCTTTGTACACAATCTAATATTGCACTTACATAATTTACTGTAGAATACATTTGGACATAGTTACATTTCATGCCATGAATAAATAGCTTGTTAAGGACATTTAATTAATCAATCAATTTGATTAGAGAAAGAATGAAAGGTTTCTCTCTCCATATACATAATTAAGCTCTAGATTAATTACCTGTTTTTAGGGAAAGAAACGAAAGGTTGCCTTAATTCTTGCCTTTTAGTTTTTCTAACATTTGTTCCTTTCTAGCCATTCATTCCTTTAGTTTAGCCGTATATTTTGCCTTGCAATTCACGTACAAGTTTCTTTTTTTCTCATCTTCTTTATTTTCTCATTTCTTAAGAGGGAGAAAAATATTACAAGCACTTTATTCTTTTATTTATAAAACCTTGGAATTTATTTTAATATAAAATTTTAATTTGAGTAAATCATTTCCCAAAATTCTATAATAAAAATGAAAGTTTTTGAAATTTTTAACTTTATTAAGGATAACTCTAATTGGAATTTTAAATAAAGAAATGGATTATCTACTTTCTTTAAAAATGTGTAATATTTTTTTGAATAATAAATTTCGTTGGAAATGGTAAATAAATCAGAATAATGTAAACATGTTAAGGAGTAACTTTTAAGAATTCGGTGTATTAATAAACTGTTAAAATTACGCATAAAAAGGGCACGAATTTTTAATGGAATAAATAACGTATATAATAGGAAAACGTATTAATAAAAAAAATCGTTACCTTTGTATATTTGGGTGTATATTATTGCGTGGGTTCTGCGCATTTTAAAAATTCATACCGCAATTATATATGCATAAATAAATCAGTTAAAAATTTACTAGCCAAATGTTACACTTTCCATAACATTCATTTATTTTAATTTGGTATAAAACTTTGAATAAAATAACGTTCAAATCCTCATTAATTTCTTGCCTATCTTTTACCACAATCAACGCACGTATATATTCTTTTCAAATTCCATTTCTAGTGAAAGCCGTTTCTTTTCTGATAAATTCCTTTCCCTCTACACCATTTTTCAACACATCTTCTACGGGTAATAAATCGCATGGGAAGAGAAATGGTAATAAAAATAATTTCGTTTCCTGACTAAACAAAAAAAAATCGCATACCATAAATTACGCCTATTTTCATTTCGTGTGTTCCAAGCAAATTTCCCCTATAAATACTAGACACATCACAATATTTTCTCTACATCTCATTTTAGCTTCAGCCTTTGTTCTTGCGCAAGCTTCTTCAGGTATGGCTGTTTTCCTTTCCTCTTGCTTCTTCTTTTCTTTTTATTCTTCTTGCATTTTTTTTCTTTCTTTCTTTCTTTCGTGTTCCTCTGTTTTCTTCCACTGTTCCACCACCTTGTCACAGCCTCTTTTCCATACGTGGCCAAGCACCCCCCACATAGTGTAGCCAAGTCCTGCTTTTTGAGTCAAAATATTTTGCATGAGCATGACAAGAAGGGTAGATGGGTTATAGGTTGGAGTTCGTAGTCTGCAATGTGAGTATGTTTGCAAAAAAAGAAGAGAAAAGAAGTGTTAATACGAAAGAAAGAAGAGAGGAAATGCATACGTAAGTTTATAATGCGTATGCGTTGAAAATAAAACGAAAAAATAAATAAATAAAAAATAAAGTTTGTACGTAATTATATAAAAAGGGAGAAGGAAGAAATGCATGAGAAGATAGGATGGCCACCTGTACGTATAATAATCTTTAACCTTTACATATGATAATTTTCTCTCTTTATTTTCCATCTTTCCTCATCTTTACTCTCATCTAGATTACGTACTAAAACAAGTAATTTACAAATGCATTTATATTATATAGCAGTACTGTTAATGTAGCAATTTACATTGATTTACTAAAGTACAATTTATAAAGACAAAAATGCAACTACAGATTGTATATCACTGGTCATAAAAATTCTTCAATCTTGTATGCATTTTCACCTACTAGTTACATTCATCGGCATCTGCATTTCATATTCCTTCTGTTTCAAATTGTTCGAACAATACACAACATCTAGATGAGTCCCCATTTGAAATAAAATGTATATAAATAAAGAAGAAGAATAATGATATGCAAGCGGAGAATATGGTTGGTCACCTGTACAAGTTAAGTCTAGGCCTGTGGAGGGTGCATCACTTTGCATTGTTGAATTAAAAACATATAGGGTGCGTGCGTACATTCATCTACTTAAGATTTGGGCAAGGCGAAATTCGTTGTTTTGGGTTGAGCCAGGTGGTGGAGTGGTCGAGTCAAATTTGATTCCATCCGTCCAGTTTATTTCAAAATTTCGTATTAAACTTTTTTTTTCTTAGTTTTGATTTTTTTTAATTAATTCGTTTCCCTTTCAAAAATATAAATCTGGTCGCAGCCTCCGCATCAGTTTGATCGTGCTTCCGTACGTTTCCTTTTTTTCAAGTGTGACCATCGTTTTAAATCAAATCTTCGACGGCATTCAGGTGAGTATTCCTCACCAGACAAACATACTTGTATGTTTGTGAATTAATCACAAGTGTAATTGTAAACTTATTTTATTTAATTTTATCTGCCTGTGATATTAGCTTATGATGTTAAACCCTATTATTTAATTGACACATCATCAGTTGTATTATCTATTGTTATATTTTGCAGTTATACTATTTATTATTAATTACTGTTTGAATCACACTGCAAGTTCCCTGTAGAATAGAAATCATTACAGGCTGAAATGATAGGCCTGAACGATAATTATTTATTCATTTATTTAATTATTTAATTATTTAATTATTTAACTTGGGATTACATGTTTGAAATGATAGAACCCGGGTTTTCTTTGTAAATTGCGGATTGAAATGATATATATCCGTATCACTTGACCTAGGCTAGAAAACTATATACAGACCCGTGGTTTATATAATATTTTTCTGAAATGTTTTAAAAATATTTTAAATGGAAAATTTATAATATTCTAGTTTAAAATGTATTTAAATGATTTTTATAAAATTTATAATGATTTTTGAATGAGTCGAAATGTTAAATAAATGAATGTTTAAGTAAAATTTTGAAATATAACTTATTTTTGGAAATTCTGAATTTTTGTTAAAAGTGAGATTTTAGTTAAATAAAATAATTGATAATAAGTTATATTTTGGGAATTTAAAACTTAATTGTTAAGTTAATAATTTAATTAAAGAAATGGGAATTTAATACTTGGATTTAAATAAGAAATTCATAATAAAATTTGATTTTTGTATGAAAATTTACTTATAAATTCATAAAAATATGAGTATTGAAATTATGACTTTATAATGTGAAAATATATGATTTATATGAAAAATTTACTTAGTGATGAAATCATAGTTAAACCTTGAAATTTTAAATATAAATGATATTACAGCATTTGTAAATGTTGTAGTTAAATTTAAATGAACTTAAAGGCTAATTTGAACTAAAAGCTATTATAGCACTTTGTAAGTGCTATAGTTGATAAAGATAACTAAAGTTTAGTTGGAAATAAACAAATCTATTACAACACTTAAATGTTGTCTTTTGTAAATGAACTGTTTAACCTATAACTTTAGGTAGCATTTTATAAGTGCTACGGAAACTGAATTTTTGATTGTTTTGATAAAATTTAATAATCTTTGGGAAAAAGGCTTAAATTTTGGAATTTAATATGTAATTAATAAAAATAAGGAATTGACTTTAAATGGTTTTAAATGGAAGAATTTAACTTTTAAATATGAGTTGAAAGGCAATTAATTCCTAAATAAATTGAATAGATTTAAATGGTATTTTATATTAAATAAAATGACTGATGTTTAAATAAATGATGTTTGAAATGATATTATGATATTGAAATGTATTTGAAATTTATTTTGATTTTTAAAGTATAAATACCATTTTTAAAAGTTGTAACCACGAGTTATAATAACGTTTGGTTGTTAAAGAGACCGGGATCGGATATCTGGCATACTCTCTATCGATACCGAAAACCACTTTGACAACCGTGTACGCGGTGGAGATTCCAGAATGAAGTAGGATGGTGGAGACGTTTCCTTTGAGGTAAATACGTGGACCCGACTCCCGTGAGTTGGCATAAGGTGGCTAAAACAGGAGCGATCGACGGATTAATGAGGTAGCACCTCTGATCGGACGCAATTCTTCGTATGACATTCTATTACTTTTGTGATTGTATTGGTGCGCACCTTTGATTTGGGAGTGTTGTTCGAGGTGGGCGGTAGCTGCGCGCTACGCGTTACCATCGGTCCAGCAGCGTAATTGGTATATCTACCCTGGCATTGCCTAGTTGTGCCGTGTCACCTACCATAGCGAGCCTTGTACGAGTTTGGTTTTCTCCCATAGCCCGTGTGGTATCCTCTGGTGGCTTCCCGATCAGGAGGGACTATGATATTGGATGAACTACTGGGACTATTACGTGTTAAGGGGGATATTGAGTCACTCCTTAACGCTATTTAAAAGTAAGTTTATTTTAATATAGACACTATTATAATAGCGAAATTATTACTATATAGTAAATAGTTTAACGGATCCTTAGAGGATGGGCGGTCCCAAGCATCCTTTAAGTTATTTGCTCTATATTACAGTACACTTGAATTATTTTACACTGTATAAGTATGTATGTCCTGACTCGAGTGTTCATGTTTTATTTTACGCTCGGGTCAGCCTGAGTTGCAGCTCAATTTCATCCCAGAGCTAGGATCTCTGTAGATCGCTTTCAAGCTGCTGGCAAACTTCCCTTCCAGTTCTTTATCTAAATTTTGAAATCAAGATTAGTGGACATTTGGATTGTTCTACTGATGATTTAAAACTATATCTGGATTAAAGACTATGTAATTTTTATTTGATTGAGACTATTTATAGTGGCTTCATGAACCACTAAGTATTTTTAAATTCCGCTGCGAGTTTTCTGATATCTGTGTCTGTGATTATTTATTTACTGTATATTTTGAGATTTGCCAAATTTTATTTACAACGCGGTATTTTGAACAATTTAAGTCCGACATGTGCAAATGCGAATGGTTGAAAATATCAGGTCGTTACAATCTCATAGCCCGAAGCTATATAGGTGTCTCGCAGCCCGAAGCTGAACGCTAGACCCAATCAACCAGTCAAGGGTATACGGATCCAATCAACTGATCAATTGGCATCCCCAAAAACAATGCCCCTGCTTTGAGTACAATAGAATACACTCAAAGTATCAACAATCCCTTAGCATGCGTATCCAAGCTCTTCATTGTTTCATAATTTCCACGATAGAACCATTCAATATTCTATTCATGGGTCACTTCCAAAGAAGCAGCCCTTGTGTAAACCATCATGACTTCTTTCAACATAAAGCCTCCAACCTCGAAACCTGACTCCATAAACCATCGAGCAACCATCCGAAGTCGTGAAACTATCAACCTTGGAACCTAATTAACTCCATGCACCATCGAGTTACCATCCAAAGTCCTGAAACTGTCATGTCAAAACGTCACATCGTCGCAGTCATGGGGATCACTTATCATAATGCAATAACATCAAGCCCTAGAGTCGGCCGCACGAACAAACCATCATATTGCACTCCTCGAAGCCTCCTCACCGTACATGTCAAAGGTCGACCAAATCGGTCATCATTAATAGCAATGGGCACAGACCACTCTATAGTGGTTAATACCCACCACATTGGTCCCGTACTTAACCAAAAATGGATGAGTACAAACCAAATGAAACGTCTGATGTCCATCCTAAAGTTCAAAGTCCATCCAAGTCTATCTTCTTCCATCTTTAGATCGGTCGGTATGGATCCTTGTATTCTTCTACAACTTATCCTGTTCGTTTGGCTTCCGATCAATAGGCGTGAAACTATAATGTGCGGAATATTCCCTAATGGTGGATCGCTAATAAATCAACTTTTTTAATCAAAAACAAGCAAACAAGCATACATGTAACCAACAATCGTACATGCATTCAATATAGTATACATACACTATGTATAATGCATCTATATATACCAATGAGGAATTCATATCAAAAATAACTTAAGTCTGGCAATATCGTCAAAATAGTGCATTAATAGGAAAATGTGATATTTGATTTAAAATCAATTTAAAAACATTCTAAATTCTTTATAAAATAGAATATAGATTTAAGTATTTTAAAAATCACATTTTAAAGTTAGAAATCATTTCAAACGTCATTTTAATACTATACTAACAATCATAGTACGGTAAGAGAAAATATCACTCACTTCAACAAAAGAGACCAAACCAACGCGATGTCATAGAGCACTCCATCACAAGCAAAATGCAAGAAACTACGTCTAAAACATACCTCGTATGCAAACGATATGAATTATATAAGATTTTATATTACTTAAATAATTAACTAACTTAATTAAATAATTAATTACCTTAATTACTTCATTAACCACTAACCTTCCTTCTTCTCCATTTGCCTACGTGGACAACAGTATCAAAAGCCATATGCACACGTGCTTCAAACCCCGATTTCTCCACCTATACTCGATGAAATCGCGAGCCGTCTTCGCCAACGAACTCACATTCGCTTCTTCCTCTTCGCATTGCAATTGCTAACTCGGAGCTCGATCGATCGCCCTAACTCATGACCCATAGGTGTCGCATGTCCACCCAAATGTCGCATTCTCCTTAGGATGGTAGGAGTTCCAATCGTCGATCCCGGTAGATGCACGTAGCCAAGAGAAACTTGTCTGCGCCCTTCATTTTGCCTTTCGTTGCCTTAACCTCCATCTATCTCTAACCCTATTTTTGCTATGGAAGAAGAAGGCCTGACCATATGTCATCGCAAGCAACTTCATCACTATTAACGTGACTCTTGCCTCTATACGAATACAACGGACCTGGTTTCATAATTTTTTAGTTGAGTGAATCATTCAATTTTGATTTTTAAATGGAACTAGGGAGGCAACCATTTATTTCATTCACTACTAATCTAACCGTGAAATAACAAGGGAGGGGTGGTTTAGTTTGGGCTTTATTTTATTAATATATTATATAATTTATTTGAAATCAAATAAACCATTGTACGTTTCGAGCTTGTACGATCACATGACACATTCGATTACAACGAAACTCGTCGACATACATCACCTTATTCTTTCGGTCTCGATGGTATAAATTTCATCGCTACCCGAGACAGCACTCCGAAATTATAATTTCACGCATTTCGAGATCGTTTTGGTTATCGGACCACTCGATCTCCAAAAAAGGTGCTTATGCTTATTTTAATTCTTAACATCGGTCTGGAGTCAATGGAAGTGGTCTCGAGTCCTGAATCAACCAGTGAAAAAACATATTTTTGGGACCTTCTACTGATCAACGAATCAATATTTAAATCAATTATTTAAATGTCTTATCGTTAAAATATAGGTCATGTAACGACCCGGAAATTTCGATCCTGAAAATTCCAGAAAGTTAGACAAAAGAAGAAAGAGATAGAAGAAGAACAGAAAAGAAACACACAATCTCACATTCGCAACGGATAAAATATAATACTAATAATAATAGTTATACCAAAGAAAACTGTATCTATCAATTTACATCAATATATCAAAGTTACAAAAATTTTATACAATATTGGACAGATACACTTTAACATGTCTCAGATATATACAATAATATAACACAACGGTACACTCCATACGTTCCAGCCATCCAGCCCGCCTCCTGAGCTCCAGAACGTCCTTACCTGAAAATCTGTAATACTCGGTCTGACCCGAGCATTACATCAAAGTAACACCCGGGTCAGGCTGGAAACCAGCGTGAGTAAACCCATCTAACTTGGAATACAAAAGCATACAATTTATAAAAACCCGGGGGTAACTTATATCAATCTACACTTCACAAGTTATTATACATCAACCATTTCACACATCAATTTCTAAGTGCCAAAACTTAGATTTAAATGGTCCAATTTACTTAAGTCTTTTCACTTCAGCCTATCAGTTTCACATATCAAATTATAAGAATCGAAGTGGCTTCGGGTATTCACTAATACCCGACTCCGGTCTCTTCGAAACCATTGTCAACTTAATTTAAATTATTCAAGTGAAATACAATTCTACTTTAATACAGGATGTCACAGTAATTCATCATCAATAGATAATCACATCTTCACAGTTCAAATCAAACATATCTTATCACATAGCATCCCAAACCACATATTAGAAATAACAATTAATCAAAGGTCTTTCAACATCATTCTATTCATCCTTTAATTACATTTAAGTAATTAACCCTTAATTAATTTCACAAATTAATTATCCTTAACCCAATACGGTAATTAACCTTTAATTATTTCATTAATTAATTTATTGCTAACCATAAATATTAATCACCCTTGATTAATAACATCAGAAATTTATTAACCCTTAATTACTTCATCAAATAAATTAATTACTCCTTAATTATCTTAAATTAATCCTTTGATTAATTATACAAGATAATTTGATCCAAATTACTTTCACAATTCCATCTTCCACCAATTATATTCAGTAATTATCATTAATTACTTCACTAAGTAATTATACTTCATCAATTACATTAAGTAATTATTATCAAATCATCAAGTGATTAATTAATCTTAATTCATTAATTTAAACCAATCACATTAAACTCCATTATGTAATTAACTTAGATTAACCATCGTTAACCACAACTTAAATTATCTTTAATTATCCACTAATTAAAGTCTAATTATTTAATTAATTAACCTTGATTATAAATTAATTGCTTAATTAAGAAATCTTTAACCATTAATTAATAATCTAATCAATGATCTTAAATTTCAAATTTATTTAACCCTTAATCAATATTTATTAAACCTAAATCAATTAATTAAATAAATTAACTAGTTATTCCTTAATTATTCCATTAATTAAATTAATTTCAAAATTTCAATAACTTCAATTTACATTTAGTTTAAATCTTTCAAATTTAAACCTTCTTTTAATTTCAAAAACTGAAATACATTTTTAAATTCCCAGATTTAAACCTCATTTTAAACTTGCTCATATTTAACAAAAACTTCATTTTAAAAAAAATTGCAAACTACTAACTATTTTACAGTAATTAATAATTCCAGTTTTAAAACTTTACTACTTTCATTACTTTATTATTATTATTATTATTTAAAAATGAGATTTTAAATTAAACTTGGATTTTATAATTCAAATTTGGATTTAAAACTGGGTTTTAAACATTAGCTTACCATTACCTTTAAAAGCTTCAGATTTAATTTTTTTTTTTAAAACAGACACTACAGGTTTATCAAAACCTGTAAAACAAGAAAATACCCGAGACTACCCAGAACCTACTTCGAGTTTGCAACCATCACTCTTGAGTCAAATACTCAATTACTTCGAGTGCCTTCACTACTTCAAAACTCAAAACAAAACCCACAGACATGCTCAAATCTCTCGAGTTTCTACTCGTGCCACAACCCCTAAGGCACTGTCTCTACCTCGAGTTTGCATCACTAATCCACTCCAGATACAAAATCATCAACGTGCACCTGCACAGTTGCTAACGACGACGGTGACGATCACCGTAACCTCCAACACAACGTCCATCATCCCAACAACCATTTCCGAACATCCAAACTCAAACACAAGCCTTAGATCAAATTCGAGCAGGAAGGTGGACACTAGAACTCACAATGTCACCAGAAACTGCCCTGTTCACCTCCCTCTGACCACTAGAATCATGCCCCTTCCGGCCTCGCATTCATCTCCCATTTCCGAAGCAATTCCCTTGATCCGGTGACGCTCGATCCACCATGGAAGTCGCACTGCCCCAAACTATCATCTCGACCAAAATTAGGTTTAGAATCTAAACCACTTCGCCAATGACGCTACGGCGAACTCTAGGACCTCCAGCCATTTTTACTAACATCACTATTCGACCCTCCACTTCCAGATGCAGTCCCGACCACCCATCAACAGTAGATCGTCACAAAATGCCTCAGAACCCATTTCCAGACAAACCTAGATTTCTCATTCAATTCAATCTTAAAATTTATGATTTTTATTTTAAAATTCATGATTTCCTAAATCAATTTGAAATATATACTTGAATCCACTTAACTCAACTCTTAATTTTGTCATGCATTTTTATTCCCATCAGAACTATTTGATTTCAGAGGTACTCAAACCTATCTTGTTGGAAATAAACTTTTAAACTTCAATTTAGGCTTTAAAAAAACAAAAAAAAAGAAAACATTTCTGTTTGAATCCTAAGTCCAGATAGTGATTTATTGAAAAGATATTAAAATTTGTTTTAAATTTTCAAATCTGGAACTCATAGAACAGAGAACCACTGACATGCATACAACAACATATCAATCATACAGTACCTTTCTATTTCATATGCAAACAATCATTGATCGCAGCTATTTCCACAAGCAACAGACAAGATTTACTTATCTACAAATTTAATAAAGATTCACAGATTAAAGATTTAGCTACTCACCTTACAGAGAACAGTACTTTTATAAGATCTGAAAACTTGTTTGATGTTGAAGCTGATATTTGATCTGGTACTAGATGATTTGAGACAGTTTGATTTTAGTTGCTGCCTTGATTACTCCAGTCTTGGGTTTGAACAATCATGCTCAGCTTCCAGGATTGAGATTACCAGTTTAATATTTCTTTGAAATGTTTTTGTTTTAAATCTAGTTTCTCAGGTTGATTTTTATTATATTTTATTTTTCTTTTGTTTGGTGGGAGAAGAAATTCATAAAAATGAATGTAAAAACTGGAAAGGGTTTTCTTTCTAATCGCTAGAATTAAATTATTAAATTTTTTTTAAAGAAACAAAAATTGCCACTTGTAATTGTTGAGCTAACACATGTAAGTTAAGTAATACGTGTTAAAACACATTGTTAATGCATGAGTTTAAAACTTAACAAGTGTCATAAACAAGAAAATTATGTTTAAACCCTTTGTATTATTAAATTTATAAATTTATCTTAAATCCTCATGTTGTTAAAATTTACATTTGTTCATTCACTATAGTTTATTAATCAACATTTGTTATAATGAAGCCTTATTATACATACACTTGTAATTTGTATGATAAGAATGTCCCTTATATAATATATGCCTTATTATATTTAATTTATATCTATGTATATGTTTTTTTTCCAGTTTATATTCTTATTAAATAAAATTTCTTATATCAACATTTATAAAATATCAAAGAATATGTTTTAAAACTAAATTATATATATATTAATAATATACATATTTAATTTTCAAATCCAAATTTATTTTTAAGACATACATTTTTCAAATTTTCAAGTTTAAATCAAATAAAAAAAATTAATTCAAACAAATATATATATCCTAAACAATCCCATATTCAATTTGTAATTAATAATCTATTTAAAATTTTATTTATCTATAAATTCAATATTTCTATAAATTAACACGGTTATATTATTAATTACAATGCCCAGAAATCCGGGTTATCACATACCTCCCCCTTTTGAATCTTTTCGTCCTCGAAATGGAACGAATATTTAAAAATCCAGTTAAAATATTCTTTGATAATTTTTCAAACACCTTTAAAATCTATATAATATTGCCAAAATAATTTTTATAAAAATACCTTTATAACTCGATGTCTCAACCAGTCTATCCTTGTTCTCCTAGAAATTCGGTCACACGTTGATCAGGCGTATGACTGAAAATCTACAAGTGCTTGGCAGACTCGTTTTCAACATCCAGTGAAAATACTTTTGAAAATAATTTTTATTGAAAATATAGAAAACAGTTTTTGAAAATAGAGGAAATATCTTTGGTGAGAATGCTCTGGACATCATGACCCCCATCCATGGTCGCAGTTAACCCGATGGTTACGTTGCCATCCCGACAAAATCCATAGATAACTGTAGGCCTCCGCGCCCCTCGATTACACCATGGAACCCGCTACAGATCGCAGCTACAACTGGGGTTACGTAGCTATCACAGCAAAAACCCATATAACTGTAGGCATCAACGCTCTCGAATTTCGCTGCCAAAAGAATGAAACTTCTCCACTCCACTTGACCATAGATCGCAGTCTACTGATGTTGCGTTGCCTTCCCGGCAAAATCAAGTGTAGACCGTTGGCACTCATCCTCCACACGATTTTCGCTATGGTCCCCACAGTAGATCGCAGTGACATCGAGTTACACTGTCGTCACAGCATAACCCAAATGCCCCTGTAGGCATCGGCGCCCTCGACTTTCGCTGCCCAATAATCCTCAGGAACTAGTTTTGTCCGGACTCCTCACAGGATCAACTTTAGAACCCCCCTGGGGCTCAAGGCAGCACCACCCGGTGGTACTCCTGAGAAGTCCATTCCAAGGGAGCGCCTTTTTCCCCAGAGCCATCATCAAAACATTTTATACTATATATATAGTATCTTTAAATCATACACCTAGTATGATCTCATACAAAGCTCCTTCATACAAAATCGATTATCCCAAAATCGATAATTCTCAAACTAGGCTTTCCAAATATAATATTGATTTTACCCAAAAATCAAAAGCCTTTCCAAATCCATAGGTTCCCAAAACTTTTTTTCCAAAATCCTCATATGATCCTTTACACACGCATGCGCGCACACACACACACACACATATATATACAGATATATATAATTTTTAAAACTTTGGATCATTTCAAACTTGTATAAAACTCCTTTATACTTCAAACACCTCCAAAAACCATTTTCTTTCGGTAAAATATTCATCGAGGGTAGTTTTATCTTATATAACAAAGATATATAACTTTGTTTATTCAAAATCAAATATTCAAATTTGATTACTCTTTTCAATATTAATTTCATTCAAATTCGTATGATGTACACATATCATCCATACGCTATACCAATCTGATCGCCCACTCGATCACACAATTTCAGTTCCGAACTAGTATCGTCCACCCGACTTTCTAGTGCGGACAAAGATCTGGTTTCTTGATCAGAAACCGTCATTCTCCTAGCATAGCCTAACTATGATAGAGAACATCCAGAACTAATCAACAATCCATGTCCAGGTTCGTCTTCAAAAATCGAGTGGAAAATTCCAACTCGGATCGAAATAACTATCTCGAAATTCTGTGCTCGAATCTGGATCAAATCACTATGCGAATAAAATAACATACGTACACCCTACGTATTTATCTTTATTGGTTATTAGCCAAATCAATTCCATTTCTATTCACATTCATTTTGATTATCCTTTATTTACTCACAATTGCTTCAATCCATTTGGATTATCACCTCTATGCTTATCTCGATTGGGTATTTAACCATCAACTGTTTAGACTCTGTCCAATTTATTTAGAAAATTGCTTGAAAATTTAAAAATAGATAAGTAGTTAGAAAATAATTACTAGTTTGTAAAATAGGTGTAAAATAGTAAAAAAAATAGTTAAAATAATTATAAAAATTTAGTTAATTGCAAAATAATAGTAAGATAGTAATTAGTTTTGTAAAATAATTGAAATATAGTAATTAGTTTATAAACAGCTGGAAAATTGTTAACAGTTTTCTAAAATAATTGTAAAACAAGTATAAGATAATTTGGCTTTTAAAAGAAAGGTTGTATATATAATGAATAGCTTGGAAAAATAAGTTTATATTAAAACAATTTATAATAAAAATAGTCCAGAGTCAAAACTGTTCACTCCCCAATCTTCATTCTCAATCAATTCAATTTAAATTTCCTCTTCCATTTAAATTGACCCACTTCCAATTTAAATAACTTCAATTTCCATTGAAATCAATTTAATCCAATTCAAGTTGAATTTCCTCATTTCTTTCCAAATTTTACTTTATTCAACCTTGATCTCCAATTATATTAATTCAAATACATTTTAATTAAACTAGTTCCAATTTCAGTTTACTTCATCTCCAGTTTGAATTAATCCCAATTTCAAACTCCATTTCCAAATCAAGTTGAATTATTCTTGATTTCCTCCCAAATTTAATTCAAATTCCATTTGAATTTAAAACTATTCAATTTTAATTATAATTCCAAATTATTCAAATCCACTTGGACTAATCTCAAATTGAACCCACTTCAATTCCAAATTGTCTCAAGTTAATCTAATTCAAAATTTTCATTTGAATTTTATACTTATACACCTTCATTCACAATTTCAATTAGTTCAAATCAAATTCAATTTGAACTTAATTTCAAATTTCAAATTTAAACCATCTCGAATTATATAAATTCGAGTTAATACTTCAAATGTTGATTTAATTCCTTTAAATCAATTTACCTTTTTATCCCAACAATGGATTAACATACTTCATTTCTCATTCATTTAAACAAGTGCAATTTGCAATTTAAAGATTATTAATAACAATAGGATGATATCATCCAATTATTTCAAAACATCCATCCATTTCCAATTTTCGGATCTCAAACCCAATTTGAGATCATTCAAACTCTCAAATATAATCAATCATTTAACTTTCCAAGTTAAAACTTAATTTCATCTGGAAATTTCCAAATCAGGTTGATCATTTCAACTTATTTAACCTTTCCCAAGTTAAACTCAATTCACTTAATCTAGTCAACCTTACCCAGTTTGAACTTCCATTTCAAATTCTATACTTCACATTAATAATCTTTCCATTTATAAGTTCAAAAACTTATCACCTTGGGTATCACATCTTATTCCAAATTCAAAACTCACCATTTAGAGTTTATTTCCAATCACCTTTGATATTATGTATATCCACATGTATACATATTAATTTCTTTTACATACCAAGTTATACTTTAAAATTTTAAACCACCTTTGGTTTTAATTCAAAACAAATTTCTTTTTTTTAATTTTCAAACAACTCTTGTTTGAAATAGGACCATTTCATTCAAATGCATTAAATAATATTATTTGTTATTTCTTTAAATTAATTACATCATTAATTAATCACATTCGGTAATTAACTTTTTCTTAATTGCCTTCATTAAGTAATTGTCCCTTAAATTACTTACCTCTAGTTACTTCATTAAGTAACTCCTTCTTATTTATCAATTCCAATTATTATCCATTAATTAATCTTATTAAATAAAGTTTAATTAATTACATAAATTATTTGATTATCCTTATCCTGAAACCTTTCCCAATTTCAAGGTATAATTTCAGTTTGAATCCATTTCAAACTTGTCTTTAATTTAATTTCAATTTGGTTGTAATTATTACTACTTAATTCTTACTATAACCTTTAGTTTAATTAATACTAGAATCAATTTCCTTAATATAATAGATAATATATTTCTTATATAAGATTCATTTACTTTTGAAATCATTTAAAATCCTTTATATAAGAAAATAACAAGTACGCTATCTCATATTTATACACTCAACTCATTATAGGGTACCATTGACCCTTTCCTTAATGAGTATCCCACCAGAGCCAAGGTTCTCGCTTAACCTTCAGCTCTGATACCAAACGTAACGACCCGAAAATTTCGATCCTGAAAATTCCAGAAAGTTAGAGAAAAGAAGAAAGAGATAGAAGAAGAACAGAAAAGAAACACACAATCTCACATTCGCAGCGGATAAATTATAATATTAATAATAATAGTTATACCAAAGAAAACTGTATCTATCAATTTACATCAATATATCAGAGTTACAACAATTTTATACAATATTGGACAGATACACTTTAACATGTCTCAGATATATACAATAATATAACACAACAGCACACTCCATACATTCCAGCCATCCAGCTCGCCTCCTGAGCTCCAGAACGTCCTTACTTGAAAATCTATAATACTCGGTCTGACCGGAGCATTACATCAAAGTAACACCCGGGTCAGGCTGGAAACCAGCGTGAGTAAACCCATCTAACTTGGAATACAAAAGCATACAATTTATATAAACCCGGGGGTAACTTATATCAATCTACACTTCACAAGTTATTATACATCAACCATTTCACACATCAATTTCTAAGTGCCAAAACTTAGATTTAAATGGTCCAATTTACTTAAGTCTTTTCACTTCAGCCTATCAGCTTCACATATCGAATTATAAGAATCGAAGTGGCTTCGGGTATTCACTAATACCCGACTCCGGTCTCTTCGAAACCATTGTCAACTTAATTTAAATTATTCAAGTGAAATACAATTCTACTTTAATACAGGATGTCACAGTAATTCATCATCAATAGATAATCACATCTTCATAGTTCAAATCAAACATATCTTATCACATAGCATCCCAAACCACATATTAGAAATAACAATTAATCAAAGGTCTTTCAACATCATTCTATTCATCCTTTAATTACATTTAAGTAATTAACCCTTAATTAATTTCACAAATTAATTATCCTTAACCCAATACGGTAATTAACCTTTAATTATTTCATTAATTAATTTATTGATAATCATAAATATTAATTACCCTTGATTAATAACATCAGAAATTTATTTACCCTTAATTACTTCATCAAATAAATTAATTACTCCTTAATTATCTTAAATTAATCCTTTGATTAATTATACAAGATAATTTGATCCAAATTACTTTCACAATTCCATCTTCCACCAATTATATTCAGTAATTATCATTAATTACTTCACTAAGTAATTATACTTCATCAATTACATTAAGTAATTATTACCAAATCATCAAGTGATTAATTAATCTTAATTAATTAATTTAAACCAATCACATTAAACTCCATTATGTAATTAACTTAGATTAACCATCGTTAATCACAACTTAATTTATCTTTAATTATCCACTAATTAAAGTCTAATTATTTAATTAATTAACCTTGATTATAAATTAATTGTTTAATTAAGAAATCTTTAATCATTAATTAATAATCTAATCAATGATCTTAAATTTCAAATTTATTTAACCCTTAATCAATATTTATTAAACCTAAATCAATTAATTAAATAAATTAACTAGTTATTCCTTAATTATTCCATTAATTAAATTAATTTCAAAATTTCAATAACTTCAATTTACATTTAGTTTAAATCTTTCAAATTTAAACCTTCTTTTAATTTCAAAAACTGAAATACATTTTTAAATTCCCAGATTTAAACCTCATTTTAAACTTGCTCATATTTAACAAAAACTTCATTTTAAAAAAAATTGCAAACTACTAACTATTTTACAGTAATTAATAATTCCAGTTTTAAAACTTTACTACTTTCATTACTTTATTATTATTATTATTATTTAAAAATGAGATTTTAAATTAAACTTGGATTTTATAATTCAAATTTGGATTTAAAACTGGGTTTTAAACATTAGCTTACCATTACCTTTAAAAGCTTCAGATTTTTTTTTTTTTTAAAACAGACACTACAGGTTTATCAAAACCTGTAAAACAAGAAAATACCCAAGACTACCCAGAACCGACTTCGAGTCTGCAACCATCACTCTTGAGTCAAATACTCAATTACTTCGAGTGCCTTCACTACTTCAAAACTCAAAACAAAACCCACAGACACGCTCAAATCTCTCGAGTTTCTACTCGTGCCACAACCCCTAAGGCACTGTCTCTACCTCGAGTTTGCATCACTACTCCACTCCAGATACAAAATCATCAACGTGCACCTGCACAGTTGCTAATGACGACGGTGACGATCACCGTAACCTCCAACACAACGTCCATCATCCCAACAACCATTTCCGAACATCCAAACTCAAACACAAGCCTTAGATCAAATTCGAGCAGGAAGGTGGACACTGGAACTCATAATGTCACCAGAAACTGCCCTGTTCACCTCCTTCTGACCACTAGAATCATGCCCCTTCCGGCCTCGCATTCATCTCCCATTTCCGAAGCAATTCCCTTGATCCGGTGATGCTCGATCCACCATGGAAGTCGCACTGCCCCAAACTATCATCTCGACCAAAATTAGGTTTAGAATCTAAACCACTTCGCCGATGACGCTACGGCGAACTCTAGGACCTCCAGCCATTTTTCCTAACATCACTATTCGACCCTCCACTTCCAGATGCAGTCCCGACCACCCATCAACAGTAGATCGTCACAAAATGCCTCAGAACCCATTTCCAGACAAACCTAGATTTCTCATTCAATTCAATCTTAAAATTTATGATTTTTATTTTAAAATTCATGATTTCCTAAATCAATTTGAAATATATACTTGAATCCACTTAACTCAACTCTTAATTTTGTCATGCATTTTTATTCCCATCAGAACTATTTGATTTCAGAGGTACTCAAACCTATCTTGTTGGAAATAAACTTTTAAACTTCAATTTAGGCTTTAAAAAAACAAAAAAAAGAAAACATTTCTGTTTGAATCCTAAGTCCAGATAGTGATTTATTGAAAAGATATTAAAATTTGTTTTAAATTTTCAAATCTGGAACTCATAGAACAGAGAACCACTGACATGCATACAACAACATATCAATCATACAGTACCTTTCTATTTCATATGCAAACAATCATTGATCGCAGCTATTTCCACAAGCAACAGACAAGATTTACTTATCTACAAATTTAATAAAGATTCACAGATTAAAGATTTAGCTACTCACCTTACAGAGAACAGTACTTTTATAAGATCTGAAAACTTGTTTGATGTTGAAGCTGATATTTGATCTGGTACTAGATGATTTGAGACAGTTTGATTTTAGTTGCTGCCTTGATTACTCCAGTCTTGGGTTTGAACAATCATGCTCAACTTCCAGGATTGAGATTACCAGTTTAATATTTCTTTGAAATGTTTTTGTTTTAAATCTGGTTTCTCAGGTTGATTTTTATTATATTTTATTTTTCTTTTGTTTGGTGGGAGAAGAAATTCATAAAAATGAATGTAAAAACTGGAAAGGGTTTTCTTTCTAATCACTAGAATTAAATTACTAATTTTTTTTAAAGAAACAAAAATTGCCACTTGTAATTGTTGAGCTAACACATGTAAGTTAAGTAATACCTGTTAAAACACATTGTTAATGCATGAGTTTAAAACTTAACAAGTGTCATAAACAAGAAAATTTATGTTTAAACCCTTTGTATTATTAAATTTATAAATTTATCTTAAATCCTTATGTTATTAAAATTTACATTTGTTCATTCACTATAGTTTATTAATCAATATTTGTTATAATGAAGCCTTAATATACATACACTTGTAATTTGTATGATAAGAATGTCCCTTATATAATATATGCCTTATTATATTTAATTTATATCTATGTATATGTTTTTTTTCCAGTTTATATTCTTATTAAATAAAATTTCTTATATCAACATTTATAAAATTTCAAAGAATATGTTTTAAAACTAAATTATATATATATATATATATATATATATTAATAATATACATATTTAATTTTCAAATCCAAATTTATTTTTAAGATACACATTTTTCAAATTTTCAAGTTTAAATCAAATAAAAAAAATCAATTCAAACAAATATATATATATCCTAAACAATCCCATATTCAATTTGTAATTAATAATCTATTTAAAATTTTATTTATCTATAAATTCAATATTTCTATAAATTAACACAGTTATATTATTAATTACAATGCCCAGAAATCCGGGTTATCACAGGTCATTATGCTCTCCCCTCCTTAAAGGATTTCATCCTCAAAATTCCCAAAGTACGGAGAACGTCTCCTAACCCAAAGTCTTTCAAAGCCCCTCACGTTTTGAAACAATTCGACAACTTCTCCTTTGCGTGGCTAGGTCCGAGAAAAATCCCAACACAATGTATACACACACACACGCACACATACACACATCTCATATCCGAGGCATCTCGTTTTCAAGGACAACCAAGCATATATACCCAAATCTACACCACATATTTTATGCACCTCTTTTATAGCAAGAGCATGCCATTTAGATGCAAATAAAAGTAAGTATGCATCCAAATAGCCAAACTTGCTTCCATGTACCTAAATATGGACTCAACAAGAGGATTAAACACAAATGTAACATCGTCATGTATTTAAACATATTTGATCATACATATAGCAATCGCCTTAAGTAATTATGCTAAATTAAACCATAACTATCCCCCATGCCTAACAACCATATAAGCATAACCTATCATATCAAATGCTAACAATCAAACATGCACATACAAGATCAAACATAAAAAATTAACATCCACGTCCATCCTACCATGTAGGATACTAAACTATATAGTATAAGACATCAAACATGTATCTAATATAAAAGCCGAAAAAATGAAATCTCATCAAATTAGTCAATTTGGTTGCAAATTTCCCCAGGACTCATGTAAGTTCTCCCAAAATCCAATAGTGAACAACGAGTTTCGGCCACTTACAATGCTCTTGGCACACAATGGAATCACACTATCCATTCCACACATAACTCGACTAATTTGGATGCCTTCAGTTGGACCAAATGAATATAAATCTAGTACTCTTCGACAATATATTGCTTGATCCAATGTTATCATATCCTATTTTGGTCCTAGGCAATCCACCTACGAAGCCCATAAATATTTGCTCTCACTATTACTCAAGGACAAATAATCTCTCATCCCTACGAAGCCAACAGTCTTGGTCGAGTTTACACTGCATCGCCTCTACAAACACTGCTCGTTCCTATATCTTAGCCATGATCTCCACTAGTTTAGCTTCACACTTCTGACTAGTACCAATCCGTCAAATCAGATTAGGTCTAATGGTCGGACTAGCCATCATCTCTGGCCATAGCTCTCATCGAGTTCTGAATTCATAACCAGTAATAAACGCAAGAAATTCCCACTCTAGGAATATCGCTCCTAAACTGGCATGTCTTCCACTCAAAGCATCAACAAATGCGTTTCCCTTATCGGCGTATGGGAAATGTCAAAGTCATAGAAGACCAAGAACTCTAACCATCATTGCTGGAAATGGTTAAGATCCTTCTTGGTGAAGAGGTACTTCAATGCTATCGAATCGATAAGTAACCTGAATCTCTCCCCTAGTAAGTAGCGCCTCCAAATCCTTAAAGCAAATACTATAGCTGCCAACTCCAAATCATGAGTCAAATTTTTCCATTCATGCGATTTCAATTGTCGACTAGCACATGCAACAATCTTACCTTTCTACACCAATATCGTTCCTAGTTAAGTATCACATGCATACGTATATTGTTGAATCCTCATTCTAGCTCGGAATAAGTAACATCGGTGCACTTGTCAACCTCTCTATCAGACTCACAAATGCAGTTTGCACCTTTCATCCAAAATGAAAAGTCTGATTCTTCTCATCAAATCGATAACAGTGTTGCTACCTCTGTGAAGTCCTTGGTAAAACATATATAACATCTCAGTGATCCAAGAAGACTTCTCACTATAGCACTCTTGGGTCTACTCAAATTCTGTACTATCTTAACTCGCAGGATCTATAACAATGTCTATAACAACTCAGCCTTGTACGCCGTAATTATATGTAAATTTAATTAAAATAAAATTGTTTGAACTTGATTTTCATAATTATTATTATGAAAATAGATTCGTATTTATTTGAATCCTATTTAGTAAGAGATTTTATTTTAATAAATTGAATTTAACTAATTAATTCTTTTCAGATAATAAATGTAAACTAAATAAAATGTTTTAATTAATTACAAATATTCTAAAGTGTAAATAATTTATGTATAGTTGAAATAGTTGGAAATAAATTTACTGTAAGATAATACGATGAATGATTAAACAAAAACAAATAAGTATTGAATCGTGTGATTATCGAAATATGATCATAAATGAAGTGTAAATCTATTAAATAGGATCAATGTATATTTATAAAATAAATGATAATAAATAATATTTAAATTTATAACGCAAAGGAAATTAATTTTAATAAAATTTGAATTAAAAATCAAAGCTCAAACCTTTTTATCTCAAGTGGCTTCCGATAATCTCGCCCATAAACTGATAAAAGGTCAAACCCTTAAAATCAAATTTAGCGCTAATCACCTAAGAAGGGAATTGACAATTTCAAGAGAAATAATCGCATAAACGTGAATTGATTGAGAACGGTGGCCATTACATCGCCAGCCGATGGAGGGTAATGTGTGAGACGCGGCTTTGATTTTGCGACTTATTGATGTCGCGATGAAGGGAAGTGCGATTTGATAGCTTAGGAAAAAGTAAACTCGAGATGGTGGAGCTGCTATGGTGTGCGACTTTATTGTAAGTAAGGCTGAAGTTAGCTTGCAACTTGAAGCAGGTGTGATGTAGGAGGAGGTGTGATCGAAGATGACTGTATAAGCTTGAGCATCCGTCGTGGTGGAACGTCGACAATAAGGACGATATTGTTCTTTCTCGATAATTCAGCAAGTTTTCTCACTCGCAACTATGTTTACATCATGTTACTTATGTGTAATCACCCATATATCTACTTATTTGGTTTAGTTGGATGGTTATTAGTTGATATTGATTGTTTGTAGTTGACATTGTTTATTTGGATTGTTGGGTATATTTCTATTGGATGTTGGTTGATTGCGTTGGTTGGAAATACTAATTTATAAACGAAACTTTGTCTGTTTGCATTTTCAATTGTGTAATTTATTTATATTTGAATGTTTTGAAATTATATTATGATTTCAGTTATAAATATTTTGGATTCAAAGTATATATTTAAAGTAAATAATAGTTTTTAATCTTTATTCTGGGTAATTATATAAATAAGGGAAACTTATTTGATATAAAAGTTTTACCATATTTTATTATATTAAAAATATAAAATTTATTAAAGAAAAGTTCTATTCAGAAATATTAATTTATTGAAAAGCAATATATAGTTTGTTTTAAATGGTTATTTAAGAAATATTTTCTAATTAATAATTTAGATATTTAAAGTGCGTTCTCACAAGTAATATGTTTATTTATGAATTATTAAAGTATGCTTTATATATATTTCAATATTTGATTTAATTATTTAAAGAAGATTATGTTGAAATTTATTATTATTATTTCATTTTTGAATTGAATGTGGATTTTTAAGTATGAATTCTATATTTTCAAATTTTCCATTTTCCTAGATTGATTAACACCATGAATGATTCACCATTGATATTGATTTGAGTTATATTTTAAGATGATACCGTGATGACATCCTTCTATTTGATTTAAGATTTCATTTCTGTGTGATGAGAAATTTTAATAAATGGTTTAATTATGCCATTTGGTATTTGACTTTCGATAGCATTTTTTCAGTTATTCTTTCGTCTTATCATATAGAAATATCTAGCGTGGATTGAGTGTAGTTTGTGAGCCTTGAATAATTATCTAAATAACTTGTAAAGGTATGGGGCATCGTTATATTATTTGTTTGAGTATTCGTTGTAAGTAAATATCACTCAAATGAGGATTATACTAATGTGTATATGTGATACTTGATAAGGAGTGTCGTGTTGTTAGATGTTGTCTTATGAGAGTAGTTCATTTGCTTATGTTAGAGGTATACATGCGAATACTATGTGACCATCCACATAGTGCCCAACTCTCTTTATTTTTTAAGACTGAACCAGATTGGCCAGTATCCACCTTGATGGCCTGATCGAGGGGTCATGCCTTAGATTCGCGACACCGTAGTTATATGTCCATTTGATGCGCATCATGGTATTGATAGTAGTAGATTGATTGTTGCCTATAGCCTCCTTGTGTTGCTTAAGCCATCAGCCTGTTACCATTAGTGGCAAAGCAGGGTTATGTCCAGGACTACACATAGACGAGCCGATGTTGGATAGGATCACGATGTCCATCGAGGTAACTAAAGGCTGTAGGAATAGATGGTTACTCTATGGATACCGAGGAGACGTAGGTTCCTAGAGCATGTTTTTCTATCAGTCACCCTTTATGGTTTAGGATTATGTGTGTGAGGTGGATTGGCATATATGTCTCAATCCTATAATGAGTTGGCTAGACTAGACTGGTTGAGTCTAAAGTGTAGTCGGTCCCCATAAATCCATATTCTTTTGGTTTGATATTCTAGAGATAGTCTTTGTTTATTGATTGTGATTAGATTATGACAGATTATCTATGTAATTAACATGATATTGGATGTCATTCGAATGATTTGATGGGCTATCTCACATTATCTATTGAATATATGATATTATAATAGGGCATTGGAATGTATTATCCTGATTTACTCGATGATTTCATTTTTCTATGATGATATTTTATAATGTGAGATTGAGAGATATTTGGGCATTACATTATTCTTGCCCGAATATACTTGAGGATATCTCGTTGTTGATAATTTCTGGATTTTTAAATATAAGTGGCTACCTCTATAATATGAATGCGACAAGAGTGTGGATGATTCACCCGTTTGATGTTGTCTCATGATTTCTGATTTGATAAGTTTTATATAGGTGATGACATCTTTATACTGGGTTTTGTGAAGTTCCATGTATATGATATTTGAGATTGTTTAAGATAATATTATTATATTTATACCCAGTATACATAGAGTTCTATATGCTTATTTACCTTGGCTTTAGATATAGTCCGACCAATTTATTATATATATAATACTCAAGTCAGTCCGAGATATTTCATGTTCAAGAATGGACATGACCGGTTTAGGATATTAGGCATAGATGGAGGCTAGGATTTTATTACATATCGTGGTTGTATATACTTGAGTTGTATTCTGATTCATGTATGGATGTTTTTAGAGACTGTGTATATTTGATGTATATTTGGATCTACGCATATATTTTATTATATTATCGCTAATTTTGACTCCGTGTTCTCTTTATTTCGTTTATTATATATTGTTTATTGTTTTGTTCTGGAGGAACACGTGTTTATTGCTTTGTACTGAGACCGTTTACATTTATGTTGAATTTTATTTAATACGAGATATGTACTGGTGTTAGTCCAAGGGAATATTCACGTGTATACCCCATATCGTCTCATTCTTCATATTATCCGACGACATTACTCTGTAATACTCTTGGATAGTATGGATATAGATATGGAGTATTACAAATGTCCTACTCTGAAATATCACGACCCAATCATCTCACTTCATCCATTACAAGTGATACCTCGAAAATATCTTCATTAGTTGGTGTTTTACTCAACACCTACAATACAATCATCAATCGTGCCTTGTGCTCGTCGTTCGTCCATGAGTAGACAAAAGTATCATCAACGAGCATAAGCATTGACTTACTTAAGTGATCTCTTAAAACATAGTGCAAGAAATCAACAAAGTATGCCGACTCATTGGTTATCTCGAGCGATATAACCAACCAATCAAAAATTAAAGTATTGCACAAAACGCTGTGATCGGCACACTCTCTAGTTACCCTTGGTGGATGAAACCTCATCCAAAGGTCCAACTAAGAGAATGCCTTCGTGTTGTAGAGCTGATTGAACAAGCCATCGTTAAGTGGGAGTGGATACTTGTTCGTCATCCCATTCAGCTTAAGGAAATCAATATATAGCTTCAAAGAGCCATCCACCTTACTTGCGAACACTATAGGTACATCCCACTCAAATATGATCATACGAATGAACGCTCGCCTCAACATGTCATCCACTCAAACCTTTAGTTTCCTCTTCTCTTTGGGAATCATATGCCTTAAAGGCTTAACTATTGGTCTAACACCTCGAACTAGATCGATACGGAACTCAATCCTTATATAAGGGTAATCCAGTTACCTCGCCGATTGTGTCTAGACACTCTTTAGCTACAAGCATAGATGAAAACTCATCGTGTTAGATATTGAGAGAATATAGAAAGCTAACCATCTCCTCATCATCAAATGGGCATACAACACTAACTTCTGCTCCTTGTTAGTCCCTATCATCGCCAACAACCTCTCACAATTCACCATTATTCTGTACTCCTTCAACCAGTCAATTCCCAGACTATAATACTAAAACCAGTTAAACACAAAACAAATCAATAACAAACAAACAAACATCCATGACTTGATATGGCTAAGTCTCGTCAAACCATGTATAGGCTGGCTAAGCCCCCAACAAGGTTCATCATAGTTAAAGGTCAGTTAACAATTTCGGGTCTCAATCCTAATCTATCTATCAAATCTTTAGACATGAAGGAATATGAAACCTTGACGTCTAATGAAACAAAATGGAACACCGTAAATGAAAAGCATACCCTAGATGGTGATGCCATTTCCCTTATCTTTTGTCGATAGAGCACTCGACGAAATCGAAACGACATTCAGTGCGTATGCTTCCATTATCTGTCTCTACATAAATGATTAGGGATAGTATTTCACACTAGGTACTGGTTCTCAAGTCGTAAAGCCTACTCGATCAATTCCTCTAAGCTCTCGTCAATTTGACCAATCAATCACTTCCCAAGATGACCCCTTAACCCAATGATAAGCTTTCATTCTTTCTAAGTGGAGTATCAATGTAACATCCCTAATTTTCAATAACATTATTCAGAAAATTTAATTAGATAAATTAAATAAAATAACCATGATAAGGAGATTGAGATTTGAATAAATTATATACATAGGGTCGTGCTTATTAACAAGATTGATGGGCTTTAAATTGGTTTAAAGGTTAATTAACTTAGACATGGGCATATAGTAAATTAGTCAATTTATTATGCACGGCTATACACTCCTTACCCTTGCCCATTCACGTTTCATTTCTCAATTTCACAAACGCAAATCACAAACCTAAACTAAAGCTGGCTATTACCAAGGAAGAAAGGAAGAAATTTATCTAAAGCTAAAGATCAAAGCTAGGAAGGATTAATCAACAACAAATCTCAAATTCCTTATCAAGTCTAAGATGAATATTAATTCATTCCATCTCTTTTTGGTTGTTATAATCCTTTGATTTTGGATTTAAATGTTTATTTCGTTTCTATAATATTTTGGATGATGATATGCTGAAGTTATGGATTGTCTGATTTAAACAATTTATTTATATGCAAAATTCATATGGTTTCAGGGGAAAAACCGTGGGTTATAGATTTCAAAATGCCATGGAAATTTTTTATATTAAGTAAAACATGATTTTGAAGATGGGTTTTAATTTTCAGAATTTTCCAAGCCGTGGAAATTTTATTATAAATTTTTGTTGAAAAATATGATGTAATTGGGTTTCAAATTTATTTTGAACATTTCAGGTAGAAATTGGGTCTGAAATTTTAATATGTTTGATTACATGATGAAATTGAATTTATATGATTTTTGGGTATTTTTTCCAATTGATTTACTAGGGGAAACAAATTATTTTAAAAGAAGGGCTTATCAGAAAATGTCGGTTTTTGTTATATGGAAAGGTTCTAACGTTAAAATCCTTTAATTTGGATCTGAATAAATGCGGCAGTTTTGAAAGAAAGGTATTTGAAAAGGTATGTAGCAACCAATTAATGGTTTACAAATAGGCAAGTCGTTAGAAAGTAATTATAAAAGTTGCTATATTTCAGCCTTTAAATCAGAAAAAGGTGTTCCGCCTCTGTTTGTAAGTACCTTTCGAGTCCATTGACTCTGCCTCATCCCAGTCGAAACCAACACAGTCGAAACTACCATAGTCGACACCAATACACCAGTATTACCTAGATGGTATGTAGTGGATTAGAAGGAGGACAGAAGCCTTGGTGTCGAAAGGTTAGCATCCGATGGAGTTGAAACCCTGCTTTATTTTCAAAAGTTAAAGTCTTGCCTTGTTTTACTGAAAGCTTTCGACATAGTTGATAAACATGCTTTTGAAAAGGTTTTATGAATGGCCTTTGAAGAAGTTTGTTGTAATATAGAAAGAAGTTAGCTTTCGAAGGGGTACTTTTCCCTTAAATAAGAGCTTTCGAAAGTATTGGTTTCAACCAAGCCGCTAATTTCTCTTTCGACTGCATTGAAGTCATCTATGTTGTTGGAGGGGTTACTTATGTTTTAAACTTAAGACATTTTCCCAAATGCTTTCAAAGGGGTTGAGGGTTTCGAAGGTGATGGAGTCGAAAGTGGATTCGACTCTGTCCTTCGAAGTTTTGATTTTAAAGGTCTTTTGTTTTCGACTAAGATGGTTCCAACGCCATCATTTTTTCCCCAAACAAATTTTTGTTGGTTTCAAAAAAGATACTATTGTATATAACTATTTTGACCTAAATGATGTTTATAAAGAGTAAACCCAATGCTTTTGGTGGGGTACTTTATTTATTTCGAAGCTATGTTTTAAAGAATGCTTTTTGATACCATCAAAAGGTATCATTGGTTTCGAAAGGTAAATACTTAGAGTTTTTAAAAGAGGTTTTCTATGCTTTCGAAGGAGGTCATCCAATGGTTTCGAAAGTGATGTTTTAAAGCTTCAAAAACAAATAACCCATTCTCATTTTAAAGGAAAAGCCATGGCATAAACAAAGATTCTGGAAATATTATTCACATTGTTATTAACCCATAACTGTATATTGGGAAGAGGGCAGAATAACCAAATAGGTTGACCGAGTGGTAAATATAACTTAACAGATTTTAAAATCCTAACTAAAGATATTGGCGGGGGCTAATAGATTTACAGTAAGCCCATGAAAACTATATGATACTGGCAGGGGCCAAGGTTTGTAGTTAGCCCATGAAAACTATATCCGGATTAAGATATTGACAGTCAGTCAATAGTTTCATAGTTAGCCCATGAAAACTATGATAAGAAATAAGATATTGGAGTTACTCATAGGTTCTTATTGATCCCATGAAAACTAAATAATTGGATAGATAGTCCTTAACATTTAACGGGTTAATAATAACCTTAGAAGTTATAATTGAGACAGATAGTCAGAATGAATGTGGATGGGTAATCCAGAATTGATTTATTTGTTTTGCATATCATCATAATGTTTTGAAATATTATGTTTTAACTATTGTGGATGCAGGACCATAGTGTATGGTTACTAGTAAGGTAAAAACTAGTTCCGCTAAGCGGCGTGGTCTCACTAGATATCTAAATGGTTTGAGATTGTTTTCTTTCCTACCTATATACTCTGATCACCCAATGAGGCATCTTCACATGTCGCTCTTGGCGTGTTTTGTAATATTTATATGTTATCTGAACGTGTTCTACGAACTGGGATCATGTAATCAATTTGGAATATTTTGAAATGGAATATGGAATTTGTTTGTTGCTTAATTTTTTTCCATATTATTGTGTTTTTGGGTATCAATATATCTAATATCACCGTGTTTGGTCGTCGAGGATTAATAATTAGGGATGACTGTAGCATCCGTAGCCGTTAATTTTGGACCTCCAAATAGAGGGATTTTATAAGTTGGTATCAGAGCATAGGTTATGAAACTTTAAAAGAAACTTAAACCTAAAATATTTTTCCAAATATAATCTAATGAATTAGATAATAAGATTGGGGTTTGGGTTAATGATATAGTAACGTACTTTTATTTGCTATATATAGTTATATATATGTTGTTAGTTCCTAAGATGATGGTTTTGATGAAAACAACCATATGACTTGTTATAAAATATAAATACTAATGTCTTTGTCTAGATATATATGTATATGCAGGATATATATGCAAGTACTGAAGAATGAGGACTATACAGTATAAAGTATCAAGATTTACGAATTCAAGATTGAAGAAATCAAGAATGAAAACTCATGAGTATCAAGAGTTCAAGAGTTCAAGAAATCAAGATAAGAAATAGTGTCTAGATTTATGTTAAAACTTCATAATAGCACGAAAATCTTTATTCGGATTTTAATTATGGAATGGAATCCACCTCCTTACCGTAATAGTGGGATGGAACCCACGACCTCTTTAGTGGGTTGAAACTCACAACCTTCTCTAGTGGAATGGAATCCATGAAATTTTCAAAATAATTTATTTTAAATATTTTTCCAATTTTTTTTTTAAAAGTCGTGTCTTTCGGTTTAAATATTTTAGCCTTAAACTATTTTTATTATCTTTTATATTTTGATTTCAAAATCATCTCTTATTTTAAACTATCTCCTGGTTTTAATATTATAAGCTTTAAATCTCAAAAATATATTCTATATTTTGTTTTTAATATTACTTTTATATTATAGATTATATATTTTTAAGATTACTTTTTAAATCTCTTTTATAAGTTTAAACTATATTCAAAATGGTTTATAAACTTCAAAAATTGTTTTGACAAGTTTTAAAAGAAAATCTCTTTTAAAGACAAAAATAAAATTTCAAAATTTACTAGGGCATGTCGAATCCCCATCCCCCCATGTCGACATGGTAGCCATAGAATTTAAAATTCAAATTTTCAAATGAAGTGTCTATTCATCATAACCTTTCACGAATGTACATGACCGTTGTTTTCTATAAATACCAGTTGTTTTCAATGATTTTTAAGTTAGTTTTTCTTCATTTCTTCACTCCTTCTTCTCCACTAAAATATTCTCTTATATTTTACAAAACTCTGCCGAAATCCTATGTGAATCAAATTCGATCATCTCTAGTTTGATTCTCTGCCACTCTTTCTCAAAGATCTTGATGCTATTCAGAGTTATAGGATCATTTGTAATCAAAGAAGTGTATCGAGTCTCTCCATCTATCAAAATGATATTGGAAACGTTGTGATTGTGGCCTGTAAATCAATTGGGTGTGATTGTAGCCCATAAATCAATTAGGTGATCTTGTAGCCTGGTTAAATAAAGAGAGTTTGCCCTAGACTCGAAGACAGAAGGTGTATCTCATGGCCTTGAAATCGAGGTTATAATATCGATATTATATTTGAAAAGAAATCTGCACAAGAAATTGTGCGGAGCTGGATGTAGGGTAACTCCGAACCAGTATAAAATTTCGATGTGTTCTTTCCTTTTCTGCCTTTTATTTACTACTTGCATCTGTGTCTGATTCTGTGATTGTCTCTGTGTTTGTGAATTGTAAATGTCTGTATTTAATTTCAAAAGATTTCAAAAGTTCCATAAAATCTATTAAACACTATTCACCCCTCGCTAGTGTTAATCCAGCCTTAAGATCCGTAATTCGCATTTCCAACATTTTGGTACCAGAGCATTGGTTTTCATAGTTTTCATAATCTGATTGTTGAAAAGTTTTAAAATGGTTGCCAACACTGGTGATAGTGATAGTGTTGCATAAAACAATTTCAAAGCCATGAATATTCTGTTCACTTGATATGATGAGTTTAATAGAGTGTCTATCTTTTATTCTGCATATGAGATCTGGAAAACTTTGCAAGTTATTCATGAAGGAACAAGCAAAGTTAAACAGACCAAAATATCCATCTTGACCAATCAGTTGCAATTATTCAAGATGAATCCAAATGAGTCCATTTCAAACATGTACAGTCGGTTTCAAGACATTGTGCACTCACTAATTGCATTAGGAAAGAACTTTTTCAAAGAAGATCTAGTTAGAAAAATTCTGAATTCACTCATTCTAGAATGGGATCAGAAGACACTAGCAATTAAAGAGGCTAATGATATCAGTACACTGAAAATTAAAGAATTAATTAGGAATTTTATGTCGTTTGAAGTACAAATGTAAGGGAGAAGAGAAAGCAAAGCCTCAGAAAAGAAGTCAATAGTGTTTAATGCAATAACAGATGGTTCAGACGTAAACAATTATGACGATGAAGAAATAGCCTTGATGACAAGGAATTTTAGAAAGTTTTTGAAATACAGAAAGATGAACAACCACAATAGAAATGATCACAGGAATTCTAGAAATAATAATGAGACTCTCAATAATGTCAGATGCTATAATTGTGATGAGCCAGACCACTTAAAAAGAGACTGTCCGCATCCGGATAAGCAAAAATTTCCTCCAAGTAATGATTCGTCAAAAAAAGTGAAGAGAGTGTATACTACCACACTAGACGATCCAGACTCATCCTCCAGTGATGAAGATCAAGAGACAGAAAATTAAAATATGTGCTTTACAGCTATTCACGAATCTGATGATCTTGGGAATATGTATCTAAAAATAGGTACACATTTAAATTATATTGGTTGAAATTGTTTGCTTGAATGTTTTAATTTTTGAATGTTTGATTGTTTGCATATTTTGAAAGTGCTTGCTATTTAAATTTAAAATTTTGATTTTCAAAATAATATTATTTTAGTAATATTTTAAATATTAAAATATTAATATTAAAGTGTTACTATATTTATATTATTTCAGGAAAAATATAAATTAGATTATAGGATATATATATATATATATATATCTATATCTTAAACAAATTAGAAAAAATTAGCTGCGTGTATTGTAGGACCCATGTTGACATGGCCCTACCCCCTATGTTGACATCCCTACCAGCATTTTAAAATTCAAGTTTGAATTCAAAACTTTGAATTTCCCTCCGCCTTTTCACCTACTTTAAAGCTCTGAAAAAGTGTTTTTTGACCAGAGAACTTGGCTATTGAATATCTATTTATCTCCTTAATTTTATCCTATCTTTTCTCTTTCGTTTCAAAATTCAAACTCTCTTTCAAACTCTCAAGCTTTCTACTCTCTTCAAAATGGCTTCCTCAAGCACCTCAACTACCATTAGTCTGTCCAAAGCCATCAAAGAATTCCTCTACATGACCTGGAAGCTATCATAGCTTACATAAGCTATGTAAACTTTGGAAAAGTCCATACGGGAAAGTTTTTCTATCTTTAGTGATTTTCCTTCATATGAACTCAATGTTCTTTTCGAAGAGAATCAAATTCTCAGTTTCATTGATGATTCTCAAAATGATTTTGTTTGTTATCCAAATCTTATTAAAATGTTTTATGAAAATTTGAATCGTGGTTTTTATGATGGTAATGAAGGGGAAGTTTGGAGTAGTGTTAAAGGAACACGAATTGTTTTGAATAGTGAGATTTTGGGAAATATTTTGGCTTGTGAGTATACGGGAATGAATCTTTCGGATTTTCAAATTGATGAACATGATCATGAGACATTTCATCACATTTTTGAAGGTGAAGATAACTTTGAATTTATAGATCGAAACTTCCGTCCTAAAGCAAGAATTATTAACCTTCTTTTGCAACATACAATAACTCCAAAATCCGAAAATTTCAATCATCTGACCTTAAAAGTTTGTAAGGTTCTTTCTGCTATTTATGGGCACTATTACATTAATTGAGCGTAAGTAATTTTGGATGATCTTTGTCATAAAAATTTTACCTTAGGAGAAAACACTTCGCATCATGGAATTTATCTTACTTGGATTTTTAACTATTTTGGTATTGATTATAAGAGAGAGGAATCTATTTCTAGAAAAGTGTTTAACCATGCAAATATCCCTCTTATCAAAATCCCATTTTTGTTTCTACCATATGAAATACTTATTGAAAAAGATGAAAGGTTTTCTCATAAAGAAATGGAGGAAGAAGAGGAGGAGGAGATGGAGATTGAAGAAGGAGAGGAGGAGGAAGAGACATCATTGGAAAGTGTTGAATATCCTTTCACTCCTAAAAATTCATCCAACAAAACACTTCTCAATAATCAAAAGATTATCGTGGTAAACCAATGGATTCTAAAAAGCTCCGCTAGTAAAAAGTTGGACAAAATTTCCACCAAAATGAGTAATTTCTTTGGGAAAGTGAGTCGTGTAGGATCGATTTCACCCTAGAGAGGAAGGGGGGGGGGGTGAATAGGGTGATACTATTAATTATAAAAATTATTGCGGAAAAATTATTTCAACACAGATATATTAGAATAATAGCAGCATAGATAATAACAGAATAATAAATGCAAAAATAGAATGACACAGAATTTACCCAGCTTTAGCAAAACCCTACCTACGTGCTGCCTCCAAGGTTTCTACTAGAAATTAAGTAGTCACACGCTTACACACGTAAACTCGTGACACCCGCTACTGACTAATCTAACTCTATGCTCAAAACCCCGCCACAACCCAGCCACTGAGTTGTGAATTCTCAAACTATGCCACGTAGTTTGTCTCCTAGTCACATGACTAGAAATACAACGATTTAAGAAAGAAATTAAAAACACTTTAAAACAATAAAATAAATAAACCCTAACTTTTAAGATATTAAGGCCCAACACTATTTTAATAACCGGCCCTAAATAATCTTATCACAAATAAAATATTGCCGGCCCTTTTTCTTTTCTTTGCTCTTCAGTCAAACAATGGCCTCGTTCCTTCTTTCGTTCGTTCCTCTTAGCTCTGAAATTAGGGCTTTGTAAAGTCGCTGCATAAATTGATGGTTGGTGCTTCGATTGCTTACTTCAATTGATTCGTTCGCGGCTCCTCCTCCTTGATCGAGTTCGACTTCGATCAGGTATGTAAAATTTTCTTTTGCTTCTTCTGATTTGCTTGCTTGAACTCGATGATTAAATTGTCGATGATGTTACTGTTTATATAGGATTTGGACTCCTATATATTCATTCGTATATATTTATTTGAATTCGTCACTTGATTTATTTCAGCCACTCGATTTTGTTTTAATGCTGATGATAATTTCTGACTTGTTCATATCGAATAATTTCGTTTACTTGATTAATATGGTTTTGATTTCAAACTTACTTGATTCCTTGATTGACACGGCTTCGATTCAGAACTGTCCGATCTTTCCTTGGTCGTTACGGCAGTGAATTTCCTACTTGACTTTGGCTTTGATTTTTGACCCACGGCTTCTTCTGCTGCATGTAGATTGACTTCGGTCATTTTTGAACCTTTCTGACTTTGCTCTGTTGACATCGGTTTTGACTTTGTTGGACAGTGTTTATTTCTCAACTCTGGCCATTTGTGTTTATTGCCTCTGGTCATTTGTTTGAACTAGCTATGTCATATGTAACTTGTACCTACTGTTGCATGACTTCGGCATTTGACTTAATTGACTTTGTACATGTGTGTTCAAGCCCTTGTTGTCTGCATTGCTTGATTCGAAGTGGTTCATGATATTTGTGCGCTGCATATTTTTGCAGAGACTATACTTGTACATGTATCTGGTATCACAGTTTCATTCTACTCTGTGCAATCTTCTCTGGCTTGAATTTTGGTTGTATGCATATTGCCTGACCATTTCCTTTGAGTAGTTTCATGTTGTCTTCAAGTTTGAAATGCTTGCAGGCTTGGAGTCTTTGTACATTTACTTGTACATTGTTTACTTGCATCCTTGATCATTTTTGGGATATAACTATTTATCCATGATTTCGAACTTGCTGTATATCAATAGTTTGGAACTGCTACATTGTTGGTTCATCACTTCGTTCACTGGCTTTGGCTTCTTTGGTCATTGGCTGATCTCAGTTTACTTGTTCACTTTGTTGTAGCATTGTGTACATGTGTCCACATTGATGTATATGCATTTGCCACTGTTTGTTCACTTTGATTCTGCCGTGTTATGTAGTAGTCTAGCTTGTGCACATATGGTTCTATATTCAACTGCTTCATATGGTGGTTGTTGACTTCGGTCATGGTGATTTTGTGTTGATATTTTGACTTCGCTTGAAACTCTGTTACTTCTGGCTTCACTGAATCTTCATTTGCATGTATACTTATTTGGTTCATTGATGTTTTATGTGTTTATTCCTTTATGTGGTAGCCGGACTTGATCTTGTTTCATGTTGGCTTGAGTCTGGGTTTGCATAGACTTTGTACATATTGTACTTGAGTCTGACTTGGAGCATTTTGTTGCTAGTCTTGTGTTCTTCATGGTTCACCTGACTTTTGCTTTACTTGTCGTCTGTACAGTTGGATTGCACCTGTGTTGAATCCAGCTTAAAGCTCGGGTTTGACCTTGTGTTGATATTATGACATTATTTTTATTGCACTTGAGTTGAACCCGGCGTTTTGGGTTTGACCTGTGCTCACCTGTCCCTATAATTTTATCAAGTGTATATATCGGTGTGCACGGCCTTGTGGCTTGTACAGTGATACGTTGTGCATGTCACAAGCTGTTCGTGTATGATGAATTTGAATTTAAATGATGACGAACAACCCAAATAACTGAGGCAAATATTATTTTCAAAATCCACATTTTATTTTATACTGCAAAAATATTTTATTTTCAATTTTACCGCGTCAGTGTATATTTTTGCAGATTGCTCAGATGCTGGATTCACATTGGAATGAAGTTGAAGATAAATACGAGTGCGAGTGAATGAGTGATATATAGTGAGGTCAAATGTAAATGTGAACCATGATGTAATCAAATTGTATTATAATTGAAGTTGTGTATATATATAGTGAGAGCTTGAAATCTGTACTATTCAAAAATTGTAATAAACATTTGTTTGAATAAAATATCCGTTTGAATTCAAATTCTGTGTTATTTATTTTATTCAGCAAAATATTTATTTAATTTATGAAAAATAAAATAGTATACAAACAAATACATTTAAATGAATACATATATATATATATATATATATATATATATATATATGTTTATTATCATCAAATAAAAATCATATACATGCATATTCAACAACCTCCCCCTTTTGATGACAACAAACTTATATTTAAGATTTTGAATTTAACATATATTTAAGATTTTGAATTTATTAAATGTATTTGATCATTCAATTTTCTCCCTTTATTTGAATGCTTCCTCTCTACACAAAGCTCCCCCTTCATATATGCATACAATTAAAAATATGCAAATTATCCTAGATGCAAATAGAAAATATTTGACCTTTGCTTGATTTTATTTGATAAAATCTTAACTTTTCTCTCCCTCTTTTGTTATCAGCAAAAGAGTAATAGTGTTAGAAAAATAGAGATAAAGTGATAAATATTAATACAACATTAAAACTCAATCGAATATAAATATTAAATTTCAATTAAAAATCAAACAAAAATCATAAATACTCTGTTAGGCTCATATTCCACTTTTAGAATGATGAGAATGATATCATCATATAAAACCATACAGTTGTGTCTATTTGTGGTATATTTATATCAGGAATTTGAATATCTACCAACCATGTATAACCGTTGGGACTTTTAAATGAGATTAGTAGTATTCCAAATTTTTTAAGTATCTTCTAACCATGCATAACCGTGAGGACTTTTAAATGGGATTAGAATCAACTTGTTTATTTAAAAAATCATTTTTGATATGCGTTCCATACATGCATAACCGTGAGGACTTTTAAATGAGCATGGAAGCACATAACAAATTCCAAGTAATTCACCCATGCATAGCCGTGAGGACTTTTAAATGAGAGTGAATACTTTGGATTTTATTTTTATTTTATTTTATTATTAT
The DNA here is from genome assembly GCA_030765085.1 of Allium cepa. NCBI lineage: Eukaryota > Viridiplantae > Streptophyta > Magnoliopsida > Asparagales > Amaryllidaceae > Allium > Allium cepa. The sequence goes on from CM060941.1 coordinate 627,573,895, forward strand.
TGTTATTATTATTTTTATTAAAAAATGTAAAATGAAAAACGAATGATTCCTGTTTAAAGTACTACATACTGATAAACTATATTGAATTTTGATGAGTGATGGTCGTTAGAAATATGATAGAAATAGAGATGGTCATGGAATTTTTACCAACAAAAAGTTTTATAACTCTTGTTTAAATTTCTAAAGAAATTTACTAATTATACCGTCTCGAGTCATAATATATGATAAATATCAACACTCGTCACTTTTTCAATCACTATTTATCTTTTTGATAATCATTAGGGAGTCAGATTAGTCAATGTAGTTATTTAAAATCAAATTCAAAAATAATTATAAAATCAATTTTTCTAAAAATGACCAATCTGAAAACAAGGTCAAAAAAATGATTTTCTAGAGGGGATTTTGTGAGAAAAATTTCTGCTATTTGAAAATTATTTGAAATGAAAAATATGCAGATATTTTCTTTGAAAACGATACAGTTACTAAATGTCTCAACAAAAATCACGTTTCACTAGTAATTTTTCTATCAACTAGATTACCAATGTAATCTGCATCTGAATTTTTCTTTTACTCAAAATTATCATTAATTGAATTTGATAGACCAGACCATGAAGTGCGCATCAAAATATCTTAAAATCAATACTAACTGCTTTTTAAATGACATTCTCTTGAATTTGAATTGAAACCGTGTAAATAATCAAAAACCGTGAATATAGAGTTAGCCGTAAAATAACCAAATGTATCATCATCCAATAAAACACTATTATTAATCCAAACTAATACATATGAAGTAATTCAAAGACTCTATAGATTTTTATAGTGTTCTTGGCATAAGAATATAATTGGCCAACTATTTTGAATAAGTCAGAATCAAAATCATCATTATTTCATTATCACATTATTCGCTGATTTAACTCAGATCACGGTGCAGATTATCACAATATATCGTTCAAATAAATATACCATTACCTGTTTTACCTTTACGATATTTTTTGTTGTTGTCCATTATGATTCTGTCACCTTTATACTAGGCTAAGGAACTTTGCTTTGTCGTCCGTTGTGTTTCTGGAACAGCCAGAATCCAGATAACACTGTTGTTGTTCCTTAGCCTGCCACCACACCTACACGATGGAAGATTTTTCTGACTTATTTTTTTTATAGGTTCATGATTGTTACTGGCGGAATATTTTGAAAAATAATTTTGTGGAGGCCCAAAACTATTTATATATGTTTCTTTTGGCACCAAGATTTATTTAACTTTAAGAGATTTTATATTTGTGCCTTTTGGAACCCACATTGGAATGGTTTTTACGTGTTTGGGTCTATACCAACAATTATTTTGATTGTGTCCAAATTTTCTACAAATTGTGCATATTGAATTGACTTGATTAATTTTTCTTTTAACAGGTTTAGATTGATAATATCCAAGTCCTTATTTGACTGTATTAATAGTTTGTTTTCCTAAGAGCATATTCAACGATTTTTCACTTTTGGAAAATTTATCTAAAGTCGTTGACAGTTGTTGGACTTGTGTTTTGAGAGATTCGTTTTCGTTTAAAAATTATGTGCACTTTCAGTAGAATTTTCTCTCATAGTATTTTCACTCTCTTTCAAAAGCAGAATTTCATTTTCAAGTGATTTTATATTAATTTCTGATTTTTTAATTTCTTCTTCGAATGTTGGACACTTATCACACTTAGGGATCCTACTTTGATAGGTTTTAACTAACTGGTCAAGTTGTTTATTTAATTCTATCAAACTATCTCTTTATGATTCAGTTTTAGCATACTATTCCCTAAGTCATTCAAAAATCCATTACTTCGTGGAAATATATAAGTAATTCTGAGTGAGTGAGTTTTGATACCTCGCTTGGCTCGTCATCGTCGCTATCAGTTATATTTCGTTGAAGGCACATATCTGCTTTCTCACTCTCACGGCTAGTACGTTGATTATCTTCATCTCTTGTATTCCACATGGCTTCAAAACTTCTCCTTTTTGATTTCTTTTCAAAGTTGTGTCGGTTTTGAGGACAATTTGGCTTGATTGGTCCGGGTTGGTTGCACTTGTGACAGATGATCTTCTGTTCGTCTGAGTTGTCTAGTGCTTTGGCTATTCGGCTTTTCAATTTTCGATTTAGAGCTGGATTTCCGTATTTGTAATTCCACCTTTTGAATTTCTTTATTATCGGCTCCAATTTTACTGCTCCATCATCATCATCATCACCATCACTTTCTGTTGTTCCTTTAAGAGCTATTGATTTCTTTCGAGTGTCACCTCCTTCACGCTCTTCCTTGAATTTCATTTCTAGCTCATAAGTGGTGAGATTTCCGATGAGTTCTTCAACTTTGATTTGTTTTAAATCTTTTGATTCTTGAATGGCAGTCACTTTTGCTTCAAAACTTCATGGAAGGACTCTGATGATTTTTTGGACTATCTCCGACTCTGTGTATGATTTTCTGAGAGCTTTTGATTTGTATGCGATATTGGAAACTCGTCCGTACATCTCTTTGACATTTTCTTCCTTGGCCATTGTGAAATTCTCGTGTTAGCTGCTTAGCATGACAAGGCGAGATTCTTTGACTTGAGATGTTCCTTCGTGAGTCACTTCGAGTGTGCGCCATATTTCCTACGCAGTTAGACAATGTGAGACACGACTAAATTCAAATTGATCCAATAAACAAATAATCGAATTCATAGCTTTGGTATTAGAATTCTGTAACTTATTTTCTAGATCTGTCCATTGATCCTTCGGTTTATTTATTTCCTAATTATTTACAATTATAATTGGTGCTCTATAATTTGTCTCAACAATATTCTAAGCGTCAATGGTTTTCAGAAAAAATTTCATTCTATTTTTCAAGTAGGCGTTTTCACCATCGAACATTGGTGGCCTAACTATGGACTGACTCTTAGCAAAAGCATTATTAAAAGAAGCCATTTTAAAAATTCAACCTTTTTTTTAAAACAAAAATTGATTTTTGAAAAAAAATCAAAATTTTAAAAGCAAAAACTGACTTCTATTCCTAGCTCCGATACCACTTGTAGGATCGATTTCACCCTAAAAGGGGGGTGAATAGGGTGATGCTATTAATCATAAAAATTATTGCGGAAAAATTATTTCATCACAGATATATCAAAATAATAGCAACACAGATATAAACAGAATAATAAATGCAGAAATAGAACGACACAGAATTTACCCAGCTTCGGCAAAACCTTGCCTACGTGCTGCCCCCAAGGTTTCTACTAGAAATTAAGTAGTCACACACTTGCACACGTAAACTCGCGATACCCGCTCCTGACTAACCTGACTCTACGCTCAAAACCCTGCCACAACTCAGCCACTGAGTTGCGTATCCTCAAACTATGCCACGTAGTTTGTCCCCTAATCACACGATTAGAAATTACAACGATTTAAGAAAGAAATTAAAAACACTTTAAAAAAATAAAATAAATAAACCCTAATTTTTAAGTATTAAGGCCCAACACTATTTTAATAACCGGTCCTAAATAATCTTATCACAAACAAAATATTACCGGCCCTTTTTCTTTTCTTTGCTCTTTAGTCAAATAATGGCCTCGTTCCTTCTTTCGTTCGTTCCTCTTAGCTCTGAAATTAGGGATTTGCGAAGTCGCCGCTTAAATTGATGGTTGGTGCTTCGATTGCTTACTTCAATTGATTCGTTCGTGGCTCCTCCTCCTTGATCGAGTTCGACTTTGATTTGGTATGCAAAATTTTCTTTTGCTTCTTCTGATTTGCTTGCTTGAACTCGATGATTAAATTGCCGATGATGTTACTGTTTATATAGGATTTGAACTCCTATCGTATATTTATTTGAATTTGTCACTTGATTTATTTCGGCCATTCGATTTTGTTTTAATGCTGATGATAATTTCTGATTTTTTCATATCGAATAATTTTGTTTACTTGATTAACATGGTTTTGATTTCGAACTTGCTTGATTCCTTGATTGACACGGCTTCGATTCAGAACCATTCGATCTTTCCTTGGTCGTTACGGTAGTGAATTTCCTACCTGACTTTGGCTTTGTTTTTGACCCACGGCTTCTTCTGCTACTTGTAGATTGACTTCGGTCATTTTTGAACCTTCCTGACTTTGCTCTGTTGACATCGGTTTTGACTTTGTTGGACAGTGTTTATTTCTCAACTCTGGCCATTTGTGTTTATTGCCTCTGGTCATTTGTTCGAACTAGCTGTGTCATATTTAATTTGTACCTGTTGTTGCATGACTTCAGCATTTGACTTGAATTGACTTTGTACATGTGTGTTCAAGCCCCTGTTGTCTGCATTGCTTGATTCGAAGTGGTTCATGATATTTATGCGCTGCATATTTTTTCTGAGACTATACTTGTACATGTCTCTAGTATCACAGTTTCATTCTACTCAGTGCATTCTTCTCTGGCTTGAATTTTGGTTGTATGCATATTGCCTAACCATTTCCTTTGTGTAGTTTCATGTTGTCTTCAAGTATGAAATGCTTGCAGGCTTGGAGTCTTTGTACATTTACTTGTACATTGTTTACTTGCATCGTTGATCATTTTTGGGATGTAACTATTTATCCACGATTTTGAACTTGCTGTATATCAATAGTTTGCAACTGCTACATTGTTGGTTCATCACTTCGTTCACTGGCTTTGGCTTCTTTGGTCATTGGCTGATCTCAGTTTACTTGTGCACTTTGTTGTAGCATTGTGTACATGTGTCGACATTGATGTATATGCATTTGCCACTGTTTGTTCACTTTGATTCTGCTGTGTTATGTAGTAGCCTAGCTTGTGCACATATGGTTCTATATTTAACTGCTTCATCTGGTGGTTGCTAACACTTTGTTGACTTCGATCATGGTGATTTTGTGTTGATATTTTGATTTCGCTTGAAACTCTGTTACTTCTGGCTTCACTGAATCTTCATTGGCATGTATACTTATTTGGTTCACTGATGTTTTATGTGTTTATTCCTTTATGTGGTAGCCGGACTTGATCTTGTTTCATGTTGGCTTGAGTCTGGGTTTGCATAGACTTTGTACCTATAATACTCGAGTCTGACTTGGAGCATTTTGTCGCTAGACTTGTGTTCTTCATGGTTCACTTGACTTTTTCTTCACTTTTCATCTGTATAGTTGGATTGCACCTGTGTTGAATCCAGCTTAAAGCTACGGTTTGACCTTGTGCTGATATTGTGACATTATTTTTATTGCACTTGAGTTGAACCCGACGTTTTGGGTTTGACCTGTGCTCACCTGTCCCTGTAATTTTATCAAGTGTATATATCGGTGTGCACGGCCTTGTGGCTTGTACAGTGATACGTTGTGCATGTCACAAGCTGTTTGTGTATGATGAATTCAAATTTAAATGACGACGAACAACCCAAATAACCGAGGCAAATATTATTTTCAAAATGCACATTTTATTTTATATTGCAAAAATATTTTATTTTCAATTTTACCGCGTTAATGTATATTTTTGCAGATTGCTCAGATGCTGGATTCACATTGGAATGAAGTTAAAGATAAATACGAGTGTGAGTGAATGAGTGACATGTAGTGAGGTCAAATGTAAATGTGAATCGTGATGTAATCAAAATTGTATTGTAATTGAAGTTGTGTATATATATTGTGAGAGCTTGAAATTTGTATTATTCAAAAATTGTAATAAATATTTGTTTGAATAAAATATCCGTTTGAATTCATAATTCTGTGTTATTTATTTTATTCAGCAAAATATTTATTAGTCTATGAAAAATAAAATTGTATACTAACAAATACATTTAAATGAATATATATATGTTTATTATGATCAAACAAAAATCATATACACGCATATTCAGCAAGTCGTAAACTTGGATTATCATCATCTTCATCATCCTCTATCGAATTCTAGTTTTCATTTCATGTTGTATTAGTTTGTATCTTTCGATTAGTTAATGTTATGTACTGTTTATGTAATATTAACTAAAATTTATTAATGAAAATTGTTTATTTCTTTTTATTAGCTCTAAAATATCACCGGAATGCTTGTTATTATATTATATAAGTTTTTACATACAGACTGTACATAATATAAATAAACAAAGCATATTGCCAAAATCAATAGGGGCATGTCGACACCCCCTACCCCCCATGTCGACATGTAACGACCATAAAGTAATTTTTGTTTTGAATTTGAAATTGACATAACTACCTTGTGTCTTTTCATTTCAAACGACTTTTTATCCATTTAAATACTCGTTTCTTCCATAAAAATGCACATTTTCAATTCACCTTATTTTCTATTGAATTTCTTCACATTTTATCAAAAATGGCCTCTCCTATTCATAATCTAAGTGAGAATCTTGAAGAAACTCTCAAATCTTTCAAGAATATACTTAATTTTATCCTTCATAATCCATGACACTTAGAATTTAGGCAAATGCAGATGATAAAGGAATAAGAAAGGCACTTCGATGCCATTCGATGGATGATTTTAGCGCTTAACAAAGAAGAACTCGAAGCGAATCCAGAAGGAACTCTGAACAAGGATAATAAAGAATGAGATGTTATAAAGGCAGACCCTATCTTCAGTGAAGAAGGATGGGTTGAAGTTCCAAGAAATGTTTGATTTGACTTGTATGGATTGATTTACTTTGATTTGATTTGGTTTGATGTGGTTGGAATTGTTTGGTTTGATTTGACTTGATTTGAATTATTTAAATTGATTTGAACATGGTATGTAATATATAAATGAAATGGTGTGGTTTGATTAATATATTAATTGATTATGTTTGAAATTTTCATATCTCTCACATTTACCTTACTATATTTTACTCATATTATTATCTATCTCATTTATATTCTACTATGTTGTGTTATTATCCTATACAGTGCTATAGTATAAGATTTAGGGGGAGTTATGTAGTTTAGGATTAGTATTTGTTGATGACAAAGGGGGAGAATTATGAAATAAGTTAGATAGGCTTCGATTAAGGGGGAGTTAGTTGTTTAAGGGGGAGTTGTTGGAGTAAGGGGGAGTTAGAGCAGAATCAGAGTTTGGTGGAGTATGTTTTATAAACGAAGGTTGTCATCATTAAAAAAGGGGAGATTGTTAGTTCTTGAGATGATGGTTTTGATGACAACAACCTTAGGACTTGTTAAAAAATATAAATACTAATGTCTTTGTCTATATATATGTACATGCAGGTACTGAAGAATGAAGACTGTACAATATAGAGATTCAAGACTGACAAATTCAAGATTGAAGAAATCAAGACTGAAGACTCATGAGTAACAAGAGTTTAAGTTTTCAAGATTTCAAGATATCAAGATAAATAATAGTGTCTAGATTTATGTTAAAACTTCATAATTGCACTAAAATCTTTTTTCGGATTTTAATTGTGGAATGGAATCCATCTTCTCGTTTTAATAATGGATGGAACCCTTAGCCTCTTTAGTGGGATGGAACCCACGATCTTCTCTAGTGGAATGGAATCCATGAAATTTTCAAAATAATTTATTTTTAATTTTTTTTACAAAAACTTTTTAAAAGCATCTTTCTCGGTTTAAATATTTTTGCCTTAAACTATTTTTGTTATCTTTTTGTATTTCGATTTCAAAATCATTTGTTGTTTTAAAGTATCTCCTGGTTTTAATATTATAAGATTTAAATCTCAAAAATATATTCTATACTTGGTTTTTAAAATTTCTTTTATATTATAGATTACATATTTTTAAAATTGCTTTTTAAATCTCTTTTATAAGTTTAAACTATATTCAAAATGGTTTATAAACTTTAGAGATTGTTTTGACAAGTTTTAAAAAGAAAATCTCTTTTAAAAATAAAAATCAATTTTCAAAATTTACTAGGGCACGTCAACATACCCCATCCCCCCATGTCGACAAAATAGCTGTAGAATTTAAAATTCAAATTTTCAAACGAAGTGTTTATTCATCATAACCTTTCACAAATGGACATGACTGTTATTCTTCTATAAATATCAGTTGTTTTTAATGAATTTTAAGTTAGTTTTTATTCATTTCTTCAATCCTTCTTCTACACTAAAATATTCTCTTATGTTTTAACAAAACTCTATCAAAATTCTAAGTGAATCAAACTCGATCATCTCTAGTTCGATTCTTTGCCACTCTCTCTCAATGATCTCAGTGCCATTCAGAGTTATAGGATCATTTGTAATCAAAGAAGTGTATCGAGTCTCTCTATCTATCAAAGTGATATTGGGAAGGTATGATTGTGGTCCTTAAATCAATTGGGTGTGATTGTAGCCCGTAAATCAATTGGGCGATCTTGTAGCCTGATTAAATCAAGAGAGAGTATGCCCTGGACTCGGTGATAGGAGGGTGTATCTTGTGGCCTTGAAATCGAGGTTGTAATATCAATATTATATTCGAAAAGAAATCTGCACAAGAAATTGTGTGGGACTGGATGTATGATAACTTCGAACTAGTATAAATTTCCAACGTGTTCTTTCCTTTACTACCTTTTATTTACTATTTGCATCTATGTCTGATTCTATGATTATCTCTGTGTTTGTGAATTGCATCTGTCTGTATTTAATTTCAAAAGATTTCAAAAGTTCCATAAAATCCATTAAACACTATTCACCCCCTCTTTAGTGTTAAACCAGCCTTAAGATCCGTAATCCGCATTTCCAATATATAATTACTATTCCTCGCTCTCTTAGACCGTTCTTCTATATCTTACTAAGGCTCGTATGCAGATTTACAATAAAGGAGATATGGATGTAGGAAAAGGAAGAGGACATCTTTGTGTGGGAGCATCACAACTAATTGAAATGTTCGTCCCACTACTAGGAGAAATCTGGGTCGACTGGTAATGCTAGTAACCAAAATGCTGAAGCCAATATGGGTGGTGAAAATCCACCAATAGATATGGGGGTGATGTATCAGTTCTTTGCTGGTTTGATGCAAGCTGGCGCTTCTGCTAGAGTTGTTGGAAATGTAGGAGGAGCTAATCATGTGGCTACAGTTGTAATATTGCTTTGCTAAGTAGAGATTACACCAGTTTGGGTGAAAAGCCACTCTTGGGAATGGAGAGTGCCGTAGAAGTTTAGAGGTTGCTGTTTGTGAGCATATGTTTACTAATTTGGGTCTAAATGATGGACACAAGAGACGGTTGGCCTCTAGACAGTTGCAGGTGTCAGCACTACATTGGTGGAATAGTGTCATTGCTGGAGTGCCGGAAGAGCGGTTAACTTAGGTTGATTTTAAAACGAGATTTGAGCATAAGTTTGTATTTGAGTTTTCTAAGTCTAAGATGATGAGGAAGTTTATGTATTTAGTGAAGGAGAGATGTTAGTAGTCGAGTATACTACTAAGTTTGAAGAGCGTCTCGATATGGATATGCTATTACATATACTGACATTAAAAGGAATGAGAATTTCATTCTGGGACTGAGACCCAAGCTTGCTAGAATGACCATGACACATGTCCGTGATCCTTGTAATATAGTGATGGAAATGGACATTCGCTATGAGGAGTTACTTGCTGATTCAGCTAAAGAAGTCGGTGGAAACTCAAGGTTCTCAAGGGAAGAAGAGGAAGTTCTTTAAGAAGAAGGGAACCCATAAGGGAGATACTGCCAAGAAGTCAAAGGCTGACGTAGTTTGCTATGAGTGTAACAAGAAGGGTCACTTTGCTAATGAATGCCGGTCAGGAAATGGGAAGAAAGATATGAGTAATAAGAATGTGAAATGCTTCAATTATGATCAAGTTGGGCATTACAAGAATCAGTGTCCAGAGCCAGTTAGGGAGGACAAAGTAAAGGTCTTTGCTATAAGATCAACTAGGCCTATTGTGGCTGATAAAAGAAAGACTGTGATGGACGGTATGCTTTTGATTCAAAATATTTCAGTTAGAGTACTTTTTGATACCGGTGTATCACATTCATTTACATCTCGGTGTATGGTTGATAGGTTATGTCTAGAACCCACGTACCTTGTTACTTCCTTAAGGGTTGCAATCCAATAGGAGGGCATGCAACTCTAGGGTTAAGATGTAACCAGTTAGAAATTGATTTATTGGGTCATAAATTTGCATGTAATTTGTATGTTATTGATTTCATAGATATCAGAATCATTTTAGGTATGGATTTGTTGAGTAGGTTGAGGCAAGAATACTTTGCCAGGATAGAGAAATATCACTGAGACACCTTGATAATCATAACCGAGTGATATTCTCAGTAGAAAGTACCGATCGGAGTATTAGTGCTATTCTTAATGCTATGGAGCTGTGCAGTTAAAGCGCTCGGTAGATTCAAAGCGGTGGAGGTGCAAAAAGTCATAGCGGAGATACAGCGAGGATATAGCGGGATAAAGCGGATAGCTCTAAAATAACATATAAAACTCGTACTTAATGTTTTTACAAATACATAAATGGTAATTAAATGAAAAATTATTAGTTAGTTGAATTATAATTAATACATAAATGATTTTAAAAAAAAAGCATGTGCGAATATAGTTTAAATAAACGTAAAACTGTTATATAACATAATTGAATTTAGTAGAATATTAGAGTATTTTCATTTCTGAAAATATATTAAAAGTAAATCAAATAAATTAGTTTCATAATTTTTATAATGTATAAATGCAATTTTTTAATTCATTTTGTTAAAGAAGATATAGCGAAAATAGCAAAATATAGCGGGAATAACGGGATATAGCGGAAATCGCGGGGATTAAAGCGGAAAGCTATATTTTGGGGCTACATGGAAAAATCGTAGCGGTAGAAATCCGCTATGAGATATTGCGGGGTTATAGTGGGGTAATAGCGGGGCATTAACTACACAGCCATGGAGGTAGGAAATGAGTTAACTCGGGTTCAGGTAGTAAGGGAGTTTGCAGATGTCTTTGAGCCAGTCACTGGACTACCCCCAAAAAGAGCTGCTGAGTTTAGAATAGATCTTGTGCCAGGAGCTGAACCTGTAAGTAGATTACCTAGCAGAATGACACCAACTGAGATGAAGGAACTGAAGGTGCAGCTAATGGATTTAGAAGGAAAGAATTTTATTAGACCAAGCAGTTCGCCTTGGGGAGCGGCCGTGGTGTTTGTGAAGAAACCGGATAGGTCATTAAGGACGTGCGTCGACTATCGCAAGTTAAACGAAAGGACGATTAAGAATAAGTATCCTTTTCCAAGGATAGATGATCCGTTTGATCCGTTGAGTGGAGCCAAGGTTTTTTCGAATTGGAGTTGGCCACCGGTTTCCATCAGTTAAGAGTGGCGGAGGACAATATTCCTTTGACAGCATTTCAGACTGGATATGGTTCATATGAGTGGTTCGTGATGCTATTTGGATTGACGAATTCACCTGCTTTCTTCGTAGATTTGACGAACCGAGTTTTTCGAGAGTACTTGGATTGGTTTGTACTAGTATTTATAGATGACACTCTAGTATACTCTAAAGATAAGAGAGAGCATGAAGTCCATCTTAGAGTAGTGCTTGAGACGCTAAGGCCGAATCAGCTAAAGGCGAAGTTTGCCAAGTGTCATTTTTGGAAGAAAGAGGTAAAGTTTCTTGGTCACATGGTTTCAGAAAAAGGATTGTTAATCGATCTAGATAAGATCGAAGCTGTGAATATTTGATAGAGACCAGAGACAGTGGCTGAGATAAGGAGTTTTCTTGAACTTGCTGGCTACTGTTGGAGATTTATTAAGGGTTTCTAACGGATAGCAGCGTCCTTAACTAAGCAAACCGGGAAGGAAATGAGATTTGGTTGGTCCGACAAATGTGAGAAGACATTCCTTAAGTTAAAGCATTTGTTGACTAATGCACCCGTGTTAGTAGTTTTAGACAGAAACCAAGGATTGGTGGTGTATATTGATGCATGTGGAACTGGGCTAAGAGCTGTGTTGATGTAGGATTGTAAAGTTATTGCCTACGCATCTAGGAAATTTAGACCACATGAAGATAGATATCGTACCCATGATTTGGAGTTGGCAGCTATGATTTTCGCATTGAAGATTTGGAGACATTATCTCTTAGGGAAGAGATTTGATTGTATACTGATCATAAGTCTTTACGGTGTTTATTCTCTTAAAAGGAGTTGAATATGAGACAACAGAGGTGATTGGAGTTTTTTGCCGCTTGTGATTTTGGTATAGAATATACACCAGGGAAAGGTAATGAAGTGGCAGATGCTCTTAGTAGAAAGCATCAGAATGTGGTGTTAGCTATGTTGGCAAAGTGAAAAGATTTGGAAGCTTTAGCCAGTTGCGGTGTGTAGTTAAGATCAACTGCTGTGTCTAGTCAGAGTTCCACCAGTATTGATCGAGAGAGCGGCTTTTAAGCAGAAAGAGGATCCAATATTAGCTGAAAGGATCAAAAGACTTGAGGTTGGAACAGAGAATAATGATTTAAAGGATTTTATCCTTGACCAGAGAGGGTGGCTAAGAAAGAAGGGATGATTGTGTGTTCCAAACGTGGAGGACTTGAGGAAAGAAATTCTTGGATAATGCATCGATCCAAGTTTACGACTCATCCTGGAGGAACCAAGATGTATCAGAAGACATGAAAAGGGATGTTAGCCTGTGGGTTAGACAGTGTGCAAACTGTCAACTAGTGAAAGCTGAACATCAGAAGCCTAGTGGATTGCTTCAACCTTTAGAGATTCTAGTTTGGAAATGAGATTTGATATCCATGAATTTTATAGATATGTTGCCAATTTCAAATAAAGGCAATGAAAGCATATGGGTTATGGTGGATAGATTGACCAAGAGTGCCCATTTCATTCCAGTTAAGTCAACTAAAACGACACCTGTTTTAGCTAAGTTGTTCCTGAAGATAGAGTTCCTAATAGTATAGTCAGTGACAGAGATGCATTGTTCACTAGTGAATTCTGAAAGTCTACAGGAAGTGATGGATACCAAGCTTAATATGAGTACTACATATCACCCTCAGACGAATAGGCAGATAGAGAGAGTCAATAAGGTGCTCGAAGATTTATTGAGAGCTTTGTGTATTGGACTTTGGTGGATCTTGGGAGGATCATCAACATTTGGTTGAGTTTTCCTATAATAGTGGTTATCAGACCAGTATAGGAATTGCGCTATTTGAAGCTTTGTATGGAATACCATGCAAATCACCAATGTGTTGGTAAGAGACTGGAGACAGATTGGTCTAGGTCCAGATTTGGTTAGAGAGGCGTCAAAAAAGATTGAGTTAATCCAAGGAAGGTGATGGAAGCTCGGTCCAGATAGAAGAGTTAGGCAGATAAGAGGCGTAAGGACCTAAATTCTCAGTTGGAGATAAAGTTTTCATTAAGGTATTACCTATGAAGGGTATGATACAATTTGGAAAGTCCGTAAAGTTAACCTCAAGATATGTAGGTCCATTCCAGATTATAGAGAGGATCGAAAAACTCACATACAGAATAGAGTTGTCGAGAAGTCTGACAGGTGTCCATAATGTATTTTATGTGCCTAATCTTCGTAAGGATGTGCATGATTCAGAGACTAATATACCTTCGAAAAGGTTGGATGACTTAGTGGTAGTGCCTAATTTGACTTTTGTTAGACAAACAGTTCGGGTTGTAGCTATAGATGAGAAAAGTTAAGGAATCACATCGTCAGATTGGTGAAAGTTCAGTGGAACGATAACGAGAAGGAATTTACTTGGAAGATAGAGGATGGAATTAGAGAAACTTATCCTGATCTCCTTTGAGGATATGTTTATATTAGATTTATATAGAGAGTTGCTAGTCAGTTAGGCTAGTATGGTTTTTAGGTGTTGTAACATATGATTACTATGTTTTATATTTAGTCCTTACTAAATTTCAAGGACGAAATTCTTTAAAGGGGAGCCTATAACATCCTTAATTTTTGATAACATTATTCAAAAGATTTAATTAGACAAATTAAATAGAATAATGATGATAAGGAGATTGAGATTTGAATAAATTATATACATAGACCCATGCTTATTAACAAGATAAATGGGCTTTAAATTGGTTTAAAGGTTAATTAACTTACACGTAGACATATTAGTAAATTAGCCAATTTATTATACACGGCTGTACACTCCTTACCCTTGCACATTCATGTTTCATTTCTCAATTTCACAAATGCTAATCACAAACCTAAACTAAAGCCGGCCATTACTAAGGAAGAAAGGAATTTTTTTATCTAAAGCTAAAGATCAAAGCTAGGAAGGACTAATCAACAACAAATCTCAAATTCCTTATCAAGTCTAAGGTGAATAATAATTCATTCCAAATCTTTTTGGTTCCTATAATCCTATGATTTCAAATTTAAATGTTTATTTCGTTTCTATGATATTTTAGATGATGATATGCTAAAGTTATGGATTGTTTCATTTAAACAATTTATTTATGTGCGAAATTAGTAGGTTTCAGAGGCAAAACCATGGCTTGTTGATTTTAAAATGCCATGGAAATTTTTTATGTTAAGTAAAAGATGATTTTGGAGATAGGTTTTAATTTTCAGAATTTTCCAAGCTACTGAAATTTTATTATGAATTTTTGATGAAAATTACGATGTAATTGGGTTTCAAATTTATATTGAACATTCCAGCTAGAAATTGGGTTTGAAATTTTAATATGTTTGTTTACATGACGAAATTGAATTTTTGTGAATTTTGGAGATTTCTTCCAATCGATTTACTGGGGAAAATAAATTATTTTAAAAGAAGGGCCTTTTAGAAAATGTCAGTTTTTGTTATATGGAAAGATTATAATGTTGAAATCCTTTAATATGGATCTGATTAAATGCGATAGTTTTGAATGAAAGGTATTTTAAAATTTATGTAGCAACCAATCACTGGTTTACAAATAAGCAAGCCGTTAAAAGTTGATATATTTTGGTCTTTAAATAAAAAAGGTGTCATGCCTCTGTTAGTAAGTACCTTTCGACTCCATCGACTCTGTCTCGTCCCAGTCGAAACCGACATAGCCGAAACCACCATAGTCGAGATCAATAGACAAGATATCACCTGGATGGTATGTAGTGGATTGGAAGAAGGGCGGAAGCCTTGGTGTCGAAAGAATAGCTTCTGATGAAATCGAAACCCTGCTTTGTTTTCAAAAGTTAAATTCTTGCCTTGTTTTACCAAAAGCTTTCGATATAGTCGAAATGCATGCTTTCGAAAAAAAATTTATGGATGGATTTCTAAGAAGGTTGTTGTACTATAGAAAAGAGTTAGCTTTTGAAGGGGTACTTTTTCCTTAAATAAGAGCTTTCGAAAGGATTGGTTTTGACCAAGTCAAAACCAAGCTGCTAATTTCCCTTTCGACTGCATTGAAGTTATCTATATTGTCGAAGGGATTACTTTATTTTTAACCTAAGCCTTTTTCCTAAATGCTTTCGAGGGGTTCGAAGGTGATGGAGTCGAAAGGGGGTTTCGACTCTATCCTTCGAAGTTTTGATTTTAAAGGTCTTTTATTTTCGATTAAGATGGCTCCGATGCCATTAATTTTTCCCTGAGCTAATTTTTGTCGGTTTAGAAAGAGATACTTTTGTATATAACCATTTTGACCAAATGATGTTTTTAAAGAATAAATCCAATACTTTCAAAGGGGTTTATTTCAAAGCTATGTTTTAAAGAATGCTTTCCTGATACGGTCGATAGAAATCATTGATTTTGAAAGGTAAATATTTAGAGTTTTGAAAAGAGGTTTTCTATGCTTTCGAAGGAGGTCATCCAATGGTTTCGAAAGTGATGTTTTAAGGCTTTAAAAACAAATAGCCCATTCTCATTTTCAAAGGAAAATCCATGGCATAAATAAAGATTTTGGAAATATTATTCACATTGTTATCAACTCATAACTGTATTTTGGGGAAATGGCAGAATAACCAAATAGGTTGACCCAGTAGTGAATATAACTTAGCAGATGTTAAAATCCTAATTAATGATATTGGCAGGGGCTAGTAGGTTTACAGTAAGCCCATGAAAACCATATGATATTGGCAGGGGCCAAGGTTTGTAGTTAGCCCATGAAAACTATATTCGAATTAAGATATTGACAGTCAGTCAATAGGTTCCTAGTTAGCCCATGAAAACTGGGATAAGAAATAAGATATTGGAGTTACCAATAGGTTCTTTGTGATCTTATGAAAACTAAGTAATTGGACAGATAGTCCTTAACATTTAACAGGTTAATAGTAAACCAAGAAACTATAATTGAGATGGATAATCAGAATGAATGGGGATGGGTAATCCAGAATTGATTTATTTGTTTTGCATATCATTATAATTTTTTAAAATATTATTTTAACCAAGCAAGACCATAGTATATGGTTTTATAAATGTTTCAGGATACCAGTGAGAGTGAAACCCATTCCACTAAGCGGCATGGTCTCATTAGATACCAAACTTTATGTCTGCCTCGAAGTTTTTGTTCTCCCTTTAAACTTTCGGGTATTCAATTGATTTTGAGTTGGTTGAGAGTTAAGGTTTCCAGGTGTTCTTTTAGACGATAAAGTTTCCAAGGATGTGCAGGAGGCAAGCTTGTTATTAGAGTTCTTTTATTTTCGCCGTGTGTTTGTTTGTAAAGGGAAATTGTTTTCTTGCCTACCTATATGCTCTGATCATCCAAGAGGGCATCTTCATATGTCGCTCATGGCGTAATTTGTAATATTTTTATGTTATCTAAACATGGTCTGCGAATTAGGATTATGTAATCAATTTGGAATATTTTAAAATGGAATGTGGAATTTGTTTATTGTTTAAATTTTTTCCATACTCTTATGTTTCTGGGTATCAACGTATCTAATATCGCCGTGTTTGGTGGTCGAGGATTAATAACTATGGATGACTGCAACATCCATTGCCTTTAGTTTTGGGCCTCCAAATAAAGGGGTGCTACAATTAGTGAAATATGGACCATACTTCGATAGCACATCGAATTCGACCATTTACTCCAACACAGACATGTCTTCATACTTCAAACCAGCGAACTCTCTAAACAATACCAACCAAGTTTTCAATCTCGGATTTCGGTCACGTCTCGTCTAGAGAATTCTACATACAATATCCTGTATCGGATGAGATCTCGTGTGAGATGCGTGTATCTTGGGTGTATATCTCGAATTGACTCTCTAATTTAAAGTTCATATTGGATTAATCATCTTAAGGCAAGTAAGAAGTCCAAAATTGACATTTTAAAGATTTTTATGATAATTGATATCTAAATATAAACTTATTAACATGAATAATTCATAAAAAAACGGTGGTATTAATTTTTATTTTTAGAGGAGAGTGATTATATGATTTATTTGGTATTGATTAAGTAGATTTTACTTGTTTGAATGTTAAAAATAAAAATAAAATAAAAAATTATTTATTTTTCCTCACTTGTTAAAAAATAAAATTAAAGAGATAGTAAAAAAATTATGTGTGCAATTTATTTTGGACGCTCATTAAAAGTTAGAAAAATATATAATAAACAACATCTTTGAATGAGTTCTATTGAGATTTATCTCAAATTCTGCATAGGATTTTATATCTTGGATGAGTTGAGTATCAGAAAGGATATAAACAAAATTTAATGTCTTCAAATGAGACCATCTATTGGGATTTATTTGAAATTTCCTTGATATTATAATATTTTGGACAAGATGAGTGTCAAATAAGATATGAAAAAAAAAATCAATGTCTCGTTCCGCAAAATCCCATCTCGCGCAATTTTGAAAATGAGATCTCAAGCGAGATCGTGGGTGAGATAAATGAGATTTGAAATAGGGACATCGACTTTTAAAAAGTCAAGATAAATTTTCTTCAAGCGAAATATGAACTGATCCCCAAGTAAACCAATCCTTGGGAATCGAAGCATAAGGGTAGTCCATCAATTAGTCGTTCATTTCTGGAGTTATCTAGAGGTCAGCTTTTACCTCACGGTGTTATCTAACTCCAAGTCATTAAATATACCTTCGCAAGCATCCTTCCAATCTTGCACCTCAAAGACCGACTCTGTTCCAAGAACGATTTGCCTCCTAGACTCATGTAGTCTTTATACAGCTTGTCAAAGTCGACTCTAGGTGTTTGCACATATGCATCATAACTATTTGGAGCAACTTAGGCATTTTAGAAAATGATATGCATCATCCCTACGAACATATTCCATTAATCAAGGTTAGCGGCCCCTGACCCTAGCCATTCCCCAACCCTAAAGATGGAGTCAATAGCAGTATTTCTTGTATGTTAGGTCATTTCAAATCTATAATAAGGATGATCAGTCTCTTATAAGGAAAAACTACATCGGTGGTACTTATGTGCAATACGACTTAGATACTATATAGTCGTGAAAACCAAAATATATAACAAGTACACTCTCTCTCTCTCTCCTGTGTGTGTATACACATACATGCATACTCCAGATCCAGCCAAGGTGATGACTCCTACCCTATCTTTACTCGATCAAAGTGTCAACTTAGTTGATCATGTAATGCTATGATACCAAATGTGATGACTGCTCTACACCTCCGATGCTCACATAACTAAATAGTGCGCTGCTGGAGCATCCGATCGAGGTAGGATGATTGTCAAGAGAAAAAAACAAAAGTAAAGAAAAGGAATAGAAAAGAAGAGAAGATAATAGAAGAGAAGAGAAAGAAAACATTAAATAATCAAATAATCTGTCATATATCTCATAGTGCAACAGATAAATTATAATAGTCATCGTAGATATATAACAAGCAAAATAGTAACAACTACATGAACCACAGAGTCAAAATACATAGGCTCATACAGTTATACAAAACAATAATGAAGTTTATAAAAATGATAAATAAACTCAACCAATAAACTGTCTCTTATAATAGCAATTCAAACACTATTAAGGCTCCATAGTGTCACACAATGGAATAAACAATAATAAGACCAATATAAGTATGAGAAAGAGTCGCCTCCTACCAGTCCATCCACAGTACTCGATGTACCATTTACAATTGCTTTCTAGTATACTCATTTAAGAGTACCTAAGGTAATAAGAAGCAAAGCATAAAACATCGAGTTAGATAATAGTCTGGTGTGAGTGATAAATAATCTCGAAATACTACAAAAGCCGGTACATTATATAGAATAGAGGGTATGGAGAATCATACTAGATCTGTCAGTGCACTCAAAGAGTTAACACATAATGAACATAATACGTATAACATCCCCAATTTTGAGGCCCGAGACTGAACGCTGCTGATAGTGCAGTCATCTACAATATTAATTTTCAATGAAAAAATGTGGCCATGTTATTGTATCATAACATTATAAGCACAAGGATATGAAATGCTTGAAACATAATTTCAAAGCAAGCTTTCACATTTCATTCCAAGGCATAATTTCATATTCAGTACATAATCCCAAATGTTTTCCAGATTCAGATATAATATGAATATTACAAAATACTCCAAGAGAGACATATGAAGATGCCTCTTGGTTGATTAGAATTACTAAATAGACAGATACATCTACTATCGATACATGCGTACAACATACAACAACTGACATAACACAGCGGATAATAGTAACAGATGGACTCCTACATAGCTATTTTTGCTTCATGCACATCTTCAAAAGCTTTATTCACCCAAAACCTACTTAACCTGTAAAGCCTTTCCTGACCTACTCAAATTAAATTTTGAGCAACCGAGAGTTAAGGGGAAAACAAAAAATTCGAGTTGGACAAAAAGCCCGTTGTGAATAATACTATGCCATCCCGGATTCTAGATATCTAAAGAGACCACGTCGTTGAACAGAACCGGTTTTCCCCTCACTAATATCTCTTTTAAAAAATTTCTTTTGCAAATCAAATTCCTGCAACCAAACTGGTTAAAATAGACAGTAAAAACTACACTATGCGTGAATGCAACGTGAATAATCAGGATCAATCTGTCAAATTAGTGGACTATCCATATAATGTTTAGTTTTCACAGGGTGACTATGACCTATATGGCTGCCTCGTGCCTAATAGATATACAAATGTTCTAACTTACTGTTAGTGGAAAAATTAGACGGTCCGTCCGAATCTTACAATTTCTAAGATCAACTGATCCTAATGGTTTTGCTGGCTCACCATTAGTCTAACTCATCTTTGTATATTCCTTTTTGTGCGTAAACCTACTATTAGTCTTACCCTTGACAAAGCCCTATGCATTGGAATTTTGGACTTATATTAGTTAGGGGCTACAAGCTAAAGTATAGGGCGTGACCCTACACTGGTCTCATCTGGTTTTCTAAATCTCTGAGTCAATTTATTCTATCACAATTTATCTAAAGGTGATAAGAACACTAATCTCTTTAGTAAAATTTTGGGCTAATTACCCTTTTAAGTTCCTTGAAAACATACTTCTTTATAAATGATTTAATCTTTGAAATCGTACTTTCAAAACAAAGAAAATATAGCCCTTTACTTTATCCAAAATAACTATGCCATGATATATGCTTTACCAAACTATACCAATGAAGTTCAAAGTCAGTTGAAGGTCTTCTCTCCTTAAAACATAAGCCGTCAAGCCAAAACAATAAAACCTTGTAAATTGATAAAGCTCGGCGTTATTACCGCCATCGGGGTCATTGCCCTTCTTCAATATAAAAATATGTTGAAGTCTTTAATTTCACAAACATAAGGGTATATAGTCGAAGTCAACCATTTCGCATAGCATATTATAAAACCTAAAAAGAATAGAGTCAACATAGATAAATTTTGACATCACTACCTTAAGGAAAAATAGTCGGCTTCATTAGAGCCGAATTCAATAGGAGCGAAAACATACAACAAAGAATAAACTCGAAGTGATAAAACACGGCATCATATGACGAAAGTTAAAGAATGCGGCATCATTGCTTTCTGGAATCATTACTAAAATATGTGGCATCGTTATCGCTGCTATAAGTCACTTCAAAAGTATAGGATGACGACATATGGGGATAAAGGCCGAAGTTGCTAAGTGTAACGACCCGTTAATTTTAACGATTTTTATAACGTAATTAACTAAATTTTTCTTGAAATTAAATAATAAAATTTGACAATGAACATTTGATATTTAGTATGCGTCTATTTAAACATAGCAAACTATAGATTTTCAATTATTGAAATGAAGTAAATTTTTTGAATCATAGGAGCGGCTAAAATGAGAATGGAATTGAAACAGTTGAAATAAGATAAATTTTATTTGTATAATACTCAATTGCATTTTTATAATATATATAACTTACATGAATATTCAAAAAAAAAAGGTTAAAATGTTATGTGAATGTGAAAATGAAGGTCATACAAGAGAAAATTTAAGTATTAAAATGTTTAAACTAAATTTTGCTTAATGGAAATGTTGCAAGTAAAAGGAAAAAAATTGTATAGTGCCCAATTACACTCAGAAATATTTATATAATTTACCTGGAAAAGTTTGAATGTAATGAGAACAAGTAATTAGGTATACAATAGATGTAAGTGATAAGATGTCAAAAAAATGAAGTCTCGTTAAAAGAATTTATAAAAAACAAAAAACAAAATAAAAATTGATTGTTACAATAAATGTTTATACCCTTAATTTATTGTTATAAGAAATATTAATTAAGATAAATTGAATAATAGATAGAGAATGATACTTAAGTGAGTAAATATGAACTTAAGAATGATTGAAATTGAATTATGAAATAATAATAATTTAAGTAAAGTAAAATGGATAAATTTGATGAGTTAAACAAAATAATTTGTTCTGAAAAGAAAATTTTGTAACAAATGATAATAA
This sequence comes from Allium cepa, assembly GCA_030765085.1. Taxonomy (NCBI): domain Eukaryota; kingdom Viridiplantae; phylum Streptophyta; class Magnoliopsida; order Asparagales; family Amaryllidaceae; genus Allium; species Allium cepa. Next base: position 627,595,622 of record CM060941.1, read on the forward strand.
ATTCGAACCAAATCAGTTGAATGAAAATCCATTGAATTGAGACCAACCAAAATATGAATGCAATGAATATTATTGATTAAACCAAATTTGTTTATTGTCGTATCTGCTATGTATTTCAAATCTATCTTATCTTTCTGTTACTTCTAGTCTCCCATCTCGTTTCTTTTCGGGGACGAAAAGTTTTGAGTGAGGAGAGTGTAACGACCCGATAATTTAAAAAAAATTTATAACGTAGTTAACTAAATTTATCTTGAAATTAAATAATAAAATTTTTCTATGAAAATTTGATATTTGGTATGCGTCTATCTAAACATAGCAAACGACAGATTTTTATTGGTAAATATAAAAGTTAGTTCTGTTGTAATTTTGAATTTCAATTTAAATCGGTTAATTTGATGAAAATAAAATGTTTTCGAAATCTGAATATTTTTGCATAATAAAAATATAAATCCTTTTCCGAGTGAGACGTCATATTTCATTTCGTCAAATTTGGACTGCAATAGCCCCGTTTATCTTATTTTCGGCAAATTAGCAGCAGTTTTGACACCGAAATTTAACTTTTGATAGGATGATCGTATTGCTGATATCTGTATACCGTTTTGTTCGTCTTTTCATGCTGATCTCCACAATAATTCATTTGTGTGTTTTGAGATCCGATACGCGGTGAAATCTACGAAACGATTTGGTACCTATTTTGTGCCTTTTGCTTCGTGTGTCCATTTAATTTCCAAAGTGTATTAACCCAACAACCTATAGCCATTTGCCATAAATATTTTCAATATTTGAGGGGTGACTTTTCTGTTTCCTATTTTCCGTTCCGTTCCTCTTTTTCTTGTGAATTTATTCTCTGCTTTGCAAAAATAAAGGCATATGTAATTTATACATCAAGACAGCTTAGCTTGCTTCCATTTTTTTTTTTGCTTGAGCACGCCTCTCTCCTCTCTAAATAAACTCCAGCAAGTAGCCTTCCCTTCCACCTTTCCACATTACCCAACTAACGCATGCTCATTCGTCTGATAACCCACCATGCAACGCCACAACCTTGTAGCCAAGCACCAAGAGCAACCCACATCTCCACATCCTCGACCAAGACTGCCGTCCATCCTTCTAGATCCGCCATCCGCCACCTCTTTATACGTGCAGCCTTTCACCCCTGTAAAAAAAACAAATTTGCAATTCATATAAGGTTTGCTTTCCTACTATTCTGCGTCCCTTCTCCGTCACTTACATCGGCCGCCTATTCATCCCCCTCCTCCTTTGGACTCAGATTCATGCACTGATAATATAAAAATATATATGCTATGTATATATTCATGAACGCTTGCACCGTGCCTCCCCATCTCATCCGCCACCATTACTATCTGGCGCCTCCCTCAAGCTGCTGCCGAACCACTGCAGCCTACTACATCCATTTCCCACCAAACGCGACCATCCAGCCCTCCAGATCCGACCCGTGCAACCTCGACCTCCGCTCGACCACACCCCGCAACTGTTGCATTAGCCTCATCCTCCACCTTGCACTGCACCAAGCTCAAGCCTTCCCGCCTTCCTTTGCTCTCACAGCCCATCCCTTCGTGCATGCTTATAAAAAAAAATTATATCGTATATATTAAGTTGTATATTTCCTGGAACACGGCTTATGTCTTTTCCTCAAAATCCTGCTCATTTCAGTTTGCCTCCTCAACAAGTGATGGAACAAAAAGGTATAAAGCCTAATATTATAACATATAACACTTTAATACGTGGTTTCGGTTTAATAGGTAAAGTTGATAAAGCTGTTGCTGAAGCTTTCATATATATGAGTTTATCCACTTTTGCCTTGAGCTACGTCTACTTCCCTTTTTCTTTGAATGAAATATATATATATATATATATATATATATATATATGTGTGTGTGTGTGTGTGTATGTGTGTGTGTGTATATATATATATATATATGTATGTATACATACATATATATATGTATATCTATGTATACATACATACATACATATATATATGTATGTATGTATGTATGTATGTATGTATATGTGTGTGTTTATATATATATAATATGTGTGTGTATATATTATATGTGTATATATATATTTGATTCTTGATTTCAAGTCTTGTTCGTCAGCTTTGTTTTCACCGCTGTCCGAATTTTTTGCAGCAGTTCGTTATTTTGCTTTGTCGCTATCCGGACCTGTTCCCGAGTGTCGTGTCCGTATCCGTGCGTTTGTCCTGTTTTTTCTAGCCTCGAAAGGTAAGCAATCACTCACGATTAACATTCTTATATTTAATAAATTTAATTCACATTGAAACAACGATTGAAATATGTTGTAAAATTTAAATTGGTTAGTTATTTAATTATTAAATATGATCTGTTATTATTTGCATTTGTTCACCGATGTTAACTGACAATACAGACCCCATAACCTATTGTATATAGTTAAATTGTTAATTATGATATATGCTTGATTATCGATATGTGATGCTATTTATATTATTATCATATTTGTTCTCACTCTGCAAGTTTCTTATTAGTTTAGAAATCCCTATGTGTTGAAATGATACATACCCGAACAATCTTATAGATTAGGTGAAAATCGTTATCTGTTGAAATGATAAACCCAAGCAATTTTCATTGATTTTGAATTGTGGGATCGTTGGTTGAAATGATATATACCGTAGATATTTAAATTGCAGATTGAAATGATAAATATCTGTATCACTTGACCATAGGATATAAAATTATATACGGACATCGTTAGTCTAAATTTTGAAATGATTTCCAAAGTTTGAAAGGAAATATATGAATTTTATTAAATATTGATTTTTAAATTTTAATACGAAGAATTTAGTTTAATATATATGTGTAAAAATTTAGACTTTTAAAATTATATGTTTTGGAATTTTTGAATTTATAAGTTAGTTTTGAAAAAATATATTTTAAGATTTTTCTTATAATTTTATTATTTTAAAATATATAAAATAAGGTTTAATACAAAATACATTTAATAATAAGATTTAATTTAATAAAATTTTATTTAATTGGTTTATAATATGTTTAAGTATTTATTTAAATTTATATTAGTATTTTAAAAATAGATTTTTGTAACTTTAATAATAAAGGTTGGGAAGATAAATTAATGTTGACTTGGAATTTAAATTGGTTAATAATGGAATTTAAATAAGAATTGATTTGAACTTATTGATTTTGAGATTTAAAAGATATTATTGATAACTTGATTTGATAAAAAGTGATTAAACGAATATTCTCAATTTTAATATAAAATTGAGACTGAATATTTAATATTGATTTAAATGTATAAAATGAGATTTTATTTAATTAAATGATTAAGTGAATGTTTTCCAACTTGAAAATTTTAGGTTAAATGTTGAAATATAAATGAAACTTATATTGAAATTGTTTGAATATATAACTTTGAATCTTATTGGAATTGAAATGATAGTTCAAACCTAGATTTAAATTCGATAAAATTTGAAATGGTTTATTGAGAATTTGGATTGAATCTTTAACCTTTTAAATTGAAAGCGTTGAACATGGATTGTTTTAAAATTGAATTTTGAATTTAAGTTGATTTGAATTGATTTGTGGAATTGGATGAAACAATTCTAATTGGGAAATTATTTCAGTAAAATCATTTTAAATAAGTATAAACTATTTTATAACTATTTTAATATATATATTATATTCAAATCTAAACTGTTTAAGTTAGAAGTGTTATGATTTCAAATGATTTCGAAAGTATTATAATTTAAAAGTGTTACGATTTTGGAAATGAATATTATTTAAAGTGAAAAATGATATCGAATTGATATGGTTTTGAAATGAATATGATATTTTAATAAAAAGTATGAACTATTTGAAACGAAATGATCACGGTGTGAAATAAGCGTTTGGTTGTTAAATAGACCGGGATCGGACATTTTCATACTCTCTGCTAATACTGAAAACCACTTTAACAACTGTATACACGGTGAAGAATCCATAATGAAGTAGGATGGTTTGACGACTTTGCTGATTGAGGTATGAAATGAGCCAAAAATAAGATGACTAATACAAGAGTAATTGACGGGCCAAGTGAGGTAGCTCCTCCGATCAGACACACTTCTTCAATACCATTCTATTATTTTATGATTTCATTGGGTGCATCTTTGATTTTGGGAGTATTGTACGAGGTGGACCGTAGCCGCGGCTATGCGTTACCACCAGCCCGAAAGTGTAAATTGGTAGAATCCTACCCAAGGTATAGCCTCGCGTGCCTTGTCATTTACCTTATCGAGCCCACTACGATTTTGGTTTGTGTCTTACCTATGGAGTGTTCCCTGATAGTCCACCGGTTTGGTGGAGTTTACAGTTTTGTATAGACTACGACATTATATAAAATGTGTTAAGGGGGATATCCGTAACGCCTTAACGCTATTTTAATAGTTTACTTTACTATAGACATATTATAATAGCATATATTACTGCATAGTAGATAGTTCCACGGATCCTTAGAGGATGGAAACCCCAAACATCCTTTAAGTTTTTTGTATTTCAATTGACATTTCACTTGAGTTGACTTTACTGGTATAAGAATGTTAATCCTGACTCGAGTGTATTGTGTTTTGCTTTATGCTCGGGTCAGACTGAGTGTCATAGCATTTGAGACTCATCTTTGGAGATTGGAGCTTTGTTTGAAGATCTATCTATCCAACTTTCAGTTATTTCAGCTTATTCCAGTCATTTATGTTCAGACTCGTCAGTTGCTTATATATTAGAGATTCATTTGCATTTGAGATTCTGTTGTATTTTGTTTCAGACTTTGATGTTTTATAGTAGCTTCATGAACTACTATTTATCTATTCCGCTGCTTATTGTTGAAATACTCTATACCTGTGATTCTGTGATTGATTTATTTACTGTATATGCTGAGTTTTGCCAAACATAAAATTTACAATCTGTTGTTTTGAGCAATTCAAGTCGCACATGTGTGGATGATTGTCGATTTGAAATACCAGGTCGTTACTATAGCGATCTTCAAAAACATATAGCAAAGAATAAACTCGAAGTGATAAAACACGACATCATATGACTAAAGTTAAAGAATGCGGCATCATTGCCTTATGGAATCATTACTAAAATATGTGGCATTGTTATCGCTGCTGTAGGTCACTTCAAAAGTATAGGAGTGACATCATATGGGGACAAAGGTCGAAGTCGTTAAGTGTGGTACATAACATAGGGTATTAGTATAAAGCATGCAACTCCATTAACATTGAAGAAAAACATTCCGTCGTTGACTCAACCTCCAACGAATTCATTCCATACCAATTGAGAGTGATATCCTATGCATTCTTTAGTGGTGACCTCGTACAGAAGCGGCTCCATTGGCTTCGACGTCAGTAACTATGGCATGTCAAAACTATAATTTCTATAAAAAATGTTTTTCTTTATATTTAAAGTAAATCCTTTTCACCAAACCCAATTCTTGTCAAATTATTATTGTTTAACAAAAATCTTTATCAATTCTTTTCCAAAAATCTACATTAGAGTAGATTTATCATTTCCAAAATACATTGCAACCCTTACATTTTATTTTAATATACTATTTAAGCTTTTCTAGCTCAAATAATTTATAATAAATCATAATCACTTAGGAAAAATCCACAGAATTCAAAATACAATATATTATATCCTTTAATATATAAATTTTGGAACCAATAACAGTTTTAATTGTTTTTAAGAATTAAAACTCGACATAGTCCATTCTCTACTTGGAAAATTCATAACAAATTCTTACTTACTTGGAAAATTATGAAATTTAAAACCCACTTCTTAAATAATGTTTCTAACATCATATCAAAATTCCAAGTCATTTGGGTATCATATGTTAGGTTTTCCAACTTAAACATATCAATAAGTTCCATAATAAATCGTATAAATTCATCAAATAACTCATATTCATCCAATCATCTAAAACATTGCATAATAACATTAAAAGATTCGTATTTAGACTTAAAACCAAAAATACTAATTAAATACGAGATGTATAACTATTATTCACCTTGAATGGTTAAAGAGGGCTGAGATTTGTATTTTAGATTTGATTTCTCTAAGCTTTGATCTTGCTTCCCTAGCTTTACTTCCCTTGAATTCTCTAGCAATGGTCAACCTAACTATTTTAGTTTCATTTGTAATGAATGAAGCGAGGGACGAAATAAGAGAATAAGGATTTATGTTTAGGAATTTAGATCTAATCCCATTTCCCCTTAGCATATATTCCACCTTTTTATTTAGTTTTAAACCATTCTTTTAACTCATTCATTATGGCACGACCTCTATTAATTATCAATCTCAAACTCCTTAACCTTTTACATTTTTTTATTTAATTTATCCAATTAAATATCCTAAATATTGTTAGTTAGAATTAGGGTTGTTACAGACTCTCCTTCTTAAAGAATTTCGTCCTCGAAATTACGATTAGGTACGCACATCAAACATAAAAGCATAGATGTAAAACGTACCAACAAACAACTAAGGGTAAGGATCCCTAATCATGCTCTCCATTTCCAAGTATAATCTCTCACATCGTCGCTCCAGTGGACTTTTACTAGTCTGACTATTTTGTTCCGTAGCCTTTTCTCATCCCTAGCCATAATACAAACTGGATGTCTAACTATACTCATGTTCGGTTCCACCACTAAATCTTCCAATGCAATCAGACTGATAGTAGTCTCTAAATCTCGAACATACATCCTAGATGAGAAATATGAAACACATTATGGACACCTGCAAAATTACCTAATAACTCTATCCGATATGCGATTTTTTCGATCCTTCCTATAATAGAAAATGGTCCAACAAGCCTATGTGCCAATTTCCCTAATTTTCCAAATCTTACAGCACCCTTCATCGGCGATTTCTTGACAAAAATATGATCTCCGACTGAGAACTCCAATCATCTCTTAACTGCATTACATTTCTGCCTAAACCGGGCTTCTTTCATTCTAGCTCGAATAAACTTAATCTTTTCTTTAGCTTCTGTCACTAATTCTGGATCAAGAACTAATCCGCCTTCCATCACTAACTAACATGCTGGTGATTTACATGGCCCTCATACCAAGATTCAAAAGATTCCATTCTTATACTAGTTTGATAGCTATTATTATAAGAAAAATTCAACCAAGTGTAGATGGTCTTCCCACGACCCACCAAAATCTAGTAAGCAATTCCTTTAGCACCTTATTGACTCTCTCTATTTGCACATCTATCTAAGGGTGATAAATGGTACTCATCTTAAGCTTAGTACTAACACTTTCTGTAGACTCTTTCAGAATTCACTAGTGAACAAATCATCTCTATCACTGACTATACTACCAAGAATCCCATGCAGTCTAACAAAGTTCTTCATAATTTTTTTAGCCAAAACAGGTGTTGTCCTTGTTGACTTAAATGATATAAAGTGTGCACTCATAGTCAGTCTGTCCACCATAACCCAGAAACTTTCATTTTATCTTTTCGATCTTGGCAATCCTTCTATGAAATCCATAGATATAGAATCCCATTTCCAAATTGGTATGTCTAAAGGATGAAGCAATCCACCATGCTTCTGACGTTCGGCTTTTACTTGCTGGCAATTCAAACACTGTTTTACCCATAAGCCTATATCCATGTTCATACCCTCCCAGAAGAAACTTCTCTTCATATCCTGATACATCTTAGTCCCTCCAAGATGAATAGTAAATTTTGATTGATGACATTCCCTAAATACTTCTTTCATAGGTCTCTTATATCTGGAACACATAGTCGTCCCTTCTTTCTCAACCATCCATTTTGGTCAAGATGAAAGTCCTCCAAATCATCAATCTCAGTTCCACCTTCCAATCTTCTAGCTCTTTTAGCTAGCAATGGATCATCTCTCTATTTAGAAGAGATCCTTTCTATCAATACCATTTGAACTTCCAAATAAGATAACATTATGGTACTCTGGCCATAACTGGCAGGCGATCTTAACTGCACAATAAAAGTAGTCAATGCTACTAGTTCCTTCCACTTTGCCAACATAGCTAACACTACATTCTATTATTTTCTTCTAAGCGCATATGCTACTATCCTTTCCCTGGTGTGTGCTTAATTCCAAAATATAAGCCGCTAAAAGCTCCAACCATCACTGCTGTCTCATATTCAACTCCTTCTGAGAGAATAAGTACCTTAAAGACTTGTGATCCATATACAACTTGAATCGTTCTCCCAAATGGTAATGTCTCTGCACCTTCAAAGAAAAGCTAACTTTAAGTCATGGGTTAGATATCTAATTTCATACGGTCTGAGTTGTCGTGAAGTATAGGCAATCACTTTACTCCTCTGCATTAACATAGTTCCTAATCCTATTTCACATGCATCAGTATACACCACCAAATCTTGATTTCCATCTGTAACAACTAACACGAGCGCATTGGTCAATAAACGTTTCAGCTTCTGGAATGCATTCTCACATTTGTTGGTCCAAACATACTTTACGTCCTTTTTTGTTAGTTTAGTCATCGGTGCTACTATACGAAAGAAATCCTTGATAATTTATCTCGGTCACTACCTCGGGTCTCTTCCAATTATTAACTGGTTCTATCTTAGCTGAATCTACAGACAACCCTTTTTCTGAGACTACGTGACAAAGAAACTTCAGCTCCTTCTTCCAAAAATGATACTTCAAAAACTTTGCTTTTAACTGATGCTGCCTCAGCATCTCAAGCATTATTCTAAGATGAACTTCATGATCTCTTACATTCTTAGAGTATATCAAAATGTCATCAATGAATACTAGGACGAATCTATCCAAGTGCTCTCGGAAGATCGGGTTCATTAAATATACGAAGAAAGCATGCACATTAGTCATTCCGAATGGCATTACTAACCACTCGTACGAACCATCTCTTGCACTAAACATCGTCAATGAAATACTGTCATCCACCACTCGCAATTGATGGTACCCTTTCACTAAATCCAACTGATAAAATACCTTGGCTCCGCTAAATTGATTAAATAAGTCGTCGATTCTTGACAAAGGATATTGGTTCCTCATCTTCTTTTCATTCAACTTGTGATAATCGATACACACCCTTAACGACCCGTCTAGTTGCTTTACAAACACCATGGCCGCTCCCTAAGGTGAACTTCTTGGTCTTATAAAACTTTTTCCTTCGAAGTCCACCAGTTGCACCTTTAAGTCCTTCATCTCAATAGGGGTCATTCTGCTAGTAGATCTACTAATAGTTTCAACTCCAGGTGTATGCTCTATTCGAAACTCAATAGCTTGCTTCGACAATAGTCTTGTAACAAGCTCAAAGACATCTGTAAATTCGCCAACTACGAAAACCTGATTCAACCCATCTTCCTCTTATATTACACCCAATAAAGCACAAACATCAAAACTTGGATTCTCTATCGAGTTTATAATTCAGTCACTTCTATTACGATGACTTAGTGATATTTTCCTATCTCCGTGAAATATACTAGCATCATATTTACTTAACCATTCCATACCCAAAATAATTCGAAAGCCTATGAAATCAAACACAATTAGACTAATATCACATAATAATTCAAAATATAATTGGTCACATCTCATCCCTAGAGTTGCATATCCTCCTATCAGATTCGCAACCCTGAAGGAAGTGACTAGGTATGAGGATTCTGGGTTAAGCGTATCTACTAAACAACAAGATATAAAAGAATGTGATGCACTAATATCAAACGGTACTCTAATGGGTAAGCCATGAATCAAAAAGCGTACCTCCCATCATATCTTTCCCTTTCTCCTCAACTGTTGGTCTCGAGGTAGTTGGTTCCAAGGCAAACACTTTTCCTTTTTCAATCTTAGTTGATTCCTTGTACTGATTCTTGTAATGTTCGATCTGAAAGCACTTGTGTTTTTTCTTCTAATCGCCATCTTTTCATCACTGGAAAAACATTCATTTGCAAAATGCTCTTTCTTATCATACATATAACACACAACTATAGACTCCCTTTCTTAGCAGCTTCACCCTTCTGAGCTCCTTTTTTATGAAAGAACTTCCTCTTCTTATTCTGTCCACCCTGATACTTTACTGGCTTGATATTACTGCAAAGCAAGCTTTTGTTTATTCCTCAAATCCATCTCCATGACGACATCACATGGATTCGTGAGATGTGATAAAGTTCCTCTAACGAGCTCAGGTACCAATCCATAGATGAACTTGTCATTCCTTTTGATTATTGTATCCACGGTAGCATATCCATATCGGGACAACTCCTCAAATTTAGTTGCATACTCAAGCACCATCATATCATATTGCACCGACTCACCAAACTTCCTTAACAGAGTTGACTTAGAGATCTCAAACATAAACCTCTATTCAAACTCTTCCAGAATTTAGCCCAAGTAAAAGTTTCCTTAACCACTCTAATAGTAAAACTATTTCACCGGTACAATATAAATCCTTGCAATCACCCAGATGCCAATCTCCTCTTTTACTCATTGTTCAAACCAAGATCAGCAAAAATCCTTTCACAATGTAGCAACCAATTCTCCACTTCGATGGCTTCCTCAGTTCCAACAAATGGCTTCCCTCCAATTCTTGCATAGTCTTTACTCAGAATAGAATAATTGTTGACAACCGAAACTTCTTGATTTGCTCCTCTATCATTTCCTCCAACTAACCCAATAACAGCTTCTACTTGCATCATGTTGACAAAGAACTAATACATTGCTATGTTTTCAACCAGCGGTGTTCCAGCACCCACATTTGCAGGTGTTTGTCGACCCTGGATTCCTTCTAGTGTTGGGCCTAACATTTCCATTTGTGGTGATGCTTCCTCCATCGAGATTCACACTTCCGTTTCCAGCCTTTACATCTTACTTCCTTAAATCTACTTTCGAACTTTAGTATGATATGGAAGAACGGTTTAAGAGAGAGGGAGAGTAGAAATAAAATATATACTTATATATAACAAATACAAGTACTTTACTAATATCCCATATCCCAATCTTATTTCTCTGATTCATTTGGATTATGTTTTAAAATATTTTTAAGTTCAAAAATTCTTTTAGTATTATATAAACCTGTGCTCTGTTACAAATTTGTAACATTCCCCATTTTGATGTCCGAAACTAAGCGCTACAGATGCTGTAGTTATCTATAGTATTAATTTCCTATGATAAAATGTGATCATGTTATTGTATCATAACATCATTAGCATAAAAATATGAAATGTTTGAAACACAATTTAAAGCAAACTTACACATTTCATTTCAAGATATAATTTCATGTTCAGCACATAATCCTAAATGTTGCTCAAGTTCAGATAAAATATAATTATCACAAAATACTCCAAGGGTGACACATGAAGGTGCCACCTTGATTGATCAGATTTACAAAAGAGACAAATACATCTACTGTCAATACATGCATACAACTAGCATAACACATTGGATAATACGAATAGATAGACTCCTACTTAACTGGCTTTGCCTTGTGAACATCTTCAAAAGCTTGATTTATTCATAACCTACTTAGCCTTTAAATCCCTTACTCCTGACCTACTTAAATCAAACTTTGAGCACCCGAGAGTTAATGGCGAAAACATAAACTTCGAGTCAAATATAAAGATGGGTGTGAATAATAATAGTCATCTCGGTATATAAATATCTAGTGAGACCAGGCCATTGAGCGGAACAAGTTTTACCCTCAAAAATATCTCTTTTAAAATATATCTTTTTCAAATCAAAATACCGCAACCAAACTGGTTAAAATGGACAATAAAAACAATACCTTGCATGCATGCAACATAGGTAATTATGAATAATCTGTGAAATTAGTGGACTATCCGTCCTAATGTTTAGTTTTCACAAGGTGACTACCAACCTATATGGCTACCTCAGGCCTATCAGATATACTAATTGTTCTAACTTACTATTAAAGGAAAACTGGACGGTCTGTCCAAAACTTACAATTTCTAAGGTCAACTTATCCTAATGGTTTTGTTGGCTCACCAATAACCTAAATCATCTCTGTATATTCCTTTCTATGCATAAATCTACTTTTAGTCTTGCCCTTGACAAAGCCCTATGTATTAGAATTTTGGACTTGTATTAATTAGAGGCTATTCGCTAATACAACTGAAACGTAACAATCATACTATGATAAAGGTAACCTAACATCCAAAAGTAGGTGATCATAATATAAGTCTACAACGAAGCACAAAATGATAGTAAATGCGGTAATAACAACAACAATCGACTAATAACACACACAACATAACAAATGAAAGATAATTAAGAAAGGCAAATCATTACCCGTCATTACTAATGGATGGATTTAACAATGGACGTCTATCACGATCTAATGATTCAAAATAAATAGAGTTAGTACACTAACGTATTCATACATCCATCGTGATCCAATTATTCAAAATAAATAGAGTTAGTATGCTAACGTACCTAGACATCTATCATGATCCAATGATTCCCTTCAAGAGTTTAAGATATCTAGAATCAGTGTCCGAATATACCATAGACCTCGAGCCACATGTCTTGTGTAGGTCTCGCCGTATCCCTATAATGAGCATAAGTTATGTTCTACCTTATATACTCGAAACCTAGTCGCAGTAGTAAATAGAATCACTGTACTCTTATAATGAGCATAAATGTTGTAACAGCCCGCCTTTTCGCACGCTTTAAACCGACACACATGCCGATCCAAACCATACGGAAGGGCGGATTGTTATGGGGTGAATAAGAAAAAAACAGAGAAGAGAAAAAAAAACTAAACAGAATCTCACAGCGGATGGATAAAATATAATAATCAATATACAGTTCATGAAGCTGTTTTACAAACCTTTTATTTTATTTATACAAGACATATCAGAGTACACATACCATATAACAATGCAGCGGAACAATATGAGTGTAGTGGAACCACACAATCTATAGTAATAATAATAAAATCTTCGTCTTCTTCCTCCAGAAATAAAAATCTTCAATCCTGAAACGCTCGGACTGACCCGAGCGAATTTGAAAAGACAAAAACACTCGAGTCAGAACTAAAAGATCTTATGTGAGTTAAATTAACAGAAATAAATATGAGTGCAGTAACTCAAAAGATGCTCGGGATTTACATCTCTTAAGGATCCGTTAAACTATTTACTATGTAGTATATTTCGCTATATACAGTAGTGTCTAATCAGTAAAGTATAATCATATAGAAAATAGCGTTAAGGGGATGGTGAACCTTAACGCGGTCGGATCTTTAAACCAAAATCGTAGTGGGCTCGATATAAGGAGATGATACGGCACGCGAGGCAATGCCAGGGTGGATACACCGTTTGCACTCCCGGACCGGTGGTGACGGCAAGCCAGCAGCTTCCGCCCACCTCGAACAATACCCCCGAATCAAAGTGGCGCCACCAAATCGAATCACACAAGTAATAGAATGGTTTTCGAAGAAGCATGCTCGATAAAAGGGTGCGACCCTTTGTGTAGCCCGGTATAGCTCCTGTTTTAGTCATTTATGCCAACTCACGGGAGTTGGGTCCACGTAATATACCTCGAGAACGTCGCCACCATCCTACTTCGTTCTGGAATCTCCACCGCGTACACAGTTGTTAAAGTGGTTTTCGGTATTGGCCGGCTATAAGACAATATCCGATCCCGGTCTCTTTAACAACCAATCGTTATATTTTTCACACCGGATGGTTCTTTTATATTTCAAAAGTCGATTTACAATTTATATTAAGATATCATATTCGATTTCAAAACATAACACTTTCAAATCATAGTCATTTTCAAATCATATTCGCTTTCAAACCCTATTCACTTTGAAATCATTTCCAGTTTCCAAAACCATAATTTCTTCCCAATTTCATATTTCCAAACAGGTTACATTCATACTTCAAATCATCAATTCAATTTATTCTCTTTTAAAACCAAGCATTTAATTAACATTTCCTCTTTACTTAGACTGGAAAATTTAGAAATAGTTTAAATAAGTATAGTAGTTATAAATAGTTAAATTACTCTAGAATAGTTTAACTATAGATTAAAATATTGTTTAATTGACCTAAGATGGTTAAGTAAATTTATAGTGGATTAAACATAATTAAAATAGATTTATTAGCTTTAAAATAGGTTAATTAGTTCTAAAATAACTCAAAAGGGTTAACTAGTTTAATATAAATTAAATGGTTTTAAAATATAGGTTAAAATGATTTGATATATAGTTGAGATAGGTAAAAATAGTTTAATAGTTTAAAATCTTAATAATTACAGTCTTTATGGTAATATATTTTAAAATAGTTTATATTAAAATATGAATTTTAAAATACTATCAATTTACCATTCATTTCATTTCCACACAAAAACCATTTCAATTTTTTTTCCAACAAAATCCACTTTCAAAACTCCATTCACATTCTATAAATAAAACATTGCGTTTACATCGATTTCAATTCATGATTGAGATATTAAATTACATTATTTCCATTTTTAATACACTTCAAAGTTATATTTCAACAACTCAAACTTCTCAATTTTGACAAATTTCACTTTTATTCAAAATTTCAACTTTGAAATTACATATAAATTCTTTTTAGCAATACCTTAAAACCAATACAAATTTTATCATAAACTCAAATTCCGATAATAATTCAATCCGTAGAAATCATATATTTCTCAAATTATCATTTAAATCCAGATTCAAAAATTAAAGCTTCAAAAAAAAAAATTATTTAATTCAACCAATCCGGTGTCCGTATATAATTTTCTACCCTAGTGTCAAGTGGTACGGATATTTATCATTTCAATCCACAATTTTAAATATTTACGGTTATATATCATTTCAAACCGCAATCCCGAATTAATAAAAATAATCCATAACGAACTTGCAGTTTATATTTATATATAAAATAAACATTCATTCATCAAATTCACCAATTGAGCATTCATCACAAACATCATCCAATTCAATCAACAACACAATATATAACTGACAATCAATACATGCATTAAATTGACAATTTAAAATTCAATATTAAATTAAATGATAATTAAATGCAATAAATGTCAAATTGAATCAGAACGACAATTTAGCACACCAAACAACAATCGATAAATTTCTAATTACTTTATGAATTCATTTTAACAAACATAAGAAACTTTAAAAGTTGTGAGTGGGTGAAACACTCACCTTTTGAATTAAAATCGAATTTAAATCCGATTTAAACTCAAAATTTCGACGGTCTCCAAATCTGTCCAAACCAGTGTCAAAAGATCTAGAATTTTGTTATGATCCTAACAAAAAAAATCGTGTGTGAAACGGAGTTCGTATGAGAGAGATATGCGTGTTTGAATGATTTGAAAATCAAAATTAAAAATAAATAAAACAAAAAAAAAAACAACGAACCAATTTCGGCTATACGGAAACTCAGATCCAAGAACGAACTGCAGATCTGAGATGCATACATCAAGAGTTTCATCATATATTTTTTAGGAATTTTCTGAGAAGTCTGAATTTTTTTTTTTGACTTTGATTTGATTTTGAAATAAAAATAATGTAGGGTTTGCACCCATTGAGGAAGAGGAGGAGTTTGGGTTGTGTAAGTTGGATCGGCTGTTGCCTTCCCTCTTTTTTTTTTTGTTTGGGTGCAAGAATGATGCTGAAGGAGGAGATTGAACACGAGAGAAAATTAATGAAGCCTCTTATTTATATACTAGTTGATATTCAGAGAGGACGCCTAAAATATAGGGTAACCGATGATATTTCAAAACGTACCATATATTTTTGTGTAACGTATCAATTAATTGTGTAACGTATCAATTAGTTGTGTAACGTATCAATTAATTCTGTAACGTATCAATTAATTGTATAACGTATCAATTAGTTGTATAACGTATCAATTAATTGTATAACGTATCAATTAATTTTTAGGCTACAGCCGTTAAACACGTTCAGAAATTTAAATTTTGAATTCTAATCAATTAATTTCAGCTTATAATGGAAACTAATAAAATTATATACGAACCCACTATACGCACACAAATAGCGCGTAACTTCCACATCGGACCTCCAAATTCAGCAAATAAGGTATCGTTGCGCTCGTCTTGTTAGCACGAATCTAATAATATAAAGTAAATCATGTTTGTTCTTTCAAATAAATATTCATTTTACGAAATTTGCGGTCGCTGACACCGCTAATTGGACCAAAAAAATGAATTTAGTTGTGTTAACTTTAACGTAAATCTACAACAGACGTTATTTTATTATATATTAATAAATTAAATTCACTACTTAAGTCCATTTAAATTTATTACCAAATCCATTTACCTCTCCCAACAAATTTGAATTCCCTTCAATTAATATAACCAATAAAATTTACCACTTCAACTCTAAATTATCTAAAAAAAATTATCAGTTTGGATTACTTGGTAAATCTAGAATCTTTTAATAAATCTCTACATTCATTTATCGTTAAAAATTCCAAATTTATAACATTTAGTTTTAAATTTTCAATTTACCCAGTAATTAAACTTAATTGCCCATGAAATTCATCTATTTGGTTTTTAAATTATTTTATTCACTATATTATTACCAAGTAGATAAATTAGCATTGGTTAATGGTCTAATATATTGTCATTCTAGATTTCCAACTTAAACTCCACTAACGTAATATTTAACATTAAAATCCCATTTAATTGAAATAACCCAATTTCAAAATTTATCTTCAAATAAATAAACAACTTTTTATATTTCTAAATCAATTACAATAGTTTAACACATTTGAAAGTAAATTGAAAGTTGCTAAATTATCGATTTCACAAATTTCCCTTAATTTCATACAAGTTCAGAAATTATCTTTTTAATTAAATTAACAAATCTTTATTTTCCATTAGATGAATTAAATGTTGGATTCACACTATTGCATTCATATTTCCCGTTTCACTTTTATCCGTATTAACTATTTCATTTTCTCTTATTGTGAATAACTAACATAATTCACTATATAACGTCAATTTATTTCCTTGCATTAACATACCTCTATTTACACTGATTAGAATAAATATTACATTCCTAAGTGCACTCCTATCAATTAAATGTATAAATTAAGGTTCTTTTTTTTATAATATACTTCACTCACTATAAAAATTTTACACACTAAATTTACTTTCAATTAATTACTTACATTCTATAACTTACTTTACATATTTTCCGCATTAATTATCTTAATTATCAAAAGTTCAACTTATTCCCCAAATCCACAATTTATTACTTAACCTACATCTACGCTTTTATTACATAACGTTCCTACTTCCGTTACTATAAAATAAATCACCAAGTACGTTATCATCACCAACATTAATTAATATATAGAATGCTTACCTTTATTTCTCTACATCCAATTTGTTCCAACTTAATTTATATTAATGCTATTCCCTTATATGGTTATTATTTATCCACTTGTGCTAACTTTTATTACTTAAATTTTCCGTTATTTGTAAGCCTTTAATATTTCCATTTAAATTAAATATAAATCTCAATTCGATCAACCCTTCTCGACACGCAACTTAGTAACAACTTACAAGTACGAAATGGAATAATCATTTATTATAGTATTTTCTAAATTTACATTAACAAATTAAATAAATTCCCTTTATATAAATTTCATATCCAGGTATAATACTTACACCATTTTATTTTATTAGCGTTCATTTCATTATTTATTTATAAGTTTTTATTTCTACTGAATTTAAATTTACACAACTCATAAATCCAACCAAATTAAATCCACGAAATTTACGGGTCGTTACACTCTCCCCCACTCCAAACTTTTCGTCCCGAAAAGGAAAAAGAAGGGAGAAGGAAGAATTAAATAAAAAATACATCTTATTCAAAATATTTAACTTATTATAAATTTTTATTTCATACTTTAGTTGTTTGATTTCCTTTCTTTCATTCATTGAGTGATTACCTCATTTATTTTCATTTATTACTTACAATATTCATTTTTATTTTAATGTCATGTAAGTTTCTTTTTATTGCATTCCATTTATGCATTTCTAAATTTTATTCATTTATTTCTCACAGTTTCATTTATTATAGAATTTCATTCTATTTACTTAAGTTTTAAAATCATCTAATCATAATACTTACCTTTAATTATACTCACTTATAGCAAAATTTCAATTATAACCTAAGTTTATAACATTAAATTCTCATTTAAAATAGTAAATTCATTGAATACTTCATTTTTTTTTTCAAATTTCAACTCATATACTATTCTATTACAATCTCTTATTAAACATTTCAACTTTTAATATTTGGTAAGTTATATGTGTTAAAGAAAATGCAAATGAATTTATACAAGTTTTATCTCATTCTTTAATTAAATTTAATGTTCAACAATAATACTCTTTGTTTCGTACGTTACAAATTTCAAATTTCCTTTAATTCCTTTCATTCATTTAATGCTTCCACTCTATTGTTTTTAATTATAGCAACATTTGATTACCCTTTCTTTTACAACCTTATAGCATCAATTCTTATAAAGGAAGAATTTCACTAATTCATTTACTAAGGTTTACAAACACTTGTTTACATTACTTATCTTCCAATTATATTAAATTTTTACTTTAGTTAAGGTTCCAATTATTAATTACTACCCTTTCATTTCACTACACTAACTGAACAATTTATAAATGGAAATTTAAGGATTAATACCGGGTTAAATCTCAAATTATTTTAAATAATAGATAAATATATTCTTACAACTTGTATATCTCTAATTGTATTTAAAACAATTCAAAATTTATATTTTTCTATCAAAATGAGTCTGCAGTAAAACTACAACCGTGGTCTTCCCCCTTCGAAACTCGAAAATGAAAGTCGATGATGCGACTGTCATTATCGAAATTATTTTCCAGCGACAGAGAGGAAAGTACAAACTTATTTTCTCCAAAATCTTCTTTAAAACAATTTTTTTTTCGAACTGTACTGAAATATTTATATCAGAAAATACTTACAAACAAAATTATTATATTCCAAAATTTTATTCGAAAAAAAATTCAAAACCCCCGGAACTTAAGTTCTAAATTTCCAAATTTCATTTATTTTATTTTTAAATCTTATTTACCTATTATTTATAAATTTTATTCCTAACAACCAATATATTGCAACCAAATATAGATATCATTTGAAAATTTTATTTTATATATAGAAAATATAATAGGCAAAATTATTTCATTTACCTATATTAAAACAAATATTATGTCGGTCTGTCCTATTAAGTATTTAGAAATCCCTATCGATGTCATAGCGTCCCATGCACCAACCAGAATTTATAAATACGAAACGGAACAGATTAACAAAATATTAAAATCTTTTTATAACACTAACAAATACGCTCTCTCATATATATACACTCGTCGACTCCCATAGGGTATTACTACCCTATTAGTAAAGAGTCAAACCCCACAAAGCTAAGGTTTATCGCTAAACCAAAGCTCTGATACCAGAAGTAACAGCCCGCCTTTTCGCACGCTTTAAACCGACACACATGCCGATCCAAACCATACGGAAGGGCGGATTGTTATGGGGTGAATAAGAAAAAAACAGAGAAGAGAAAAAAAAACTAAACAGAATCTCACAGCGGATGGATAAAATATAATAATCAATATACAGTTCATGAAGCTGTTTTACAAACCTTTTATTTTATTTATACAAGACATATCAAAGTACACATACCATATAACAATGCAGCGGAACAATATGAGTGTAGTGGAACCACACAATCTATAGTAATAATAATAAAATCTTCGTCTTCTTCCTCCAGAAATAAAAATCTTCAATCCTGAAACGCTCGGACTGACCCGAGCGAATTTGAAAAGACAAAAACACTCGAGTCAGAACTAAAAGATCTTATGTGAGTTAAATTAACAGAAATAAATATGAGTGCAGTAACTCAAAAGATGCTCGGGATTTACATCTCTTAAGGATCCGTTAAACTATTTACTATGTAGTATATTTCGCTATATACAGTAGTGTCTAATCAGTAAAGTATAATCATATAGAAAATAGCGTTAAGGGGATGGTGAACCTTAACGCGGTCGGATCTTTAAACCAAAATCGTAGTGGGCTCGATATAAGGAGATGACACGGCACGCGAGGCAATGCCAGGGTGGATACACCGTTTGCACTCCCGGACCGGTGGTGACGGCAAGCCAGCAGCTTCCGCCCACCTCGAACAATACCCCCGAATCAAAGTGGCGCCACCAAATCGAATCACACAAGTAATAGAATGGTTTCCGAAGAAGCATGCTCGATAAAAGGGTGCGACCCTTTGTGTAGCCCGGTATAGCTCCTGTTTTAGTCATTTATGCCAACTCACGGGAGTTGGGTCCACGTAATATACCTCGAGAACGTCGCCACCATCCTACTTCGTTCTGGAATCTCCACCGCGTACACAGTTGTTAAAGTGGTTTTCGGTATTGGCCGGCTATAAGACAATATCCGATCCCGGTCTCTTTAACAACCAATCGTTATATTTTTCACACCGGATGGTTCTTTTATATTTCAAAAGTCGATTTACAATTTATATTAAGATATCATATTCGATTTCAAAACATAACACTTTCAAATCATAGTCATTTTCAAATCATATTCGCTTTTAAACCCTATTCACTTTGAAATCATTTCCAGTTTCCAAAACCATAATTTCTTCCCAATTTCATATTTCCAAACAGGTTACATTCATACTTCAAATCATCAATTCAATTTATTCTCTTTTAAAACCAAGCATTTAATTAACATTTCCTCTTTACTTAGACTGGAAAATTTAGAAATAGTTTAAATAAGTATAGTAGTTATAAATAGTTAAATTACTCTAGAATAGTTTAACTATAGATTAAAATATTGTTTAATTGACCTAAGATGGTTAAGTAAATTTATAGTGGATTAAACATAATTAAAATAGATTTATTAGCTTTAAAATAGGTTAATTAGTTCTAAAATAACTCAAAAGGGTTAACTAGTTTAATATAAATTAAATGGTTTTAAAATATAGGTTAAAATGATTTGATATATAGTCGAGATAGGTAAAAATAGTTTAATAGTTTAAAATCTTAATAATTACAGTCTTTATGGTAATATATTTTAAAATAGTTTATATTAAAATATGAATTTTAAAATACTATCAATTTACCATTCATTTCATTTCCACACAAAAACCATTTCAATTTTTTTTCCAACAAAATCCACTTTCAAAACTCCATTCACATTCTATAAATAAAACATTGCGTTTACATCGATTTCAATTCATGATTGAGATATTAAATTACATTATTTCCATTTTTAATACACTTCAAAGTTATATTTCAACAACTCAAACTTCTCAATTTTGACAAATTTCACTTTTATTCAAAATTTCAACTTTGAAATTACATATAAATTCTTTTTAGCAATACCTTAAAACCAATACAAATTTTATCATAAACTCAAATTCCGATAATAATTCAATCCGTAGAAATCATATATTTCTCAAATTATCATTTAAATCCAGATTCAAAAATTAAAGCTTCAAAAAAAAAAATTATTTAATTCAACCAATCCGGTGTCCGTATATAATTTTCTACCCTAGGGTCAAGTGGTACGGATATTTATCATTTCAATCCACAATTTTAAATATTTACGGTTATATATCATTTCAAACCGCAATCCCGAATTAATAAAAATAATCCATAACGAACTTGCAGTTTATATTTATATATAAAATAAACATTCATTCATCAAATTCACCAATTGAGCATTCATCACAAACATCATCCAATTCAATCAACAACACAATATATAACTGACAATCAATACATGCATTAAATTGACAATTTAAAATTCAATATTAAATTAAATGATAATTAAATGCAATAAATGTCAAATTGAATCAGAACGACAATTTAGCACACCAAACAACAATCGATAAATTTCTAATTACTTTATGAATTCATTTTAACAAACATAAGAAACTTTAAAAGTTGTGAGTGGGTGAAACACTCACCTTTTGAATTAAAATCGAATTTAAATCCGATTTAAACCCAAAATTTCGACGGTCTCCAAATCTGTCCAAACCAGTGTCAAAAGATCTAGAATTTTGTTATGATCCTAACAAAAAAAATCGTGTGTGAAACGGAGTTCGTATGAGAGAGATATGCGTGTTTGAATGATTTGAAAAAAAAAAAAAAAAAAACAACGAACCAATTTCGGCTAAACGGAAACTCAGATCCAAGAACGAACTGCAGATCTGAGATGCATACATCAAGAGTTTCATCATATATTTTTTAGGAATTTTCTGAAAAGTCTGAATTTTTTTTTTTTGACTTTGATTTGATTTTGAAATGAAAATAATGTAGGGTTTGCACCCATTGAGGAAGAGGAGGAGTTTGGGTTGTGTAAGTTGGATCGGCTGTTGCCTTCCCTCTTTTTTTTTTTGTTTGGGTGCAAGAATGATGCTGAAGGAGGAGATTGAACACGAGAGAAAATTAATGAAGCCTCTTATTTATATACTAGTTGATATTCAGAGAGGACGCCTAAAATATAGGGTAACCGATGATATTTCAAAACGTACCATATATTTTTGTGTAACGTATCAATTAATTGTGTAACGTATCAATTAATTGTGTAACGTATCAATTAGTTGTGTAACGTAACAATTAATTCTGTAACGTATCAATTAATTGTATAACGTATCAATTAGTTGTATAACGTATCAATTAATTGTATAACGTATCAATTAATTTTTAGGCTACAGCCGTTAAACACGTTCAGGAATTTAAATTTTGAATTCTAATCAATTAATTTCAGCTTATAATGGCAACTAATAAAATTATATACGGACCCACTATACGCACACAAATAGCGCGTAACTTCCACATCGGACCTCCAAATTCAGCAAATAAGGTATCGTTGCGCTCGTCTTGTTAGCACGAATCTAATAATATAAAGTAAATCATGTTTGTTCTTTCAAATAAATATTCATTTTATGAAATTTGCGGTCGCTGACACCGCTAATTGGACCAAAAAATGAATTTAGTTGTGTTAACTTTAACGTAAATCTACAACAGATGTTATTTTATTATATATTAATAAATTAAATTCACTACTTAAGTCCATTTAAATTTATTACCAAATCCATTTACCTCTCCCAAAAAATTTGAATTCCCTTCGATTAATATAACCAATAAAATTTACCACTTCAACTCTAAATTATCTAAAAAAAATTATCAGTTTGGATTACTTGGTAAATCTAGAATCTTTTAATAAATCTCTACATTCATTTATCGTTAAAAATTCCAAATTTATAACATTTAGTTTTAAATTTTCAATTTACCCAGTAATTAAACTTAATTGCCCATGAAATTCATCTATTTGGTTTTTAAATTATTTTATTCACTCTATTATTACCAAGTAGATAAATTAGCATTGGTTAATGGTCTAATATATTGTCATTCTAGATTTCCAACTTAAACTCCACTAACGTAATATTTAACATTAAAATCCCATTTAATTGAAATAACCCAATTTCAAAATTTATCTTCAAATAAACAAACAACTTTTTATATTTCTAAATCAATTACAATAGTTTAACACATTTGAAAGTAAATTGAAAGTTGCTAAATTATCGATTTCACAAATTTCCCTTAATTTCATACAAGTTCAGAAATTATCTTTTTAATTAAATTAACAAATCTTTATTTTCCATTAGATGAATTAAATGTTGGATTCACACTATTGCATTCATATTTCCCGTTTCACTTTTATCCGTATTAACTATTTCATTTTCTCTTATTGTGAATAACTAACATAATTCACTATATAACGTCAATTTATTTCCTTGCATTAACATACCTCTATTTACACTGATTAGAATAAATATTACATTCCTAAGTGCACTCCTATCAATTAAATGTATAAATTAAGGTTCTTTTTTTTTATAATATACTTCACTCACTATAAAAATTTTACACACTAAATTTACTTTCAGTTAATTACTTACATTCTATAACTTACTTTACATATTTTCCGCATTAATTATCTTAATTATCAAAAGTTCAACTTATTCCCCAAATCCACAATTTATTACTTAACCTACATCTACGCTTTTATTACATAACGTTCCTACTTCCGTTACTATAAAATAAATCACCAAGTACGTTATCATCACCAACATTAATTAATATATAGAATGCTTACCTTTATTTCTCTACATCCAATTTGTTCCAACTTAATTTATATTAATGCTATTCCCTTATATGGTTATTATTTATCCACTTGTGCTAACTTTTATTACTTAAATTTTCCGTTATTTGTAAGCCTTTAATATTTCCATTTAAATTAAATATAAATCTCAATTCGATCAACCCTTCTCAACACGCAACTTAGTAACAACTTACAAGTACGAAATGGAATAATCATTTATTATAGTATTTTCTAAATTTACATTAACAAATTAAATAAATTCCCTTTATATAAATTTCATATCCAGGTATAATACTTACACCATTTTATTTTATTAGCGTTCATTTCATTATTTATTTATAAGTTTTTATTTCTACTGAATTTAAATTTACACAACTCATAAATCCAACCAAATTAAATCCACGAAATTTACGGGTCGTTACAAATGTTGTATGAACTACTGTAAATACCTAGGATATTTGTGGATCCCACCGTACCACTATAATGAGCATAAGTGTTCTCGGATTTAGTAATAGACGATTTTCATCATCCCCTCTAGGATATCAGGGATTTATCAAATAATAAATGCATACCTCTCATTAAAAAGAGAATGAAGGTCATGTCTCCCGTAATATGATATCAGGACCATGAAGGAACACAAATGTCGTAAACATATATACACATCAAATATAACATTGCATAATCAAATATGCCTATGACAAACGATGGCCGATATCTCATCATCATCTATCCATATGGATGGTCACTACAGAAAGATTAATATAATTTATCAAACTATATGTACCCTAGGTCAAAGCCAAGGTATGTTCACTCCACTTAACCACATATGGTTGTCGGATGTGATCGTGTGATCGATCACCTGATCGATCCTATACCTAATCGTTACCAATCATTTTTTACTACATACAATTCAGTTTGCACTCGTGTCCGAATCTTGAGCTTTGTCATGTTTTCCAATTCCTCAAGTAGTATAGAGCCTTCTTGAAGTTGTGCCAAAGCCTCATGAAGAACCACACATGATATGGGGGTAAAAATCCCCGTAACCTTACGCCAGACCTAGACTTATTTGCCCAGGTTTGTGCACATTTAGTTGATTAGGCAACCTCCTTAATCAACTGGCCTCAGTCGACTTGTGTCACTCACCATTTAATTGAGACTGGAAATTTCTAGGTACTAAGCCAAGGCCAACAAGCCAAGTCGGCCATCGCTCACCGATTCGAGCCTTGTCTTCTCTGTCGCTTTGCCCATGAGTCGTCTACACGTGTGCCGATATACCCATTTGTGCAATCTATAGGTACACCTGCACATAACCACATTTTTACTTCACTAGTCATATTTCGAACTTCACTAGAGCAATCATTTGATCCGGTATTCTTTTCGGCAACTTAATGCACCTGATATTCGCTATGGCCACATGAAATTGCTTGCGACTTGATGATATTCCCTTATGGATATTTCCACACATGTACACGTACATTAAAATAAATAGTTCGATTGTTGAATAATAAAATCTTACTTTTATTTATAAAATCATTTTCAATAAAAGTCAAATCTCTTTTCTATTATTCTATAAATCATTCTATTATTTTATAAAGTCATTCTATTATTTTATAAAATACAAATTGCTTATAAATCATTTTAAAGCCCTTTAACTAATTTTTCAAAGTAGTATTCTTATTTTAATTAGTAATAAATATATAATAATATTTCTATCACCAATACAATGCTAATTTAGAGTCTAATTAATTTATAATCATGTTATGAATCAATATCATTGTCATCTAGCTTTATTCAATACGAATAAAACACAACATAAATATATGGGATTTTAATCAATTATCCTATATATTTACTTAAAAAAATCCAATCAAATAGAGAAACGATTTTATATATATTTATTTTCTACCTCTACTTGTTAATGCTTTTCAATATATATAATAATGGGTATTTATGCTACAATATAAATTTAGAGTTACACTTCCGCTCACCTAAATCGTAAATTCTCAAATGTTCGAATCCAGTCCAATCCCATATCATGTCGTAGAAAATCTTATTATAAGTGCAACAGTGAAAACCACGTCTCTATTGGACCTCGTATGCAATAGATATGAATTAAGTATGGAATGAAATTAATTAAGATATTTAATTAACTTAAACAACTTAATCACCTTAATTAACCACAAATCCTTTCTTTCCAAAATTCTCAAATCTCATTTTCTGTACATGAATATGTGCACAACCCACTAGCCATGCACTACTCCCCTTCCTAACTCAAGCTACACTCCATATTATAGTGCACCACAACCGCCATTCAACTCGCGAAGTGATGACGAGTCCAACCATACCATCAAACCAATGTCTACATACCCCCCCCAATTTGTGACTTACAGCACCTCCATGTGACAATGAAATGTCACAACTCGCCGTGGATGATCGAAGACGTTGCAACTTTAGGGAAAAGTGCTCTTTGATACAAGCAACGCCCCGTTGATCTTCAATTTGCCTCTCGCCTCCTCTAACGCCTAAGCCCTAACCGTCGACCAAAATATCAACCATCCCCAAACACATTTGCATCTACTATCAAGATTATGGATGCAAAGCTCTCTTCAACATGATTCCAATAGGTCCAAAATCGTCGACTTTTGATGCCTCTAGCTTTGGATTTAATTAGGGGAAGGGTGGCACCTGTGTTGTGATGGAGCTGGAGAAGAAAAGGGAAAAAGTGAAGTGGGAAAAAACTGTTGCCTGTGTATAGTTTAATATATATTAATATATATATTCTATTTAATTTCTTTGATAAACCAACACACGTTTTGAGCTCGTACGATCACATGACATATCAGAACGTCACAAAACCTGTTGGCACATATTACTTCATTTTTTCATCCCGATGGAACTAGTTTCATCACAATCGAAGATTATTCCTCGGGATGATACTTTCTCATATATCAAGATCATTTTGGCCATCGGATTCCCCAATTCCAAATATAGCGGTATTTATACTTATTTTAATTTGCAACGTAGATCACTAGATTCAACGGAAGTGGTCTCAAGTCCTGATTTGACCTTATGCGACACAATTAGGCCTCCAATTTAATAATGATTTAATATTTAACTTGATTATTTGAATATTTCGTCGTTAAATATAAGAGTTGTTACATTTTCCCCTCCTTAAAAGGATTTCATCCTCGAAATTACCGAAGTAAGAAAACATCTTTCAACCCTTATGCTCATAAAGCCCCTCTTGTCTCGAAAAAATTTGGCAGCACTTTCTTTGCGTGGCCAGCTTCCAAAAAAGTCCCAAAACAATAATATAAGATCATATATAGTCCCAAAAAAGTGTAGTAACCAATACTATCACAACCATTCATGACTATTAACTGGAGAGTAACTCAATAATCCAATATCCAAATATACTGTCAACTCTAAGTCATATAAAAAGGGAATGGACTCTTATAGCTCACCTCGACCCCGAAAATGATCATGGACAACACATGATCTATTTTTGATAGTTATCGCTATCTCTCTTTCCAAATTACTTTAATAAGAAATCTAAATTAAGATGCAAGCAACCAAACACACAGCAAGTAGCAACAAAAAACAATAATTTACAAACTTACCACCAAACATACAAAGCACACAACATTAGCAATACAAGTTAATAATAAATAATAATCAAACAACAACAAGCAATGATAAACAATCAATAAGCAACAATAAATTACATATGAACTACCAATTGTATAAAATAACAAACAACTATAAATCAACAACAAACAAAAGCACAAAATAACAAACAATAATCAAATAACAACAAGTAATGACAAGCAACAATCAAACAATAGCAAGCATGCGAAGTAATGAAATAAACTATTGAGTCTATATTGACATGCATAATGACTAATAATAGCCAAAATATGCATGGAAATTATGAACTCCAGCAAGTCTACTCATCATTCAATATGGCAAAATGCTCAAGTAGTGTACCTCTTTTCATGAATACAATACACAAAAGATCACTTCACCTCTCACTATAAGAAGGAAAACTTTTATGATATGCTAGATTATCGAGTATCAAAACTCTCAAAGAAACCTAGCAACCAAAGTCTTAATTCCCTTTTCCTTCTGAACAGAACTCATTTTTCAGAAAAGAAAATTCTACTAATTAAATAGTCATTTAACAATGATCTACAAATGACTGGGTTAGCTCGGGTTCAAACTTATCTCAATCATACAATGTTGATAAGGATAATTACCAAGTATATGACACTTGCCTAGGCAAGTATCACATCGTCACTTAGAAGATTATCCGAACCATCACAAAACTAGTCAAGAAGTCCTTCCCCGATCTATCACAAGCATTACAAAACTATGCTATACTCTAAATAATTTTGCATTAAATAAAGATCGTCCAAAATAATATATGATACATGATTTATCCTTTTTTTGCTCGCATGATTTTTTTATTAAACTGGGGTCGGCCACTTGGCCCCTCTCATGCGAACTTTGATCTGGTTTCTTGGTTGGACCATTGAAATTTCCTCGCACAACTGGAGTCACGCTTTGGGAATCTCTCAATTACCTCAAGAATCCAACTCAAGTGCATGCCTTTAAGAATCGAGTGAAAAACACTTGCCTAACTAGTGCAAATCACCTTAGAAAACCTATGCTTGAACTAGTGGTTAGGAACTAGTACGTGAATGGATCAATCTTTACAATTGACCTATTGGAAATCTCCCACGCCTATGGTTTACTAACATAAGGATTCCAATATGAATGACTCTATGCAAAATGTACAAGTCACCGGCCGGTCTTTGCCCAATACTGGACAACTATCAAAGTCTACCTGGATACCGAATTCAAGCCATCACTGATCGATCCCTCTCAATATGGATGCTCGTGCATCAAGTTTGAATGGGAGTACGCTCAATTGTTTTACCTTAGTTTAACACTAAGGTAATTTATAAAAAGTTAGCATTGTAGAATAATTCACTTTGAATAGAGGGAGTCCAGTTTAGCCTGTCTACTGAGTACTAGCAACAAATAAAATATAACGCTCAAGTGTCGAAAGGAAAAGAAGCGTTTTTTTCCCAAAAATAGAGTACATCTCACCACATGAGCTTCTTCCATTTCACTTGAACAGTAGGCTTGCAAGGACCCGGTAATGCCCATAAGGCACAAGTCAAAATCACTTACTCACCCGTCGAAAATGTACGAAAATCCTTCTTCAAGTGTCAAGTCAATCGCAATTGAAGCACTTACGCTTCGCTCTAGCTGGATGGTATCTCATGGTGAAATACCCTCATATGCCATGGAAGTAACATACTAAGCTAGTTTTCTTCTTCGCATATGCTCGATCTTCCTTTCATCTTGGTCTTTACACTTTGGTAGGGGCTTAGGTTACTTTCCACTGTTGCTACTTCAAATGTTATCTCATGGGCTTTCCCACGAAGGAGAACTACCTCAATAAGAGTTTCAAAAGTGGCCTTTAATAGGGATAAGACTAAGAAATGAATCCCCAGCCAATTCTTTAAGACCTAAGACAAAATCATTTACCCACACCAATGAAGTACCGACTATCTAAATCCCCAAATGCAAAAGATTGAATTGGCCTATATACTCCTTCATTGATAAGATGCCTTGCTTATAACGGATAAAATGCTCTAATTACACACCGATCTTAGTCTAAAAAAAAATCGAAGATCAAGGCAACGGTCGAAATCAATCCAAGGCATGACTTGCTTTTTATCTCCCCTACTATTACATCCCACCAAGCCAAAAAAATACTCTGCACAACTTTGGAAAGTTTTAAGCTAGTGGAGAACGAAATACTAATACCCCAATGGCTAACCACCTTCACCATCTACGCAAGTACTGGAATGTTTACAGGTGACAAAATGTAACGACCCGCTATTTTGGACCATTCAAATCGACAATAAAACCATACATATCCGACTTGAATAATTCAAAATACCGAATTGTTAATTAAAATTTGGCAAAACTTAAAATATACAATAAATGAACCAATCACAGATCACAGAATAATATAATGCAGCGGAATAGATAAAGAATAGTAGTTCATGAAGCTACTATATACATCAGAGTTAGAAATAAAATACAACTGAATATCTTAGATGTAGTGAAGTCTCCAGTATGCGCAGATGACTTCTTTGAACAAATCAACAGGATGACTGAAAGGATAGATAGCTGGATCTTCAAGCAAGGCTCCAACTTCAAAGGTGAGTCTCAAATGCTGTATCACTCAGTCTGACCCGAGCGTAAAGCAAAACACAAAACACTCGAGTCAGGATTAACATTCTTATATCAATAAATCCAACTCAAGTGAAATATCAACTGAAATACAAATAACTTAAAGGATGTTTGGGATAACCATCCTCTAAGGATCTGTAGAACTATCTACAAGGTAGAAATATACACTATAACACCGTGGTCATTTCCATTTATTTATACTTCAAAACCAAAATATCATTTTCATTAGATATATAACTATTTCCAATTCTTCACTTTCAAAGTTACGATTTAATTTACTAAATTTCCAAATTCAGATCTAGCCAAATCTCAATTTAAATCAATTTAAATTCAACTCAATTTGTAAATAACCATTTAAATTTCATCGATCTCAATTCTGGATTTGAAATCACAAAATACCCTTTTATATTTCAATATTTCATAATTTTAAATATTAAACGTTTCAAACTAAATTTTATTTCAATTCAGTTTTCTAAATAATAGATATATTGATTCAAATACAAATCCGAAACACAAATAAACCAATTAAATTCTAGTATAGTTCAAAGCTTTAATCTTCTACATTCCCCAAAGTTCAATTTAACAGTTTCATAAAGATCTTGATTTAACCAAAATTATTATTTAACCTTGAAATATTTCCTCCTTAGATTCAATATCGTTTAAGTAACCTGAAATTACATTTTTCTGAATATTTCCTTTAATCATAAATCCAGTTACAAAATCATACCTTTAAATTTCCCATTCAAAAATTTCAAATCGATTTAATTAAATAAATCCTTATTTAAATACCATTTTTAATAAACCCAAATTTATCTCCCAATCTTTATTCAGATTTTTTTTTTACAACGGTAAATTTTGAAATATAAATCTTGAATAATACTTAAACATATTATATGGATTAAATCAATCTCAGTAATATTATTATTAAATCAATATATAAAATTTCCATTTATATATAATATTTTAGGAACCAATATTTATTAAATCCCATATATTTCTTTTCAAACTGTAGAAATTTATTTCAAAATATTTATATGGACCAACAGTGTCTGTATATAATTCCTACCATATAGTCAAGTGCTACGGATATTTATCATTTTCAATCCGTACACCGAATATATCCGGGTGGATATCATTTCAACCCGAAATCCCAAATTAAATTAAATGAAAATCGCTTGGGTTTATCATTTCAACCCATAACGATTTTCTCCTATTCTAAAGTTCGTTCGGGTATGTATCATTTCAACCCATAGTGATTTCTATACTAACAGGGAACTTTCAGAGTGATAACAGATATGAAAATAATAATAACAACAGGCATATCTCATCAAAATAAATATAAACAATAGGATATGGTGTCATATCCCATAAGTGAACAGTTACAGATAATAGCATATATAACAATTTAAATAACTACAGCCTCATATTTCAATTGTCGTTTCAATTGAAATCAAATTTAATAAATAAAGAACGTTAATTGTGAGTGATCACTCACCTTTCGAGGCTAGGGATGAACGAAAATGGGATAAGTTACGAATCCAAAGCAAGGTGAGATGGGCACGAAATTGACTGACAAAGCTGATAAATAAGGAATTGACGGAGTAATTAGAATCAGCTTGATAGAGATAGAAGTAAATATATTATATCATATTATACTTAGTTTATCATAGTTATATCAATCGATGTAGACACAACTACGTACATACATACCGCACCAAAAAAATGCAACTACAAATCTATCCAAGTCAGCGCGTACAACAATGCCCGTAAATTAACTATCTAACTTATTACTTTCGCATATAACAAACCTCTACAAATCTATAACTAAACCAACACATTTAAAAGTGGACCCATTAGATACAAATCACTATAACTCCTGCAACAATAGTACACATAAAATATATATATACCAACATATGTGCACACCTTATACGAACGTATACTGTAAACACTACCTAAACAAATAGTTCACCTATTCTTAGGCTTATACAAACACTCATACTATATATGTCACGTATAAACTTGCCTACAGGAGGTACTGACACATGAACCCAACCCAAACATATTATTTTATATTAAACTAATATATATAAAAATCCTACTCTATATAACTTATACCTCTACGGACCACTAATATAACTGATACAAGTATGCCAATACTACAAGTTTTTTTTAGCATATTAAAATATACTTCATAAGTGAACCATGTTGAAACCAAAGCCCAACTAATTCAAATTTATATAGTCCTATATTTACTACAACCAGATTGTATGCATATCTTACATTAAAATATACTTGTAGAAATCTAAAGGGAACATACTGACCTATCCTATAACTTCAAATATCAACATTCTTATATAAATATCAACTAACACATGTATAAACTATATGTATTTATATAAATATAAACTTAAGTATTCCAGAACACTCTACTATAAACGAAATATAATTGCATACATATAAAACCCAAATCTTATTATATATATATTATTATACTAATATATATACAATTTGATAGAATTTAACGGAGAAGAGGAGTCTAGCCGCTCACCGTCGAGGAGGAAGCACCAATGGCCGATCTCGGTGAGGTGATGTTGCGGCAAAGGGAAGAGGCAAGGAGTGGGTTGCACGCAAGGCCTGAGGTGGCATAGGCCGTGCAGAGGTGAGGTGAATGCGAGCTAGGTGGGTATGGCAGAGGAGCTTCTGTACGGTGGTGGGTGGTTTCACGGGCTGGGACGTGGAATTTGAGGAAGAGGCGGACTAAGGCTGGAGATGATAAGATGGAGGTCTGGGCGGTGAAAGAAGTGAGGGGTTTGTGGGTGAGGACACTGTAATGGTTAAGGCTTCGGGTGGGAGAGCCTTTTTGGGTTGCAAGGTCATGCGTGCTGCGTGGTTGCTTGCTGGCTGAACTCCGGTGGAAGAGGTGGCGGGTTGATGGAATGGGAGATGGTGAGAGGAAGCAGAGGTGAAGAGGCTTTAAACTTTCAGTAGATAAAATGTAGAAGGAGAGAAAAATGAAGGGGAAGAAGAAACGTGGCTGCAAGCTTTATAGACATAATGAAATTGTAAATGAATAAATGGGCCGTTAAAAATTAAATAAATGCAAAATAACGTATAACGTTTTATACGTTTAAACTTTTGAAATGGTGGTATGCTAACAACTGGCCATTAATTTATCAAAAGTTATAAAGGATAAAATGAACCGTTGCCAAAATGAACTGAAGCGGTGTAGCGCATCAGAAAGAAAACGTTGGAAAAAAAGGAATGACGCTGAATTTAAGGCTAATAATAAAAATAAAACTGATGACCGTTTGAATCGGCAAAAGTTACGAAAGCTTAAATCGGCTAAAATAGGGAAAAGGTGATATAAACAAAAATGTAAAAGTAACGGTCATCCTTAAATTAATCTGAATCATTAAGGCAAACAAATATGGAGCATTGGTTAGTAACGCATGAAATTCGGGAAATAACAAAGGAAAGGACCGGTCAACTAAATGAATGCAACGTGCAGCGAATATTAAAGTTTATAAAATTTGAACCGATGGAAATGAAGGAAGCAAAATCAACGCATTGAAGTGATGGAACAGAAGTAACAGCTGAAAATAAACGTTAGTGGCCTTTTATTTCAGCCGTGTGAAATTTGAATGGACATCGAAAGCGGTACCGTTACAACGGACAGTTTATTGTCTCCGTCGCGTATCGGACCTCAAAATACAGATATAAGTATACCGTAGAGATCGGTGCGGTGAGACGATCAAAACGACATACAGATACCAGTGATAAGATTGAATTATAAAATTCGAATTTTCCACTAGTGAAAAATGCAGCAAAAATGCAGAAAATAAGAGCGACGGAGATAAAGAAGTCCGAATTTGGAAAAACGACGTCTCAGTCAGAAGATGATTTAGAATTTTTCTATGTAAAAATATTCAGATTTGGAAATTTAATTAATTACCATCAATTATTTACTGATTTGAATGTAATAGAATTACTCAATAAATAACTTCCGTGTAATTAATTGAAAATTTATCATCTGCTATGTTTAATTGGACGTAATCCCAATATTAAATTTAATTTCAAAATATTATTATTATTAATTCCTCAAAAATCCAATTAAATGCGTTATAAAACAAATTAAAAAGTAATAAAATTTTATGGGTCGTTACACAAAACATCCCTTTTGATAGTCAAATAGTCTCCGAACACTTCAGGCATCCCATACCACCTGTCCGTAGTTGCTCTTGCATTCTGTCCACTTGCAAAGTCAAAATGAAGGTATTCTTCCAACTAGTGGAAAAATAAATCAAGGTCCAGAGGATAAGTGGTGTATGTAGTACTGTATGGTAGAAAAATACAAGTATGCTCCTCTCTATGCGTCTACTCCTAAACAGATTATTTAACTCAATCTGGTTCACTCGAACTTGAGTGTTGAGCCTAAGCTCTGATATTAACTGTAACAACCCACCAATCAAAATACCTTGAAATTAGCATCAAATGACAACGTATGACTTTTGAATACCACAGAAGACATATTATCGGGAAATAAAATTTAAACAAATATTACACTAATGAATATCAACAAAATATCACAATGAAATGATAACATATAATATACAGAATATGCATGAACGTAACATGATAATCAATACAAATGAGAGACTGCACTACTGAAAATAACTGATAAGTAAATATCAATATAGAAAGTCAAAGTGCATCAAGTCTCATATATAAATACATATTTGTCATGTACGGCTACAATACCAAGTATATAAATGAAGTATCGACATCGTCTCCATAGAATGCCCCCAACTGTCCAGAAAGCGTATCCCTAAAGCACCTGACTCTCAAACTACTCAATTGAGTACCAAGGAGTTGTCATGACATGAGCAAACAATGATAAAATATGGGTCAGACATAAATCCTAGTGTAAGTGGAACTATCTTAAAGTACTAGACTATCTTAAAGTACTATACATTAAAGCTATATACACATAAATAGGAACTACTAAGGCACAGCCGGTCCTCTCCATAATCATGGCTTAGGGGTAATCTAGATTGTCCGTAAACAAGTAAAGTAAATATGTCCAAAAGATACCATTACCTTCTGTTCTCCTGTAATCAACGAGTCGACGCAACCAACGTAATGTGACTGAAACATAACAATCTACTATGATAAAGGTAACACACGTCCAAAAGTAGGGTGATCATAATATAAATCTATCACGAAGCACAAAATAATAGTAAATGCAGAAATAAGAACAATAGTCAACTAATAACACACAACAACATAAAAAATGAAAGATAACCAAGAAATACAAATCAATAACCATCATTACTAATGGGCAGGGTTAACAATGG
The DNA here is from genome assembly GCA_030765085.1 of Allium cepa. Taxonomy (NCBI): domain Eukaryota; kingdom Viridiplantae; phylum Streptophyta; class Magnoliopsida; order Asparagales; family Amaryllidaceae; genus Allium; species Allium cepa. Next base: position 627,631,514 of record CM060941.1, read on the forward strand.
ATATCTATCATGATCAAATGATTCAAAATAAATAGAGCCCGTACACTAACATACCTAAACATCTATCGCAGTCCAATGATTCAAAATTAATAGAGCAGTACACTAACATACCTAGAAATATATCGTGGTCCAATGAGTCAAAATAAATATAGCAGTACATTAATGTACCCATACATCTATCACGATCTAATGATTCAAAAGAAATAGAGTCAATACACTACCATACCTAGACATTTACCATGATCCAATGATTCACTTCAAGAGTTCAAGATATATAGAGTCGGTATCTAAATATACCATAGACCCCGAGCTAGAAGTCTCGTATGGATCTCACCGTACCCTATAACGGACATAAGTTATGATTTACTCTATACACTCTAAACCTAGTCCTAATAGTAAATAGAATCACCATACACCTATAATGAGCATAAGTGTTATATGATTTACTCTAAATACCTTGGACATTGCGGATCCCACCATACACTTACAATGAGCATAAGTGTTCTATGATCCCATAGTAGATGATTTTCATCATCCCCTTCTAGGACATTAAAGATTTCTTAAATAATAAGTGTGCGCCTCTCATCAAAAAGAGAACAAAGTTCGTGTCTCGCATAATACACTATCGGGACCATTAAGGAACATTGATGTCATGTATATATGCACACATCAAATATAACATCGATCCATCAAACATATCTATCACAAATGAAGATTGATATATCCCCATCATTTATCCATATAGATGGTATCTACAAAAAGACCATTATAATTTATCAAACTATACGTACCCCAAGGTCAAAGTTAAGAGATGCAGATCCTTCTATGAGATAGTATATGCTCGTCGGACGTGATCGCGTGGTCGATCACCCTACCGATCCCATGATTGATCATTACCAATAATTTTTTACTACATAAAATTCACTTTACGCTCATGTTTAGATCCCAAGCTTCATTATGTTTCCACTTCCTTAAGTAGCATAAAGCCTTCCAAAAGATGTGCTAAAGCCTCATGAAGAACCACACATGAGACGACGTAAAAATCCCCGAAGGCTTACATCTGACATGGGTTTATTGCCCAGGTTAGAGCACATTCAGTCAACTGGGAAACCACCCCCTCGACTGGCCTCAATCTACTGGTGGCACACATTAATCGATTGATACTGGAAATACATAGATAGTAAGCCTAGGCAGCAAGACAACCCGACCACCGCTTACTGATTCGAGCCTTGTCTTCTCTTTTGTTCTACCCAATGAGTCATCTACATGTGCACAAACCTCGGATATCGTGAAAACACCAGTGTATGAATACAGTTCAACAGTGTTCTAGCACAAATCTCGGATCCAGACAAAATAGAGAACAACAATTAGAAAATAACAAACAGAAACACCCTCTAGCCTACGTTCACTTTGAAGGATAATCTTTTATTGACGTTCTTGCTGGTTACAGTGAACTACAGCAGTATTTTTCGAGTACAACAATGGAGTTTGAGTGCAATCATGATTTTGGCAGAGTTTGGACGTCGCAGGATCCAAAAGTCCCTTTTCTGGAGGGTCTAGGGTGCTATTTATAGGCTCTCCATGCAAATATCTGGCTCAAACTTCGGGAGACCTCTTCTAGCATGTGAGCAGGCCCACATGATCGATCCTATGCAATTTCGACTCGATTCGTGATCGATATAATCGTAATTTGTATCGATCAAGATCTTGTCCAATGGAGTCAAAATTTGGCATGAACCTTCTTTGGCTAGTACGTAAGTCCCTATGAAAATTTCATAGCATTTGGACTTGTGGATTGTAAGATGTGATCGATGCAAATTCATGCTTTTGGTAGGCTGCGCCATTCGTATCAATACATTTCCTATCGATCCGTTCGACTCGATCTGATACACGTGCATGTAAGTTGACATGGATCGAGATTCTTGATCGATCCACTTTTTGTGACGAATTGACCAAGTCGTCCTGAAGCTTTCGCCTTATTCGTATCGAAGACGTTGCCTTTTACGCATCGATCGATAGCTTCTAGTTCATATCAATCAACGCAGTCTTCCTGTTCGTATCGAGGGAACTGATCTTGTTCGTATCGATTGCTACGGCGCTATTCGCTTCGGTCACTTATAAAGGAATGATGTACTATTCGTATCGATCAATCGTGGTTCTGTTTGTATCGATCGAAAATCTGTAATACCGATCGATATGAACTAGTGGTTCGATGGGGCTGATCCCTGTGGATCGATACGAACAACGAGTGTTCGATCGATGCGAATAAGGCCCTTAATAGAACGATACAAACAGTGTAGTTCTTAGAGGAGTGCGAACAGAACTGTTGCGAATAGAACCGATGTAATGACTCTCTGGATGGATTCGAACATATGGATACGAACAGGACTCCCTGGATGGATTCGAACAAGGCATCAGGATCGATACAAATGGCTTGTTTTCCTTAACTTGTATCGATTATATCTTGAGCATATGAACTCAAATTGACTTGAAACTTGAAACATTGGCTTTCACAGCTTTTTCTTGTCATGTCTTGTCAATTGTAGCTCGACCAGACTCAGACAAAACTCATCGGTATCCATAGTGAACTTGTGATGTATAATCGATAATTGAGATGAGTAGTCATTGATTTTCAATTAATTTCTTGATTTCTCGGTCTTGTTAAAAGGTGGGATAACAGGTGTTATCCGACATTTTGACCCGGCTATATCCGAACAGACAAGAGCAGTTAGACTCGACTATCATCAAGGCCAGTAGCCCAAAGTAATGATTATGAGGTCCAAAAATCAAGTGCAGGCAATAATATGAAGCGATGATCAACCGAGACAAAGAGATAGACTATCCAGAATATTCTAAGTACGGATTAATACTTCCCTCGAATAGGGGATTGGTGCTTATCCCTTCCCCTAGGGATCGGTACATATCATCAAGGCCAGCAGCCCAAAGCAATGATTATGAGGTCCAGAAATCAAGTGTAGGCAATGATATGAAGCGACGATCAGCCAAGACCAAGAGATAGACTCTTCAGAATAATCTAAGTACAGATTAATACCTCCCTCGGACAGGGGATTGGTGCTTATCCCTTCCCCTAGGGATCGGTACATATCCCTAATTTTTATCTCAAACTGGGTGAGATCGTCATAGAGTGACAAGGAAGGTCCCACGAGGCTACATTTCAAATCTCAAGTCATTTGGAGTTTGTATACTCAGGTTACAAGCAAATTACTTCACATAGGAGAAGGATCGTATAAAATGGATCATACAACATATAATAATGATCGGCCTACTTTAGCCAAACAAGTGAAATTCAATGGAAAACAATCGATATCTCAAGGTCCAGAAATCCAATGCATATGAAACTTTGAGAACAAGATGAGGAGACCCTAGGGAGTCCACCCTAGAGATCACACTTAAGATGAAGAAGTAAGAGGGATCGACTCTCTTCCCTCAAGGGGAAGTTGTCTAAATGAGCCAATATCACATATTGCAACAAAGATTGATCAATAACTCAAGTTATACTAATTCGATTGACATAAAACTTAGAGGCTAATCATAATACAACATGGAGAAGCTTCCATAGGGATTGCACCCACAAACTCCTCCAAAATTAGGATCGACCCCGATCCTTATTTCTTAGCATTTAGGCCATGCGACTTAGGGTTGTCAATGAATAACCAAAAAATCTGAAATCCGTTCGCATCCGAAAAGCGGATAAATATCCGATATTCGAAAAAATGGATGCAGATGCGGATACAAAGACATCCACATCCAAAAATTATCCATCCGATCTTTGTTAAAATTATAGTTTAAATTATGTGTATGCAGTGAAAAATATTTGTTTATTATTTTACTAAGTTAGTAGTTTATATTATATGCACTAAATGCTTTTTAACCATCCGAAATTATATATTATCATCGTATTTATTAATTTTTAACACTTTTATAATCAATGGGATTGAAAAATATTTATGTTACACTAAAATTTTCCTTTTATAATTCTGGATTGATCAGTCGTTAGCGGATCAGATCGGATAATTATCAGATATCCGTCCATATACGCGGATGCGGATATCCTAAATCCTAAAACGATTTCGGATGCAGATATGGCACTATCGAAATCCAAAAGCATCCGTTGAAAGGCCTAATGCAACTGATCCTGTGGGCCCATATGGTTTTGTAGATTTTTCTACCGAATTTTTAGGGAGATATTTTGCCATCTTCCTCTATAAATACAGGTTTAATCGTTAATTTTTGGGACTTTTTATGCTGCTTGTTACTTTATACTCTACTGGAACTAAGGATTTTCATCTGATCCCTATGGTACTCAATTTACAAAGTGATTAATAAAGCTATCACCTTAAAGTGGACGTAGGCAATCAAAGCCGAACCGCTATAAGTCGCTGTATCTCTGTTATTTGCTTATTTTCTATTGCTTTAAAGCTATATTCACTCTGTTTACATTTAATATTCTTCATTTAATTTCCTACGCAAATTCTATTAGGTGTTTATGACCATTTTTGGCACAAACATTTTAGTGCTTTCCCTGAGAATTGAATTCTCAGCTTGATTGGATCTCATCATCTACTTGTGGATTCCCATATTCGCGAAATAGGAAGTTTTCTACCAAAAACTTCCTATTCCACTCAGATTTGAAGGAAATCTAAAGGATGCTAATAGCCATGGTCAGAAGAATTAAATCAACTTCCTACGAAGTTGAAGGAAATGATGATGCTAATGTTCTTGTTTGGAGTTGTTCAGGCATTCATGTCCATTTGGAAGGGATTAGATTCACTCGTGTATGCAAGTTATTGGGATTAGATGCTCGAGTTTGCGCTCAAGTTAACGAAGCCAAAATGGCCGATCCATTTCTCAAAGCCAAAATGACCGATCCCTCTCTTAAAGCCAAAATGGCTGATCCCTCTCGAAGCTGAAATGGTCGATCCCCCTCAAAGCCAAAATAACCTATCCCTTCATGGCCGATCCCTTCATGACTGATCCCTCCGCACCTTTCAACATGATCCCACGAATGACCGATCCATCAATTCCGTGTTCACTCCAAACCCTCCTCTCACTACAACCGGTCCCTATACCCATTCAACGATTGATCCTTAAGAAAATACCGATATGTTATAGAGGATCGACGTCTAAATAAAATGTGAAGTAGGAAAGGATCGTTTCATTTAATAAAAACCCCAAAAAAATGAAAAAAGAGGGTCTAAATTTTTTTTGAGTGCTGGGCACCCAAACTTGTGCCGCAGCACAATGCCCCTGCATTCTGTATTCGAAACTAAACTTAAAGACAGTGCATTTTATCCACTTCCCTTACGTCCTACGACTGACCGGGGGATAGGGGATCAAACGGCAGCTACTGAATTACAGCCAAGGAAAGGACAAGTAACTACTACTGGAATGGTACTCCCAAAGGCTGGAGAACCAAGAGGACATGAAACGAACTGGGATCGGTTAATGGATCAGACTTCTAGGAAGGTTACAACTGCTCTCAGTTGACCAACTTTCGAAAGCCTGATTTAGCAGTTATGGTACGATGGCATGTGTGGCGACCGGCCTATGTCGCTTAATATGCCATCTCAAAGTATTTTTAACATCCCGCCTTTTCACACGCTTTAAATCGACACACGTGTCAATTCAAACCATACAGAAGGGCGGATTGTTATGGGGTAAATAAGAAAAACGAGAAAGAATAAAACAAAACAGAATCTCACAGCGGAAGGATAAAATATAAAAATAAATATACAGTTCATAAAACTGTTTATAATTATTTGATTCTTCTTTATACAATAGATATCAGAGTTCACATACCAATAATATTAATGCAGCTGAATATAGTGTAGTGGAACCATATAATATATAATAATAGTAATGAAATCTTCATCTTCTTCCTCCAGAAAAATCTTCAAATCCCGAAACGCTCGGACTGACCCGAGCAAATTGAAAAGACAAAACACTCGAGTCAGAACTAAAAGATCTTATGTAAGTTAAATCAACAGGTATAAATATGAGTGCACTAACTTAAGAGATGCTCGGGATTTTCATCTCCTAAGGATCCGTTAAACTATTTACTATGTAGTATATTGCACTATTATAATAGTGTCTAATTGTAAAATAAACTTACTTTTTAATAGCGTTAAGGAGTGACCCAATATTCCCCTTAACACATAATATATTCCCATAGTCTATACAGTACCGTAATCTCCCCGTTAATGAGCGTCGTCAGAGGGCACTCCATAGGTATGGTACAAAACCAAAATCATATAAGGCGCGCTAGGGTAGGTGACACGACACAACTAGGCAATGCCAGGGTAGATATACCAATTGCTATCCGGGCTGGTGGTAACACATAGCCGCAGCTACCGCCCACCTCGAACAAACTCCCCCTAAAATCAAAAGTAAAAGTGGCCACCGAATCAATCCAAAGTCAGAGTATAGTATCGAAGAGGAGTGTCCGATAAAGGGCGCTAACCCCCTTGGCCCGAGAATCGCTCCTGTTTTAGCCACCTTATGCCAACTTACGGAAGTCGGGTCCACGTATTTACCTCAAAGGAAAAGCCGCCACCAACCTACTTCATTCTGGAACCTCCACCGCGTATACGGTTGTTAAAGTGGTTTTCGAAGTTGGCAGAGGTATGACAACTTCCGATCCCGGTCTCTTCAACAACCAAACGTTATTATAACACCGTGGTCTTTAAAAATGTTTATACTTTCAAAACCAGAATATAATTATCCATTTCAAAACCCATGCATACGATATCATTTCCTTTTAAATCCAAATAAATGCGATATCATTTTATTTCAAATATATTTCCTTTCCAAAATAATGCTACTTTCAAAATTTATAATATCTGGAAACCAAACATTTGAATTATAACTTTCAAACCAAAAAACTTCAAAATCCATAGTTTTTTTAAAACCATAACTTCCAAAACTTAAATGGTTTGGACATTCAACAGTATGTAAAATAGCTGATTTTAAATTACTTTATAAAGTAAATAATTTCCACACCTTTACCATTTTTTCACTTTAAATTTAGTCTAAACCCAGAAAATTTAGATTCACTTTCAGTTTAAATAAAAACTCTTCGATTCCAAAATATTTCAAACTTTGCATATTTAACAATTTCAAAACTAAGGTTGGAAATTCTTATTCAACAAATCTATTGTCCTATTATTTAGTTTGAAATATTCACATAACAAATCTATAAAATAAAACTCAAATTTCTAACAATTAATTATTTTCTTCACTTTATTTATACTAGAAATATTCATTAAATTTATCTTGAATAAAGAATCCAGTTATGAATATCATACCTTTAAAATTTCCAATCTTAATAAGTTTACATCAACTTACGGAGTTTAATTTTAAATAAACCCAATTCCAAATAAATTTCCAACTTATCTTCTAGTCTTAATTGATTGGAATCATTAAACTCTATGTATAAAATATCTTAAACCTGTACTAAATCGTATAATATAATTGTCAAACTTCACTATTCAATTTATTTATATTCAACAGGTTTATATGTAGCTTAAATTCTAAATTTAACTATAAATATCCAAATTCAATATTTATTAAACCGTATCATATCCAAACCAAAAATCATTTCAAAATAACTATATATATATATATATATACCGCGGTGCCTGTATAAAATTTTCTACCCTATGGTCAAGTGATACGGATATTTATCATTTCAACCCGCAATTAAAAAATAAAAATGCGGTTGTATATCATTTCAAACCGCAATCCCGAATAAAATGAATATGCATGTTAACTTGCAGTTTATATAAGATAGAACACATCATCCATTCATCCAATATCCATCATCAACCTATTTATTTCAAACATCATCAATTTATTTCAATCATCATCAATTTAAACAAACATCAATATATAGCATATACAATATGACAGGAAATAAATGACAGTTATTAACTAACAGTTTATATTCAAAATAAATTAATTAACTGTTTAACTACCATTTTATATGCAAATAAATAATTTTTAACTGTCAATTTATATGCAATAATAAAATTAAATAACAGTTAAATTAAATAAATGCGATTTAACAGAGATGATGAATAAAACATGCCAAACAGTCATAAATAAATTTCTAATCATATCTAGAATCAATTTAACAACCATAAGAAATTTTAGAAGTTGTGAGTGGGTTAAAATACTCACTTTTTGAATTTAAATTGAATCTAAATTCAATTTAAACCCAAAAATTTGACAGTCTCCAAATCCTCCCAAACCAACGCCAAAATGTCTGAAATTCCGATACAATCCCAGCAAAAAAAAACTGCGCATGAATCCGAGCTCGTGCGCAAAACTTATGAAAATTTGAAAATTGAAAAATTCTGGTCCTGTGTCGACTCCGGTGCGCCGCCTCAAATCCCCGGTGCTTGCTTGGAGTTTTTGCCAAAAGGACCCGGAGCGACCCGAGTCATTTTCTTCCTGACCCGAAGTAGATACAGCGTTTTTTCCTCTGAAACTCGAAGCGTGACTCGGAGTGGCTACAGATCTGAATTTTTTTTTTGAAATTGAAATTAATTTTTGGAATTTGGGAATTAGGTTTTTTTCCTTTTGCCATTGGAACGAGGAGTTGAGAAGGAGATGTACATATAGACAAATGAAAATAAGGAGTGGCTAGGGTTTATAACGGGTTATATATAGACAAGGCTGAAAAATAATAGATGGATCAGATTGGTATACGCGCTGAAAGCTAAATGGCCCAAAAGCCCGTTTCTACTCTGGAACGAAATTGGGTCAACCTATATATCAAAATATATGTTTAAAAATATTTTAACGCAATGGAAAAGGTTTCAGGTTCAAATTATGTCGTATGAAGAAGTTATGCTAAAATCAATATTTTCAAATCGATTTCAATTGCATAAATTTCAAGGCATTTCGAGTCCGTACGATCAAACGAAAAGTCCGATCGCTACGAAACTTGAAAAACTATTACAATTCACCGTTACGGATCCGATGAAACTTGTTTCGTCGAAATCCGAGTCAGTGGCCAAAATGGCTATTTTTCCATTAATTAAATAAATTTACAATTTGTTGAATAAATCGAATTTTAAATTCCAATTCTAAAATTTGTAAATTTTATCACCTTTATATTTCTCAACATTTACAATTGTTTTAAACAAGTCTTTATGTCAATTTAGAGTTGATAAATCTATCAGTTGCAGTGTCAAATCTTCTATTTTATTATATTCAAAATTATAAATTAAGTTCCCAAAATTTCTATTAATTTAAATAGTAAATGATTATTCCATCTAAAATTTTTAAGTAGATGGATTCAAATGTTGGGTTCAAAACTATTATTTTAATATTCTCGAATTTCAGTTAAATCTCTATTAACGTAATATTTAAACGTTAAATTTCATTTATATTGTAATACTTAAATTAAATTAATAAATATTGCTTTCTATACTTAAATCTATATTAACAAAACGTTAGCTTTAATGTTACTACACTAAATCTACAATCAGTTTCAATTAATATAGAATTAATTAAATCCTAATTACTTACCATTTATTTATAAATTAGACTACCTTCCAAATAAATTTGATTCCTAAGTATTTGATTGGATTGCCATCTTTACTATGTCCATTATTAATTAGCTTCAAATTCTACTATTTCACTTCTTAAATCCACCCTTTGCTATATTATAAATAAAATTTACATTGGTTATATTTCACATAAATGTATCATTCATTTACATTTATTACAAACTTATTTCCAATTCCTACTAACAATCTAAATAAATGAATAGGCAACCTACCATAAACATTACCGTTACCTTTTTGTCACATACAAAATCTTTTATTACAAAAGTCAATTTTGGCATATATTTTCATATTACAAATTCAATTTACTTATGTTCAAATTATAGCCAAACTTGACTTTTAAATTATTTTATGTAAAATTGGAATTTCATTAAGTTTATTAGTTATTACCCTTAATTGGCATTTATTGCCTTGTATTCTCGTTATCATTTCATAAATATGATTCCCAATTATTGCTTAAATCTATACTCACATTGATTCATTCAAATTGCATTTATTATGTATTATTTCAACAGCTTATTTATAACTTCGGATCTATTCCCAAATTTTCACATTTCTATTGTTATATTATTTGAATTCCATTCTATTTAATATTCTTATTAATATTTCACATTTCAATTAATTAACACCTTACAATAGTTTACAAATAAAAAGGAATCGTACTAAATATTTTTTTTTTCATTGATGAATTCAATACTTGCCTTTATTTACTTATTTCTAACTTAATATCCAAATGCAACAATTTCCACTATTACAATAAATTGCAATATATAATTTAATTTGTAAATTTTAATTACCCTTGATACATCTAATTTCAACATTCTCCTTCATATAAATAAATAAGATTTCTATTTCTTTCTAAATTTAAATAAAAATCATATTAATTTAATTCATTTTAAACATCGAATTTACACGGGTCGTTACACTCTCCCCCACTCAAAACTTTTCGTCCTCGAAAGGAAAAGAAGGGAAACGAAGAACTAAGAAATCAATATACCTTATTCAAACATTAACTTTATAAACAATTAAATTTATATATTTAATTAATTTAGATAAGATATCTCAATTTATAACCATTAAATCTTTTTATACTTAAATTACTAAAGTTTGGTAAGCATTTCAAAATATTTCTAAGTTTAGAATTTACGGAAAATTTTGGCAGAGTCTCCCTTGTACGGAGAGGCTCAGGAGAAAATATAATATTAAAGTATAACAAATTATATTACATATTTTATCCAAAATATTATATCCCAGCCTTGGGAAAATAATATAAAGTAGCGCTATAAACCGTAATCTGAAACGTACCTATTTGTCGGGCAATTTACGCTAAATTTATGGAACCAAAGCAGTAGCAATTGCTTCCATATCCTGCATTTCACTTATAAAATCCAAAGGGTTAACAATTTATGTAAAGTGAAATATTTGAATGGTTTCAATCACTAACAAAAAATTAATACAACAACCATCAATTTTATAACAACATACACAACAAATTCAAAGCAACCACAAACAAATAGTTGTTCGGAGTCAAAACCTTTATATTGTACGGAATGAAGAATAAACCATCAAGTGCATCATTTACTCAATAGTCTTAGATTAAACCCAATGGATTATTCATCCATCTCAACAAAGTTAAAGTTTCCTTACCCAACAACCACAATCAAACAATAACAATTCCAATCAACAAATCAAATTGACTTATTATAAATTTTATTTCATACATCAGTTGTTTGATTTCTCTTTTTATTCATACCACATAAATTTTTCTTTTATAATTTACATTTATTTCTAACAAACTTTTAATTTCATTATAATTATTCATTCATTTATTGCATGCCCTCATTTACTTACATTTGTTTATCAATAGTATCCATGTCCCATTTAATTTCTTAGCATTTTCATTTTATTTACTTAAGTTGATATTCATCTATTTGAATTACTTACCCTTAATTATATTCACTTATAGTAAAATTTCAATTGTAACTTAAGTTGATAACATTAAATTCTCATTTATAATAGCAAATTCATTGAATACTTCACTACCTACTTTTACTTGCACAATTTTCATTACATTTCTTATTAAAACATTTCAACTTTTTATATTTGGTAAGTTATATATGTTTTTAAAGAATGTACTTGAAAGTTATACAAGTTTTCTCATTACCTATGATTAATGTAACGTTCAATAATAATATTCTTTATTTCATAGGTTATAATTTCAAATTCCATTTAATACCATTTATAACCTATCATTAAATCTCTTATTTCCTTTAGAGGTTTTAATTTATTAATTACCTATGTTTCAATTCACTACAATAATTGAAACAATTAATTTATGGAAATTTAAGAATTTAATACCGGGTTAAATTTCAAATTATTTTAAAATAATAGATAAATATATTCTTACAACTTATATATCTCTAATTATATTTAAAAAAATCCAAAATTGATATATTTTTCAAAATGAATCTGCAGTAAAACTACTACAGTGGCCTTTCCCCTTCGAAACTCGAAAATGAAAGTCGATGACGCGGCCGCCATCACCGAAATTATATTCCAGCGACAAAGAGGAAAGTACAAAACTTATTTTCTCCAAAACTTTCTTTAAAACAATTTTTCCGAATTATATTGAAATATTTATATCAGAAAATACTTATAAACAATATTTATATTCAAAAATATTTATTCGAAAGATTTCAAAACCCCGGAACTTAAGTTCTAAATTTCCGAATTTCATTTATTTTATTTTTTTTCAATCTTTTCTATTATTATTTATACACTTTATTAGCTAACAACCAATCTATTGCAACCAAATATAATATCATTTGAAAATTTTATTTTATATAGAAAATATAATAGGCAAACTTATTTCATTCACCTATATAAAACAAATATTATGTCGGTCTGTCCTATTAAGTGTTTAGAAATCCCTATTGATGTCACAGCGTCCCATGCACCAACCAGAATTTATAAATACAAAATGGAACAGGTTAACACAATATAAAAACCTTTTTATAACACTAACAAATACGCTCTCTCATATATATACTCTCAGCGACTCCCATAGGGTATTACTACCCTATTAATAAAGAGTCAAACCCCACAAAGCTAAGATTTATCGCTAAACCAAAGCTTTGATACCAGATGTAACATCCCGCCTTTTCACATGCTTTAAATCGACACACGTGCCAATTCAAACCATATGGAAGGGCAGATTGTTATGGGGTAAATAAGAAAAACGAGAAAGAATAAAACAAAATAGAATCTCACAACGGAAGGATAAAATATAATAATAAATATACAGTTCATAAAACTGTTTACAATTATTTGATTCTTCTTTATACAATAAATATCAGAGTTCACATACCAATAATATTAATGCAGCGGAATATAGTGTAGTGGAACCATATAATATATAATAATAATAGTAATGAAATCTTCGTCTTCCTCCAGAAAAATCTTCAAATCCTGAAACGCTCGGACTGACCCAAGCGAATTGAAAGGACAAAACACTCGAGTCAGAACTAAAAGATCTTATGTAAGTTAAATCAACAGGAATAAATATGAGTGCACTAACTTAAGAGATGCTCGGGATTTTCATCTCCTAAGGATCCGCTAAACGTAGTATATTTCACTATTAGTAATTGTAAAATAAACTTACTTTTTAATAGCGTTAAGGAGTGACCCAATATTCCCCTTAACACATAATATATTCCCATAGTCTATACAGTACCGTAATCTCCCCTGTAATGGGCGTCATCAGAGGGCACTCTATAGGTCTGGTACAAAACCAAAATCGTATAAGGCGCGCTAGGGTAGGTGACACGGCACAACTAGGCAATGCCAGGGTAGATATACCAATTGCTATCCGGGATGGTGGTAACGCATAGCCGCAGCTACCGCCCACCTCGAACAAACTCCCCCTAAAATCAAAAGTAAAAGTGGCCACCGAATCAATCCAAAGTCAGAGTATAGTATCGAAGAGGAGTGTCCGATAAAGGACGCTAACCCCCTTGGCCCGAGAATCGCTCCTGTTTTAGCCACCTTATGCCAACTTACGGGAGTCGGGTCCACGTATTTACTTCAAAGGAAACGCCGCCACCAACCTACTTCATTCTGCAATCTCCACCGCGTATACTGTTGTTAAAGTGGTTTTCGGAGTTGGCAGAGGTATGACAACTTCCGATCCCTGTCTCTTCAACAACCAAACGTTATTATAACACCGCGGTCTTTAAAAATGTTTATACTTTCAAAACCAGAATATAATTATCCATTTCAAAACCCATGAATACGATATCATTTCCTTTTAAATCCAAATAAATGTGATATCATTTTATTTCAAATATATTTCCTTTCCAAAATCATGCTACTTTCAAAATTTATAATATCTGGAAACCAAACATTTGAATTATAACTTTCAAACCAAAAACTTCAAAATCCATAGTTTTTTTAAAACCATAACTTCCAAAACTTAAATGGTTTGGATATTCAACAGTATGTAAAATAGTTGATTTAAAATTACTTTATAAAGTAAATAATTTCCACACCTTTACCATTTATCCACTTTAAATTTAGTCTAAACCCAGAAAATTTAGATTCACTTTTAGTTTAAATAAGAACTCTTCGATTCCAAAATATTTCAAACTTTGCGTATTTAATAATTTCAAAACTAAGGTTGGAAATTCTTATTCAACAAATCTATTGTCATATTATTTAGTTTGAAATATTCAAACAACAAATCTATAAAATAAAACTCAAATTTCTAACAATTAATTATTTCCTTCACTTTATTTATGCTAGAAATATTCATTAAATTTATCTTGAATAAAGAATCCAGTTATGAATATCATACCTTTAAAATTTCCAATCTTAATAAGTTTACATCAACTTACGGAGTTTAATTTTAAATAAACCCAATTCCAAATAAATTTCCAACTTATCTTCTAATCTTAATTGATTGGAATCATTAAACTCTATATATAAAATATCTTAAACCTGTACTAAATCGTATAATATAAATTGTCAAACTTCACTATTCAATTTATTTATATTCAACAGGTTTATACGTAGCTTAAATTCTAAATTTAAATATAAAATATCCAAATTCAATATTTATTAAACCGTATCATATCCAAACCAAAAATCATTTCAAAATAATTATATATATATATATATATATATATATATATATATATACCGCGGTGCCTGTATAGAATTTTCTACCCGATGGTCAAGTGATACGGATATTTATCATTTCAACCCGCAATTAAAAAATAAAAATGCGGTTGTATATCATTTCAAACCATAATCCCGAATGAAATGAATATGCATGTTAAGTTGCAGTTTATATAAGATAGAACACATCATCCATTCATCCGATATCCATCATCAACCAATTTATTTCAAACATCATCAATTTATTTCAATCATCATCAATTTAAACAAACATCAATATATAGCATATACAATATGATAGGAAATAAATGACAGTTATTAACTAACAGTTTATATTAAAATTAATTAATTAACTGTTTAACTATCATTTTATATGCAAATAAATAAATTTTAACTGTCAATTTATATGCAATAATAAAATTAAATAACAGTTGAATTAAATAAATGCGATTTAACAGAGATGATGAATAAAGCATGCCAAACAGTCATAAATAAATTTCTAATCATATCTAGAATCAATTTAACAACCATAAGAAATTTTAAAAGTTGTGAGTGGGTTAAAACACTCACGTTTTGAATTTAAATTGAATCTAAATTCAATTTAAACCCAAAAATTTGACAGTCTCCAAATCCGCCCAAACCAACGCCAAAATGTCTGTCATTCCGATACAATCCCAGCAAAAAAACCGAGCGTGAATCCGAGCTCGTACGCAAAACTTATGAAAATTTGAAAATTGGAAAATTCTGGTCCTGTGTACGGATTCGACTTCGGTGCGCCGCCTCAAATCCCCGGTGCTTGCTTGGAGTTTTTGCCAAAACGACCCGGAGCGACCCGAGTCATTTTCTTCCTGACCCGAAGTAGATACAACATTTTTGCCTCTGAAATTCGAAGCGTGACTCGAAGTGGCTGCAGATCTGATTTTTTTTTGAAATTGAAATTAATTTTTGGAATTTGGGAATTAGTTTTTTTTCCTGCCATTGGAATGAGGAGTTGAGAAGGAGATGTACGTATAGATAAATGAAAATAAGGAGTGGCTAGGGTTTATAACGGGTTATATATAGACAAGGCTGAAAAATAATAGATGGATCAGATTGGTATACGCGCTGAACGCTAAATGGCCCGAAAAGCCCGTTTCTACTCTGGAACGAAATTGGGTCAACCTATATATCAAAATATATGTTTAGAAATATTTTAAACGCAATGAAAAATGTTTCAGGTTCAAATTATGTCGTATGAAGAAGTTATGCTAAAATCAATATTTTCAAATCGATTTCAATTGATTTCAATTGCATAAATTTCAAGGCGTTTCGAGTCCGTACGATCAAACGACAAGTCCGATCGCTACGAAACTTGAAACACTATTGTAATTCACCGTTACGGATCCGATGAAACTTATTTCGTCGAAATCCGAGTCAGTGGCCAAAATGGCTATTTTTCCATTATTTAAATAAATTTACAATTTGTTGAATAAATCGAATTTTAAATTCCAATTCTAAAATTTGTAAATTTTATCACCTTTATATTTCTCAACATTTACAATTGTTTTAAACAAGTCTTTATGTCAATTTAGAGTTGATAAATCTATCAGTTGTAGTGTCAAATCTTCTATTTCATTATATTCAAAATTATAAATTAAGTTCTCAAAATTTCTATTAATTTAAATAGTCAATGATTATTCCATCTAAAAATTTTAAGTACATGGATTCAAATGTTGGGTTCAAAACTATTATTTTAATATTCTCGAATTTCAGTTAAATCTCTATTAACGTAATATTTAAACGTTAAATTTCATTTATTTTGTAATACTTAAATTAAATTAATAAATATTGCTTTCTATACTTAAATCTATATTAACAAAACGTTAGCTTTAACGTTACTACACTAGATCTATAATCAGTTTCAATTAATATAGAATTAATTAAATCCTAATTACTTACCATTTATTTATAAATTAGACTACCTTCCAAATAAAGTTTATTCCTAAGTATTTGATTGGATTGCCATCTTTACTATGTCCATTATTAATTAGCTTCAAATTCTACAATTTCACTTCTTAAATCCACCCTTTGCTATATTATAAATAAAATTTACATTGGTTATATTTCACATAAATGTATCATTCATTTACATTTATTACAAACTTATTTCCAATTCCAACTAACAATCTAAATAAATGAATAATAGGCAACCTACCATAAACATTACCGTTACCTTTTTGTCACATACAAAATCTTTTATTACAAAAATCAATTTTGGCATATATTTTCATATTACAAATTCAATTTACTTATGTTCAAATTATAGCCAAACTTGACTTTTAAATTATTTTATATAAAATTGGAATTTCATTAAGTTTATTAGTTATTACCCTTAGTTGGCATTTATTACCTTGTATTCTCGTTATCATTTCATAGATATGATTCCCAATTATTGCTTAAATCTATAAACATTGATTCGTTCAAATTGCACTTATTATGTATTATTTCAACAACTTATTTATAACTTTGGATCTATTCCCAAATTTTCACATTTCTATTGTTATATTATTTGAATTCCATTCTATTTAATATTCTTATTAATATTTCACATTTCAATTAATTAACACCTTACAATAGTTTACAAATAAAAAGGAATTGTACTAAATAATTGTTTTTTCATTGATGAATTCAATACTTGCCTTTATTTACTTATTTCTAACTTAATATCCAAATGCAACAATTTCCACTATTACAATAAATTGCAATATATAATTTAATTTGTAAATTTTAATTACCCTTGATACATCTAATTTCAACATTCTCCTTCATATAAATAAATAAGATTTCTATTTCTTTCTAAATTTAAATAAAAATCCTATTAATTTAATTCATTTTAAACATCGAATTTACACGGTTCGTTACAGTATTGCCATCCATCATTAAAGTAATCACTTACCGTTATGGAACCTCCACTGTCAAGTCACGAGTAGTAGTCATTAAAAACATCAAAAATCATCGAAACTTTTGTTGAAAAACTCCATTCAAGGCTTACCCCAAGTCGAACTCAGGTAATCACCCATTCGACTCGAAGCAAACCCAGAAAATTTTGGCCCAAGGTCAAACTTGGGGTAAAACTAGGACTTTCTCCAAGCAAACACCAATATGAATCCAAGCATCATTCGCTACCAAGTAGCACTTCAAATTCAGCGACTCCAAGCGAACCGGGACTGACTCCAAGAAAACAACAAATTTTCTTGGGTCGAACTTCAAGTAAATTATCACCAATCAATCGATATAGATCCATCTTGTTTTGATCATAACTCGGGCCTACGGACTCCAAATGAATTAACACTTGGTGTACAACCTCAAGTGGCCTTCCTTGCTGGTTGTGTGGATCGCATCCCATTTGGATGAAAGTTTGGGGATCACCCCCGATCCACGACCCATCCTAACCGATTCACCATTCGATCAGCGTTCTCAACCATCAGACGTTGGAAAATCATGCATACAACATTCACAAGCATTACAAGCAGCCATAACTTGAATATGGACCAGACCAACATCGGTTGGAGCATCACCTCTAGTCAAAACCTATTAAAGCTGCTCAACATGCAGAATATCCAAGGAGATTCAATGTGCCGACCATGCTAGCGTATTTTATGAATATTGATCCCCAACAACATCTCCTGAAGTATGAGTGGCACATGGATTCCACCAGAGCGATGGATGCGATCAAATGCTGATGCTTCCCCACATTCCTCGAAGGAGTAGCAATCATGTGGTTTACGTGTTTACCGCCCAGGTCCATCTTACTCATTCGATCAACCGACTTAAAAGCTTATCGAGAAATTCACAATGATTGCCACTCGCCCTAAGGATATGATGCCATTATCCAACATATCCCAAGTGCCAGGAGAGCCGCTCAAAGACTTCTGGTAGAGATTTAACATCGCTATTATTGAAGTGAGTAATCCTAGCAAGAATATCCTATTGACGGCGTTGATATGAGGAATCGACCTCCGACATAGACTTTGGTGACCGGTAAGCTGGAGAACCTACGACCTTAGCTCAGTTCTGTTACAAAGTGAATCAGATCCTAAGCAAGGAGGAGGTAGAGAAAACTAGGAGAAAGAATGATCCAAGCCCATTGACTTAAGGAATTCAAAGCGAGGGTAGCATTGAGGCCTTAGATGAGGACTCAATTTCTAGGGGATGACCCAAAATCCCAAAATTCGACTCATATTCTCCTTTAAATGATTCAATAAATAAAATATACTTGAAGACTCATGACTCGGAGAAGTACTGGAAACCAGCCTCAAGAGAGTCCACCGAAATTTAGAAGAAATCTAGCAAATGTTGTACATATCAAGATACACATGGGCACAACACTGGCGATTGCAGACACCTCTGAGATGCAATCGAAAAGCTGATGCGAAAAGGAAAGTTTCAAAATATGTGCAAGCCCCATAGAATGGCGGGTAGAGAACATCCAATTCTTATCATTAAAGAACTCTGATTATCAATTTGACCACCTATAGTCAATTTCAAGCTGAAAAGGGCTGGAGCAAAGTGGAATAGCAAGCATATGATGCTGCTTCATTTATTAATAAGATTTATTTCAATTTTGATTATGTGGTGAACTACGACTAACTTGAACTAACTACTTCCAAACGATGTAGGTGACTAAGTACTTATAGTTGGGTGCCAACCAACATCTACAAATTATGATCAGGCCTTTGGAGGTTCATCAAGATGAGTATGATTCAACCGCTCATCGGCTACCATATA
The DNA here is from genome assembly GCA_030765085.1 of Allium cepa. Classification (NCBI taxonomy): domain Eukaryota; kingdom Viridiplantae; phylum Streptophyta; class Magnoliopsida; order Asparagales; family Amaryllidaceae; genus Allium; species Allium cepa. The sequence goes on from CM060941.1 coordinate 627,651,049, forward strand.
TCCCTGACTTGGAGTCAAGGACTCAAAATGGAAAGTGGGGGTGACTCGACCATCCACTTCCTACTCAGTGCTTCAGTTCTGACAGAACATTTATGCCTTACTCAGAGCCTGACAAGGTCAGAAACTAATATATAGTAGACATGACTGACTGTCCACTCATCAACCTCCACACTTGACTTGAAGACCGGAGAAACACTTGGAGTGAATGCAACTCAAAAATCCACTCCCCAGATCATACTTGAAGTTTGCTAAAATATTTATGCCACTCCCAAAGCTCAACAAGACTAAGATCTAACTAAAGCGGACGCGATTTGACCATCTACACATTAACTCCTACTCTGGACATATGAGGCAGTCTGGGAGCTCGACTTTAAGTAGGCATGATTAACCATCTACTCATCAACTAGCTGTCTCGACACAAGGAAAGGACTGCAGTATAAGATGGACGTGACTTGACTGTCCACCCAACAACTCTCTCCTTTGAATTGCCGAGAGGAGTACGAAGCAAATTAGATGAGACTTGACCATCTAACCCAAGTGTGGATCATGGATGTGGTCCGACCATCCATCGCTTAATCACCATGTGGACGTGAATCAATCATCCACTTGCCAACTTTTGTCCTCGACACTGGGCAAATAATTCCTTCCCACATATGAACCTTACTCGACTGTTCATTTGACAACTCTTACCTTGACCTGATAGGTGGAGTGTAAATCAAAAATGGGTATGACTGATCATCCATCATAAAAATCTGGTCCTCGGAGTGTGGACCAGAGTATGAATACAAAAGGATTGACGAGGTTCGACCATCCATCGACCAACTCTGGTCCCTAGAGCGTAGTCTGGGATATAAATATCAAGCGGGTGTGACTAACTACCCATCGAATAATGCTGGTCCCCCAGCATGGATAAGAGTATAGGTGGAAAATAGATGTTGTTTGACCATTCATCCATTAACCCTCCCGTATAAACCGACGGGCTGAGTATAAAACATAGAATGAATGTAACTTAACCATAGGAAAATCAGCTCCTTTCCACAATTCGACGTGAAGAACTTTAAGTGAGAGTGAACGTGATACAACTAACCACACTTTTACTACTGCCCCTAACTTGGAGGTAGAAGAAATGACTAAGGGAAACATGATTCAATGATTTTTCGAAATAACTCTAAGTCCCTAGAGTGTGGACTAGAGCAGAAACACAAATTGGGTGCGATTCGACCACCCGCTGACAAATTCTTATCCGTAGAGTACGGATATAAGTATAAACAAATAGATGAATGTGGTACGACCACTCACTGTTCCATAAACTCCAACTTGAACTAGACATGAGGAGTATAAACTCACTACGAGTGGTATTCGACCATCCATGAACTAACTCTGCTTACCCAAGACTGGGGGCAGGAGTACAAACTACTGTAAGCTGAATACGATAGCTCACTACAACTCTGGCTTGGTAATTCTTTATGACTCAAACCAATGGCTGTAGGGAGGCCTTAATATAAAATCAATCGAAACGACATCCGATGTTATGGGTGACCAACTATATCGTACCATCGGATCGAGGGTCAATATAGATCTGCACCAACTACTAATGGATATGACCTGAATGTCCTTCGAAAAATCTAATCACTAGAGTGCGAGCAGGAGAAAAGACCATGAATGAGTGTGACTTTCTCATTAGTTCTCCAGTACCCTCCTTCGATCCATCAAGAGGAGTATGAAACCGAATGAGCATGACTCAGCTGCACCTAAGCCAACTCTATTTCTAGATCTGATGGGAGAATGTGAATCAAAACAGACGTAATTGACCGTCCAACTCCTAATAAATGCGACATGACCGTTCATTCGCTTGCTCTGACCATGATTCAACTAGAAGAGAAGTTCAAAATGGATGTTATTCAACCGTCCGCTTACTAATCCTTGCCCTTGTTCCGACAGCGAGAGCATCAATCACTGATTAGATATGACTTGACCATCTATTCTTTAGGTCCTCACCTAAGGTGTGGTGACATTCGCACCCAAAGTGGACCCGTCCAGTGCCCAACTCATGCCCGAAATCCGATGGAGCATCGAAGTATTCCCCCCGGAAGGAAAAACCAGATTACAATCCAGAATAGGCGAGACTCGGCCGTCCATCAACTAACCCGATTCCGCGATTCAACGGGAAAGAGTTTAAAGATAAAGTGGATATGACTTGCCTTCCTACTTACCAATGTCTGCCCTAAACTTGGGGGCACGAGCGAGAAAGAAGATAAATATGAACCGACCATTCATCGATCAGCTCAGTCTTTGGAGCTTAGGTGGGAACATAAACACGACTAGGACGAAACATGACCATCCATGCAGTACATTTATCAACCTAAGACCGGGAGTAGAAGTGTGATCATCCAAAGAATGACTACAATACTCAATATTGTGACTTATATCTAGTGTTTACAATGACCTGATTCTATGACCAAAAGGATGCCTAGAGACAGAATCATCGAATCGACGCCCAAGCTCATAGGAAACTGACCATCACTCTGACCTTAACGACGAGCAATAGATTGCGAATACAGTGAATGAAAACATGTTACTCGAGTATACAAGTGGATTCAAACTCAAAGTAAGAGTCAACTATGCAACTGCGCACAACATGAGGCTGAACTCTACTCGACGTTTGATTCGACGTGCTCCTTTAAGCCCGATCTTCAATCATCATAGATAGTCACAAAAAGCATCTAGAACCCATTACTATTAGACTTAACAGCTCATGACAAGACTCTAGGATTTGACTGAAGTTGCTGTCATCATTGACTGTCCCAACTAAATTTCATGCTGATTATTACACGAAACAGTTACGTTTGAACTCAATGATCATTTATCAGCATATAGGAATCTGACGTTCATATTTACGTTCATTCAAGGCATATGTTACAATCGGTAGATGTACAAATATGCTAATCTGTTCAAGTTTGAAGTGGCAAACATCCGATTCTAGGCTGTATGCTAGTTCAAGTGTGCAAGTCTATATTGCATGTCCTATTATTTGATTTTGAGTTCACATGGTTGAATATGCTCATTTAAAAACAAAAAAATGCTAAAGTTCCACTAAAACAAGTGATCAAAATCAACCCCGTTGCTTGGGCAAATCCATTTAAGCATTTTTCAACTCATAACATAAGGCCAATATCAAGCAACAATAACACAGTTGGTTCTATAAAGATATAGACCATAAACCTGAAGAAGAGGAGACCCAAAGAATCTAAGGTTGCACCCGTTGAGCTAACGATCGACATTACAGTCAGACATGATGCTGGGTCTTGAAGATTGGATCACAGCTCAGTGCAACGATGATAAAGGAATTAGCAGGCTTTCTATGAGCATATCTCGATATGTTCGCTTGGACCCATTCTGACATGTGTGTGATCTCACCGACTATCGCGGCCATACATTGAATATCGACCCGAGGCATGTCCGATGAAACAAAAGTGACGCGCATGTATTCAGAGAGGTCTGCTGCACTTAAAGAGGAGGTGGATAAACTCAAAAACAATGGGTTTATCCATAATGCCCTCTACCGGAAATGGGTATCCAATCCAGTTCTTATGAGAAAAGCTAATGGAAAGTGGAGATATACATCGACTACTCTGACCTAAACAAGGCATGCCCAAAAGACAGCTTTCCACTTTCGAGGATCGACCAGTTGGTAGACTCAACCATGAGATATAAGCTGCTTTCATTTATAGGATAAAACTATATCTCGACGCATGTCTCAACCAGGAGCACACCAGCTTCAATATCGATCCAGGGCTATATTGTTATGTTGTGATGCCGTATGAATGAAATAATGTTGAAGCTACTTACCAAAGACTAGTCAACCAGATGTTTGAAGATTAGATTGAGCGATCGATGAAAGTATATGTGGATGATATGCTCGTGAAGTCACGATGATCAAATGACCACATCGACGACTTGGCAGAGATGTTCGACGTTCTCCAAAATTATGGAATAAAACTCAATCCCTTGAAATGCTCTTCGGGGTTGCGTTAGGGGAATTTTTAAGTTTCATTGTTAAGTCACGTAGAATCGAGGAAAATCCCAAGAAGATACAAACAATTTGAAACGTCCATGGGTTGGAGACGATTAAGCAAGTAAAAACCTTAGTGGGAAGATCATCACCCTAAGTTGATTCATCTCCAAGGCCACCGACTAATGAATTGTCTTCTTCAACCTAATCAGGAGAGGGAAGAGATACTTTGTGACAGACGTGATTTTTCGTCGCTTGAAAACCGACATCAATACGTCCACTGTATCAACTGCCGAGCAATCAAAGGCCGAAAACCTGTACCGTTATGGTTAAAGAAAAAGATAGAAGAAGAAAGAAAAAGATAGAACAGAACAGAAACAACAGAACAATATCTGAATCTCACAATCGCAGCGGAACAACATATAATAGAAATGAATAGTCTTTAAACAAAGAACTATATCAGTTATTACATTACATCATATTACATTACATTTCATCATCAGAGTGTACAACAACAAACAGCAGAAGGAAATACTATATACTAGTAATACGCCATGCCATCCAGCTTGCCTCCAGCAACTCCTAAATTCCAGAATATCTAGATAAACCTGACTCTTGACTGCACGTGTGGAAATTGGTAGGCACCCAGAGTTTAGGAAGGAAAACAATAAACTCCGAGTCAGTCATGTGACTGGTGTGAGAACTAAAACAGTTTATTTTTAAAACGAAGAACATGATAATTTTAAAATAGATTCACAATGCTTTTTAGAAAATGAGACTACCATAAGGCCTCACGCGCACACACACAATGCAAACGCCGAATCGGAGGAGATTTCTCCTTATGATAGTCAAAGATGCTTGATACGTATAAAAAAGAAACATTTGATATTATTACTAGTGCATAGTGTAGGAAAAATCATTTAAAAAATAAAAATATAAATCTTAGCCAACATACGACCATTATCATATGCCTACTATAGCTACCATGTTCAATAGCAGGTTACCGCCACATTCCATGGCAGGTTATACAACTAAAACCGTACAAGATCGTATTGTTTCTTTGGATTTCCAACAAATGGTCAGGCCAAGGAACTTCCCATTGCCACATAGGTACGCCTCTGGAAAGACGACCCGAGAACCTAACCGGATCTCTGCCAACACAAGGCCAGGTTACCCCTAACTGGGTAACTACTGACACGAGTATGTCATCCCCCGATCGTAACCGATATATCCGAGGATCCTCGATTTCCAACAACCACAAAGTAATAAATTTGCAGCAACAACATAGGTTAAGTATCTAGGCTTCATACCATGATACCACCTCTATCCAGAAGGAATGACATACACTAAAGGGGCACTACCCCCTAATAACCTTGCTGCATCCTTCCTGTTTTGACCATTTCCGGGGTGTGAGGCTCGATGAAGTCTCGTCCACAAAGCCACGCTTTATACAAAAGCTGTGCTTTGGGTCAACAAATGATCAAATTAATGATCACCAAGATAAATGATCAAACAATTGATCATATCACAAATGATCAAACAATGATCATCCCACAGCAACACTCAGCATGCCACATTACCAATTTGGGAATATATCACTAGTAACCATCAACTACATAACCTCTGAGCTCGTACGTCTCAGAGAAGGGTGTTAAGCTAAGAGAATAAATTCTCCGCCACCAACATAAATATATTTGATAGAAACTAGCTTTACGTCTCAAATTGTAACGTCAGACACACAATCCGTACAAGTCCGTTCCGGGATCGAACAGAACCGAAGGCACTTCCAAAGAAGTCCTTGCATTCCGGATAATTTCTAATCACGTCCGGACAACCCGTCACCAAGGGTGATAAAACCTCTATATCGGAGATCAGCCGATGCAGAGCAACTCAACGGTAATCCTTCCATTTTCAAAAATATCCAGTCTTCAACACCGGTCATCAAATGCAATCCATTACGACGCATCACATATTCGGAATGGGTTATACGACCCCAAGATCCTTTCCCTGCTAACCCGAATAGTGAGCGCTTATTCAAAAATAAGTGTGGCATTCAAATTCAAGCAATCACAACAAATACCTATTTAAAGGTAAATATTGATAGTCGGTTATTTAACTATCAATAGGCGTGTTCAACATCACCAAATTCCAAATAATTTCCCAAATTATTTACTTTCCAAAATATCTTTACTAGATATAGTTTCCACACTTCAACCATTTGAAAAAAAAAATTCAAATCATTTTTCACCTTTACCACTTTTGAAAACAAATTTCAATCATTTTCCTTACGCGGAAATACTTTCATTTCAACATGGTTCATTTAAACCAATTAAATAAATCCTTACCGATTTACTTTATATTTACGTTCCAAATCCGTAAATTAATTCCCACACTTCAAAAATAAATCAACGTTTATTTTTAAAAAAATTCCCCTTTTCATTTATAAATTCCATAGTGAATTTACATTCCAAAATATTTATGAATATACGATTTCAATTATTCATTTTCAATTTATCTTCAAAAATATAAAATCTCAAAATATTCACTTCATATTGGAAAACATTTCCATACTTATTTAATAATAAGTAATTCACAAATCCATTCATTTTCAACACTTGGAAAATATTCAATATACTTATTTCACAATTAAGTATAGATTTCATTCTTTAAGGAAAACATTCGCTTAAACACATTTATTTGGGCCAAAACGAATGTTGCGTAAAACATCGTTACGACGACCCAAAATCACTGGTATAGGGATTCGAAATTTAGATAGATATATAAATCCCTATACTATATAAAACATTTCCTTTCAGAAACCATTTACTATAACAACAGTGTTATAGTCCATCGTTTCCTTCTATTTCTCGAAAACGTCTATTTCAACAATAAATGTTGAAATCTACGGTTTCGATTCATAATATATTTTAAAATATCTTTAAATCGTTTTAATTTTATTTAAAACATCACTTCCCAAAATAAATCCATTTTGTTTAATAATATATTCGCTGTCCAAAATCGTGAATATACTTCCTTTAATAAGCTATAATAATTAACTTATCAAAATAATTCGTTTTCGGATTTATAAACAATGTTTATAAATTCCATTTCTATATTTTATAACAACTTCGTTTTATAAATCTCCTTTATTAACCAATTCTATTTATATTCCATTTACATGTCGAAATCTGGTTTATAAGTAAATTACTTATAATTCATTTATTCACAAATCCATTCTTTTATATCAACAATAATTTATAAATCAAAAATTCTTATTTACTTATGAATCTAGGTTCAAACTTTATTTTAACACTTATAAAAGCTCGTTTTATAATTTCTATATTTTAATTTATAAATATCAATTTTATACAACTTTTATATAAATTGTTTATAATAATTCAAAAATACCAATTCAAATAAACCAATCCTTTTAATAATTTACAAATCTTTATTTAAGGCTTATATATCTTCAAAATCATTCTTAAGTATTATTTTCCAAAAATCATAACTTTTATAACAATAAAATTATAACGTTTATTTATTTAAAATGAATCAATTCAAAAGTTTAATAAAACGTATACTTTAAAAAATCACTTTAAAAACCTTTTAAAATCTAAATCATTACTTTAAAACTTCAAAAATGGATCCGATGATGCAACAACACCAAATAGTCAATCACGACAATCAAACATCATATATCAATATGATAATCAATCGAATATCACAAGATCTGAAATCAAATAAATACAGTTGAGGAATCCAGTTGGATCCCTCCAACCTGTTTCCCTGCATCCACAAACATTAGCACAATACCAATTCCGTTCCAGTACGGAATTATCGCGGTATATGGGATTTATAAAATATTATCTGCTATTATACGGCGCAATAGGGTCTCATCCTCTATATAATGTGGGAAATCAACTCTAAGTACATAAATAATACCAATTTCACTGTACTGTGAAATATTCGCGGTATATGTTTTTAATAAATAACATCCACTTACTAACGGCGCATAATGTCTATTTTAACAATAAATAGATAATAATCATCATTCAAACATGCATTCAAGAATTTTAAATATAACTATTTAAAATTAAAATCGAAACCGATTCGATTGAGTGAGAAGTTCTCACCTTGGTTTTAATTCCGTTTACAGCTTTTATTTCGAATAAAATTAAACGCGCGTTTAATTTTACCCGAATTTTTCACTGACTCCAATCGACTCCAATCTAGTTCCATAGCGTAGTGCTCGACAAAACGAAGCCAACGCACTTCGTTTCGTCGAAATCCGACCTCGTATGAACAAGTTATAGCATTACAAAGTTTGAACGATTTAAAATAAATTAAATTTAAAATTTTCTTATTATTATTAACCTAAATCAAATCCTGGACGTTCGTTTCCTACTACCAAATCTCGGCTGCATGCGTTAATCCTTCTTCCCAGTTTTCATACGCGAACAACGAACCCATATCTCACGTCGAAACCCTACTTGCCGCCCCCGTTCCGACGATCTTCACGACGATTAAGCACTTCCACCACGCGCGCGCTCCAGCACCAACCACGGTCCACCTCCGGCAAAGCTCGGCCCCATATCGGCCTTGAAAAACGTGAGCAAATGTCGGCACTTCAAACTCGAATTGCCGTCGATCCAAAGCTCTAAAAACGATCGTGACCGTTGAACACGAAGATCTCGTGATGATCTGCAAGTTTGTAGGTGAAAACTTTTTGAAATTGTGAACGGATTTGAAGAATTTGAGGGAGGAAGATCGCTAAATTTTGGCATTTGAAATTGAAAGTGGTGGCCGGTTGAAGTAAACCCTAGCCTCTTTTTTTTTTTTTGAAAGAAAAGGGTCTATTTATAGAAATTTATCGAAACACTATTCATCCCGGGTTTTTCGAACTCCGATTTACGCGCGGTGACCAGCGTTTCTAGGATTTATCCCATGTTCCGGACACAATAGAACATGTTTCGGAAGCTAATTCGATCATTTGTGCGAGTTATGACAATAAACAATCGATTTTGAAATTAAATCGGTAAATCAAATTTCTAGGCGTTTTAGCTTGCACCGGACAAACGGTAAATCCGATTGACACGAAATTTGAAACCATACAATAATATCACATTACGGATCCGATGAAACTGGTTTCTTCGAAATCCGAGACTATTTATAAAATGACTATTTTAACTCGCCAAACTAATATTAAAACAATTTCGATGCGTTTCGAGCTGCCACGGTCAAACGAAAACTCCGATTGACACGAAAATTGAAATCCGATAATAACAAACTATTACGGATCCAATGGAACTAGCTTCGTCCAATTCTGAGACTGTTCGAAAATTGACTAATTTCACTAGTCGATTTAAATATTAAAATATTCAATTTTCACAAATTAACTTCTAATTCGATTTTAAAAGTTCTAAAATATCATTCTAACTCCAACATGATAAAATAAAATTTTACAAATCATTTTCAATCATATTTTACCCAATTTTCAATTTTTTCTGTAATTTAACATATTAAATTATCGATTTAATTATCCAATTAAATCTAATTATTCGCAATAAAATTTATTCGACTTATAAATTTCACTTATAAATATTTAAATTCAATTAAATATTCAAATTTTAATTAATAAAAATTCTGGGTCGTTACAAACTTCCCCCCTTAAAAGAATTTCGTCCTCGAAATTACCAAGTAAGAAAAATTTACAGAATCCATTAACTTTCCAAAATAAACCATTCAAATTTGATTTTTCAAATCTCTTAAGTGTTTAACTTTCTCAAAATTCATAGTTAAACTTCATACAAAATCTTTACTAAGTTTCCAAATCCAAACTTAGTTTTCAAAAATTTTCCAATTTTCTCAAAAATATTCTAACGCCTTAAATTTTCGGAAAAATTCGCCAGAGTCTCCTTTATGTGGCTCGATCCGGAAAAAAAAGACAATATATATCACAAATATACATCTCATCAAGTGATGAGGCATCCCGTAGGGAAAAAAAGTGTAAAAGTACGTTATGTAATCCGAGATATGTACCTTATTTATTATTAGCGAGCGTATACGGCTAATATAGCGCGAAAGCGAGCTCCAAATGCGAAGCAACACCATCCGCACCTACTAAACACTCAACAACAACATGAGAATCATGCATATATGAAAATAGTATCAATATACAATATATAGCAACATAACAACTACATATTCCAACATAGCAAATGCAACAAAAACAACAAATGCAACTACCAAACAACTATCCAACCAATAAACATCCAATAATCAATGTCTATCCAAATTAATTCATAACCAATTCAATATTATTTTATTTCTCATTAATATTCAATGGATTAGTTTTCCAATTTAAATCACATTTGATTTGTTAACATTGGATTTTACAAATATTCATTCATTCATTTCCAATTAGTATACATTCACTAATTTACATTCAATTTAGTTCACTTCCAAATCAAATTCAATTCTATTCAAATTCATTTTCTTCCAATTTTAATTTAATGATTTATAGCCTTCAATTTCACTAATTTAATTTTATTAACACTTAATGAATTTATATAAAACCAATTAACAATCAAATAACATAACCAAATTATTTAATTACATTCAATTTGGTCCAACACTTTTAATTCCAAATGGTTCATATTAAATTGTCTTCCATTTAATTTATTCAACTTCCAATAACATTAGCTTTTAATGAATTAACACTTGCATTCATTATCCCATATCAATTTTATTTACATTCAATTCATTAGTTAAATTCAATTGCTTATTCCTTTAACAATATAAAGTTGAATTTCATTCATATAACTCAAGTTCATATTCATCACTTCACTTATTTATAACAATTTCAACTTCATCACTTAAGTTATATTCCAATTAAACATCTTTTGTTTAATCTTAACTTTAATTTCAATTTACTATGGTAGTAAATCCATCACATAGAGACTCGAAAATGATATTGATGATGCTGTAGTCATCACCCTTATTATTTCCCAGTGACAATAGTGAATTCAGTGCTTAATATTCTTTCAATATTTATAAATCACATTTACAAATCTTTTACTTATATTCATAGATATTTTGAGATCTTCTTATATATAATATTTTTTTTCACAAGTGTAAATCATTTTAATTATAACTTCATACTTTATAATTCAATTGCTTATACAATTATTCTTTTACAATATGTTTCATTTAACTTATTCAAACAACTTTTATTAACTTGCACATATCTTATATTTTCAACAACCAAACAATCAATTCATATACACTTTAATAATTCTAAAAAATTATTCCTTTATATATAAAACATAATCAAGGTAAAATTATTTCATTTACCCTACTTTAAAACAATATCGTGTCAATTTGTTCTGTACAAGTGTTTAGAGATCCCTATCAACAACGTTAATTACTTGTATTGACCAGAATCCATATACCACTCAACAAACCAATCATCACAATATAAAACAATTGATATTCACTAACAAATACGCGCTCGTATCTATTATTATACTCAAACTCATTCTAGAGTACTACTTACTCCATCTCTAATAAGTAATTCCCAACAGAGCCAGGTTGTCGCTTAACCATATGCTCTGATACCAAAATGTGACGGACGCGATTTTTCGTCGCTCGAAAACCGACATCAATACGTCCACTGTATCAACTGCCGAGCAATCGAAGGCCGGAAAACCGTACCGTTATGGTTAAAGAAAAAGAAAAAGATAGAAGAAGAAAGAAAAAGATAGAACAGAACAGAAACACCAGAACAATATCTGAATCTCACAATTGCAGCGGAACAACATATCATAGAAATGAATAATCTTTAAACAAAGAACTATATCAGTTATTACATTACACATATTACATTACATTTCATCATCAGAGTGTACAACAACAAACAACAACAAACAGCGGAAAGGAAATACTATATACTAGTAATACGCCATGCCATCCAGCTTGCCTCCAGCAACTCCTAAATTCCAGAATATCCAGATAAACCTGACTCTTGACTGCCCGTGTGGAAATTGGTGGGCACCCATAGTTTAGGAAGGAAAACAATAAACTCCGAGTCAGTCATGTGACTGGTGTGAGAACTAAAACAGTTTATCTTTGAAACGAAGAACAGGATAATTTTAAAATGGATTCACAATGCTTTTTAGAAAATGAGACTACCATAAGGCCTCCTGCACACACACACAATGCAAACGCAGAATCGGAGGAGATTTCTCCTTATGATAGTCAAAGATGCTTGATACGTATAAAAAAGAAACATTTGATATTATTACTAGTGCATAGTGTAGGAAAAATCATTTCAAAAATAAAAATATAAATCTTAGCCAACATACGACCATTATCATATGCCTACTATAGCTACCATGTTCAATAGCAGGTTACCACCACATTCCATGGCAGGTTATACAACTAAAACCATACAAGATCGTATTGTTTCTTTGGATTTCCAACAAATGGTCAGGCCAAGGAACTTCCCATTGCCACATAGGTACGCCTATGGAAAGACGACCCGAGAACCTAATCGGATCTCTGCCAACACAAGGCCGGGTTACCCCTAACTGGGTAACTACTGACATGAGTATGTCATCCCCCGATCGTAACCGATATATCCGAGGATCCTCGATTTCCAACAACCACAAAGTAATAAATTTGCAGCAACAACATAGGTTAAGTATCTAGGCTCCATACCATGATACCACCTCTATCCAGAAGGAATGACATACACTAAAGGGGCGCTACCCCCTAATAACCTTGCTGCATCCTTCCTGTTTTGACCATTTCCGGGGTGTGAGGCTCGATGAAGTCTCGTCCACAAAGCCACGCTTTATACAAAAGCTGTGCTTTGGGTCAACAAATGATCAAAGTAATGATCACCAAGATAAATGATCAAACAAATGATCATATCACAAATGATCAAACAATGATCATCCCACAGCAACACTCAGCATGCCACATTACCATTTTGGGAATATATCACTAGTAACCATCAACTACATAACCTCTGAGCTCGTACGTCTAAGAGAAGGGTGTTAATATAAGAGAATAAATTCTCCGCCACCAACAGAAATATATTTGATAGAAACTAGCTTTACGTCTCAAATTGTAACGTCAGACACACAATCCATACAAGTCCGTTCCGGGATCGAACAGAACCGAAGGCACTTCCAAAGAAGTCCTTGCATTCCGGATAATTTCTAATCACGTCCGGACAAGCCGTCACTAAGGGTGATAAAACCTCTACATCGAAGATCAGCCGATGCAGAGCAACTCAACGGTAATCCTTCCGTTTTCAAAAAATATCCGGTCTTCAATACCGGTCATCAAATGCAATCCATTACGACGTATCACATATTCGGAATGGGTTATACGACCCCAAGGTCCTTTCCCGGCCAACCCGAATAGTGAGCGCTTATTCAAAAATAAGTGTGGCATTCAAATTCAAGCAATCACAACAAATACCTATTTAAAGGTAAATATTGATAATCGGTTATTTAACTATCAATAGGCGTGTTCAACATCACCAAATTTCAAATAATTTTCCACATTATTTACTTTCCAAAATATCTTTACTAGATATAATTTCCACACTCAACCATTTGAAAACAAAATTTCAAATCACTTTTCACCTTTACCACTTTTGAAAACAAATTTCAATCATTTTCCTTACGCGGATATACTTTCATTTCAACATAGTTCATTTAAACTAATTAAATAAATCCTTACCGATTTACTTTATATTTACGTTCCAAATCCGTAAATTAATTCCCACACTTCAAAAATAAATCAACGTTTATTTTTAAACAAATTCCCCTTTTCATTTATAAATTCCATAGTGAATTTACATTCCAAAATATTTATGAATATACGATTTCAATTATTCATTTTCAGTTTATCTTCAAAAAGATAAAATCTCAAAATATTCACTTCATATTGGAAAACATTTCCATACTTATTTAATAATAAGTAATTCACAAATCCATTTATTTTCAACACTTGGAAAATATTCAATATAATTATTTCACAATTAAGTATAGATTTCATTCTTTAAGGAAAACATTCGCTTAAACACATTTATTTGGGCCAAAACGAATGTTGCGTAAAACATCGTTACGACAACCCAAAATCACTGGTATAGGGATTCAAAATTTGGATAGATATATAAATCCCAATACTATATAAAACATTTCCTTTCGGAAACCATTTACTATAACAACAGTGTTATGGTCCATCATTTCCTTCTATTTCTCGAAAACGTCTATTTCAACAATAAATGTTGAAATCTATGGTTTCGATTCATAATATATTTTAAAACATCTTTACATCGTTTTAATTCTATTTAAAACATCACTTCCCAAAATAAATCCATTTTGTTTAATAATACATTCACTGTCCAAAATCGTGAATGTACTTCCTTTAATAAGCTATAATAATTAACTTATCAAAATAATTCGTTTTCAGATTTATAAACAATGTCTATAAATTCCATTTCTACATTTTATAACAACTTCGTTTTATAAATATCCTTTATTAACCAATTCTATTTATATTCCATTTACATGTCGAAATCTGGTTTATAAGTAAATTACTTATAATTCATTTATTCACAAATCCATTCTTTTATATCAGCAATAATTTATAAATCAAAAATTCTTATTTACTTATGAATCTAGGTTCAAACTTTATTTTAACACTTATAAAAGCTCGTTTTATAATTTATATATTTTAATTTATAAATATCAATTTTATACAACATTTGTCTAAATTGTTTATAATAATTCAAAAATACCAATTCAAATAAACCAATCCTTTTAATAATTTAAAAATCTTTATTTAAGGCTTATATATCTTCAAAATCATTCTTAAGTATTATTTTCCAAAAATCATAACTTTTATAACAATAAAATTATAACGTTTATTTATTTAAAATGAATCAATTCAAAAGTTTAATAAAACGTATACTTTAAAAAAAATCACTTTAAAAACCTTTTAAAATCTAAATCATTACTTTAATACTTCAAAAATGGATCCGATGATGCAACAGCACCAAATAGTCAATCACGACAATCAAACATCATATATCAATATGATAATCAATCAAATATCACAATATGTGAAATCAAATAAATACAGTTGAGGAATCCAGTTGGATCCTTCCAACCTGTTTCCCTGCATCTACAAACATTAGCACAATACCAATTCCGTTCCAGTACGGAATTATCACGGTATATGGGATTTATAAAATATTATCCGCTATTATGCGGCGCAATAGGGTCTCATCCGCTATATAATGCGGGAAATCAACTCCAAGTACATAAATAATACCAATTTCACTGTACTGTGAAATATTCGCGGTATATGTTTTTAATAAATAACATCCGCTTACTAACGCCGCATAATGTCTTTTTTAACAATAAATAGATAACAACCATCATTCAAACATGCATTCAAGAATTTGAAATATAACTATATAAAATTAAAATCGAAACCGATTCGATTGAGTGAGAAGTTCTCACCTTGGTTTTAATTCCGTTTTCAGCTTTTATTTCGAATAAAATTAAACGCGCGTTTAATTTTACCCGAATTTTTCACCGACTTCAATCAACTCCAATCCAGTTCCATAGCGTAGTGCTCGACAAAACAATGCCAACGCACTTCATTTCGTCGAAATCCGACATCGTATGAACAAGTTATAGCATTACAAAGTTTGAACGATTTAAAATAAATTAAATTTACAATTTTCTTCTTATTATTAACCTAAATCAAATCCTGGACGTTCGTTTCCTACTACCAAATCTCAGCTGCATGCGTTAACCCTTCTTCCCAGTTTTCATACGCGAACAACGAACCCATATCTCACGTCGAAACCCTACTTGCCGCCCCCGTTCCGACGATCTTCACGACGATCAAGCACTTCCACCATGCGCGCGCGCTCCAGCACCACCCATGGTCCACCTCCAGCAAAGCTCGGCCCCATATCGGCCTCGAAAAACATGAGCAAATGTCGGCACTTCAAACTCGAATTGCCGTTGATCCAAAGCTCTAAAAACGATCGTGACCGTTGAACACGAAGATCTCGTGATGATCTACAAGTTTGTAGTTGAAAACTTTTTGAAATTGTGAACGAATTTGAAGAATTTGAGGGAGGAAGATCTTTAAATTCTGGCCTTTGAAATTGAAAGTGGCGGCCGGCTGAAGTAAACCCTAGCCTCTTTTTTTTTGTGAAAGAAAAGGGTCTATTTATAGAAATTTATCGAAACACTATTCATCCCGGGTTTTTCGAACTCCGATTTACGCGTGGTGACTGGCGTTTCTAGGGTTTATCCCGCGTTCCGGACACAATGGAACATGTTTCGGAAGCTAATTCGATCATTTGTGTGAGTTACGGCAATAAACAATCGATTTTGAAATTAAATTGGTAAATCAAATTTCTAGGCGTTTTAGCTTGCACCGGACAAACGGTATATCCGATTGACACAAAATTTGAAACCATACAACAATATCACATTACGGATCGGAAGAAACTGGTTTCGTAGAAATCCGAGTCTATTTGAAAAATGACTATTTTAACTCGCCAAATTAATATTAAAACAATTTCGATGCGTTTCGAGCTGCCACGGTCAAACGAAAACTCCGATTGACACGAAAATTGAAATCCGATAATAACAAACTATTACGGATCCAATGGAACTAGTTTCGTCCAATTCTGAGACTGTTCGAAAATTGACTAATTTCACTAGTCGATTTAAATATTAAAATATTCAATTTTCACAAATTAACTTCTAATTCTATTTTAAAAGTTCTAAATATCGTTCTAACTCCAACATGATAAAATAAAATTTTACAAATCATTTTCAATCATATTTTACCCAATTTTCAATTTTTTTCTGTAATTTAACATATTAAATTATCGATTTAATTATCCAATTAAATCTAATTATTCGCAATAAAATTTATTCGACTTATAAATTTCACTTATTAATATTTAAATTCAATTAAATATTCAAATTTTAATTAATAAAAATTCTGGGTCGTTACATACTTTGAATGGATGTAGGATTGATTAAATGTGCTACAAGCTTTGGTAGATCACTTAGAGAGACCTCATATCCTATTCAAGCCACTGGATCGTAAAGAATTATATATCTATTTAGTAGTGTCGATGCACACTATAAGTGCTGCACTATTACCGAAGAGAATCAGATTCAAATGCCAGTATATTGTGATAGCAAGCGATTGACGGTTGCTAAGAGAAACTATCCGAAGTCGGAAAAGCTTGTATACTGCCCGTTGATAGTGTCAAAGGCTCTGCTCTTATTTTCAGGCTCATTCCATCAATGTCTACACCGACCAGCCATTACGATGGGCCCTACATTGACTTGGGACATCTGGAAGGTTACTCAAGTGGAACATCTAGCTGAGCTAATCTGACATTACCTATCTCCCTCAAAGAGCCATACAGGGACAAGAATTGGTGGATTTTATAGCTGAGTTCACAACATAGGATGATTTCCTAGAGAGTAGTGAAGCCTCTACCATCCTGTGGAAAATGTACACGGATGGAGCATTCAACAATAGGTGTTCTGGTGCCAGAGTTGTGTTAGTAATTCCTGAGGAATGATCGATCTGCTATGCCCTGAAACTCAACTTCCTTGCAACAAATAACGAAGTTGAGTATGAAGCATTGATCGTCGGGCTCAAACTTGTCACGGAACTAAGAGTGAAAATTTACAAATCTTTTGTGATCCCCGGTTAGTAGTATGCCAAGTCAAGGGAGATTATCAGGCTAGGGGCAACAACTTGCTCCTTATCTCGGCCAGGTCTAAGAGCTACTGGTAGACTTCGAGTATTACACCATTACACATGCCCCAAGAGAACAAAACGAGAAAGCCAACTCATTGCCCAAGCTGGCTAGTTTCGAGAATGCGCAGCAGATAGGCTTGTATCGTCTGAAGTACTAAATTCTCCAAGCATTAACCATATGGAGATTGATTGGGTTCTGGAGACGGAGCCGAAAAAGGAGTCTTGGATGACCTTTGTCAAAGATTATCTGCAACGAGGGAAACTTTCTAGATGGAGGAATAAAAATGATAGATCCTCCTCAAAGCTTTATGTCGCATCATCCAAGAAGGAGTCATGTATAAAAAGGGTTTCCCCATTCCCCTACTTCGGTATATCACCCATGATGAAATTAAATGAGTCTTGAGAGAAGTCCATGAAGGAGAATGTGGCAATCACACTGAGGGTAAACCTTGACAAAGAAAATACTCTGCTATAGGTATTACTGGCCAATTGTCAATTGAAACACAACTGAATATGCTAGATGACGTGATAAGTGCCAGATGTTTGCAAAAATTCCAAAAGCCCTATCGATGGAAATTACTCAAATGGCCAGTCCATAGCCGTTTGCTACTTGGGTTATGGACATCATCTGCTCCTTGTTGATTTCTAAAAGTGGTGAGAAATATGCCATCGCAATAGTTGATTACTTCACCAAATGGACTGAAGCCAAACCTTTAGCCGCGATCACAACAAAAAAATTAATAAACTTTGTTTTCTGAAACATCATCTGTTGTTTTGATCTTCCTCAAACAATCATAACTGGTAGAGGGACCCAATTCGACAGTGTTGAATTGAAAGACTTCTGTCGCTGGCATCATGTCGAGAAAAGATCCACGACATTTGCTCACCCTCAAGATAATGGACAAGTCAAAGCTGTTAACAAAATTATAATGTTCATTCTGAAGGAGCATTTGGAAAAGTCTAGAGACAAATGGGTTGATGAACTCCCATCAACATTATGGGCGTACAGAACCATCCACAAGTCCACGATTGGGCATACTCCATTCGCCCTTGCTCACGACTCCAAGGCCATCATCCTTGTAGAACTTGAAGTCCCTTCTCATCGAGTGTCTTATTAAGATGTCGGTCTCATTATAAAAAATATAAACAGGGAATTGCAATCCAATCGAAATTAAACTATAAGGAATTTACGATGATTCGCGATTGTACAAATGCATCCAGGAGCCAAAGCCAAGGACATGTACCTGAACATGCATTTGTATATTCTAAAAATTCAATTTTTGAAATCGACGGAAATTAAATTTAGACCTGAAGCTCTCAAAAACAAAACTGAATCGGATAGCCAAAGTTTATTAGCCCTATAGAACCGGACACAAATAGCAATTGATGGAATATAACCTAGAATTTATACTATTGGAAATCGACCAAGCATCATAAGGATCAAAGAGAGATATGATAGTTTGGAAAAATATATCAATGGGAGGATAGGGACTATTCAGAAAACTGGATGGATTTCTTTCCGGAGACTCTAACTTGCTTCAAATTCAAAGCACATCATGTTCGACATAACTTCCATATGCCTCCCACAATTCTCGACCTGCAGCATTTCCCTTCGACAGTGAAATGTTGCTACTCATCGTGGATGACCGGGGACGCCAAAACCTTGGGGAAAAGTGCTATCTGATATGAGCAACACCCTGTTGATTTTTGATTTTCCTCTTGCCTCCTCCAACACCTTCAAACCTGAGCCCTAGATGTCAACCAAAATATCGACCATCCCAAATACCGCTCAACTACTATCAAGACCGTGGGTGCAAAGTCTCTTCTATATATTCCAGGGATCTAAAATCGTCGACTTTCAACGCCTCTAGCTTTGGATTTAATTAAGGGAAGGGTGGCGAATGTGTTGTGAAGGAGCAGGAGAAGAAAATAGGGGAAAGTGAAGTGGGAAAAAATTGTAGCCTATGTGTGGTTCAATATATATCTATATATATTGTATTTAATTTATCTAACAAACCAACACACGTTTTATGCTCATATGATCACATGACACATCAGATATCACAAAACCTGTTAGCGCACATCACTTCATTTTTTCAATCCCAATGACACTAGTTTCATCACAATCCGAGATAGTTCCCCAGGATGATAGTTTCTCACATATTGATGTCATTTTGGCAATCGGAGCCCTCGATTTCAATATAGCCATATTTGTACTCATTTTAATTCGCAATGTCGATCCAAACTCAATGAAAGTGTTCTCGAGTCTTGATTCGACCTTATGCAAAAAGTAATATTTTGGACCTTCAATTCAATAACGGTTAATATTTAAATTGATTATTTAAATATCTCATTGTTAAATGTGCGGATTGTTACAAGCATAACACTCATTATGATGTCTCGAAGATTCAAACTCATGTTGACCTCAAGAAGCTAAATTTAAAGTGAAATATCACTTGATACTTGAACTAGTGGTCTTTGACACCTACCAGAATGATTTGATGTGATTAATATAAATAAAAACAACACTGCAGACATCACTAATTTAAATTTCATATTAAATTGATCGCTTATAAAAATAGTTTGTGTGCATAAAATAAATAGATTATAAAACAGAAAATTGGCTATTCTTTTCCTAGGAAGGAATATTGTCAATAAATATTCAAAACATACTTCACTCTACTTACATATTGCAACAAAGTGTTAGAAGTTTGAAAAACCTACATGAGACAAAGTAAGTGATTAACATTTTTAAACAGAACAACATGAATTTTGAAGTTAATGAAGTTGCTAAGTTGATGATAAATAGATCAACATTAACTTCACAATTTTTTTAATTGGCAAACAACAGATATTTTTAATCTAAGTAGCATGTATGTTATGCAAACATTCTCGAAGATAACAACATTTATGTAAATTTTCCATATCAACATAAGCCTAAGTGTTTACACTTTTTTCAAGCTTCTTTCACTAACTGTAATGTTACCATAAAAGGAAAAAGATATTTGTAAAGCATTATCAACAAATAGCTCAAAAACTAACATGACTCATAATTATTGACACGAGAAGCACAAAGAAGCATCTTGCACTTATAATAAAATTTCATATGAAGAGCATCGACATGCATACCTAGATAAAATGACCCCCTCCATCTATCCTATTTTGATTATTAATAAATTTGCATAATTACATAAAATTTCCAAACTAATACGGAGCTAGGCATACCTCATCCCGTCCATTTTATTTATTTTCTTGGGATGGCCGAAAGATATGTGAGGACATACATAGAAGGATATCTAATAAGAATATGTCTTTAGATATGGGGAAAAAAATCTAGTTTCATAGTCAACTATAATCTATGATAGGTAAATGGTTTTCTCACATCATAAAAATCTTAGTTAAGCTAAAAATATACAAAAAAATCAATTATAGAAAACACATTATTATTTTTTAATAAAGAAAGCAAAGCCGAAAGGATGTGGAAAGAGGAAAGATAGCTTTAGTGATTCAAAAGAGTAAGCATTACCTTGGTTTGTGCAGCAAAAGCTCTGCTTCTTTGATGTGCCTGCAAAATGTGAAGTTATTAGAACAGTAACGACTTGCATTTTCGATGTCGAAAGTTGGCATTTAATATATCCACGGTATTCAAATATTCAACATCCAAGTGCAAGAAAATAGGTAAAAATAAAAAGAACAGGGAAAGTAGAATCTCACACCGAAACATCAATATATAATATAACGAAGAAAGTAAAAGTTGTCTCTCTAAGAAACAAGGTATATCAGAGTTAAAAACTAACCTTATCAGCTTGGAAAATTATAACTTCCTGACCTTACAACTATTGATGAGGTATACATAATAATACAACGGAAAACAAAAATACTAAGGTTGGTGAACATTCGACTCTACTCCATGAGCTTTATGTCCCACCAAATGACAGCTTGGAAAAAACTCGGTTTGACCTAAGCATTATAATAAAATAACACTCATATCAGTTTGGAAAACCAACGTAAGAAAACTCATGAAATGTGGTGAGCACATAATAATTCTGTGAGACCATGCCACTAAACATGGAACGAGTTTTTACCTCAAAATAACCACATCCATACATAAAGAAATGGAAAACAAATCAAAACAACAGTCCAAACAAGAAAGGATGGGCACAGAAAAGATCAAATTCAAAACTTAATGAATGGACAAAAGTGATTAAACATAGAGATTCTCGATGCAATTAAGAAAGGATTAACTCTAAGTTTGAAACAAACAAGGAGATTGAATTTATCCACCATGACTAGGAAGGGGCACCTCCTACATCAAAAGTATACCTCTAGAAAAAATATACTTGAGAGCACGCGCGTCACTCTTGGGAGCATCTAAGTTGAACCCCTATACTTAGTGCAGGCATTCGAATATTTCACATCAATGCATGCATACCAATATCTCTCTAGATATATGTGAACATACCTTGATGGGTGCGACCCATATGGCTTGGCTCCTACTTGCGCTTTGTTTTTAGTTCTTCAGTGTTCGATACCAATTCTCAAAATGACCTACAAATCTTCTTAGATTGATGAAGCACAAAGAAGGATATCAAAATCGATAGTCGAGGAATTAACTATCGAAAACAAACTAGTACTACTCTAGGAAAACAGTAAAGCCAAACAAGCTAAGGCAATTTTTCCTATCTTGACTCGATATCATTCGCTTTAAGAATAATAAGAGTTTAAATGCCTCAAATGAGCAACAAAATCATCTTTAATCGACTAATACAAAGAAGACAACCGAATCAATAGTCAATAAGAAAACTATCAAGAATAAAAAAATGATTGTATATGAAAATTAAATCTCTTAAGCTTATCACAACTCATCAATCCCAAACTAAAACTACCCTAGGGAAAATAATGAAGCCGGACAAGTAAGGACAATATTGCTTTCTACTTATCATGATAACATTCTTAACTTTTAGAATAGCAAGAGTTCCTTCTGCATTCAGTGCTAAGTGTAAGACTAAATATTTTCAATGAACGAATCAAACTTTTAAAACATTTGACTCACATTGTGCTTGATTTTTGCATCATAAATATTTGTAGAATACTTTAAAAACATTTTTTAAATATTCTTTTAATGAGTAAATTATATTTCAAAGTGTATTAAAAAGATGGGTCAAAATAAATGTCATTAAAACATTATTTACTATAAACCCAAACAATTTACACTTAGCTTAATTTTTAAAACATTCATTTTTAAATATTTTATCATTTATAAACTATCATTTATAACTTTGAAACAAAATTTGTTATCTTGGAAGATAATAAATTGGTTTAAAATACTTTTGTAGTTCAAAACAATGTTAATCATTCCAAAAGATAATTGATATAACTCGTTTATGATTTAAAAACATATTACTTGTCCAGAAAGAAAATAAATCAAATTTATAATCCTTTTTATAAATTTAATACACATTAGTTATCCCAAAAGATGATTAATCAAATTTATAATCTTTTATAAATTTAAAACAACATTAATTATCCTGAAAGATAACCAATCAAATTTATAATCTTTTCAAAAATTTACAAATACATTAATTATCCTGATGGAAATTAAATCAAATTTACAAACTTTTTATAAATTTAAAACAACATCAAATATTCTAAAAGATAATTGATCCAATTAATATCTCCTTTTATAAATTTTAAGCAACACTTATCCTTTATTTCAAAATTCTCAAAAACACTTGAAAATATAGTTTAAATGACTTTCAAAGTGCAAAAAACACGGCCAAACATTTATTTTGTAGAAATACAAGCACAAGTTCACACACACAAGTTTAAGGAGATGATATTCCATAAGTGTCGATGTAGCAATATTTGCTATAATGACTTACAAATCAAACAGTATGTCGTAACTATTTCAACCAAACATCAGTATAAGCAACATAAGAATATAAGTAAGATGCATATAGCAGTAAATTATTAATGGCATGAAACCCCTTAGGGTCTCTCTACAAAAGTCCCCTACAAAACAGTTGTTATTTATGTTATTCACTTTTTAAGTGGGAATCAAATCCAAATAAACAATCGAAAAACAATATATAAACTATCATCCAAGCAATCAATAATAATCTATAACGACACACATATATATCATATAGTTTATTTAGAGATGAGTAAACTCGTCAAAATTCCAATTGACAGTTTCCCCTTCCAGTTTGATCTAAAATTAAACGGCGTTCGATCTTAGCTCAAAATCCTACTTGTACCAAATTCAATGAATATAACTCCAATGCGTAAATAATATTAATACGGGTCCAAACCAAAAGACCCCGTCCAAATCCGACATTGTATGAGATAGTTATTAAGTTTATAAAAATTTTATTAAATTAAATAATTAAATTTAATTAATCACTTAATCAAATTACATATTACCAATTAAACTAATACTTTCCTTCTCTAATTTGATATGTACAGGACCGTGCACTTATGCACTCCATTTCCGCCTTCCTTTCTCATCCCTTCCCCTCTCTACATTCACCAATTCAATGCCACACCACCTCCATCGTACTCCACTATGAGAGCTCATCATAACAACATAACTACCCAAGTCCGGCCCTCTAATGAAAATCACAACCTGATGGTGCCCAAATCACCTTCCTTATGTCGCGATTTACTAGATAAGGTTGGAGCTCCAATTAAAGGTGCTGCGAAGTGCACTTCGACATAAGAAACTCAATAGTGATCTTCATTTCGCCTAACACCTCCTGCCTCGCTAACCAACGAAAACCCTAGGCGCGACTATAGTAGGTTAACCGAGTCAAATATCACTGCATGAGATAATGGTGATATAGATTCGAAGCCCAAAATCTCTTGAGTTCAACAGATCCGATGGTGATTATTTTCGTTGATTAAAATTCGAGAACAATTGGATTTGTGGTGGTGGTTCTTATTTTGTTTTACAGGAGAAGAAAATGAAAAGAGGGAGAGAGGAAATGTGAGAATAGGTTAGCTGTTAGGTTTAGTTTATAAATAATTTTCGGTACGTCGCTACATAGATTTTCATTCGCTTACAAACTGCGAACGTCAGAAATAAAAATACAATCGCATACAGCAATACGACACGATCTTAAAACATCAATAAAATACACTGGTTATCTTATTCTATGAAATTTCAAAAATACCACCGTTTGTCGAAAAATACGTTAAATGAAAATATAAATATTTTTCAAATTAAAATTTATTAAAAAAAATCCTATAAATGCATTTAAAAAATACGTCATAAAAAAGTTGTTTTATTAATAATTGATTTTTTATTATTTATTTGAACTATTTATTATTGTAAATAAATTTACAAAGTGAGTTCACCTTTATTATTTATTAGTTAAAGGGACTTAAATAAAGCTATTAAATCCATTTAATTAATATTTAATTCACAATTCAAATATTTAAATAATCCCTACATTTGAATATAAGTTATTTATATTTTTCCGAGATGTTACATTCTCCACCCTAGCCTTTTAAAAAATTCGTCCCCGAAATTCCCAAAGGAAGAAAATGCCATTCGCCCTTAGGCTTTTAAAGTTCCTTATGTTACGCGAAAAAATTTAGTGTCACCTCCTTTGCGCGGCTAGATTCGAAAAAACTACAACTCGTCAAAAATGGCCTAAGAAAATAAAGAAAACAAAAGCCAAGTGGCCTACCATATCTAGGGGCATAAAATCATCAATCAATTACCAATCTATAATCTATTACATACCTCTTTTGCGTTTGATTTTTATTTTTGCAAGCAACTTTTTCTCTCGATGCCATTGTAGATGCGCAAGAAATCAAATTGTGATTTCTTGCTTCCCTGTATCTATCTTGTACTTACGTAATCCAAAAGAGAATCATGCCGACATAAGAGCAATACACTAATTATCTCTATCATAAGCACTTAGCAACATAGATAATATAACAACCATATGGGACAAAGCAATATGATGCAACTAATAATAATGATGCAACTCTACATATCAAGAACTGGTATGATATAAATCTACATGCAACTCTAGTGTAACATAAAGCCATTTGCAACCAAAAGCAATATAACAACCACACACAACAAAAGTATGAAGAATACTATATAATAAAATACTATGCATCCTATCCTTTCAAAAGATAAATTATGAAACTAAAATCTTGGGTTTTTGTATCAAAATATATTTTCAGTTTTCTCTAATAATAAATATATCAAAACCAAAATCAATTATGACAAGGAAGGGGCTCCTCCTGTCGAAGCATGGTATAACTCTAAAATCAAACAACATGGAGCATCCGATGGTATTCTGGTTCCTCCTAAAACAATAACTAAAGTAAACAAATATACATGAAGAGTCTTCCAGATCGAAAAACCTCGCATCGTCCAACTTTAGTCATAACAAATATATTTGAGAAATCACTTTGAAAAAACATTTTCCAAATATTCTAAAATAATAATACTTTACCAAAGTTTGCAAAATAATAATATTATTATTTATTTAACAAATTCTTTCAAAACTACTTTTTTAAAAGCATTGGGATTTAAGTCCTAATAAACAATTTTTTTTAAAAATCATTATCTTATAAATTCAGTCTTTAAAAACCATAATATATAAAATCACACTATCAATCAAATCAGATTCAATAGAGGAATAAACTAATACTTAACATTATATAAAATGTTCGATGACTAACAAACGCAATTAAGAATTTTTCTTAGGTCCATAACTTTCTCGATCATCCAAGGATATAGATAATTTTCTAAGCGTACCATTGCGTTCATCAGCCTTTGGATATTGCTTAGAAGATTATCTAAGCTCCCATAAACAAAATTGAAAGTGAATCATAAACTTTCCTAATCCACAAAACATAGAGTGCAAATATACTTAAGCCCGTAAGATGTACATAATATCATCCCTATGCGATATCTGATCCGACTACTTGCTCGGATACATAAACTTTACTTTCAAACTAGTACCGCTCACTCGACCTCCATAGTGCAAATTCCAATCAAGTTCCTTGATAAGAAACCTCCATTCTCCTTACATAGCCATATACTATAATAGAAAACCTCAGTATCATATGAGAATCTGAATCAAGTGTTCACTGATAAGCATCAAGTGAAAAATCCTTTTTTGACTAGCGTGAAGCACCCCGAAGTTATGTACTCGAATCCTATATTAAGATCCATGCAAATAAAATGATCTATTCATAACTTACGTACTTAATTTGATTGGTTTCTTGATTGCACCAATCTCCTTTTAAATCATTTTTATTTTTATTTATAGTATTTCATTCAATACTAAAATTATTTATGAATTATTTCATAAATTTTCACTTAAATTTACAAACATTTTATAAAGACACATCTTTATAAGACATTATATTAAAAACTTACTTCATCCTTTTTTACTAGTATAATACTCTTCTATATCTTAAGAGCACATACAAAATACCAACTTTATTTTATTTATTTACTGTTTATTTTTATGTTTATTTTTTTCTCAAAATTCAAAATAGAGGTCCAAAAAAATATAGGTTTTAAAACGAAGTTAACTACTTTGACCTTTTTACCTTAGAGTGTTCTAAGGAATAATGTTTTATCAGTTAGCTCAATCAAATAGTTTATCTGACTTAGATGTTTAAACAAGAACAAATACGATTTAAATAAAACAATGCTTATTAAAACCTTCATATCTAATTTAACCTATTTAAAAACTTGAGTTAAATTATCTCTTTTACATCCAAGAGTTAAAATTTTGTTTATCAAAACATTCTAATACCTTTTATTTTAATCAATTTCCTTTAAGGAAACTCAGGAGCTAAATACCTTGTTTTTATTTCAAAACACCTTTTGAAATCAAATTATATATATATATATATAATAACTTTAACAATTTATTCACTAACACTCGCATTAGGTTCGTTTGGATTAGAACTCATTTCAATCGCACAATGATAAGGAGAATAATTTACTAAGCACGCTACAATGTTCGCTTAAACAGCATATAATCGTCACTTAGAAGATTATTCAAATTACCACAAAACTAGTCGATATGTTTTCCCCCAACTATCAAAGAAAATGTATCCTTCTTAAAAATTCTCCTTGAAATATTTATACTTACAAATATTTTCAAGTAATATTATCGTTACTTTTCTCTAAATCTTTTTGAAATCAATTCAAGAAATACCGAGATTTAAATTATCAAAAATCTTTCTGCTTATAAAACACCCTTTGTAAATCATTTTATATACCATACTCATATAATGTACCTTTAATACCATCTTATATTGTAATAACCTTCCTTTATTATAATAAACTTTTCACAATTATTTATCCTCTAAATGTCTTATCCACCCATTTAGATTATATTAAACAACTTCTATTAAAAGATGATACTTAATTTAATAATTTCTCCGAACACTTTATGGTCAAATTGTGAAATTCAATTCACAAGGAGTTCGTTTTAATCTACTCACTATTATCAAAACAATAATGGCTCATTAACTAGTCAAGTATGGATTAACAATCAACAAACAATAGTCAATGCTTGTAAACTATCCAAGCATGACAAATCAAACAATAATGATAATAAGGAATATTTATATTAACAAACAAACACCATAAATAACTACATAAATTTGAAAATAACTCCTTTATATATGTAAAATATATAATCCTTGGTAAATATTTCATTTACCAATTTTCAAAAATCAATATGGTGTATGTTTGCCTTGTTCAAGTGTTTCAAAATCCCTATCGACACTTTGGTGTCCCATGTCTCAATAAGAATTCAATTTTAAACTTAATAAATCAATTAACATGATTTGTTTTTATAACAATAACAAATATGCTCTCCTATATATAATACTCTCAATTCACTTTAGGGTCTCACTTACCCTATTTCTAATGAGATATACCCTATGGAGCCAAGGTTCTCGCTTAACCTTCAGCTCTGATACCATTCTATAACAACCCCCCTTTGCGACCCTTAAAAGTCGGCACTTGATACATCCACGGTATCCAAATGGCGAGCATCCAAGTGTCGAAAAGGCAGATTGTTAGGGTAAAAAGAATACGAACAGGGAAAATAAAATCTTAAAACAAAACGACAACATATAAATAACAAAGAAAGTAAAAGCCATCACTCTAGATACAATGTATATTAAAGTTTAAAATAAACCTTATCGGCTTGGACAGTTATAACTTCCTAACCATACAATTGCTGAGGTGGTATACATAATAATTCAAAGGAAAATAAAAATAATATGACAAGTGAACATCTGGCTCTACTCCATGATTTCCATGTCCCACCAATGACAACCTAGAAAATACTCAGTATGACCCGAGCATTATAATAAAATAACACCCGGATCGGTCTGGAAAACCAAGGTGAGAAAACTCAAGAAATTAGGTGGACATATAACAGTTCCGGCCATTAAACACGAAACTTGTTTTTACCTCATAAGAACAACATTCATACATGAAGAAATGGAAAACAAATCAAAACAACAATCCAAAGAAGAAAGAACAGACATAGTCAAGGTCAAAATCCAAACTTAAAGAATGAACAAAAGTAATTAAACATAGAAAAGAGATCAAGGCACTTCTCAATGCAATCAAGAAAGGATTAACTCCAAGGTCGAATCAAACAAGGAGAATGAATTTATCAAACATGACTAGGAGGATGCGCCCCTCACACTGAAAGTATACCTCTAGACAAATTATACTTAAGAGCACATGAATCACTCTCAGGAACTTCCAAGCTGGACCTCATACACTTAATGTGGGCATTCGAATATTTCACATCAATGCATGCATGCCAAAACCTCTCTAGATAGATGTGAACATACCACGATGGGTGTGACCCACATGGCTTCGCTTCCACTTGCGCTTTGGATTTAGTTCTTTGGTGTTGGATACCAATGCTAAAAATGAGCTAAAATCATCTCAGATCAACGAAATAGAAAAAAAGATATCATATCTATAGTCAATGAATCCATTATCGAAAACAAACTAGTACTACCTCGGGAAAACAATGAAGGAGACAAGTTAAGATAGTGTTGCTTCTTATCTTGACTCGATAGCATTCTTAGCTTTAAGAATAGCAAGAGTTTAAATGCTGTAAACGAGGAATAAAATCGTCTTGAATCGATGAATGCAAAGAAGATAGCCAAATCGATAGTCAATAAGTAACCTATAGGAAACAACAAAATGATCATATATGAAAATTAAATCTCTTACACTTATTACAGCTCGTTGATCCCAAACTAACACCACTTGGGGAAAATAATGAAGCCATACAAATAAGAGCGGTGTTGCTTTCTACGCTGTCACAACAACACTCTCAACTTTAAGAATAGCAAGAATTCCTTCAACACTTAGTGCTAAGTGTAAGACTAAATATTTTCAGCGAACGAATCAAACTTTTAAAACATTTGACTCGCACTTGTGCTTGAATTTCGCATCATAATTATTTTTCAAATACTTTAAAAACATTCTTTAAAGTGTTCTTTTAAAGCATAAATTATATTTCTAAGTGTATTAAAAAGAAGGGTCAAAATAAATGTCATTAAACTATTTTTTACTACAAACCCGATACAATTTACACTTTGCTTTATTTTTTAAACATTCATTTTAAAGGTTTATCATTTATAAACTATCAATTATAAGTTTAAATCTACATTTATTACTCCGAAAGACAATAAATCAATTTAAAATACTTTTATAAATTCAAAACAATGTTAATCATTTTGAAAGATAATTGGTGTAAATCTTTTATAATTTAAAACCACATTACTTGTCCAGAAAGAAAATGTATAAAATTTATAATCTTTTTATATATTTAAAACAACATTAATTATTCCAAAAGTTAAATAAACAAATTCATAACTTTTTATAAATTTAAAACAACATTAATTGTCCAAAGGAAATAAATCAAATTTTTTATTTTTCTATAAATTTAGAATGACATTAGCTATCCCAAAAGATAATTAATCCAATTTATAACTAAAACAACATTATTTAACCCAAAAGATAACTAATCCAATTTATAACTCCTTGTATAAATTTTAAACAACACTTATCCATTATTTCAAAATTCTCAAAAACACTTGAAAATATAGTTTAAACAACTTTCGAAGTGCAAAAAACGCGACTAAACATTTATTTTTTAAAAGTACAAGCCCATGTTCATCATACACACACATATGACTAAGGAGATTATATTTCACAAGAGTCGGTGTAGCGATAATTGCTATAACGACGCTTACAATAATCAAACAGTATGTCATAAATATTTCAACCAAACATCAATATAAGCAACATAAGTATATAAGTGAGATGCATATAACAGTAGATTAATAATGGCAAGAAATCTCTTAGGGCCTCCCTATAAAAGTCCCCTGCAAAGTAATGGTTAATTATGCAATTCGTTTTTCAAGCGGGAATCAAATCCAAACAAACAATCATGCCTCTCTATAAAAGTGCCCTGCAAAATAATGGTTAATTATGCAATTCGTTTTTCAAGCGGGAATCAAATCCAAACAAACAATCATATAACGACATATAAACTATCATCCAAACATTCAACAATAATCTATAGCAATATATATATCATATAGTTTATTTAGGGGTGAGTAAACTCCCTAAAATTCCAGTTAACGCTTTCGCGTTTCAGTTTACGCTAAATTTGAACAGTGTCCGATTTTAGCTTAAAATCCTACTGGCTCCAAATTTAATGAATCTAACTCCAATGCGTAGATAATGTTGATACGAGTCCAAAGCAAAAGATCACATCCAAATCTAACCTCGTATGAGATAGTTATTGAGTTTATAAGATTTCGATTTAAATAAATAATTAAATTTAGTCACTTAATCCAATTAAAAGTTACCAATTAAACTATTCCATTTCCTTCTCCAAATTGATATGCACATATACACTCGATTTGAGCCTTCATCTCTCATCCCTCCCTCTCTCTACATTAAACGATTCAACTTCGTACCACCTCTATCGTACTCCACTACGCGAGGTCATCACAACCGTCAAAACCACTCACAATCTGGCCTTCTAGTGAAAATCACGACCTGATGGTGCTCAAATCCCCTTCCTTATGTCGCGATTTACTAGGATAAGGTCGGAGCTCCAATCGATGGTGCCATAAGGTGCACTTCGACCCGAGAAACTCAATGGTGATCTTTACGCCCAACACGTCGCGACTACAGTAGCCCGACCAAGTCAAATATCACCACACAAGACAATAGTGGTATGGGTTGATGCCCTTACTCCCCTGAGTTCAATGGATCTGACAGTGATTGTTTTCGTTGATTAAAAATCCGGGAACAATTAGTTTTGTGATAGCGGATCTTATTTTGTTTTACGGGAAAAGAAAATGAAAAGAGGGAGACAAAAAATGTGAGAATAGTTTAAGTGTTAGGGTTAGTTTATAAAACAATGTCCGTTATGTCGTTGTACAGAATTTCATTTGCATACAAACCGCGCGCGATAGAAACAAAAATACGACCGCATATAACAATTCGACATGATCTTATAAGATCAATAAAATACACTTGTTATTTTATTCTATGAAATTTCAAAAATACCATCGTTTGACGAAATAT
Organism: Allium cepa; assembly: GCA_030765085.1. Lineage (NCBI taxonomy): Eukaryota > Viridiplantae > Streptophyta > Magnoliopsida > Asparagales > Amaryllidaceae > Allium > Allium cepa. The sequence continues at coordinate 627,683,520 of CM060941.1, forward strand.
ATGTCAAACGAAAATTTAAATATTTTTCAAATTAAAAAAAATGAAAAAAATCCTAAAAATTCATTTAAAAAATGTGTCATAAAAAATCAAGTCATTTTATTAACAATTGATTTCTTATTATTTATTCCAACTATTTATATTGTAAATAAATTTACAAAGTGAGTTCACCGTTATTATTTACTAAATAAAAGAATTTAAATAAAGCTATTAAATCCATTTAATTTATATTTAATTCATGATTCTAATATTTAAATAATCCATATATTTGAATATAAGTTATTTACATTTTTCTAGGGTGTTACAAGAATGATATGCCATTATTTACTAGCTTATTAAGTGCCCGAATATTTTTCTTTTTCCAAAAAGAGAATATGAATTGATATTATTAAGCAAATTCCATGACCAAAAAAACAATCCATCTTTATTTGAAATGGATTTAGTAGAAGATACTTTGTCTTTTGTCATAGAAGCAGTAAGTGGTTTATTTTTGTAAATAATTCTTGTTTTGAAACTTAATACATTAAATTTCCAAAAAATATTCAAATATCGTGGTCTAATCCCTACTCTTGTACCTTATGAGAAACATAATTTGATTTTGCAACCTTTTACTGCTAAAACCACGCTTTAAGAGGTAAAATTTAAAGTTCAAATTAAAGGTGGAATGGAAATTTCATAAGGGAGTAACTTTTATTAGTTACTGACCATGATCTTTAGACTTACTAAGATTTTAGACGTCATCTCCTGGCTCCTCCAAGGCTCAAACCCAAGATTTCAAACAGTGATTAAGCTCAGATACATCAGCTAACCATCTAATAATCTTGCAAATCCTACTTTTCATATTTCATTCATTGTCTAAATATGTAGGACAATTCTCCTAGCGTGACCATGTATATTCATAAAATTAAAAGAACAAGGTAGTAAATGAAAAAACATGAGTGGTTTTTAGAATAAGTTGCAATATATTGGTGGTGTATTGAGAAAGTTGGCAAGCAAGGAGAATTGTAGTTGTATGATTCTATAGTAGAACCATGACATGTTTTTCTTATAGGAACAAAGAGACAATAATCAATCATATAAACAAATTGGATCATTATTAATGATCATAATCATTTTAGGTTGATTTTATGCTTAGAATTCACATTATAAAAAATATATTTGATTTTTTATTAATTTAAATAAGAATGGAACAAGAATATCTTCTACAAAAGAATATTTATATTAATAAATGCCAAAATTATAAAAGATGCGTAGTAAATAATAATTAATATGCCAAAAATGAAATGGTAATAAAATTCTCTTAATTATTTAATACCATAAAATCGTACTTTGATTGAATGATATTGCATTCAACATCTGTAGCGGCAACTAAAACTTGATTGAAAGATACACATAGTTATATATAAGGAAGATCAATAAACCCATAATTTTAAGCATCTTTTGACTAAATGAAAAACTCAAAGATCTTTTTTTAAAAGGACTACGTAAGTTTACGAGTATGCAAAAATTATACAATGACATCTTTATGAAAGGTACATCAAACTATTAACATAATTTTGGAGTATGCAATAATTATATAATAAAATATTTATGAAAGGTTTAAGCAGCTAAATAATTAGCGTTAATTCAAGGAAAAATACATGTGACAACCATACCATAAAGAGGTATAATAATATTATGGAAATTGAGGATGTATAATTGGGTTAAATTTTTCAACAAACACATTATATGCTCCAAACTGTCACTAAGTGCAAAATAAATACGTAATTTTATATACCAAAATTAAACACAAATGAGGAGTTTTCATATCCAATAAATAGTTTTACATACAATTGGTTAACCTATATAGTATTGTTTTCTAGGAATGAATTAGGTTTCAAATATCAAAAATTTCCCTTGAACTTCTTCCTACACACACACACCATTTGGTTGAAATCATATTCATAGATATACGTTAAAACAATTACCCGTCATGATAGTCATACCATGAAAAAGCAAAAATAGTTACATACTTCAGTGTATGCAGCTTGAAATCATCAACTGCACAAACTAAATTTAGTAATAATATATGTACATCTCTAATTTTTTAAAATCAAATATTGTAAATCACCTAATTCATGTCAAGCTAATAGTTAACCTATGCTCAAATTTATTAAATTTCAAATTTTATAAGTGGCTACTTCGTCAACCTATACAAAATTTTGGGAACAAATTGTTAATATAACAAGAGCTGAGATTTAATGTGACATACATTTAAAATAATCATCATCAAGGAACAAATACTATTTTATCTGAATAAATTTCTATTAAAAACCAATATAAATTATTTTTTTATAAATGGTAGCTCTAAAATATTGGAAATAATCACGATCAAAACTAAAATCAAGATAAAGGATGTCCTATATTTAAACGAGTTGATAATTGGAAGAAATCAACAATAGTGAGGTTGATTACAATGTTTGGTGCTGACGAGGCAAGCTGTTACACCTGGTTGAAGGATTACAAGTAGGCGTAGGGAGGAGGCATAAAGACTAATATACGAGTCAGATTTGTTTAATTTTGGGTAGGATTTGTATTCAAAATAAAGGAGAATTGGGAATAGGGAATTATAGAAATATTCTGAGAGAGGAAATTAGGATAACTCGTGAAAGAGGATGGGTGTGGTGATGGAGGCGGACAATGGTGGAAGGAGGCAGAGAGATGAATGATGGAGTTTGGATGTGGAATATGATAGGTTTATGTAGATGATGATAGGGTTTCATCGATTTAAAAAGAAATGAAACTAATGTAAATCAGGACCCAAAAGGCATTATTGATTCTATTGCGATTATAACTAACAAAAATCAAGGAGGAGATATTTGAAAACTAAGAGTATGGGAAGAACAAGAGCTATAATTTTCCATTAAATTTGGGCTTCAGAGTACTTGGTTTTGGGTCACTGATAGTAAGCAAACCTCTTTAACGGTCGCTTTGATTGATTTTAAATTATACTTATTATTATCATTTAGGTATGTCGTTTTCCTTTTCTATTGTGTGGTTTATACATTTTTGTATTTGAATAAAAAAAAGTTGTCATCTCTTATAATATGATTGTGGTATATATATTTAAATTATCATTTTTAGGATTGAATATTTGTTAAACTTGGTTATTTAATTGATTTGAACTTAACAATATAAGTTGTTTTGTTTATTCATATGAAAATAAATGTAATATAGTATAAGAATGAGGGAAACTTTCAATAATCGTAGATTATTTTTTATAACAAGAATAATACTTTATTTCAAGCTGAACACTCATTTGATGTCTTGCGGGCTCTAATCCATGACCCCTAGAACTTATGTCTATATCACCATACTACTAACTAGTTGAGCTAGTGATCCTCGATAAAAAAACTATAGAAATTATATATAATATGCACTAGAATGTAAAATTATATGACCAAATTCAGAGAATGCTGTGAATAATTGTAAAAATCACAATATGTAAGGTTAAGAATATAAGTTACCAAAAGAGAACATAAGAAAGGTTATGAAATTCGTAAAACTAGTCAAATGGCAATAAATATTATTATTGGCTACTAATACCATTATTGGAATTATAATTATTGTAGATATTTTTTATTACTTCTATTAATATTTGTTTATTGGTACAATAACATTATTATAACGCTGATAATATTCAATATTATTATTTTATCTCTATTATTATTTCTATTATTACCAGTGTTATTATGTGGGAAAGTTAGGGGTATATTCCATGGGCAATTATTAATTTATTATAAATAATTAAACTCTGCAATCAATTTTGTTCATAATAAAGGTATTTGGTGTTTATTTTATATTCTTGTTGCAAAATTTTCTTACAAGTAGTAGCTCGATTAAGACAGTCTGGCCCCATCAAAGCCAGCCCAACTATACTACGACCAATACGCATGGGTCGGCCTAGACTCAAGGTCTCGAACCGGTCAAACACTCAGCAAGGCATCAAGATGAACCTCGGTTGCCTTATCTCTAGGCAGCCTTCAGAACCTACACATGAGAGAAAATCTAACCCTGGCTCTGCCTTGTCCGATTAGACCTAGCTCAATAGCGACCGACCTTTGTATTTTGTTCTACTTCCAGCCCAAACTCCAAGTCGACATGTTCACTCAGTGTCACATCAATTGACGCCGACACCACTCCAAGCCGCCTTAGCAGACAACAAATTAAGCAAGATTGGCTTAGAATGGCCTATCTTTGGCCTGGCTTCAGTACAGCCGCCTCCGACTGGTCCCGAGCAAACCTTCTTGTCATCTCGCATTCGGCTCGATACCATCTCCCTAGCATGGTCCTTAACAATTCTTATTTCCTTCATATCTTCAATAGTTGGCCAACTAGCTTAACAAGTGTTTCCATATAGGAACACAAGAGGAAATGACAATTGGTCCATTTATCTATGCAAAGCACTCTAGCTGGGGTAGATGAATTGATATAAGAAACCATCAACATTAAATATGCATTAAATGCAAAGTCTACGCAATGTACGTAACGGCCCAAATTTTAGCAATATTTTAATCTTTATTTATAACTCTGGGGTTTTATTTTTCGAAAATTTGATTGTCTAAATTTTATTATAAATAATCACCCAAGATTTTTATTAGTGTGAAAATTCTAAAATTCTTATTTTGGTTAAAACTTAACATTTTTTTTGAAGTTATAAATCTTTAAATTTTTAATTTTTAGTCGTTTGGTTTAATTTAATATGTTCGTAACAACGTTTATTTCACCTTTTGTTCTTTAAAAAAAATTTGATTTTGTACTCTTAAAAATTTAATATTTAATATTTTACTTATATACATTTTTGAATATAAATTTCTTAGTAAATGTGTAAACAAATCATATTTTTATATAAGTAATAAATTTCCAAAACTTTGTGTATAAATAAACTGTTTAATTTCGCGTTTAAAAGGCGCGTTATTTGATGGAATAAATAATGTATATATACATACAAGAAAACGTATAAAATTTAAATTCATTTTTTTGGACAAAAATCACAGCGTCTGTTGTACGCATTCTACGTTTTCTTTTATACGTATATACAACAGTTTATTTCTTAAATGTTAAGTAAATCAAAAAGATATAAACAAATCATATTTTAATTAAGTAATAAATTTTAAGTTAATAGTGTAAATAAGCTATTTAAGATACACGTTTTAATTTGTACAATTTAGTTGGCATACAAATTGTATGAATTTGATGTAATATTATAACATATATTTTGTGATATCCCGGAAATTTTAGCAATATAAATTTAATAATCTATATTTAAAATTAAATGGATTTGATAAAATTTTGTTAATAAAAATTAACTTGATTTAATAATCCAAATAAATAAATGTTTAATGATGAATTTTGTCTTTTAAAGGCTAATGAATTGATTTCTATTTATAATGTATATGTATATGTATATATATTATAGATAGATAAGTTTTGATTTTAGATAAATGAACAAATAAAATCTTATTTTTAAAATTCTAATATTCATTTGATATTTTGAAAATTATTATTTTATTTAATAAATAATTAATTGGTTTAAAATATTATCAACTGAAAAAATTGGATGAATCTGACCAATTTCTGCATTATGAAGTTCTTGCTATTGAAACCAATCTCTCTTTTTTGCTTACTTTTGTCTATGCCCAAAACTGCAGTGAGAGAAGGAATGATTTTCTTAATCTTGTGCCTACTCTTAATATTTCTTCATTGCCCTGGCTTGTTTTAGGAGACTTCAATTGTATGTATTCTTCTTCTCATAAATCAGGGGGTACACCTCTCTCTTCCAAAGATATATCTCCCCTCTTTCAAATGCTAATTCATGCATCTCTTTCTCCCATTCAATCCATTGGCCCCTTCTTCACCTGGAACAATAAATGTAAAGTTGGACCTAGAACTTTTTGTAAACTTGATCATGCCTTTCAAAATTCCCCTGCTATTTCAATTTGGCCTTCTTTATACTGTAACACACTTCTACCTTCAATTTCTGATCACAGTCCTCTGATCTTATCCTGGGGAGAGGTCGCTAAGGCAAAATTTTCCTCTTTTAAATTTTTTAAATGTTGGACTAATCATTTTTCTTTTCAGGATTTAGTTTTACAGGTTTGGCAGGAAGAAGTTTTTGGTAATCCTATGTATATTCTCAAGACTAAACTTTTCAAGTTAAAGTGCAAACTGAAGACATGGGCTAGGAATAATTTTGGAGCTGGTTCTCGTATTTCTTCTGATTTGAGGAAAAGGTTATTAGAGGTACAAAATGATTTACTTTCAGACCCCTTAAATGCTACACTTGCTAAGGAGGAAAATGAACTTTCTAAGTCATTACAAGATATGTTAGAATTTGAGATTTCTATGGCTAAAGAATTAAGTCAAGCAAAGTATGATAAATTTGGAGATAGGAATACAAAAGTTTTCCATGAATCTATTAAGGTCAAGCAAGCAAAAGATAGAATTAATTGTATATTTGATATTAATGGGGTTAAGCATGATAAAGAAGAGAATATTAATTCTGCTTTTGTGGAATACTTTTCATCCATTCTTGCTAATCCTAATCCTTATAATGCTGATGTGAGTCCTCTATTTCATCTACAAACTCCTCACATATCAGAACATCAAGCTAGTAAGCTTATTGAGGAAATCACAAATGAAGAGATTGAAAATGCAGTTTTTAATTTGAATAAGGAGAGTTGTGGTGGTCCTGATGGTTTCAACACTTATTTTTTCCAATTCTGTTGGAAGACAATTAGATATGAAGTACTTAGAGCAGTAAAGTATTTTTTCAGTGTTAATAAGCTATCCAAAGGATTTAACTCCACTGCAATTACTTTAATCCCCAAGATTGATAATCCATCTATTGTTTCAGAGTTTAGACCTATATCTTGTTGTAATGTTGTTTACAAGATTATTACCAAAATTATATCAACCAGAATGCAAGCTGTCCTTCCTTCTATAATATCAAATAACCAGGTTGCCTTTATACCCAAAAGGAACATTAGTGACAATATTTTGTTGACTCAAGAACTTCTAAGGGGATATGCAACTGCCAATATATCTCCTAGATGTATGTTAAAACTAGATATTAGGAAAGCTTTTGATAGTGTTTCATGGGGTTCTATCATTGCAATCATGGCAAGAATGAATTTTCCAAAACCACTGCTAGCTTGGATCTATACATGCATTTCATCTCCATATTATTCTGTGTCTAGAAATGGTTGCTTAAATGGTTTTTTCAAGGGCACACAAGGAATTAGACAAGGAGATCCTATCTCACCATATTTGTTTATTATTGTAATGGAGATTTTGAATGTTCTCTTAATGGAGAGGGTTAGGAATAAATCTTTGGAATTACATCCAAAATGTAAAGATCCTATGATCACTCACTTACTATTTGCTGATGACTTAGTTTTATTCACAAAGCCTACTATTGCAAATATTCAGACTGTTTTGGAGGTATTAGACAAGTTTAGAAAGATCACTGGTCTGCATATTAATATCAGTAAGTCAAATATACTAATAGCTGGAGTGGAAGAGGAAAACAAAAAAGAAATAATCAAATTTTCAGGTTTAAATATAATGCCTTCTAATGCTACTTATTTAGGTCTACCTCTTTTAACTTCTAGACCTACAAAAGTTAGCTGCATGCCTTTATTTGAGAAAATCACTGAAAAACTTACATCATGTCCAAGTGCAAAATTTTCTCAAGCTGGGAGACTAGTGATAATTCAGTCTATTGCAACTGCCATGACAACTTATTGGATGAGACATTATATCTTACCAGTAAAGTTAATTTCCATGATTAATAGTGCTATGAACAGATTTCTTTGGCATGGGGATCCTTTCACTAAGAAATTAATTCCTATATCATTCAGGAAGATAATTTTTCCTAAAGACAAAGGAGGACTTGGTATTATAAATTTGAAACTCTGGAATCAAGCTGCAATCTCAAAATACATTGATAAAATTCTTAGCAATAGTGTTGATTTATGGACAATATGGATTAATAGAAATTTGATTAAGAGAAAGAATTTTTGGGAAATGCAAATTCAGAATAATTCTAGTTGGAGTTGGAGGAATATTTTAAGGTTGAGAGAAAAATTCTTACCTATGATACAGATAAATCCAAACAGGAATTTTAATTGTTACTTCTGGTCCGATCCTTGGGCTAAACCTGGGTTAATTTTGAAAAGGTGTATGAACTACTCTAGTGTTATCTCCACTGGTATACCCTGTCAGTCCAAAGCTTTAAATTTTATTCTTCATGATGACATTGTACTTCCTTACAGCAGCTCCAGGGAGGTTAGAATGGTATGGAATGATATTGCAAAGACTAAATTTCCTGAGAGTGATATTCTTGTATTTTGGACAACTCAGAGAAGAAATCATTCAGTTAAATTAATATATAATATGCTTTTGGATTCTGAATGTAGTGAAAAATTTCTTTGGAAGGATAGAATATGGAACAATGATAGTCCTGCCAAAGAAAATTTCATATTATGGAAAGTTATGGCCAATGCACTTTTAACAAAGGATAAACTTGAGTCATATGGTTTGATTAATAATAGTTCTTGTGTTCTATGCAATGATCATATGGAAAGTAATACTCATTTATTCTTTAGTTGTGAGTTTTCTTTTGATATTTGGAACAAGTTGATGTTTTCAGGCAATTTTCATGCTCCCAATAAGAACTCCAAGGAAGAATGGTTCAACATATACAAGGCTACTAGATGGAGAAATTCAAAAGCTAAAGATTTACTTTCTGTCCTTAAAATTTTTGTTACTGCAATATGGAAGGAAAGGAATGAAAGAATTTTCTCTAATAATTATAAATCAGGCAGTGAACTGTGTGCAAAGATAATGAACTTGTTTCATAGCAGGCATAAAAGATGAGTGATTTCTTTGTAACTGATTATAATTAATTTGGTTAGATAGTATTTTCTATGGGTGCAGATGATTGTAATGGTAATGAATCACTGAGGCTTTAGACTGGGTTTGAAGAACAATAGGAATCTGAAGGTGCAGACTGTAGCATGTTATCTGTAATATCATGTTGACTGGAATTTATAGCAGGTCTGAAAGATTTGAGGCAGTAGCATTTATCTGTAGTACAGAAGCAATTTATAGCTATGAAGCTTAAAGGAAATAGACTGTTTTTTCTCTGAAGTTCAAGCAAGGGTGGCATCAATTCATGTTTAATTGCAAATATGTTCAGTTGTATTGATATGTAAGCATTCTTGTGTATTTTTCTTCTGAGTGATATGTGCAATTGTATTTTGATATTAATTGTTACAATAACATTGATATAATAAAAGGGCAAGGCTCCCTTAGCCTATTGAGTTTTTTAAAAAAAAATACTTAAAGTAATTGTTTTAAATTGTATAATTGTATTTTAAACATAGTTAAATTTTAATAAGATAAATAAAAGTTTATTTTAATTGTTTTAAATATAGCTTAATAATTTTAATTTGGAATTATTTAAAAATTTAAAATGCCATTTATATATTAAAAACATTAATGTATTTAAATAAGTTAAATAGTATATGTAATTTATAATTTCTTTTATAAATTATTTAAATTTGATAAATATGTTACTTTCAAATAACATAGTAATAAATATAAATATAGATAAGATTTTTAAAAAAACAATGTTGTTATTTTAAAATTAAAATATGTTGAAAATTAGTTTTAAGTGGAATTTTAATGTATAAATAACATTTGAATTTGATTTAATTTTGAAATTCAAATTAATAAATATATGTAGATCTTGTAAATAAGTTTTCACTTTTATGTAAATTGTTTTACTTCAATAAAAAGAAATACCATATCCATTCATTTATGTAAACTACTTTATATGTATTTAAATAAAGTAAAGAGAATTTCATTTATCTTTAAAAAAAAAGGTATAAAAAAAAGATGTATAAAACAAGTGTTGATATCCTAAGTAACTAATGAGACATGTGTTATCATATTAATATAAGTTGAGACAAGTGTCTTTTATTTTGATTTTCTTTTAATTTTTAAATAAATCATTTATACCTATATAAAACATGTTTTCTTCACCTCATTCTTTTCTAAATCTTCATTTTTTCAAAGTTAAGAAGAAGATAAATCTCAGCTGAAACAAATTTGTTTCAGAAAACTCTCAAACCTGAAATCAAATCAATATCTTTTATTTCTTTTTCAAAATCAAAGCCTGCACTGAAAATTCATTCAAAAGCAAATTGGAAGCCTCTGCATTATTTGAAACTGGAACCTGTGATTCAAGTTTAAATTCAAAGATCTGGAAATTGTTTTTAAAACCAAAATCTGAAGTCCTCTTCATATTCATCAACTTGAAAATCCTTCTGCAACTACAAAACTTCAAATGCATGCATCTGCAAGTTTTCAAATCCAAGCATTTTCAAATGAAATCTGGGTTTTTGCTTTCTGCATTCTGGAAATCAAAGCTTGCCTGCAATTCCATTTAAAGGAAAAATAAAATGGGCTCTGCATTCAACATTCTGGTAATCAAACCAGTAAACCTCTCACATATCAAGCCTCTGCATTCTTTTAAAACTAGAATCTGTAATGCAAGTCCAAATCAGAAAGCAAGTAAACTCTGCATGCAAGTTTTAACAGCAACATTCAAATTTCTTTAACCTGCATGCAAGTTTGATCAAAATCAAGTGTTGTCTGCATGCAAGTTAAATCAAGCAACAACAAACTTGTAAGTTAAATTCAAAAATAAAGAAAAAGTCTGGATTGTTCAAGCCTGCATTTTCAAGTTTTTCAAAATCAAAGCTCTGTTTCATCTCCATTTCCAGGTGAGTAACATCACTATTTTAAATGTATAAGTTTATAAAAATGGTTGCATGCTTATCTCTGAAATATAGTATGCTTGTGAATATATTTTTAAATCTCTGTGTATATATATGGATATGTTGGTATGTGTATGCTCTGTATTTGGGTTTCTTGTTTCTGATTCTAGTTCCTAAGTTCAAATTCTAACCAAATTCACTGGCACTTGATCCAATCCTGGTTAGAGCATAAGTTTTGAACAAAATATATTTGTTATATCATAGATTTAGTTTATAAATTTGTTTAAGTTAAAGAAAAAAAATTGTGTTCCCTCTGGAAATAAATAAGCATCAGTAAGTTTAAAAATAATGAGTCATGGTAAGTTGCCAAGATTCCTTGATTTGGAAATATAAATCAAAAGCTTAAACTATAATTCGATTTTTAAAACAGAAATCACTATTTTTAGTCATGGGACTAAAGAGTATTTCTGGTTTAACCAGAAATTGGAATTTGGGAAATTTCTGATGAACCTTGTAATCTGGGGAATCGGGATTACTTCTGGAGTTAGTAAAGTAATCATTGTTGATGAGAATAATAGTGGAGAAGGTGATAAATCACCAAGGAGGCAGGGATGATGGGTTTTGTCCTGTAAACCTAGTTTTAGGAACTGCAGTGATTTCATTTGTATGGGGGTTTCAGGTGACCGAGTGCGGTGATTTTTGTGGAGGTGGTGGCGTTGGTGTCGAAGAGGGGTTGGAGCTAGGCCGCCGGTGACAGGTGGAGCGAGGACGTGATGTTTTTCAGGTGTTGGGTGGAGTTTGCCTGTTGTTGCTGACAGGTTTGGAATGGGGAAAAACTCGAAATCATTTTCGAGTGGAATTGAGGGGTTTGACGGTCGCATGGTGATGCAGTGATGGACGTCGACTTGCTGGTTGATTTGGTGGTGGTCGGAGGTGGCTACAGCCACCGTGCATATGCATGGTGAAGAAGGGGTGTCAGGGTATTGTTTGGGTTTGCTGTGCTTTGATTTACTCGGGTTATACTCGAGTTAATTCGAGTTTTGCTCGAAGTTTCAGAAGGTTTTACTCGAAGAAAATAAAGGGGTCTCGGGTATCCCCAGTTATTACAGGTTTCACTGAAACCTGTAACGATCCCGAGTTTTAATTTATTTTAATTCGACAATTAATTTAATTTTTGAATAAAAATTGTGTAATAATTGGTAATTTATACAAAATGTTAGTAAAATTTTAATAATCGAGTATTTGAAAATTATAAAACGGTCGATAGTTAAACTTTACAAGGAAATAAAGTTTGTGTTAATGTTAAACAAATATTTAAGTAAATTTTAATTATATAAAATATGAAATGAACATATTAAATGATTCTAGAATTTTGTAAACTATAAAAAAAATATAAAATATAAAACAATTTGTATATAAGATAAAATAAATACTTAAGTTAGAAATAGAAATTAGATGGACATAAGACAAATTATATAGTTATGTAATAATATAAGTAAAACCATGAATAAATTTAAACAACATATTAATAATTGGATTTCATTTAAATTCCAAAGCAAAGACAATGTTATAGTTCAAGTTGAACAAATGTATGTAGATAAATATGAATTAACTTGTATAAGAAAACCAAGAAATAAATCAAACAAATAAAAGACAAAGTAATACACTCAAATGAGAAAAGAAAAGAAAGAACATAAACAAAGTATAAGTGTTGAGGCTGAGAAGGGAAAATAAGACACAGCAAAATAGGATAAGTATGTAACAATACAAACAAATAAAAATATATACATGAAAGCTTCATAAAGAAAACAATAAAATGAAAATATCTATGTACATGGAGGAAAATGGGATAAGGATGTAGGCATGGGGGGAACATGCATCTACTGTAACCAGTACACTAGCACAAAAGCAAGATACATCAGCCACGATACAAGATCTTCAGCCTCCATATAGAAATGTATCTCTGTCCTATGTTGTACAAAAACATCACACTGTACAAAATAACATCACCTGTACAACTATCCTTTTATATGTATATACCTATACACCTTCTCCTTATTTATTAATTCTCCCTCTCAGTTCATTCATCAAGCCAAGTAAAACTGAAGTAAACAAAATAAAAAAAACTAAATAAAAACTTCAACAAAATACAACTGCATTTAAAACCAGAGATCAAGGGGGGTTTCAGCTTGCATTTCTCAAGCTTGTGCAAATTAAAGGCACTGTTACTATTTCTGGAAGAAGAAGGTGAGTAACATCATTTTCAAAATCTTAAATTAAATATGGATTGCATGCTACTCCTTGAAACAATATGTTCATATGAATTTCAGGCATTATCTGTGTATATATGCAAGTGTGTGTATACTGTGTATTTCCTGTTGTGTTCCCAGCCTCAAATTTCATTCAAAAATTATGTTCTATAAATCTAGGTGCTAATAAATGCTTAAGTATATTTATATCTTATTGATTGATTTATGCCTGAACTAAATATGAAAATGTGTTTATATACTGTAAAATGATTGTTATAACATAGCCTTATGTTTAAAAAAAAAATCTGTTTAAAAAGAATCAACTTGTATGGGTTCTGAAAACATAAAACCAATGTGAAAAACTTAAATAAGTTAAAATTTAATTTTTAAAATTCACGAGTTCAGATATGTGAATCAACTGCTAAGACTAAAACTTGATTTTTGAAACAAGAATCTCTATTTTTAGTTAAGCATTGAAGGTGTAGTTTGGGTTTGATCAAATAAAGGGAATTCATGAGTCCCTGGTAATTCACTGATTTGTAGGACTCGGGGTTTGGTCTAAAGTTAGTTTGATGACCGTAGATTAATGGAAAAATGTCAAGAAGAATTATCAAATCGTTTTGGAGGAGAGCGACGTGGATTTGGGTCTGTAACCCTAGTTTTTACTGGGTAGAATATGTTGATTCGTTCTCTTCCCTTAATTGATCGAGTGCTATGGGATTTCGAGAGAGGGTAGCTTGGTCGTAGACGAGTGTGTGGCTGGAATTTCAATGGTTCTGGTGGATGAGGTTGCGGAGGCGACGCGATTTTCAGGTTTGGGGGTGGCGTGCCTTGATGTTCCAGGTTTCGACCTGATGCTCATATTCAGTTCCAGGTTTTGAATCGAAAGCTCGATCTTGATTCGAGCTAGAGTGATGTCTTCTGGGGGTCGTGATCATCTCTGATGATGATGGGTGATGTGAAGCAAGTGGAGGTGGTGGCCGGAGATGGCCAAAATCACGGTGCACGTGCACGGGGCAGTTTAGTTTTCTGGTGAAGATGAGTGGAGCAGTGAATTTGTACTCGAGTGTTTACCCGAGTTGTTTCGTGAATTTCTCGAAGTAAAGGTGGTTTCGACTCGAAGTTTTTCAATGTCGCCTCGGGTTTTTTGTTTGTTACATTTTTTTTTGAGACCTGCTGCCCTGTTTTAAAAAATTCAAATAAAATGTAAAAGCTAGTTTAAATGAAAGGCAAAGTTTAAAAAAAAAATAGTTTAAATCAAGGTTTATAAACAAAGATTAAAATCAAGTTTAAATCAAAGTTAAAAATATGGATTCAAGTTTTCTTGAATTAAAATCTGGAATTTAAAATCAGTTTAATTCGGAAAGTGTTTTTTTAGCAAGTTTATATTAAATATTTTTTTAAAAAAAAAAATAGATTTGTTTTCAAACAAATGTTTACACTTGAATTTTGATAAAATTTTTTTTTATAAAAGGGTTTCTGAATGAAAGTATATGATTTGTTTTTAACTTGAATTTGCAAGTTAAATGATTAATAGCTTAATTTTAAAAAAAATTAAGTAATCTAATTTAAAACTTTTCTTATATAAGCTTCATATATAAGTAAACAATATACCTTACATTGTTTAAGAGTTTTATAATTATATTTAAGAGTTTTAAATGACAAATCATTTTGAATCTTAAATTCAAAATGAAATTTTAATTTAAATTCAAAAGTGTAATGTTCTACACCTTAATATTAATTAAGTCATTAATAAAGAAATAAATTATCTTATAGATAATTAAGGTATTAAATGATTTGGTCAATAAGGTAATTAAAGAATGATTTAATTTATTTATAAATTAAATTAACTAGAAATGATTAAAAATGAACCAATCTAAGATAATTTCTTAAGAAAGTGATTAAGAAATGTTATTGGTTAATGAAGATAATTAACTAAGGATCATTAAGTATTGATTAAGGTGATTAATTTTAATAATTAATTGGATTAATTAATTTAGATAATCAATTATAAATTGTTTAAATGTAATTACTAAATGAAAGTAATTAAGGATTAATCGCTTATCGTAATAAATTTTGGATCTTTTGATTAATTAAAGGTAATTAATTATGAAATTGGTTTAAAGGGTTGATTTAATTAATAAGAATAATTTAATTAATTAAAGTGTTTGATAAATTAATTTATATCAAATGATTGGAATTAATTAATCAGAATTGGAAAATAAATTCATAAGTAAATAAATATAATTGGAAATTAATTTAATTAATCCTGTTTATAAATAATTACCAAATTCTTGACCTTACTTATGAATGATTGTATTGTATGAGGTGCCTTGAATTGATTGTCCTATCTGATCTGTGATATTTTATTCTGTAAATTGTGGTATGTATAATTTATTCATTTATTGATGATACATCTGTATATTATCTGTGAATCCATGAATGAAGATAAACGTTATAGTTTATATCGCTTATCAACTATATTTCTGTGATTTGATCTGTAATGATTGAATGATGTCGCACTATTGTGTTAAACCCCTGGACCACACCATACACACACAATTATGGATTTCACGAGGAAATCAATTAAGTCACAGATTTTGAAATAGTTTTAAATTTGAATATTAGAATTCAAATGGTTGGATATGAATTGGGTTTAAAGTGAAAAGCTTTTGAAAATGGAATTTCAAAGATGAAATTTATTTTGAGTAACTTGATTGAGTTTGAAATTTAAATATTTTAATTTAAATTTGAATTCAATATTTGAAATTGAATTCCGTAATTTGGAAACCAGGGTTTAGAAAGGATATTCAACTTATAAATGAGTTATATAGGTTAAACTATTTTAAAGGTATTGATTTGGGAATTTGAATTTAATTTCAAAGGCTTTAACTTGTGTAAATAAAATTGGATCTTTCTAAAATAAATTCGTTTTCAAATAATAAAAGCTTTCATTTGAATAGTGAACTTCCAAATTTCGTTAAAAAGGATTTCAAGTTAAAAATGAAAATGATTTTCCAAGTTATGGAAACGGTTTGAAAGCTATAAGTTTAATCTTTAATTTAAAGATTTTAAAACAAGTTAATCCAATTGAAATGCGAATTGTTTTGAAATATATAAATAAATCTTTGTGAAACTGAGTAAACTTTATGGAAAAAATCTTTTGTTTAAAGATTTGAAAATGGTAATTTGTTTAAACCATTTGAAAAAAAGTTTTAAATTATTAAGTTGTGACTTAATTGAAATCCCATATCCATATGTTTTAAATATTTTCGCTCACTATTCGGTTTAGCAGGGAAAGGACCCTTGTGTCATATAACCCATTCTGAATATGTGATTTGACGTTATGGATAGCATTTGAAGACCGGTGGTGAAGACCGAGTATTTGCGAGAGCGATAGGATGACCTATCGATTGTCTCTGCACTGAGTCGCGCCGGTATAGAGACTCCCTAAGTGATGGGAAATCTGATCGGGATTGTAAATACCCGGATTGCAAGGGCTTCGTAAGAAGTGCCTTCGGTTCTGTTCGAACCCAGAACAGACTTATATGGATTGTTATGTCTGACATTACAATTTAAGATATAAAGCTGATTTCTTTCAAATATATTTCTGTTGGTGGCGGAGAATTTATTCTTTTAGCTTAACACCCTTCTCTGAGACGTACGAGCTCAGAGGTTATGTAGTTGATGGTTATCAGCGATATATTCCCAATTTGGTAATGTGACATGCTAAGTGTTGCTGTGAAATGATCATTGTTTGATCATTTGTGATATGATCATTTGTTGATCATTTATCTTTGTGATCATTACTTTGATCATTTGTTGACCCAAAGCATGGCTTTGTACCAAGTGTGGCTTTGTGGACGAGACTTCGTCAAGCCTCACAACCCGGTAATGGTCGAAACAGGAATCGTGGCGGCAAGATTTCAGGGGTAGCTTCCCTAGGGTAGGACCATTCCTTCTAGAAAGGGGTAGTATCATGGTATGGAGCCCAGATACTTACTCATGTGGATACACTATATCTATTACTGTGTGGTGTTGTTGGAATCGAGGCCTCGTATAAAGGTCCAAAAGGACCGGGGGTGGTATATCTGAGGTTTCTTACTCCCTGGGAAAGGGGTAGCCGGCCTTGTTTGGCAGAGATCCATTTGGGATGCTCGGGGATGTCCTTCCAGAGGCGTTCCATTTCGGGGTTTGGGAAGTTCCTTTGCCCGACCATTTGTTGGAAATCCATTCTTCAAATACGTACCTTGTACGGTTTTAGTTGTATTACCTGCCATCTACTTATGGTGGCGCCCCACTGTTTGGATGGTAGCTATAGTAGGCATAGTTCGAAATGTCTATGTTGGCTAAGATTTATATCTTTACTTTCGAAATGATTTTTTACTACACTATGCACTAGTATTAATATCAAATGTTTCTTTTTAATGCGTATCAAGCATCTTTGACTATCGCAAGGAGAAATCTCCTCCGATTCTGCGTTTGCATTGTGTGTGTGTGCGGGAGGCCTTATGGTAGTCTTATTTTCTAAAAAGCATTGCGAATTGATTTTAAAATATTTCGTTGCTTGTTTTTAAAGATAAAACTGTTTTTGTTGCTCACACCAGTCCCATGACTGATCCAGAGTTGATTGTTTCTTTCCTAGACTCTGGATGCTCAAAATTTTCTACACGAGCAGTTTAGAGTTGGGTTTTTCAGATAGTCAGGTTTAGTAGGTTATCTGGAGCTAGTTCAGTCTTTGGATGTGGACAAGACTTGCTTGTCTTGGTGAATCATGATGTTGGATCGAGCTGCTGTTGCTGGAGTTCTCTTTTGAAGACTATCTTAGAGTTATAATGTTCCGCTGCTATTTTATTGTATCATATCTCTGATGTATATTGATATTCATTGTATCACTCTGTTGTATCAGATATTGTATATCAATGTATTATTCTTTTATTCCGCTGTGTTGTTTAATTAATGTTGTTATAACTCCGGCGAATCGGATTTGAACGGTCGAATCTACGGCATTCGAATACGATATGAAGTATGGATGTCGATTTTCGAGCGCGAAAAATCCGAAACATCACATGTGGTATCAGAGCTAAGGTAAAACTTTAGCTCAGGAGTATAACACATTAAGTAGCTCATTAGAGATAGGGTGAAGTAAACCCTAGAATGAGTAATCCCTAAGATATCCGTTTGAACATCTCAGTAAATTCTCTTACTATCCATTGATAGTAAGTATGAGTGCAAGAAGAGAACGAGATAGAGATCAAGGGGGGTACCACTATAAATGGTCAATACCCTGCAACAGTGGAAATAATATTTCTCTATCAATTTCTTTTGATTCGTTTCTAAACTCTTTTGATTGCTTCGTGACAGCTCCAGAAAGAAGTTTCGGTGGGATGATGGCCCTACGAATCGTTGTTGGAAATTCTTACTTTGTATCTTCATCGGTTTCTTATCGGTTTTTGATTTAAACCTTAATGAATTTGAAATATTGAGATTGAAAATTTTAACTAAATTGGAAATTTTAATTTGAGTTAAATTGATTAATAGAATATGAAGGATAATTGGAATTGAATCAATAAAACAATTTCGTTTTTTTTTTTGAGAATCTATTGTAATTTCTCGGGTTAATCGATGTCCGAAGAGGGAAAAATTGGTATATACTTTGAGATATTCCGACTTGAATTTGGAATCCATATCTTGTATTTGAGAAATTGTAGAGATTGAGTCTATGTCTGTGTTATTTTCGTGCCTGCGAATTTCGAGGACGAAATTCTTTTAAGGGGGGAAGTCTGTAATGGTCCCGAGTTTTAATTTATTTTAATTCGACAATTAATTTAATTTTTGAATAAAAATTGTGTAATAATTGGTAATTGGTAATTTATACAAAATGTTAGTAAAATTTTAATAATCGAGTATTTGAAAATTATAAAACAGTCGATAGTTAAACTTTACAAGGAAATAAAGTTTGTGTTGATGTTAAACAAATATTTAAGTAAATTTTTAATTATATAAAATATGAAATGAACATATTAAATGATTCTAAAATTTTGTAAACTATAAAAAAAAATATAAAATATAAAACAATTTGTATATAAGATAAAATAAATACTTAAGTTAGAAATAGAAATTAGATGGACATAAGACAAATTATATAGTTATGTAATAATATAAGTAAACCCATGAATAAATTTAAACAACATATTAATAATTGGATTTCATTTAAATTCCAAAGCAAAGACAATGTTATAGTTCAAGTTGAACAAATGTATGTAGATAAATATGAATTAACTTGTATAAGAAAACCATGAAATAAATCAAACAAATAAAAGACAAAGTAATACACTTAAATGAGAAAAGAAAAGAAAGAACATAAACAAAGTATAAGTATTGAGGCTGAGAAGGGAAAATAAGACACAGTAAAATAGGATAAGTATGTAACAATACAAACAAATAAAAATATATACATGAAAGCTTCATAAAGAAAACAATAAAATGAAAATATCTATGTACATGGAGGAAAATGGGATAAGGATGTAGGCATGGGGGGAACATGCATCTACTGTAACCAGTACACTAGCACAAAAGCAAGATACATCAGCCACAATACAACATCTTCAGCCTCCATATAGAAATGTATCTCTGTCCTATGTTGTACAAAAACATCACACTATACAAAATAACATCACCTGTACAACTATCCTTTTATATGTATATACCTATACACCTTCTCCTTATTTATTAATTCTCCCTCTCAGTTCATTCATCAAGCCAAGTAAAACTGAAGTAAACAAAATAAAAAAAAACTAAAACAAAACTTCAACAAAATACAACTGCATTTAAAACCAGAGATCAAAGGGGGTTTCAGCTTGCATTTCTCAAGCTTGTGCAAATTAAAGGCACTGTTACTATTTCTGGAAGAAGAAGGTGAGTAACATCATTTTCAAAATCTTAAATTAAATATGGATTGCATGCTACTCCTTGAAACAATATGTTCATATGAATTTCAGGCATTATCTGTGTATATATGCAAGTGTGTGTATACTTTGTATTTCCTGTTGTGTTCCCAGCCTCAAATTTCATTCAAAAATTATGTTCTATAAATCTAGGTGCTAATAAATGCTTAAGTATATTTATATCTTATTGATTGATTTATGCCTGAACTAAATATGAAAATGTGTTTATATACTGTAAAATGATTGTTATAACATAGCCTTATGTTTAAAAAAAAATCTGTTTAAAAAGAATCAACTTGTATGGGTTCTGGAAACATAAAACCAATGTGAAAAACTTAAATAAGTTAAAATTTAATTTTTAATTCACGAGTTCAGATATGTGAATCAACTGCTAAGACTTATGGCAGAGATCCATTTGGGATGCTCGGGGACGTCCTTCCAGAGGCGTTCCATTTCGGGGTTTGGGAAGTTCCTTTGCCCGACCATTTGTTGGAAATCCATTCTTCAAATACGTACCTTGTACGGTTTTAGTTGTATTACCTGCCATCTACTTATGGTGGCGCCCCACTGTTTGGATGGTAGCTATAGTAGGCATAGTTCGAAATGTCTATGTTGGCTAAGATTTATATCTTTACTTTCGAAATGATTTTTTACTACACTATGCACTAGTATTAATATCAAATGTTTCTTTTTAATTCGTATCAAGCATCTTTGACTATCATAAGGAAAAATCTCCTCCGATTCTGCGTTTGCATTGTGTGTGTGTGCCGGAAGCCTTATGGTAGTCTCATTTTCTAAAAAGCATTGCGAATTGATTTTAAAATATTTCGTTGCTTGTTTTTAAAGATAAAACTGTTTTTGTTGCTCACACCAGTCCCATGACTGATCCGAAGTTTATTGTTTCTTTCCTAAACTCTGGATGCTCAAAATTTTCTACACGAGCAGTCTAGAGTTGGGTTTTTCAGATAGTCAGGTTTAGTAGGTTATCTGGAGCTAGTTCAGTCCTTGGATGTGGACGAGACTTGCTTGTTTTGGTGAATCATGATGTTGGATCGAGCTGCTATTGCTGGAGTTTTCTTTTGAAGACTATCTTAGAGTTATATTGTTCCGCTGCTATTTTATTGTATCATATCTCTGATGTATATTGATATTCATTGTATCACTCTGTTGTATCAGATATTGTATATCAATGTATTATTCTTTTATTCCGCTGTGTTGTTTACTTAATGTTGTTATAAGCTCCGGCGAATCGGATTTGAACGGTCGAATCTACGGCATTCGAATACGATATGAAGTATGGATGTCGATTTTCGAGCGCGAAAAATCCGAAACGTCACAAAACCTGTATATATTTTCAATTCTAAATTGATTTTAAAATCTTAATGCAGGGTTTTGAAAACAGAATTTAAGTCAAATTTAAAATTTGAATTTCAAAAGAGATTTGAATCCAGGTTTGAAATATAAATTTAAACTTTGAAACAAAATGTTTAAACAACTTCAAAGAATTTAAATATTTTAATTTAGGATAATGCTTTAAATTTAAGTAGAGATTCAAACATGAGTTTAAATCTGAAATCAAATTCCAACTTGAAACAATAGTTTGGAAATTAAGGAAGTTTTAAAAGAAAATTTAAATGTTTAAATAAATTTGGATGTTGAAACATATTTAAATGTGATATGTATTTTGAAATGAATTTGGGATTTAAATTTCTTATAACTTCTTTTATAAAATAAAAATAATCTTTAGTATAAAGTTTAAAAGATTTTAAAATGTTTAAAACTTTATTTAAGTTAAGTTTGATTTCATTTTAAATTTTAAAATTTAAAATATAATTTGAAAACAATCTTAAGTCAAATTGTTTTAAGTTACTTTATTTATGATAAAGTAATCATGAATAAGAAATGTTTTATTTTAAAGTAAATTAAAGATTTAATGATCTTTGTTTCATTAAAATTAGTAATTTAAGTAATTTAATTAATTAATTTGTTTAATTAATTAAAGGTTTGAAATAAATTAATTAAGGTTAATTGAATTTGTAATTAATATAAATTAATTTAAGTTAATTATTTAGAAAAGGTAATTAAAGAATTGATGATGAGTTAATAAAGGTTATTAACTTGTGATTATTTATTTATTAATTAATGTAATTAATTTTGATAATAAATTGGATTAATTAATTTAGATAATCAATTATGAAACTTAATTAAGTATAATTACTTTATAAAAATAATTAAAGATATTAATTACTCATTGTAATTAATTTATTAATTGGATTAATTTAAATTAATTAATTAAGTTTAATTAATTTAGAATAATCATTTGATTGATAAGTAATCAAGGAAGTTGTAACAACCCTGTATTTTGTGATTTATTTTTTTTGTATATTTTAATTATTTTAATTAAATTTTGATTTAAAAACTTATTTTTTTTATTTTGAATGATTAATTTTGTTCTTTTAAATATAAACTTTAGTTTTGATATGAATTATCATTCCAAAGCATGACTAAAAAGAATATTTTTCAAAAAGTGAATTTTGGTCAAATTAATCAAACTTTGACTTTTAATTTAAATTTTTAAAATTTTAAAAATTTAAATTTTATCTTTTATTATGAAAGTACATAAAATTTTAAGAACACTGCTTTTCGTTTCGTTGAAAACGGATTTAAATTGCAAAAGTTATACTGTTTTCAATATTGTGTGTATATTGGGTTATTCAGCAATAGTCTTTATTTTAAATTTTATAGATGACATTTTATTTGATATATCTTATTCCAACTTGTATATTTATGTTATATTATGTATACTTTGACTTTTGGATATTTTTAAAATGATAATAGAATTTTTCAATAATTTACTGTATTTATTTCCTATTTTTTAAGGTTGTTTTCTTATTTTCTGCTATTTTCTTTATTAAAATTATATTTAATTTTTTTTTATTTGTTTTGTGAATTTACTTTTATTTTATTTTATTATTTATGTTTAAAAATATATTACAAGCTCATATGAATTTTCTAAAATTTATTTCATGTAATTTCAAATTTTCTAGACTAGTTTACTATTTTAGCTATTTTCTTTAATTTAACTTTATATATGTAATAAATATTATATATATATTTATATTTTGATAAATTTTCGAAATCTTATCTGTTATTATTATTAATTCCAGAATATCAAGTTATGTAAACAAATTTAAGAAGTTTGAAAGGTTTAAAGGCGAAGAAACGTAATGTCGTTTCATGTTTCTTTTATAGTTTCTTTTGTCATCAATTTATCAGTTATTTTAGCCACTCCTTACTTTATTTATTTATTTTATACATTCACTTTTATTTGCTGTGTTTATACTTTATTAATATTAATTTTATATGTATTTGATTAAAAATAGATTTTTCCACAGATTATTTGGGTTGTTTCAATTTATTTAGCCTAGTTTCTCATATATTGATATTTTCTTTATATAAATTATATAATTTAAAATGTATTTATTTATTTTTCTTATTTACATTATTTCTGAGATTATTTATCTATTTTACCAGGTTTTTTATGTATTTACAAAATAGAAAAGAGAAATTTGAAAGGCCTTAAACTTTCTATCATCCTATGGGCCTTTATTGTAACGACCCGCTATTTTGGACCATTCAAATCGACAATAAAACCATACATGTCCGACTTGAATAATTCAAAATACCGAATTATTAATAAAATTTGGCAAAACTTAAAATATACAGTAAATAAATCAATCATAGATCACTTACACAGAGTAATACAATGCAGCGGAATAGATAAAGAATAGTAGTTCATGAAGCTACTATATACCTCAGAGTTAGAAATAAAATACAACCGAATAGTTCAAATGCCATGAAGTCTCCAATGCAACAGATGGCTTCTCTGAACCAATCAACTGGATGACTGAAGGGATAGATAGCTGGATCTTCAAGCAAAGCTCCAACTTCGAAGATGAGTCTCAAATGCTGTATCTCTCAGTCTGACCCGAGCGTAAAGCAAAACACAAAACACTCGAGTCAGGATTAACATTCTTATATCTATAAATCTAACTCAAGTGAAATATCAACTGAAATATAATTAACTTAGAGGATGTTTGGGATAACCATCCTCTAAGGGTCCATGGAACTATCTAAAAGATAGAAATATACACTATAACACTGTAGTCTTTTCAACTTAATTTATACTTCAAAACCAAATATCATTTTCACTTCAAATATCTCTATACCAAGCTGTGACGCCCCACCTCTATACCCACGCTAGACAAGAACACTACGGAGTAATGCTGTCGACTAGCACGAAGAATAAGGCTGTTGAGGAGCGACCTTCCGTGTAATTGCTTTGTGCGAGCATCGATATGTCAGATAGTATAGCATGCAATTCTTTTCAAGTGGAAATCCGACATGCCGACACAAACTCAAAGCTACTACACAGTGGCTATAATATCTTCGGAAACAAATATAGAAGTAAACATAACATAAATCAGTCACAGACAATTCATATCACAAAGGCAGAAATAGACATGAATATAACACATGAAAGTGTTCATCAGAGTAGTGGTCTAAAGAGATCCACAATATCACAAAAGAATAGTTACATGAACTACACAAAAGAATAAGTATACATTATGGAGTCTGTATCTCAAATGTATAGAACAAAAACTACTAATCTAAGTAGTAAGCAAAAGGTCAGAGTAATGGATCCCCGGAGAGAAGTCAAGTCGAAGCACCTGCAACATCTCGGTCTGACCCGAGTATTATTTATAAGAAAATAATAAACGGATCAGTCTAGCTATAAATATCAGATAACATGATATAGAATAGGAGATATGACTAAACACATAATAATCACAATGGCAAGCTGTGATATATATAAGTAATTGAAAATCAACAAGAGATTAATCAATATCACGATAATCTACTCAAGATAAAAAGGAAAGTAATACTCCTAATTTCATTCACCAAGCCACAATAAATGACATATAAGATATGGCATAGACGTATAATATCCATAATGGCATACTACTATAAGTATGTAAATGATTATCAACAAACGATTAATCAATATCAAAGAATATTCTCAAAGATCCAAAAAGGGTGTCATACCCAAAACTTGTATTCATAACAAGTTAATGACACACGAATTCACCTATGCACAAGAATTGATAAATCATATCAATAGAAATCACAAAGTTGGCGAAACATAAATTCCAGAAATCAACACAAGAAATCCAGTCAATGACACACAAATTCACCTATGCACAAGAATTGATAAATCATATCAATAGAAATCACAAAGTTGGCGAAACATAAATTCCAGAAATCAACACAAGAAATCCATTCAATGACACACAAATTCACCTATGCACAAGAATTGATAAATCATATCAATAGAAATCACAAAAATAGGTGAAGTATAAACTCCAGAATTCGACACACGAAATCCAGAAATTTCACAAAATAAAGGGGGGGAGGCCTATCACATGAACGGGAGCATGAAAACTCACCAACAGCTGTAACACATGAACGAGAAGCTATCTCATGGTAGCTAGCCATTAATTTGACACACGAATGGTCCGAAGGCCTGACACACGAATGGTCCGAAGACCGTGGGTTGCTACCCCACCAAATTTGAGTCGAAACTCCACAAAGAAGACAAAGAGACATCGCACAACTGCTAGTCTAAATCACAAAAATGATCGTCATGATCATCGAGAAGTGTCAATTACACTAAGCTAGTAAATATATGAGTTTAGCTTCATGTCCCATAACCACTTTCTTAACTTAAATATTTACGAACAAATTGTATATCTCCACTAGAAAATTGTCACAAGAGTTTCAATCGAACAAGTCCAAGAATTAACCAACAAAGCAAACGCAAGCGTTTCATACCACTCGTTTTACTAAGTCGTTTAATTAGATTTCTCATACGAGTGAGGTAAAGGTTTATATATACTAATAGATTGGAAAACAGTTTTATAAACGAATTTGGTATTAAAATAGTATTGAAATCGTTTGAGGAAAGAGTTTTGATATTTACTACTAGTATAGAAAACCTTTATATTTTTAAAGTGACAAAGCACAAGGGGGATTGTAGAAACAATCAATCACAAAGATCACATTCGAAGATGTGAATAAAAATCCAACGAAATCGATAAAGGATCCATCGAAGTGGATATATCTATAATTCCCAAAGAAAATAAGTCATCAAAGATGATAATAAATGATGACAATAAATAGGATCATCACGAATCGATTTAAATTGGAAATTCAATCCAAAACGGCAAATTGGACTCAAACAGCAGGTTCAGTCGACTGAACAGAGTTTTCAGTCGACTGACCCTGTACCTGGAAATTTTTCAGGTTCAGGAAACTTTTTGTTTCCAGTTTCAGTCGACTGTACAGAGTTTTTCAGTCGACTGAATCATGCCTGGAAACTTTCGGGTTCCAGGTTCAGTCGACTGAACAGAGTTTTCAGTCGACTGAATCATGCCTGGGCTGTTTTTCAACCTTATTCAAATGAAGAGAAAACTCTTCCAAAATGCAACCGGACGAACATTGGCTCTAAGGGTTTATGCCAATCGGCAACCCGGCCCTATATGCTCCTTGGTGCATCACTAAAAGCATGATCAAACATCCATAAAAGGATTTTCACACAAATTTGACTTAAAAACCCAAAAATTGGAATATTCACAAAATCAATCCAAATCAAGAGCAAATGCACATGAATAAGTGTTAGGAATTCATACCCAACAACCAAAGATAATTATAGTCATAGATGTGAGATAAAAAATCTCACCTTTTCACAAAATCGAACAAGAAGAATCTTGAAAGCAAATGGAGAATCAATCTCTCTTCAACACAACCCAATTGAGCTTGAATCTAAGCTCAAAAACAAGAACATTCCCAAAATTAGGTTTAGGAATTTCTGAAATTGGTAAGAGAATAAGTTGGAGAAGAAGAAGAGAAGCTTACCAATGGATTCTTCTTGAGTTTGGAGCTAGGAATTTGATTTGCAAAAGAAACTAGGGTTTTGGAGTTTTAATTTCCAATCTCTCCCACCATTAATGTTATAAAAACTGAAAAGAGAAGAGAATGAGGGTGAGTGGGGGAGACTGGCTCAGATTTGAGCATAAGTTAACATAGGGCTGAGCCCAAAAACCAAACCCAAAGTGAAAAGTAGCAAAAATCAACTTTCTCCAAGCATATTGAAGCTTATACTCAAAAAGGTCGTAAACGGCATTTTGAACTCAATGGGAGTGGTCCCGAGTCCTAATTCGACCGTATGCAAAAAGTAGCTTTTCGGACTAAAATCCGACTAACGATAAAATATTTAAATATAAAATCGATAAATATGCGGGTTGTTACAGACTCTCCTCCTTAAAGAAATTGCGTCCTCGCAATATACAAGAAGAGAACATAAAGTAACAACCATAAAAGCATATTCAACACAAAAGAAACTTGAAATAAGAAGTTCACCTCAAAGAGCACGAGAAAGTAAGTCCGGATGTGTTCGCTCGATGTACTCTCTAGATTCCCAAGAACAATCCTTAGGATTTGAAGACCATTGAACTTTAACAAGCGGAACATCTTTATTTCGAAGTCGTTTGACTTCCGAAGCAATGATACGAATAGGATGTTGCTCATAAGTTAAATTAGGCGAAACTTCAATCTCTTCCACAACACCGGGCTCAAGAACAGAATCGGAATCTCGAAGACATTTCCGAAGTTGAGAAACGTGAAACACGTCATGCATAGCAGAAAACTGAGCCGGTAATAAAAGGCGATAAGCCATGGAACCAACACGTTCGGTGATAGGAAATGGCCCAATATATCGAGGCGCCAATTTTCCCGATCGACTGAAACGTACAACACCTTTCATAGGTGATACACGAATGAACACAAGATCTCCCACAGAAAATTCTAACTTCCTTCTCCGGTTATCGGCATAGGATTTTTGTCTACTCTGGGCTTCTTTCATCCTATGACGAATAAGATCAATCTTTCTGTGGAATCACGAATAAAATCTGGACCTAAAACCAGCTTCTCACCGGCCGCAAGCCAACAAGAAGGCGATCGGCATGGCCTTCCATAGAGTGCCTCGAAAGGTGCCATACCAATACTAGATTGGAAGCTATTATTATAGGAAAATTCAACAAGTGAAATATGATCTTCCCAACTTCCACCAAAATCAAGCACACAAGAACGAAGAAGATCTTCAAGAGTTTGATTCACACACTCAGTTTGTCCATCGGACTGGGGATGATAAGCGGTGCTAAAATTAAGCTTCGTTCCCGAAGCTTTTTGAAGACTCTTCCAAAATCCACTAGTAAACAATGGATCACGATCACTAACTATAGAAGTAGGAACTCCATGTAATTTAACAATCTCTTTGATAAAGAGTTTGGCCAAAAGAGGAACGGTTCGGTTAGACCGAACGGGAATAAAATGGGCAGATTTAGTAAGCCTATCTACAATCACCCATAAGCTATCATGACCCGAACGAGAACGGGGAAGGCCATCTATAAAATCCATGGAAATTTGATCCCACTTCCAAACTGGAATTTCTAAAGATTGCAATAACCCACCGGGCCTTTGATGTTCGGCTTTAACGAGTTGGCAAGTCATGCAACGCTCAACGAAGTTAGCGATGTCAAGTTTCATTCCCTCCCAATAATAAAGTCGCTTCATATCCGCGCACATTTTACTACTACCGGGATGAATGGTGAATTTAGAACGATGTGAATCTTCTAAAATATCTTTACGAAGATCACTAATATTTGGCACGATGAGTCTACCAAATCTCCGAACGCCGCCACGAGAATCGATATCAAGGTCTTTCGATCCTTCAATATCAATCTTATCCTTAATATTTTGGCTAAGAAGAGCCAATTCGAGATCTAGCCTTTGAGCTTCAAGAATGCGGTCTAAAAGAGAAGGATGAGCCTCAAGGCTACATAAAACAAGAGATGAACATAAATCGGGAACACGCTCTCGAATCTCACAAGTGGTTAAGATCTCGAGATCGTTCCATTCGGATATCATCATAGAAACAACAGCTTGTTGTTTACGGCTAAGAGCATTGGCGAAACGATTACCCTTACCGGGGGTATAAAGAATATCAAGATCATAAGAAGCAAGGAACTCGAGCCAACGCTGTTGACGCAAATTAAGTTCCTTTTGGGAGAATAAATATTTCAAAGACTTATGATCCGTGTAAAGAACAAATTTCTCTCCTAAGAGATAATGACGCCAAACCCGAAGAGCGAAAACAATAGCCGCGAGTTCTAAATCATGAGTGGCATATCTAGTCTCGGCCGGCTTCAATTGCCTAGAAGCATAAGCAATAACACGTTCTTTTTGCATAAGAACGGCACCCAAACCAACGCGACTAGCATCGGTATAAACAACGAAATCTTGATTCCCCTCAGGAATAACAAGAATAGGAGCATTAGATAGGAGTTCTTTTCATTTCTGAAAAGAAGCTTCACATTTGTCCGACCAAATGTATTTAGCACCTTTCTTCGTCAAGCTAGTAAGAGGCACGGCAATCTTAGAAAAGTCTTTAATAAAACGACGGTAATAGCCCGCCAATCCGAGAAAACTACGAATCTCCGTCACACTCTCCGGTCTCTTCCAATCTTGAATCGCTTCAATCTTTGAAGGATCCACGGAAATTCCGGATTCGGAAATAATATGACCGAGAAACTTCACACGAGATTGCCAAAAATGGCATTTAGAAAATTTTGCCTTTAATTGACTACTCCTAAGAGTTTCCAACACAATCCGAAGGTGTTTTTCATGCTCCTCCTCGGTTTTAGAATACACAAGAATATCATCGATAAAGATGAGAACAAACCGGTCGAGAAAGTCTTTAAAAACTCGATTCATTAAGTCAACGAAATAAGCCGGGGCATTCGTTAACCCAAATGGCATAACAAGCCATTCATAAGATCCATACCGAGTACGGAACGATGTCAAAGGAATGCTATCCTCTGCAATACGAAGCTGATGAAAACCGGTAGCCAAGTCCAATTGTGAAAAGACTCTAGCACCACTAAGTTGATCGAATAGATCATCAATCCGAGGTAAAGGATATTTATTTTTGATAGTAAGATCATTAAGCTTGCGGTAGTCAACGCAAAGCCTAAGTGTTCCATCGGATTTCTTCACGAAGATAGCCGAAGCTCCCCAAGGCGAGGAACTAGAGCGAATAAATTGCTTCGTTTCCAATTCAGATAATTGTTTACGCATCTCCTCGTTTTCTTTATTGGACATACGATAAGGAGGACGAGTGATAGGTTGAGCTCCAGGAATAAGGTTAATTCTGAACTCAATTGCTCGCTTAGGTGGTAATCCTAAAACAGGCTCGAATATGTCAGAAAATTCACAAATGACGTGAATAAGAGAAATAATATCACCCTCATCATCATCATCGTCATCACGAGGATTTAAAGAATATAAAGATGCAACCAAAGCAGAATCTGAATCTTTAAGAATAACAGAAACCTGATTAACAGATTGAGGATGTCAAAGATGAATAGTCCGCTCAGGACATAGGATATGAGCTTCATAACGGTTAAGCCAATCCATTCTCAAAATCATTCCAAAGCCTAAATAACGCATGACATGCAAATCGGCTCGGAAAGAAAAATCACACAAAATAATCTCGACATCTTTACACAATAAACTGATTGTTGCGGATCCACCAACCGGATTCGCAATTCTCAAAGAAGTCATTAAACACAAAACATCCAAAGAAAAGGTATCAACAAGTTCTTTTGATATAAAAGAATGGGACGCAACCGTATAAAAAAGAACTCGAATAGGACGATCACGAAATAAAATAATTCCATCCAGAATAGAATGAGAAATACCTTGGCCACGAGATGTGTTGCCAGGGGCTTGAGCAACATTAAGCTTTCCCTCCCTCCTATTTTGAAGTTTGGGACATACATGCATAAAATGGTCCGGGCTTTTGCAATAGCGACAAGTACGAGGCTTTGAACACTTGTTCGCAAAATGGTCTTTCGAACCACAATTATAGCATTTCCCTTGAGTAGAGGAAAAGGTCTTTTCAGCAGGAGTTGCTTGCCTCCCTTTCTTATTGGGATAAGGACCTTTGAATTTTCTTGGCCTCTTCTTGTTGTTGAAGTTTGGTTTGGAACCCACCACTTCAACATCATTCTCCTTATCCGCCTCTTCAAGACGAAGAGCAATATCAACGAGTTGGTCGAAAGAAACTTCTAACTTTAGAAGTAATGGCTTCTTGAGATTTTTGTTTAAGCCATAGACGAATCTCTGGTTCTTCTTAAGAGGGGTGTTGATGTATTCAACCCCGTATTTAGAAAGCGACTCGAAGGAGGCGACGTAATCAGTCACGGAGGACTCACCCTGAACAAGGTCTATAAATCGTCGAGCCAATGTCACTTTTTCAGCTTCCGGTACGAATTTCAACTCGAAGCGTTCTCGGAATTTCACCCACGTGAGATCCGCTTCATTAGTTTCAGAAATAAGAAGCTCGTACCAGTCCAATGCCCTTTCCCGGAGCATACTAGAGGCCACCTGAACTCGGTGAAGGTCAATAAGATTCATGCGCGAAAAGACGCGATCACATGTTCTAAGCCAAGCTTGGACTTCAATAACAGTTTCGGAACCTTTAAATGGCTCCCCACCCAAATTGGTGTAATCGCTGCACAAGCGTGCAAATCCCGACTTTGGGTGAGTAGGTTCCGGGTTAGCTCCAGCTGCTTGAGCATTAGTTACCAAATCAAGAAGCTGTTGAGCAGTCATAAAAACTCCATCCTGGGGTGGAGTGCTAGATGGCACGGCTCTGGGGCGGCCTGGTCTAGACATTTCTCTTCCTTTAGAAAGAAAGAAGAAGAAGAAAAAGGTTATTCACCAAATTGAATATCAAGCAATCTTGATAGATAAACAAGGAATCATAAGGAAAATAAGATGAATCGGTACGAAGACTCGAATAAAATCCTAAAGCACGACTCCTAAGATGGACTTAGGACAATGATCCTTGTTATAATATTCCATATTGTTCTGAAGTTTGGCTCTGATACCAAGCTGTGACGCCCCACCTCTATACCCACGCTAGACAAGAACACTACGGAGTAATGCTGTCGACTAGCACGGAGAATAAGGCTGTTGGGGAGCGACCTTCCGTGTAATTGCTTTGTGCGAGCATCGATATGTCAGATAGTATAGCATGCAATTCTTTTCAAGTGGAAATCCGACATGCCGACACAAACTCAAAGCTACCACACAATGGCTATAATATCTTCGGAAACAAATATAGAAGTAAACATAACATAAATCAGTCACAGACAATTCATATCACAAAGGCGGAAATAGACATGAATATAACACATGAAAGTGTTCATCAGAGTAGTGGTCTAAAGAGATCCACAATATCACAAAAGAATAGTTACATGAACTACACAAAAGAATAAGTATACATTATGGAGTCTGTATCTCAAATGTATACAACAAAAACTACTAATCTAAGTAGTGAGCAAAAGGTCAGAGTAATGGATCCCCGGAGAGAAGTCAAGTCGAAGCACCTGCAACATCTCAGTCTGACCCGAGTATTATTTATAAGAAAATAATAAACGGATCAGTCTAACTATAAATATCAGATAACATGATATAGAATAGGAGATATGACTAAACACATAATAATCACAATGGAAAGCTGTGATATATATAAGTAATTGAAAATCAACAAGAGATTAATCAATATCACGATAATCTACTCAAGATAAAAAGGAATGTCATACTCCTAATTTCATTCACCAAGCCACAATAAATAACATATAAGATATGGCATAGACGTATAATATCCATAATGGCACACTACTATAAGTATGTAAATGATAATCAACAAACGATTAATCAATATCAAAGAATCTTCTCAAAGATCCAAAAAGGGTGTCATACCCAAAACTTGTATTCATAACAAGTTAATGACACACGAATTCACCTATGCACAAGAATTGATAAATCATATCACTAGAAACCACAAAGTTGGAGAAACATAAATTCCAGAAATCAACACAAGAAATCCAGTCAATGACACACAAATTCACCTATGTACAAGAATTGATAAATCATATCAATAGAAATCACAAAGTTGGCGAAACATAAATTCCAGAAATCAACACAAGAAATCCAGACAATGACACACAAATTCACCTATGCACAGGAATTGATAAATCATATCAATAGAAATCACAAAAATAGGTGAAGTATAAACTCCAGAATTCGACACACGAAAACCAGAAATTTCACAAAATAAAAGGGAGGAGGCCTATCACATGAACGGGAGCATGAAAACTCACCAACAGCTGTAACACATGAACGAGAAGCTATCTCATGGTAGCTAGCCATTAATTTGACACACGAATGGTCCGAGGACCTGACACACGAATGGTCCGAAGACCGTGGGTTGCTACCCCACCAAATTTGAGTCGAAACTCCACAAAGCAGACAAAGAGACATCGCACAACTGCTAGTCTAAATCACAAAAATGATCGTCATGATCATCGAGAAGTGTCAATTACACTACGCTAGTCAATATATGAGTTTAGCTTCATGTCCCATAACCACTTGCTTAACTTAATCATTTACGAACAAATTGTAGATCTCCACTAGAAAATTGTCACAAGAGTCTCAATCGAACAAGTCCAAGAATTAACCAACAAAGTAAACGCAAGCGTTTCATACCACTCGTTTTACTAAGTCGTTTAATTAGATTTCTCATACGAGTGAGGTAAAGGTTTATATATACTAATAGATTGGAAAATAGTTTTATAAATGAATTTGGTATTAAAATAGTATTGAAATCGTTTGAGGAAAGAGTTTTGATATTTACTACTAGTATAGAAAACCTTTATATTTTTAAAGTGACAAAGCACAAGGGGGATTGTAGAAACAATCAATCACAAAGATCACATTCGAAGATGTGAATAAAAATCCAACGAAATCGATAAAGGATCCATCGAAGTGGATATATCTATAATTCCCAAAGAAAATAAGCCATCAAAGATGATAATAAATGATGACAATAAATAGGATCATCAAGAATCGATTTAAATTGGAAATTCAATCCAAAAAGGCATATTGGACTCAAACAGCAGGTTCAGTCGACTGAACAGAGTTTTCAGTCGACTGACCCTGTACCATGAAATTTTCCAGGTTCAGAAAACTTTCTGTTTCCAGTTTCAGTCGACTGTACAGAGTTTTTCAGTCGACTGAATCATGCCTGGAAACTTTCGGGTTCCAGGTTCAGTCGACTGAACAGAGTTTTCAGTCGACTGAATCATGCCTGGGCTGTTTTTCAACCTTATTCAAATGAAGAGCAAACTCTTCCAAAATGCAACCGGACGAACATTGGCTCTAAGGGTTTATGCCAATCGGCAACCCGGCCCTATATGCTCCTCGGTGCATCACTAAAAGCATGATCAAACATCCATAAACGGATTTTCACACAAATTTGACTTAAAAACACAAAAATTGGAATATTCACAAAACCAATCCAAATCAAGAGAAAATGCACATGAATAAGTGTTAGGAATTCATACCCAACAACCAAAGATAATTATAGTCATAGATGTGAGATAAAAAATCTCACCTTTTCACAAAATCGAACAAGAAGAAGCTTGAAAGCAAATGGAGAATCAACCTCTCTTCAACACAACCCAATTGAGCTTGAATCTAAGCTCAAAAACAAGAACATTCCCAAAATTAGGTTTAGGAATTTCTGAAATTGGTAAGAGAATAAGTTGGAGAAGAAGAAGAGAAGCTTACCAATGGGTTCTTCTTGAGTTTGGAGCTAGGAATTTGATTTGCAAAAGAAACTAGGGTTTTGGAGTTTTAATTTCCAATCTCTCCCACCATTAATGTTATAAAAACTGAAAAGAGAAGAGAATGAGGGTGAGTGGGGGAGAGTGGCTCAGATTTGAGCATAAGTTAACATAGGGCTGAGCCCAAAAACCAAACCCAAAGTGAAAAGTAGCAAAAATCAACTTTCTCCAAACATATTGAAGCTTATACTCAAAAAGGTCGCAAACGACATTTTAAACTCAATGGGAGTGGTCCCGAGTCCTAATTCGACCGTATGCAAAAAGTAGCTTTTCGGACTAAAATCTGACTAACGATAAAATATTTAAATAAAATATTTAAATATAAAATCGATAAATATGTGGGTTGTTACACTTCCCAAATAGTATTTTTATATATTAAATAATTTGTACAGTAAAGTTATTTCAATTCCCTCAACTTAACAAATCGTTTAACATCGACCCGACCATCCCATTTAAATCTATTTCAATCTCAATTTATTAATTTAAATTCAACTTAATTTCTAAAATAACCACTTCAATTTTATCGATCTCAAATTCGGATTTGAAATCACAAAATACCCTTTATATTCAATATATTTCAAAACTTTAAGTATTCAACGTTTCAAACTAACTTTTAAATCAATTTAGTTTCTAAATAATAAATTCAACTATACTGATTTCAAATACATATCCGAATCTCAAAATAAACCATTTAAATCCCAATATAGTTCAAAGCTTTAATATTTAATTAAATGTTCAATTTAATAGTTCCATATAGATCTCGATTTAACCTCATTATTATCTAGTCTTAAATTAATCCCTCATTAGATACAATATCATTTAAGTAACCTTAGATTACATTTTACTCAATATTTTCTTTAATTTATTTAAACGTGAAATATTCATTAAATCACTTAAATAAAAATCCAGTTACAACATCATACCCTTAAATTTCCCATTCAATAATTTCAAATTGATTTAATTGAATAAATTCTTATTTAAATACCATTTAGATAAACCCACATTTATCTCCCAATCTTAGTAAATTGCAGAATACTTTTTGGAATAAAACTTACATAAATATTTATCATAATTTATGTATTAAATCAAATTTTGACTAAATTAAATATTATTAAATCTATATATCATTACCCTTTATATATAATTTTTTTTTAAGGATTAACATTTAATAAGACCATATATTTCTTTCCAAAACAATGAATTAAATTTCAAAATATTTATACATATGGACCAACGATGTCTGTATATATTTCTTATCATATGGTCAAGTGTTACGGATATTTATCATTTCACTCCGTACACTAAATATATACGGGTGGATAGCATTTCAACCCGTAATCCCAATTCAATTAAATGAAAATCGCTTGGGTTTATCATTTCAACCCATAACGATTTTCTCCTATTCTAAAGTCTGTTCGGGAATGTATCATTTCAACCCATAGTGATTTCTATACTAACAGGGAACTTGCAGAGTGATAACAGATATGTAAATAATAATAACAACAGGCATATATCATCAAAATAAATATACAAACAATAGGATATGGTGTCATATCCCATAAGTGAATAGTTACAGATAATAGCATATATAACAATTTAAATAACTACAGCCTCATATTTCAATTGTCGTCTCAATTGAAATCAAATTTAGTAAATAAAAGAACGTTAATCGTGAGTGATTTCTCACCTTTCGAGGCCAGAGAAAAAGAAGTGAGTTATGAAATCCAGATCCGAATTCCAAAACAAAGCTAGATGGACACGGTTCAATGATCAAAGCTGATAATAGG
Organism: Allium cepa; assembly: GCA_030765085.1. Taxonomy (NCBI): domain Eukaryota; kingdom Viridiplantae; phylum Streptophyta; class Magnoliopsida; order Asparagales; family Amaryllidaceae; genus Allium; species Allium cepa. The sequence continues at coordinate 627,720,199 of CM060941.1, forward strand.
AATAGATGAATTCAAATCAGAATTGGATCAAGGAAGATAAATAGGATAAGCGAGCTTATATACAACTAGCCAACATATGCAGACACAGTTTATAAAATATGCAACAAAATATGCATGCCTCGGTTAATATATACACATAGGTGTGCAGACCGACTATATTAATATAACCATATATATACTATATAACATTTCCTCTACCAATTTGTATATGACAATACATATGGCTATATTTGAAATCAAAATACACATCCCTTAAAAAAAAATCCAACGTAGATCCGTCAATGCAAACAACCTTAAGGCTGACATGAAATAAACTTTTGAAAGCATATACTGTTGAAATCATAAAATATTGATATAACTTATACTGTAAAACTACCATAGAAAATTTTATATATATACCTACATTTTAAATATAACTTATGTAAATTGTTGAAAATAAAATAAAATATAGTACGGTAGACTCTAAAATACTAAAACAATCATAAAAATATATATATTATAAATTGACCTATCAAACTTGTACCCACCAATTTTATATAATATATATACCAAAACAGTAACGAAAATTGAAATACTATATTTTTTTATATATCTAACATATGAAAGCTAATAAAATAACATATTTTATTATAGTTGAAACAGTTATAACCAAATATATAAAACATATAAAAATACGTATATTAATAGAAGGCTGCCAAACTTATACCATATATACCGTAAGCTATCAATAGTAAAACAAAACGCGTATATATATATGTATATATATATATATATTTAACTTATCAACTAGTTAGTAAAACATACGTATCTAAAAGCCGTACGATAACTATATGCTAACAAAAGTCAAAAACTATATATCGTAAAATCTTAAAATAATATACATAATACGGTATAAATATATACTAACCTTTATATATGAACAGAAGTTAAATATTTATATACACGTTGATAAATATAACAATTATCATATATATACTATTATGAAATATATTATTATTTTTAAAGTTCAAGTGTTAGGGAATTCAAAATCCACATAGTTGCAGTAAACATATAAAACAAAACTTATGCACAATCTATACTGTTCTTAATATATAAAATAGACTTATATCAAATAAAATGCGTACTTACTTTTAAAAACCAGAGAGGAAATGTTTTGCCAACTAATGCATGCAGCCATGGGGAGGAGGCAGGCCAAGGAAAAGAGAGAGCTCATGCTCAGGTTTGGAAGAAATAAGAAAAGATGGAGGGGAGATGAGAACAGGCGATTTTTAAAGGAAGAATGCATGCGTGATTCAAGCAACATGGCATGGCGAAGGGCATTCTTCAGGCAATAGAGAAAATGCTAGTTTCTTAAATTTAAAGGTAGGTCTGCATCTGATATGTGAACGTGCTATATGACTTTATATAATATTTACAAAGCTCTCTCCTCTTTTAATATTAATTTGAGGGCAACGAATAGCCTACAGAGAGAAAAGAAGATGCAATCTATGCTAAATGAATGGTAAATAAATTTAGATTTCAAATGAAATAAATGGAACAGCAGAGATTAAAGTATGGATGTAAATCCTGGAATAATAAAAAGCAACGTTTATATGTTGATTAAGAAAAATAATTAAAACAATTAATGGCTTAAATGGGGAAGCATGTTTCAAATTTTTGAAATGCAAAAGAAACGTACACTATAAATATAAAGTTTTCAAAAGCAAAAGAAACGTAAAGCTGTCCATTAATTCATCAAAACGTTATTTAAGTAATAAATTGAAATGAATATAAAAATAAAAGTAATTGTAACGGTTAATAGTTGATTTAGCTATACACTTAAGGCAATAAATTTTTGTTTGTTTGTACAACACATAATGAGTTTTGAAAGTCAAGGATATAAAAATGGATAAAAGGAAAGAAATCAGGAAATTTTGTGAGCAATAACTTTTGCAAGGAAAGGTAGGATTACATTATATATACATGTTGAGATGATTAGGCACGTTCAAAATTTTTGAAGCAAATGAAGGAATTGGAAAAAATAAAAAATGAAAGAAATTTGAAAAGTCCGTAGCTATGATTTAGCCAAAATTTATTAAAGCCATTTACTAGGAAGGTTGGAACCGAAATAATAGGGAGAGGAAGGCACATTAAATTTGATGACAAAGTTGTGTTTGGATCTATAAGCAAGTGGTTTATATATTATAGGCCTTATGAAAGCGAGGGAAGGAACGGATGCTACTAGCTTGATGATTTGAGATTCTTTCAAGCATTAAAAACAAAAATAAAGAGAGACCAGAATAAATGCACCACCATAAATATAAATATACGCTTCAATTGCAAAAGAAACGTATAGAGAAAATTATGGGTAGTGGGAAAGGTAAAGTCAGTGCACGAAACTACAAGGAATAATTAAAAGCAAGGTCGATGATCTCAAATTTATTAATGGTTACGAATGGAAAAGTCTACCTGAATTGGAAAAGTATTAAGCAATAGGAATCTTTAACGGTAGTAAAAAGAAACCGTTACGCACTGATTCAGAAATCAATTAAAGCAATTAATAGCTTGAATTGGACAGCACGTTTTCTCAATTAAATTAACTTCCATAAAATTATTTGAAAATTTACAATCTGCTATATTTAAATATACGTATTCTAAATATATAAACATTTTATTTAAAAATTCAATTATTATAAGATTTCACAAATATTCAATTAAATACGTTACAGAATCAATTAAAATTGTTAAAATTTTCCGGATCGTTACACTCTCCCCACTCAAAACTTTTCGTCCCCGAAAAGGAAGGAGGTAGGAGAACAAAACAACCAGAAAAAAAATAGATTGAAAGCCAAGATAAACAATAAATTTTAAAACTATATAAATTTTATTTAAAATATTTATTTGAAAATTTCATTTGAAATTAAATTTTCTTTAATATTTAATACTTCTCAAACTCCTTTGCAAACAATTATTTACATTATTACTTCTATTTACAAAGACTATTGAAAGTATTAAATCCAAAATTTATGAAATTTTTAATTTTTCTCAAGATACCTTTCAAATATTATCAATAAATTAATAATCATTTTCTTTAAAGTTGTTTTATTTAATTTATAACTTCAAAAATATTTATAACACTAAAATTTTATATAAAACAATGTAGTATACAAATAAGCAATATTTAAAAGATTTATTCAAAAAGGAAAGGAAAGTAGATTTCGAAAACGGAATATAGGTGAAAAATAAAGCTGAGAAGATGAGGTAGATTCAAAAGAATAGAATCGGGCACGAATAATTTATTTCAAACCATAAGAATTTTAATTTCAAATATTAATACAAAATTTCTTTGTTGGGAAAAATACTTTTATAATAAATACCTTTATAATAATACGTTTATATCGAAATAAATCTTTCTTTCGAAAATATTTTTATAACTCGATGTTTTAACAAGTTTATCCTCGTTCTTGCAGACTCTGGCCATGCGTTGATCAAGCGCAAAGCTAGAATTCTTCAAGTACTTAGTAGACCTGTTTCAACACCCAGTGAAAATACTTGAAAAACCTTTTTAAAAACAGATATGGAAAGTACAATCCAAACAAACAACCAAACCAAAAGCTTTGTCCGACCATGGTTCGCAGATACACAATGGTTACGCCTGGGTCTCCCAGGAAACAATCCATATCCGTAAGCTTTCTCAGCCCTGCGAGTTACGCCATGATGACTAGTAGAGTGCTGGATACACAATGGTTACACCTGGATCCCCCAGGAAACAATCCGCACCCCTAGGCAAGACTCAGCCAGGCACTTGCGCTACTATTCGCGACCTACACAGATTGCAGGATACACAATGGTTACGCCTGGATCCCCCAGGAAACAATCCGTACACATAGGCAAGACTCAGCCAGGCAATTGCGCTATGCATTCATGAGAGAAAAAAAACCATGGGTTACGCCACGGTGGGAAACACTCGAGTATTACATCCGGAAAACCAAAATCAGAGAGAATAATATCGATAGAATGAATCCACGATGTGGCCACAAAGCGGATATCAAGCAGAAGGCACTTTCCATATCTTTACTTCGAAAATATATATCATATAGTACCTTTTCAAATACTTTCAAATATCATACTTATATAAAATCCATATATATATAAGATTCCATTTTCAAATCGAATACTTTCCAAATCAATAGTATATCAAATCATACTTATATAGACTTCGATTTATAAAAAAATTCTCTTTCCAAATTGAGTGCCTTTCAAATCAATAGATTTCAAATCACTTCATACTTATACAAATCCATTTTATATAAGTTCGACCACTCCCAAATCAAGTGCTTAACAATATAAGAGTCTCAATTTCAAATCATTTCAATATCAATTCAGTTTCAAAATCATATAGGATTTCACCAAATTTTCTTCCAAATTAAGTATCTAAATTCAAAGTTCCCAAAATAATAGGTTTAGAAAATTATCCCAGTTTCCAAATTAAAATAATTCAAGTCAAACAAATTCATTTCCAAAATCACTATTTAAGTACTGGTTTTTAATTTCAATTTAATTTCAAAACCAAATATTTTCTCAAAATCAATTATACTCAAAATGGTTTCCAAATTTATAATCATCACTTTAAAACTTTTAAACTATCTATTTCTATTAGAAATATTCAATTTACCTTTCTGAAAACCATTATTTGAAATTTTTTTTCCAAAACATTTCAAAACTAAATTTATATTCTTTATCAAACATTTTGTACTTTTCGAAATTTCTTAGCTTTAAAAATTAAATTTCGATTTGGAAGTGTTCGAACATTCAAAATAGTTAGGGAAATCAAATTTCCAAATTCAAGATTTGAAAATCAACATAAATCAATAAACCAATTATTAAATCTGAAACTCGAGGACTGAAAATCGGTCTCATTTTAAATTGTTTCAAGTATATACTTATATCTTTCTAAAACATCAAATTATTCTTCGGAATTTGAAATCAAAAACGGTTTTACAAAATCACTCGCATAGCGAAGCTATTAAAGTGGCCTCTCCCCCACTCAGAGGCTCGAAAATCAATGTCGATGATGCGTGCACTCATCACCAAAATTATTTTCCAGCGACATACGTGAGTTCTGGACTTCTATTTTCTTGAAAACTTCTTTAAAATTTCTTCAAAATTATTGGAATTCATTTGAACCCATTTGAAACATTTCTTATTAGGAAAAATACTTTTAAATCGTATTATTTTTATATATTTTCCTAAAATCTTAAAACCAATTTCAAAATATCGGAATTCAATTCTCGAATTTCAAATTTAACCCTTCAGTTATAAATCCTTTTTATATAAATCACTTTCTTATAAATTTTCAAAATTTCCAATCCTTTCAAAACTTTTATATATAGATTAAAATTTCTTATTCGTTTTGTATATAGGTATATAATCCTTATCGAAAACATTTTCACTTTTATATATAGAATAAAATCATAGTTATCAAAATAATAATTTCGTATAAAACAATTTTAAAATACAACAAACCCGATTTTCAAAGGATGATTCAAGAATGGATTTCAAAACAAAGATAGAGATTTAATTTAGAGGAACTCTAATCAATAGAATCCTGATTCGAAGATAGGCTCAAACAAGGTTGAGAAAATCAAATTACAGAGTTGAAGATGGATATACTTCTATAAATCTCGGGCGACCTTAACCGGGTCAATCGTGACTTCAGGAATATAATTGATGCGGAATTCTAAAGCAAATCGACATTCGATTGCCAGCGATAGAATTCGGCAGACCAAGGTATAGCAGCATCGTAAACCGAGGATACAGAAATCTCCGGTGAATCAATGCCAATTGTAAAGGAGTTTTCACCCCCTTTACAATTCATTCCGTGGAGTTATGGGATACTCAAGAATCAAACGAATATAAATAGGGAGAGACAAGAATGAATTTCGGAACCGAGGGACATTCCAAAATTCAAAGGAAATCAAGTCAAAAAGAAGGGATTCAACTCGAACGAAAGTGATTCTGTAAATGAATTTACCATATATGCTAGGTTTTGCCTAGAGCCAAAGCTCTGATACCAACTGTAACGACCCGCTATTTTGGACCATTCAAATCGACAATAAAACCGTTCATGTCCGACTTGAATAATTCAAAATACCGAATTGTTAATAAAATTTGGCAAAACTTAAAATATACAGTAAATAAATCAATCATAGATCACTTACACAGAGTAATACAATGCAGCGGAATAGATAAAGAATATTAGTTCATGAAGCTACTATATACCTCAGAGTTAGAAATAAAATACAACCGAATAGTTCAAATGCCATGAAGTCTCCAATGCAACAGACGGCTTCTCTGAACCAATCAACTGGATGACTGAAGGGATAGATAGCTGGATCTTCAAGCAAAGCTCCAACTTCGAAGATGAGTCTCAAATGCTGTATCTCTCAGTCTGACCTGAGCGTAAAGCAAAACACAAAACACCCGAGTCAGGATTAACATTCTTATATCTATAAATCTAACTCAAGTGAAATATCAACTGAAATATAATTAACTTAGAGGATGTTTGGGATAACCATCCTCTAAGGGTCCATGGAACTATCTAAAAGATAGAAATATACACTATAACACTGTAGTCTTTTCAACTTAATTTATACTTCAAAACCAAATATCATTTTCACTACAAATATCTCTATACTTCCCAAATAGTATTTTTATATATTAAATAATTGTACAGTAAAGTAATTTCAATTTCCTCAACTTAACAAATCGTTTAACATCAACCCGACCATCCCATTTAAAACTATTTCAATCTCAATTTATTAATTTAAATTCAACTCAATTTCTAAAATAACCACTTCAATTTTATCGATCTCAAATTCGGATTTGAAATCACAAAATACCCTTTATATTCAATATATTTCAAAACTTTAAGTATTCAACGTTTCAAACTAACTTTTTAATCAATTTAGTTTCTAAATAATAAATTCAATTATACTGATTTCAAATACATATCCGAATCTCAAAATAAACCACTTAAATCCCAATATAGTTCAAAGCTTTAATATTTAATTAAATGTTCAATTTAATAGTTCCATATAGATCTCGATTTAACCTCATTATTATCTAGTCTTAAATTAATCCCTCATTAGATACAATATCATTTAAGTAACCTTAAATTACATTTTACTCAATATTTTCTTTAATTTATTTAAATGTGAAATATTCATTAAATCACTTAAATAAAAATCCAGTTACAACATCATACCCTTAAATTTCCCATTCAATAATTTCAAATTGATTTAATTGAATAAATTCTTATTTAAATACCATTTAGATAAACCCACATTTATCTCCCAATCTTAGTAAATTGCAGAATAATTTTTTGGAATAAAACTTACATAAATATTCATCATAATTTATGTATTAAATCAAATTTTGACTAAATTAAATATTATTAAATCTATATATCATTGCCCTTTATATATAAATTTTTTTTAAGGATTAACATTTAATAAGACCATATATTTCTTTCCAAAACAATGAATTAAATTTCAAAATATTTATATATATGGACCAACGATGTCTGTATATATTTCTTATCATATGGTCAAGTGTTACGGATATTTATCATTTCACTCCGTACACTAAATATATACGGGTGGATAGCATTTCAACCCGTAATCCCAATTCAATTAAATGAAAATCGCTTGGGTTTATCATTTCAACCCATAACGATTTTCTCCTATTCTAAAGTCTGTTCGGGAATGTATCATTTCAACCCATAGTGATTTCTATACTAACAGGGAACTTGCAGAGTGATAACAGATATGTAAATAATAATAACAACAGGCATATATCATCAAAATAAATATACAAACAATAGGATATGGTGTCATATCCCATAAGTGAATAGTTACAGATAATAGCATATATAACAATTTAAATAACTACAGCCTCATATTTCAATTGTCGTCTCAATTGAAATCAAATTTAGTAAATAAAAGAACGTTAATCGTGAGTGATTTCTCACCTTTCGAGGCCAGAGAAAAAGAAGTGAGTTATGAAATCCAGATCCGAATTCCAAAACAAAGCTAGATGGACACGGTTCAATGATCAAAGCTGATAATAGGAATAGATGAATTCAAATCAGAATTGGATCAAGGAAGATAAATAGGATAAGTGAGCTTATATACAACTAGCCAACATATGCAGACACAGTTTATAAAATATGCATGCCTCGGTTAATATATATACATAGGTGTGCAGACCGACTATATTAATATAACCATATATATACTATATAACATTTCCTCTACCAATTTGTATATGACTATACATATGACTATACTTGAAATCAAAATACACATCCCTTAAAAAAAAATCCAACGTATATCAGTCAGTGCAAACAACCTTAAGGCTGACATGAAATAAACTTTTGAAAGCATATACTGTTGAAATTATAAAATATTGATATAACTTATGCTGTAAAACTACCATAGAAAATTATATATATATATACCTACATTTTAAATATAACTTATGTAAATTGTTTAAAATAAAATAAAATATAGTACGGTAGACTCTAAAATACTAAAACAATCATAAAAATATATATATTATAAATTGACCTATCAAACTTGTACCCACCAATTTTATATAATATATATACCAAAACAGTAACGAAAATTGAAATACTATATTTTATATATCTAACATATGAAAGCTAATAAAATAACATATTTTATTATAGTTGAAACAGTTATAACCAAATATATAAAACATATAAAAATACGTATATTAATAGAAGGCTGCCAAACTTATACCATATATACCGTAAGCTATCAATAGTAAAATAAAACGCGTATATATATGTATATATATATATTTAACTTATCAACTAGTTAGTAAAACATACGTATCTAAAAGCCGTACGATAACTATATGCTAACAAAAGTCAAAAAGTATATACCGTAAAATCTTAAAATAATATACATAATACGGTATAAATATATACTAACCTTTATATATGAACAGAAGTTAAATATTTATATACACGTTGATAAATATAACAATTATCATATATATACTATTATGAAATATATTATTATTTTTATAGTTCAACTGTTAGGGAATTCAAAATCCACATAGTTGCAGTAAACATATAAAACAAAACTTATGCACAACCTATACTGTTCTTAATATATAAAATAGACTTATATCAAATAAAATGCGTACTTACTTTTAAAAACCAGAGAGGAAATGTTTTGCCAACAAATGCATGCAGCCATGGGGAGGAGGCAGGCCAAGGAAAAGAGAGAGCTCATGCTCAGGTTTGGAAGAAATAAGAAAAGATGGAGGGGAGATGAGAACAGGCGATTTTTAAAGGAAGAATACATGCGTGATTCAAGCAACATGACATGACGAAGGGCATTCTTCAGGCAATAGAGAAAATGCTAGTTTCTTAAATATAAAGGTAGGTCTGCACTTGATATGTGAACGTGCTATATGACTTTATATAATATTTACAAAGCTCTCTCCTCTTTTAATATTAATTTGAGGGCAACGAATAGCCTACAGAGAGAAAAGAAGATGCAATCTATGCTATACTATATATATATATATATATATATATATTCCTAGAAACACGGAAACGAAGAGGTAAAAGAGGGAAGAGAAAGAGGCGTATAAATGAATGGTAAATAAATTTAGATTTCAAATGAAATAAATGGAACAGCGGAGATTAAAGTATGGATGTAAATCCTGAAATAATAAAAAGCAACGTTTATATGTTGATTAAGAAAAATAATTAAAACAATTAATGGCTTAAATGGGGAAGCATGTTTCAAAATTTTGAAATGCAAAAGAAACGTACACTATAAATATAAAGTTTTCAAAAGCAAAAGAAACGTAAAGCTGTCCATTAATTCATCAAAACGTTATTTAAGTAATAAATTGAAATGAATATAAAAATAAAAGTAATTGTAACGGTTAATAGTTGATTTAACTATACACTTAAGGCAATAAATTTTTGTTTTTTTGTACAACACATAATGAGTTTTGAAAGTCAAGGATATAAAAATGGATAGAAGGAAAGAAATCAGGAAATTTTGTGAGCAATAACTTTTGCAAGGAAAGGTAGGCTTACATTATATATACATGCTGAGATGATTAGGCACGTTCAAAATTTTTGAAGCAAATGAAGGAATTGGAAAAAATAAAAAATGAAAGAAATTTGAAAAGTCCGTAGCTATGATTTAGCCAAAATTTATTAAAGCCATTTACTAGGAAGGTTGGAACCGAAATAATAGGGAGAGGAAGGCACATTAAATTTGATGACAAAGTTGTGTTCGGATCTATAAGCAAGTGGTTTATATATTATAGGCCTTATGAAAGCGAGGGAAGGAACGGATGCTACTAACTTGATGATTTGAGATTCTTTCAAGCGTTAAAAACAAAAAAAAAGAGAGACCAGAATAAACGCACCACCATAGATATAAATATACGCTTCAATTGCAAAAGAAACGTATAGAGAAAATTATGGGTAGTGGGAAAGGTAAAGTCAGTGCACGAAACTACAAGGAATAATAAAAGCAAGGTCGATGATCTCAAATTTATTAATGGTTACAAATGGAAAAGTCTACCTGAATTGGAAAAGTATTAAGCAATAGAAATCTTTAACAGTAGTAAAAAGAAACCGTTATGCACTGATTCAGAAATCAATTAAAGCAATTAATAGCTTGAATTGGACAACACATTTTCTCAATTAAATAAACTTCCATAAAATTATTTGAAAATTTACAATCCGCTATATTTAAATATACGTATTCTAAATATATAAACATTTTATTTAAAAATTCAATTATTATAAGATTTCACAAATATTCAATTAAATACGTTATAGAATCAATTAAAATTATTAAAATTTTCCAGGTCGTTACATTTATAGTCCACCCTTTTACTTTTAACCTAACATTTCACCAATTAACCCTAACTATTCCTCATTTTTTTTCTCCAGCCGAGTTCCTCCTGTTATTCACGAATTTTCAAAGCTCCAAAACCCAAAAAATCATGGCCTCCATCTTGAAGAATTTTTTTTAGATAAATTCCTCTTTTCTTTCTACTTTTTCTCCTATTTCTATGCAAATTTGCCCTGCTTTCTCCCCTGATTGGAGCGGCTTTCCCCCTTGCTCCACGGCCACCACCCCCTTCCATCTCTTCCCGACCATCACCACCATATAAGCCTACATCCATGACCATGTCCGAACACCCCTTGATGGTCAAACTCTTCCAAATGCAACCAAAAGCCTAGATCTATGCTTGTTTGGCCTTTTCTTGCTCATCCACTTCAACCACCACCCTAACCACCACCATAGTAGCAACCACCACCTCTGACCTGATCATCACACACCCCTCCAACCTCTGTCCAGATCTGAAACATCAAGAGCCGAGCCAAACAATGCATGTAGACGAGCCTTGTTGTGCACCAAAACTACACTATGTTGCCTAGTCTCTTGATATTCTTATGTTGTAACTTCCTCCACATGTTCTAGCCTTTATGCCATGCATTCCTATGATCAAACCTGAGCCAAAGCCATGTCAAACCTGACCTAAATAAACCCATAGGCCATGCAAAAGAATAGAGAAAGTAAGGCAAAAGTCGTTGCATTCATATCTGTTTTATTCCTTTTTATTTCAAAGTTATTTCATATCTAGTTGTATTGAATTTGTATTTGTTTGGATGTTTGTTTTGGGTTGTAACACAAGTTCTAAGCTTGGATCTCTTCCCATTTGAGCCTATTGTTGTGTCATTGTGCCTTCTGTAATCCGTTGTGTCATTTGGATTTGCAATCTCCAGACATAAAGGTGAGTATTTCTCACCAGACATTATGTACTTATATAAGTAGTAAATTGACACCCCGTGAATCTGTAGAACTATATGATCATGTTATAACTACTTATATTATTATCATACGATGTTCACACCTGTTATTACACCTATATATTATATGTTACTGTTATTTCATGCTATTCTGTTTATTTTATCTGTCCATCACTGCAAGTTCCCTTTAGATTAGAATCACTATGGGTTGAAATGATACATACCCGAACGGACTTTAGAATAAGGGAAAATTGTTATGGGCTGAAATGATAGGCCTGAACGATTTTCAATTTATTTCATTTACTTGGGACTGCGGGTTTGAAATGATAAAACCCGGATTTTTCTTTGTAAATTACGGGTTGAAATGATATATTACCTGTATCACTTTACCTAGCGTAGAAAATTATATACAGGCCCGTAGTTAAGATATGTTTTTCTAAAAACTTTAAAATACTTTAGAAATTTAACTATTATAATATTTTGTTTTAAAATTAAATAAAAATATGATTTTTGAAAATATTATTGATTTTCTGAATAATTGTAAGTGAAATGAATTAATGAAAAAGTTAGAAAATTTTGAACGTAAGTTATTTTGGAAAATTTGATTTAATTATAATTGGAAATTAAATTAACTTTGGAAATATGATAAATTTATGATATTTTGAATTTAAATGAATTGAAAGTGATTTTATATCATATTAATGATTTTTAACAAATTTGAAATGTGAAATGAAAGAATATTTTAAGTTGAAATTTTGAAATATAACTAAAATTGGAAATTTATGAAATTGACTTAAAAGTGAACTTTTAGTTAAGTAAATAAAAATAAAATTAAGTTATATTTGAGAACTTGAACTTAAGTGTTAAGTTGAAATTTAATGTAATGGATTTAAAATTGAACATTGCAATTTAATAAGTGAATTATTATTAAATCTTGATTTTTGAATGGAAATTTAACTTTATAAGATCATGAACTTGAGGAAAAATTAAATGATGTTATAAATGTGAAAATGTATGATTTTATAAGTTAAAAGTGTGCTAAATAAAAATATAATTGGTTGAGAAATTATATTGAATATTTGAAGTTAATTGACTGTATTTTTGAAATGCTATTAATTACAATGTAAATGATATTACAGCATTTGAAAATGCTGTAGTTGATGATAATGAACTAAAAAGCTAAATTGAATTAAAAGCTATTATAGCAATTTTTGTAAGTGCTATAAATTGTTGAATTTAACTAAGTTTATTCGAAATTTAAGTAAACCATATTACAACATTTTAAAATGTTGTCTTTTGTTAAATTGAACTGTTTTGAATGTATTTTTCCGTAGCGTTTTCTAAATGCCACGAAAAGTGAATTTTCACTGCTTTGATAAACTTAAGTGAATAAATGAACTTTGAAAGTCGAAAATTTTGGAAATTTAATAATTTAATTATTAAACATAATTACTTCATTTTAATGATTAAAAATGATTTTTGGAATATATACTGTTTTGAAATATGGATTGAAATGATATTTTAAATTGAATAAAATGAATAATGATTTGAAATGAATGTGGTTTCAAAAAGATATGATATTTTGATATTAAATGAATAAAATGTGGTTTTGAAAACATATGATATTTTGATATATTAAAATGGTTTGAAAATGGAGTTTTGAAAGATATGATATTTTGATATTAAAATGATTTGAAAAGAAGATCCGAAAGATATGATATTTTGGAATGATTTAATCTTTATTTTGATAAAGATTTGGGTTGAAATAATATTTTATTTTGAAGTATAAATATTGTTTTAAAAGGTTATAACTACAGGTTATAATAACGATTGGTTGTTAAAGAGACCGGGATCGGATATTGCCTTATAGCCGGCCAATACCGAAAACCACTTTAATAACTGTGTACGCGGTGGAGATTCCAGAATGAAGTAGGATGGTGGCGACGTTCTCGAGGTATATTACGTGGACCCAACTCCCGTGAGCTGGCATATATGACTAAAACAGGAGCTATATCGGGCTACACAAAGGGTCGCACCCTTTCATCGAGCATGCTCCATCGGAAACCATTCTATTACTGTTGTGATTCGATTCGGTGGTGCCACTTTGATTCAGGGTATTGTTCGAGGTGGGCGGAAGCTGCTGGCTTGCCGTCACCACCGGTCCGGGAGTGCAAACGGTGTATCCACCCTGGCATTGCCTCGCGTGCCGTGTCATATCCTTATATCGAGCCCACTACGATTTTGGTTTTAAAGATCCGACCGCGTTAAGGTTCACCATCTCCTTAACGCTATTTTCTATATGATTATACTTTACTGATTAGACACTACTGTATATAGCGCAATATACTACATAGTAAATAGTTTAACGGATCCTTAGAGGATGGGCGGTCCCAAGCATCTTCTAAGTTACTTGTACCTTTGCTACAGTTCACTTGAGTTGGTTTACATTGTATAAGTATGTATGTCCTGACTCGAGTGTTTGTATTTTTATTTACGCTCGGGTCAGCCTGAGTTATTCACAGATTTGAATTTCCACTTTCTGGAGATTGGAATCGCTGGAGATTATCTACTTGTCAAGTTTCATCTTTTCAGTTCGGTTGTTCTATTCAGCTTGTACTTGGTTATCATATCTAAACGTCTGTTGTACTTTATTTCTTCTATTGTATCTTATGTAACTCTGATATATTTATATAGTAGCTTCATGAACTACTATCTCTTTTACTTCCGCTGTATTATTATTACTCTGTGATCTGTGATTTTTATTTACTACATATTCTGAGATTTGCCAAATTTTTATTTACAACGCGGTATTTTCAGCAATTCAATTCCGGCATGAGTGTCTACCTATACACTTATAATGGATGCGAATGGTTGAAAATATCGGGTCGTTACAGTTGGTATCAGAGCTTTGGTAGCTCTAGGCAAAACTCAGCATATGGAGTGAATGTATTTACAGAACCACTTACATTCGAGTTTGAATCTCTTCCTTTTTGACTCAATTCCTTTGAATTTTGGAACGTTCCATACGATTCCAAAATCCATTCGTATCCTTCACTATTCATCTTCTTTTGACTCTGGAGTATTTCATAACTCCACTTCGAATGATCTTTCTAGTAAGTCGGCAGTCACGCCAATTTCAAGTTGAATTGAAAAAAAGAAGGGGGAAAACTCCTTTACAAATTAGCATCGATTCACCAGAGACTTATATCTATCCTTGGTTTAGATGCTAATATCTTTTGTTATTCCAAACTCTAACTCTCGAAATCGAATGTAGATTTGCCCTAGAAAATCCACATTGATCTTATTCTTTAAGTCAAGGTTGACCCGGTTAAGGTTGCCCGTGATTTATTTAAGTTAATCCACCTCCCTATTTTGTTATTTAATCATCTTGTCTTTTATTTCCAATCTATTCTTCTAAACATTTTGAATTGTACTTGTATATCTATGTTTTGTTTTATATATTGTGTTGTTTGGGTTGTTGATGTTGATTTGGGTTTCCGATCGATTCGTTTGATCAACGCTATCGATAGGATTTCTAAAACACTTTGACATAACAAACTGACACAATATTATTTTAAAATTTGGTCAATGAAATAAAATTTTGATATATAAGTAAATTTATGGAACTTAATAAACTGATTTAAATTGATTATTTGAAGTGATAATACTTAATTTATCATTTATTGTTCTATAAATGAATTTAGAAATAGTTGTTTATAAATTGATTTGGGAACTGAAATGAATTTAGAACAAGAAATTTGAGAATTTGATTTCCAATGGTTTCAAACCTTTTGTTTAAAAAGTTTTAAAAGGGATATATTATTTAAAGTATTTTCAAATAGAAATTTGTTTCCAAAGAATTTTAAAGTTTAAAATTAGTGCTCTTCTCATTGTCGCTGGGAAATAACTACGGTGATGATCGCGACATCATCGACGTTCATTTTCGAGTTTCGAAGTGAAGAGACTGTTCTGTAGTCTTGCTACAGTTTTGTTTCGGGGGAATTTAATTGATTTGAATTTCTAAAATATGACTTGATTTATAATATATATAGATATATGATTGAAATTTGATTTGACATATTATATATATATATATATTATTACTTATCTCTAAATGGTTTAGAGAAATCAGAAATACAATTCTTAAATTTTATTTTAAATAATAATTTCAATTATAAAAAGAGAATCAAAAATTTGGATAAATGATTAAAACTTGAGAGAATTGAATTGGAAAGTTTTATTTGTATAATATAATTGCATTCAAATATAACTTACCTTAATTTCATAAGTTAACAATGTAATTAGATAATATACAATATAAAAAGATTTTATAAATGAAATTTGAGTGGTTATAATAAATGTTATACACTTAAATTTTAATTATAAAATGATTAATAGAGGTAAATATAATAAAGGGTAATTGAATAACTTATAATAAAATGATGTTAAAAGAACTAAGAATGAAAGAAAGCAGTTATAATAAGTGTAAGTATGTTTAACATAAGTGATAAATATAGTGAGAGGAATAAATTTAATTTTAATTAGGAATAAAGAAGAATTAAATTTATTAAGTACATTGTGAGTGTAATAAATGATTATTTTTCAAACCCATGGTTTTAAAAATTGTTAATTTAAGATGATTGGATAATAAGATAATGAAATTTGGGATAGTTAAGATTTATTTAACTTGTGTAAAGATTTATTCTCTATTTAAGTTGAAATTTCCATGCTTTCAAATTTATTTCCTTATTTTGTTTTTCAAACTATCTTTTGGTTGTCCTTACCATCCTTATCTTGCTATAGACTGGTATAGGCATCTTTCTATAATCTTTGATAATCTTTGGTACTCATTTGAATCTATTTTGCGTGCTTGAGTTCTTGATTTTGGAGAATCTTGGAAAGATCATCTCTACCTTGTTAAACATACCTGTAACAATAGTTATCAGGTATAATTTAAATCTCCTTGTCATCTTGTCATCTTGTCCTAATCTTATTTCACTCTATTTTTTTTTCTATGTTTTCCCGTACCTCATTCCTTTTCGGGGACGAAAAGTTTTGAGTGGGGGAGAGTGTAACAACCCTGTATTTTGTGATTTTTTTTGTATATTTTAATTATTTTAATTAAATTTTGATTTAAAAACTTATTTTTTTTATTTTGAATGATTAATTTTGTTCTTTTAAATATAAACTTTAGTTTTGATATGAATTATCATTCCAAAGCATGACTAAAAAGAATATTTTCCAAAAAGTGAATTTTGGTCAAATTAATCAAACTTTGACTTTTAATTTAAAATTTTAAAAGTTTAAAAATTTAAATTTTATCTTTTATTATGAAAATACATAAAATTTTAAGAACACTGCTTTTTGTTTCGTTGAAAACGGATTTAAATTGCAAAAGTTATACTGTTTTCAATATTGTGCGTATATTGGGTTATTCAGCAATAGTCTTTATTTTAAATTTTATAAATGACATTTTATTTGATATATCTTATTCCAAATTGTATATTTATGTTATATTATGTATACTTTGACTTTTGGATATTTTTAAAATGATAATAGAATTTTTCAATAATTTACTGTATTTATTTCCTATTTTTTAAGGCTGTTTTCTTATTTTCTGCTATTTTCTTCATTAAAATTATATTTAATTTTTTTTTATTTGTTTTGTGAATGTACTTTTATTTTATATTATTATTTATGTTTAAAAATACATTACAAGCTCATGTGAATTTTCTAAAATTTATTTCATGTAATTTCAAATTTTCTAGACTAGTTTACTATTTTAGCTATTTTCTTTAATTTAACTTTATATATTTAATAAATATTATATATATTTATATTTTGATAAATTTTCGAAATATTATCTGTTATAATTATTAATTCCAGAATATCAAGTTATGTAAACAAATTTAAGAAGTTTGAAAGGTTTAAAGGCTAAGAAACGTAATGTCGTTTCATGTTTCTTTTACAGTTTCTTTTGTCATCAATTTATCAGTTATTTTAGCCACTCCTTACTTTATTTATTTATTTATTTTATACATTCACTTTTATTTGCTGTGTTTATACTTCATTAATATTAATTTTATATGTATTTGATTAAAAATAGATTTTTCCAAAGATTATTTGGGTTGTTTCAATTTATTTAGCCTAGTTTCTCATATATTGATATTTTCTTTATATAAATTATATAATTTAAAATGTATTTATTTATTTTTCTTATTTACACTATTTCTGAGATTATTTATCTATTTTACCAGGTTTTTTATGTATTTACAAAATAGAAAAGAGAAATTTGAAAGGCCTTAAACTTTCTATCATCCTATGGGCCTTTATAGTCCACCCTTTTACTTTTAACCTAACCTTTCACCAATTAACCCTAACTATTCCTCTTTTCTTTTCTCCAGCCGACTTCCTCCTGTTATTCACGAATTTTCAAAGCTCCAAAACCCTAAAAATCATGGCCTCCATCTTGAAGAAATTTTTTAGGTAAATTCCTCTTTTCTTTCTACTTTTTCTCCTATTTCTATGCAAATTTGCCTTGCTTTCTCCCCTGATTGGAGCGGCTTTCCTCCTTGCTCCACGGCCACCACCCCTTCCATCTCTTCCCGACCATCACCACCATATAATCCTACAGCCATGACCATGGCCGAACACCCCTTGATGGTCAAACTCTTCCAAATGCAACCAAAAGCCTAGATCTATGCTTGTTTGGCCTTTTCTTGCTCATCCACTTCAACCACCACCCTAACCACCACCATAGCAGCAACCACCACCTCTGACCTGATCATCACACACCCCTCCAACCTCTGTCCAGATCTGAAACATCAAGAGCCGAGCCAAACAATGCATGTAGACGAGCCTTGTGGTGCACCAAAACTACACTATGTTGCCTACAGCCATGACCATGGCCGAACACCCCTTGATGGTCAAACTCTTCCAAATGCAACCAAAAGCCTAGATCTATGCTTGTTTGGCCTTTTCTTTCTCATCCACTTCAACCACCACCCTAACCACCACCATAGCAGCAACCACCACCTCTGACCTGATCATCACACACCCCTCCAACCTCTGTCCAGATCTGAAACATCAAGAGCTGAGCCAAACAATGCATGTAGACGAGCCTTGTGGTGCACCAAAACTACACTATGTTGCCTAGTCTCTTGATATTCTTATGTTGTAACTTCCTCCACATGTTCTAGCCTTTATGCCATGCATTCCTATGATCAACCTGATCCAAAGTCATGTCAAACCTGACCTAAATAAACCCATAGGCCGTGCAAAAGAATAAAGAAAGTAAGGCAAAAGTCGTTGCATTCATATCTGTTTTATTCCTTTTTATTTCAAAGTTACTTCATATCTAGTTGTATTGAATTTGTGTTTGTTTGGATGTTTGTTTTGGGTTGTAACACAAGTTCTAAGCTTGGAGCTCTTCCCATTTGAGCCTATTGTTGTGTCATCGTGCCTTCTGTAATCCGTTGTGTCATTTGGATTTGCAATCTCCAGCCATAAAGGTGAGTATTTCTCACCAGACATTATGTACTTATATAAGTAGTAAATTGACACCTGTGAATCTGTAGAACTATATGATCATGTTATAACTACTTATATTATTATCATACGATGTTCACACCTGTTATTACACCTATTATATTATATGTTACTGTTATTTCATGCTATTCTGTTTATTTTATCTGTCCATCACTGCAAGTTCCTTTAGATTAAAATCACTATGGGTTGAAATGATACATACCCGAACGGACTTTAGAATAAGGGAAAATTGTTATGGGCTGAAATGATAGGCCTGAACGATTTTCAATTTATTTCATTTACTTGGGACTGCAGGTTCGAAATGATAAAACCCGGATTTTTCTTTGTAAATTACGGGTTGAAATGATATATTACCTGTATCACTTTACCTAGCGTAGAAAATTATATATAGGCCCGTAGTTAAGATATGTTTTTCTAAAAACTTTAAAATACTTTAGAAATTTAATTATTATAATATTTTGTTTTAAAATTTAATAAAAATATGATTTTTGAAAATATTATTGATTTTCTGAATAATTGTAAGTGAAATGAATTAATGAAAAAGTTAGAAAATTTTGAACGTAAGTTATTTTGGAAAATTTGATTTAATTATAATTAGAAATTAAATTAACTTTGGAAATATGATAAATTTATGATATTTTGAATTTAAATGAATTGAAAGTGATTTTATATCATATTAATGATTTTTAACAAATTTGAAATGTGAAATGAAAGAATATTTTAAGTTGAAATTTTGAAATATAACTAAAATTGGAAATTTATGAAATTGAATTAAAAGTGAACTTTTAGTTAAGTAAATAAAAATATAATTAAGTTATATTTGAGAATTTGAACTTAAGTGTTAAGTTGAAATTTAATGTAATGGATTTAAAATTGAACATTGCAATTTAATAAGTGAATTATTATTAAATCTTGATTTTTGAATGGAAATTTAACTTTATAAGATCATGAACTTGAGGAAAAATTAAATGATGTTATAAATGTGAAAATGTATGATTTTATAAGTTAAAATTGTTTTAAATAAAAATACAATTGGTTGAGAAATTATATTGAATATTTGAAGTTAATTGACTGTATTTTTGAAATGCTATTAATTGCAATGTAAATGATATTACAGCATTTGAAAATGCTGTAGTTGATGATAATGAACTAAAAAGCTAAATTGAATTAAAAGCTATTATAGCAATTTTTGTTAGTGCTATAAATTGTTGAATTTAACTAAGTTTATTCGAAATTTAAGTAAACCCTATTACAACATTTTAAAATGTTGTCTTTTGTTAAATTGAACTGTTTTGAATGTATTTTTCCGTAGCGTTTTCTAAATGCCACGAAAAGTGAATTTTCACTGCTTTGATAAACTTAAGTGAATAAATGAACTTTGGAAGTCGAAAATTTTGGAAATTTAATAATTTAATTATTAAACATAATAACTTCATTTTAATGATTAAAAATGATTTTTGGAATATATACTGTTTTGAAATATGGATTGAAATGATATTTTAAATTGAATAAAATGAATAATGATTTGAAATGAATGTGGTTTCAAAAAGATATGATATTTTGATATTAAATGAATAAAATGTTGTTTTGAAAACATACGATATTTTGATATATTAAAATGGTTTGAAAATGGAGTTTTGAAAGATATGATATTTTGATATTAAAATGATTTGAAAAGAAGATCCGAAAGATATGATATTTTGGAATGATTTAATCTTTATTTTGATAAAGATTTGGGTTGAAATAATATTTTATTTTGAAGAATAAATATTGTTTTAAAAGGTTATAATTACAGGTTATAATAACGATTGGTTGTTAAAGGGACCGGGATCGGGTATTGTCTTATAGCCGGCCAATACCGAAAACCACTTTAACAACTGTGTACGCGGTGGAGATTCCAGAATGAAGTAGGATGGTGGCGACGTTCTCGAGGTATATTACGTGGACCCAATTCCCGTGAGTTGGCATATATGACTAAAACAGGAGCTATACCGGGCTACACAAAGGGTCGCACCCTTTCATCGAGCATGCTCCATCGGAAACCATTCTATTACTGTTGTGATTCGATTCGGTGGCGCCACTTTGATTTAGGGTATTGTTCGAGGTGGGCGGAAGCTGCTGGCTTGCCGTCACCACCGGTCCGAGAGTGCAAACGATGTATCCACCCTGGCATTGCCTCGCGTGCCGTGTCATATCCTTATATCGAGCCCACTACGATTTTGGTTTTAAAGATCCGACCGCGTTAAGGTTCACCATCCCCTTAATGCTATTTTCTATATGATTATACTTTACTGATTAGACACTACTGTATATAGCGCAATATACTACATAGTAAATAGTTTAACGGATCCTTAGAGGATGGGCGGTCCCAAGCATCTTCTAAGTTACTTGTACCTTTGCTACAGTTCACTTGAGTTGGTTTACATTGTATAAGTATGTATGTCCTGACTCGAGTGTTTGTATTTTTATTTACGCTCGGGTCAGCCTGAGTTATTCACAGATTTGAATTTCCACTTTCTGGAGATTGAAATCGTTGGAGATTATCTACTTGTCAAGTTTCATCTTTTCAGTTCGGTTGTTCTATTCAGCTTGTACTTGGCTATCATATCTAAACGTCTGTTGTACTTTATTTCTTCTATTGTATCTTATGTAACTCTGATATATTTATATAGTAGCTTGATGAACTACTATCTCTTTTACTTCCGCTGCATTATTATTACTCTGTGATCTGTGATTTTTATTTACTGCATATTCTGAGATTTGCCAAATTTTTATTTACAACGCTGTATTTTGAGCAATTCAATTCCGGCATGAGTGTCTACCTATACACTTATAATTGATGCGAATGGTTGAAAATATCGGGTCGTTACAGAAGTATAATTACTTAGAGAAATAATTAAGATAAGTAAATTACTGGGGGTAATTATTAAAGTAGGGAAGAGTTTTGGAAAATTAATTACTTTGTGTAATTAATATGGAAGGTAATTTCTTTGTGAAGTAATTAATAATTAATTACTTAGTGTAATTAATTTAAGCATTGATTAAGTCTTTTGAAATAATTAAGTGATGTAATTAATTAAAGGTAATTAATTACAAATTAATCAAGGATGATTAATAAATATAATTAATTTAGGAGTGATTAAGAAAGTAATTAAGGTTAGTTAATTACTAAATGAAATTAATCAAGTATGATTAATAATTGTGGTTTAATTAAGGTTAATTATTTAATGTAATTAATTTAAATAAGTAACTAAATTAAATGTAATTAAGGATCATTAATTAAAATAATTAATGATGTAATTAAGCATTAATTAATTAAGATTTATTAATCAATGATAAGTGATTAAGGAAGTAATTAATTAATGTAATTAATTAATTAATGAAGTAATTAAAGGTTAATTACTAATTTTGGTTAAGGATAATTAATCAAGGGTGATTAATTAAAATGATTAATTTGAGGATAATGATTTAATTGATTGATAATCAATTTAGGGTTAAGTAAGCAAGTTTTAAATGGTGAAGTAATTAATTTAATTCATTTTAAATTAATTATAGATGGCGTGATTATAGATCTTTGCTTATGAATGGATGATATGGTTTACCCTGAATAGTTGAATCTCAGACATGAGATAAATAGTGTTGTGTGTTATGGATGCATTGGTTGCATTGTGATGATGATATTAGTATCTATTGACAATGATAATATAGATTATAAATTTGTGATGATTACCTGTTTATGATTATATTGATTATCTATTATGATGATGTGAAGTATCTATCTGTGTGTATATAGATAATTAGATTGAATTGTTTTAAACTTAAACCACTTGGACCTAAAAGACACGCTTTGGATTTCGATGAGACCGGGATCGGGTTTCCATATTTGGATATTCGAAAACCACATCGATTCCAATTAAACGTTAGGTCGTTAATCCAAGTGGAGCAAGTGAAGACTCGAGGTGTAAGGGCTATACGTCAGTATAACTTTGTGGGTGATTCCGTAATGAGTTTGACGGAATAGTACTTATAGATTTGAGATGGTGAATTAGAGTGCAAGGGCTATGGTCGTTGACTCTGAGGGTGATTCCGATAATGAGTGCAACGAGATAGTGCCTTCGGTTTCATTCGAACCCGGAACGAACTTGTATGGATTGAATGCTTTCAGAACATCGTCAGGTGGACGATGAGCATTCTAAGTTTTGAAGTCCTATAAAGGTAATCGTAGCCTCAAGCCTCATCAACCGGCAATGGCTAAAACATGGGAGGTGCAGCAAGGCTTCGTGGGTAGCTCCCACTGGAGAGCAAGATTGATCCCTGTCTAGAGGTCCCTTTTATTTCGGCTGTGTGGGCGGTTGATTCGCGACAACTGCCGGGGTTGTCTTGTTCGGAACTATTCAGTAAGGAATGGGTCCGGCCTTGTGTTGTAGGGGAGTTAGGGTGGCTCCTCGGTACAGTGATCTAGGCCACGTACTATGACGGGCGGTACCCCAGTAGCCCTGCCATTGTATGGAATCCAAAATCCAATAAGTGCCAACGGTTTTGATTGTATTACCCACTTTTGTGGCCAGTAGCTGGAATTTAATAAATGTAACAATTTCGGCTATTTCATATTTATTTGAAAACCCTAGACACTGTTATAATATCATCGGATTTCCTATCAAATGTTTTGGTTAGCGTAAGGTAAAAACTTTTCCATGTTTATGTGTGGGAAGTCTTACGTGATACCTTTCTTTTCAAAAGGTTTTTAAAAATTAAGCAACCTTAACCTGTTACTCACACCAGACCCATGTCTGACCCGAAGTTTATTTTTGTTTTACATAAACTCTTGGGTACTCAAATTTTTACGAGTAGCCAAGGGATTCAGGTTAGCTTTGACGAATTATGGAGGAGCAATGGAGTAGGAGGTTTCTGCGTGTAGATATATATAGTTTTCCGCTGTGTGTTTTCTCTGAGTTGATTCTTGTACTAATTGAGTTGTAATAACTAGACATGTGTTTATAACTGTCTAGTATGTGTTGTATACCTGTGTACTCTGATAGTGGTTGTAAACTATGTAAATATTTCATGTAATTAATATAATTTATTCGTTCCGCTGTTTAGATTCTGATGTGTTGTTTCTTCTTCTTCTCTTCCTTTCTATTCTCTATCCCTTTCTTTCTTATTAGCGAGTCGACTTCCTGGAGTCTGGAAGTTGGGTCGTGACATATTTACTACATAAGAAAAACGTACAAATTTAAAAGCATTTCTTTGTTATAAATTGGGCGTATATTTTTACGTCAGTTTTACGCATGTCTCATTTTCTTACCTTGGATAATAATTAAATTTATCCGTAGGCGTATTTTTTTAAGTGGGAAAGAAATAAATTCCCTAACCATTCAATTAGTTTAAAATGTATGCCTTGGATTCTTGCGGAAAATTTTCTACTCTTTCCAATTGCCTCTCGTTTAAAATTGGTATAAAATCTTTAAAATCCAATCCGGTTCAAAATCAACTTTCCTCCTGCCTTTTTCTTTCACCATTATCAACGCGTGTTTGATTATAAAACACGATTCATTTCATACTTCTTTACCATTCCTAAAGCAATTTATTTCATACCATTTCCTCCACTCAATCAACGCAAATTACTCCCTTTAAATATAAAATGTGCCTCACCATTTACATGCAAATTATATTCACTTTCCTTTTGCCTTCTGATTTAATAGGAACGTGATCCACAAATTACTAACCGTTCTAAAATCTTTAAATTTCTTTCCATTTTTCCCTTGATGCACGCAAGCTTTTCTTTAAATGCTAAACACGTTTTCTTCCTTGCTTTAAAATTTGTGTGCCTTGATTTTTGCTTTCCTACTTTAAAAATTGTGTTGTCACAAATAAATACAAACCACGTATCAAACTTCATCCGCATCACATTTTGGGTTCCTCTCCTTCTTCCTTGCGTGTGAGCAAAGCATCAGGTAATGACCGAATTATTTTTCCTCCTTTTTTTTTCTTTTCTTCATTGTTTTGTTCAAAATTTTGGCTCTACTATTTCGCCACATGACACCTACCCTCCTCCACAGTATAGACAGATTCTTGCTTATATCATTTATAAACACGATGGAAAAGGATGTAGGTGGCATCGCTGTTTTACTTCAGGTTTTAAATCAGTAAAAATATTCTCCTCAGCTTTGTTCGTTCAAGGTCTTAACGTTAATAAGTATTTTGGTTTGAGAAAAAAATGCATTTGGCTAAGGCCTTGAAAAAAATCATATGCTCCACTTGTACTCTAAGATAGAGTAAATATGTTTGCACCACTTTTATAAAAATAGAAAGTAAATGTTATCACATGTTAGACCATGCGTGTTTTGTTAGTCACCTATGCTCTAGGAGAATGAGAAAATATTGTTCAGGCACCACTTTTCTTTTATATATATAAAGAAAGTAATAATAATAAGAATAAATAAATTAGATATATATAATATGTATAAGGAAGCATATATTTTTTGTGTGGGTTAAAACATTCGTATGATGTATATTTTAAAAGTTATTTTATAATGATAAAGTTTTTAAAAAAGTTTTAAAAGTTATTTTAACTGTTCAGTGTATAAAATATATATATAATGATAAAGTTTTAAAAGTTCTTTTATACTTGTTGTTTCATATAAAAATGCACGACCGCTTATATATATAACTCGTTGAGTATATTAAGTGCATAAGAAAGTATAAAAAGGTATTATATATTCTCAACTACATATATGTTTGCAGTATAGTTATGTTATTAGCTTTTGAATATAAATATATAGCAAGAGTTTCTATATAACTGAATATTAATAAATATATAAGGTTGTTCTCTGTGTTTATATTAAAACTGAAATTTTACAGTCACATATTTTGTTATAAGTGTATTGTTAAATATTTTATTTATAGTCTTAACGTGTATTGTAATAAGTGTACTGTATACTATATTACATTACCAAACGTAGTATAATTTAAATATAGTCTAGTTTAAATGTATAATGTATATATGTTGATTATACAGAACGTATGGTCAATAGTTGTTTCTAAACTACTTATATTTTTGGAAAACGTATGTATATAATTTTAATGAGTCTCAAAGTTAATATTAGTTAAGAAAATAATATTTTGTGATTTTATATATTTTGTTTCGGTCTACATCAAGCAGTTTCTAATCTATTTTCATCGATCTCTATTTATCAGCTCTGTTCGTCCTATTCGTGCCAATTTTGTTCATTTTGGAAATTCGTTCTTGGATCCATAACCCATTTCAAATCTCTCTAGCCTCGAAAGGTGAGTAATCACTCACGATTAATATTCTTTTATTCATTAAATTTGATTTCAATTGAAACGGCAATTGAAATATACTGCTTAGTTATTTAAATTTGTTATATATGCTATTATCTGTATCTGTTCACCTACGGGATATGACACCATATCCTGTTGTTTATATTATATTGTTATTGATGGTATATGCCTGTTATTTTATTGTATTTTCTGTTATCACTCTGCAAATTCCCCGTAGTTTGGAAATCGCTATGGGTTGAAATGATACATACCCGAACAGACTTTAGAATAGGAGAAAATCGTTATGGGTTGAAATGATAAACCCAAGCGATTTTAATTTAATTGAATTTGGGATTACGGGTTGAAATGATATCCACCCGTATATATTTAGTATACAGATTGAAATGATATATATCCGTAGCACTTGACTATATGATAGGAAATATATACAGACATCGTTGGTCCATATAAATATTTTGAAAATAAATTTCTACAGTTGAAAGGAAATATGTGGGATTTACTAAATATTGGTTCTTAAAATATTATATATATAATGGAAAATTTCTATATAGACTTAATAATAATATTATTGAGACTGATTTAATCCATATAATATGTTTGAGTATTATTTAAGATTTATATTTCAAAATTTACCGTTGTAAAAGTTGAATAATTAAGATTGTGAGATGAATTTTGGGTTTATTAAAAATGGTATTTAAATAAGGATTTATTTAATTAAATCGATTTGAAATTATTGAATGGAAAATTTAAAGGTATGATTGCGTAACTAGATTTTTGATTTAAGGGATTTAATGAATATTTCACGTTTAATAAAATTAAAGAAAATATTGAGTAAAATGTAATTTAAGGTTGCTTAAATGATATTGAATCAAATAAGGGAGTATTTCAAGACTAAATAATAATGAGGTTAAATCGAGATCTATATGGAACTATTATATAGAACATTTAAATATTAAAGCCTTGAACTATATTGTAATTTAAATGGATTAT
The DNA here is from genome assembly GCA_030765085.1 of Allium cepa. Taxonomy (NCBI): domain Eukaryota; kingdom Viridiplantae; phylum Streptophyta; class Magnoliopsida; order Asparagales; family Amaryllidaceae; genus Allium; species Allium cepa. Next base: position 627,747,899 of record CM060941.1, read on the forward strand.
TTTGAGATTCAGATATGTATTTGAAATCAATATAGTTGAATTTGTTATTTAGAAACTAAATTGAATTTAAATGAAAATTTAGGTTGAACTAAATTTGAATTTGTTATTTAGAAACTAAATTGAAAAATTTTAGTTTGAAACGTTGAATACTTAAAGTTTGGAATTATTGAAATATAAAGGGGTATTTGTGATTATAAATCCGAATTTGAGATCGATAAAATTTAAGTAGTTATTTTAGAAATTGAGTTGAATTTAAATTGATAAATTGAGATTGAATTTAATTTAAATGGGAAGGTCAGGTTGATGTTGTAATGATTTGTTAAGTTGAGGAAATTGAAAATACTTTACTGTATAAATTATTTAGTATATATATATATATAAATACTATTTTAGGAAATATAGAGATATTTGAAGTGAAAATGAGATTTGGGTTTGAAGTATAAATTAAGCTGAAATGACCACGGTGTTATAGTGTATATTTCTACCTTGTAGAAAGTTCCATGGACCCTTAGAGGATGGTTATCCCAAACATCCTTTAAGTCATTTGTATTTCATTCGATATTTCACTTGAGTTGGATTTATTTATATAAGAATGTTAATCCTGACTCGAGTGTTTTGTGTTTTGCTTTACGCTCGGGTCAGACTGAGTGATACGGCATTTGAGACTCGTCTTCGAAGTCGGAGCTTTGCTTGAAGATCCAGCTATCTATCCTTTCAGTCATCCAGTTGATTGGTTCAGAGAAGTCATCTGCTCGTACTAGAGACTTCACTGCATCTAGGATATTCTGATGTATTTTATTTCTAACTCTGATGTATATAGTAGCTTCATGAACTACTATTCTTTATCTATTCCGCTGCATTATATTACTCTGTGATCTGTGATTGATTTATTTACTGTATATTTTAAGTTTTGCCAAATTTTAATTAACAATTTGGTATTTTGAATTATTCAAGTCGGATATGTATGGTTTTATTTTCGATTTGAATGGTCCAAAAATAGCGGGTTGTTATAGTTGGTATCAGAGCTTTGGCTCTAGGCAAAACTTAGCATGTATGGTTTATTTACAGAATCACTTTCGCTCGAGTTGAATCTCTTCCTTTTGACTCGATTTACTTTGAATTTTGGAATGTCCCTCGGTTCCGAAATTCATTCTGCCTCTCCCTATTTATATTCGTTTGATTCCGGAGTATCCCATAACTCCACTGAATGATTTGTAAAGGGGGTGAAAACTCCTTATCAGTTGGCATTGACTCACAGAAGATTTCTGTATTGGGTTTATGATGCCGCTATATCTTGTTATGCCAAATTCTATATCTCTGGCGATCGAATGTCGAATTGCCTCAGAATTCTACACCGATCTAATTTTGGAATCACGGTTGACCGGTAAAGGTCGCCCGCGATTTATAGAAGTATATCCATCTTCTATTTTGTAATTTAATTATCTCATCTTCGATCGGGTCTATATTCGAACCAGGATTCTATTGATTGGAGTTCCTCTAAATTAAATCTCTATCTTTGTTTTGTAATCCATTCTTGAATCATCCTTTGAAAATCGGGTTTTTTTGTATTTTTGAAATTGTTTATACCGAAATTTTATTTTGATAACTATGATTTATATATATATATATAAAGGTGAAAATGTTTTCGATAAGGATTATATACCTATATATATAAAGCAAATAAGAAATGTTATTCTATATAAAAAGGTTTTGAAAGGATTTGAAATTTTGAAAAATTATAAGAAATTGATTTATGTAAAAATGATTTATAACTGTAAAGTTAAATTTGAAATTCGAGAATTGAATTCCGGTATTTTGAAATTGGTTTTAAGATTTTGGAAAATATATAAAAATAATACGATTTAAAAGTATTTCTCCGAATAAGAAATGTTTCAAATGTGTTCAAATGAATTCCAATAATTTTGAAGAAATTTCAAAGAAGTTTTCAAGAAAATAGAAGTCCAGAACTCACTTATGTTGCTGAAAAATAATTTCGGTGATGAGTGCACGCATCATCGACATTGATTTTCGAGTTTCAGAGTGGGGGAGAAGCCACTTTAATAGCTTCGCTATGCAAGTGATTTTGTAAAACCGTTTTTGATTTCAAATTACGAAGTATAATTTGATATTTTAGAAAGATATAAGTATATATTTGAAACAATTTAAAATAAGACCGGTGTTCAGTCCTCGAGTTTCGGATTTAATAATTGATTTATTGATTTATTGTTGATTTTCAACTCTTGAATTGAAAATTTGATTTCCCTAACTATTTTGAATGTTCGAACACTTCCAAATCGAGATTAAATTTTCAAAGCTAAGAAATTTCGAAGAGTATAAAATGTTTGATAAAGAATATAAATTTAGTTTTGAAATGTTTTGAAAAAAAATAGTTTTGAATAATGGTTTTCAGAAAGGTAAATTTGATATTTCAAATAGAAATAGATAGTTTAAAAGTTTTAAAGGGATAATTATAAATTTGGAAACCATTTTAAGTATAATTGATTTTGAGAAAATATTTGATTTTGAAAATTAAATTGAAATTAAAGACCAGTACTTATATGGTGATTTTGGAAATGAATTTGTTTGACTTGAATTATTTTAATTTGGAAACTGGGATAATTTTCTAAATCTATTATTTTTGGAACTTTGAAATTTAGATATTTAATTTGGAAGAAAATTTGGTGAAATCATATATGATTTTGAAACTCAATTGATATTGAAATGATTTGAAATTGAGAACCATAGATTACTAAGCACATGATTTGGGAGTGGTCGAACTTATATAAAATGGATTTGTATAAGTATGAAGTTGATTTGAAATCTATTGATTTAAAAGGTACTCAATTTGGATTAAGAATTGTTTTATAATCGAAGTCTATATAAGTATGATTTGAGATACTATTGATTTGGAAAGTATTCGATTTGAAAAAGGAATCCTATATATATGGACTTTATATAAGTACGATATTTGAAAGTGATTTGAAAAGGTACTATATGATATATATTTTCGAAGTAAAGATATGGAAAGTGCCTTCTGCTTGATATCCGCTTTGTGGCCACATCGTGGATTCATTCTATCGATATTATTCTCTTTGATTTTTGGTTTTCCGGATATAATACTCGAGTGTTTCCACCGTGGCGTAACCCATGGTTTTTTTTCTCTCGCGACTGCATAGCGCAAGTGCCTGGCTGAGTCTTGTCTAGGGGTACGGATTGTTTCCTGGGGGATCCAGGCGTAACCATTGTGTATCCTGCAATCTGTGTAGGTCGTGAATAGTATCGCAACTGCCTGGCTGAGTCTTGCCTAGGGGTACGGATTGTTTCCTGGGGGATCCAGGCGTAACCATTGTGTATCGTGCACTCTACTAGTCATCATGGCGTAACTAGCAGGGCTGAGAAAGCTTACGGATATGGATTGTTTCCTGGGGGATCCAGGCGTAACCATTGTGTATCTGCGAACCATGATCGCCAAAGGTTTTGGTTTGGTTGTTTTGTTTGGATTGTACTTTCCATATATGTTTTAAAGGTTTTTCAAGTATTTTCACTGGGTGTTGAAACAAGTCTACCAAGTACTTGAATAATTCTAGCTTTGCGCCTGATCAACGCATGACCAAAGTCTGCAAGAACGAGGATAAACTTGTTGAAACATCGAGTTATAAAAGTATTTTCGAAAGAAAAATTTATTTCAATATAATAGTATTTTATTGTAAAAGTATTATTATAAAGGTATTTATTATAAAAGTATTTTTCCCAACAAAGAAATTTTGAATTAATATTTGAAATTTAAATTCTTATGGTTCTAGATTAATTATTCGTGCCCGATACTATTCCTTGCATCTACCTTATCTGCTCAGTTTAGTTATTCACCTTGATTCTGTTTTCCAAATCTACCTTCCTTCCTTGTTGGATATATCCTTTTTAAATATTGCTTATTTGTATACTACATTGTTTAATAGAAAATTTTAGTGCTATAAATATTTTGAAGTTATTAATTTAATAAAACATGTTTAAATAAAATGATTATTGATGTATCTATAATGTTGAAAGTATCTTAAGATAAAGTAGTAAAAAAAAATTGATTTCCAAGTGAAGTTTTCAAATGAACATTTCAAGTAAAATTTATATAATTTTAAAATTTATTGTTTATCTTGTCTTTCAATCTATTTTCTTTCTGGTTGTTTTAATTTCCTACCTCCGTCCTTTTCGGGGACGAAAAGTTTTGAGTGAGGGAGAGTGTAACAGCCCAAATTTTAGCAATATTTTATTCTTTATTTATAACTCTGGGGTTTTATTTTTCGAAAATTTGATTGTCTAAATTTTATTATAAATAATCACCCAAGATTTTTATTAGTGTGAAAATTCTAAAATTCTTATTTTGATTAAAACTTAACATTTTTTTTGAAGTTATAAATCTTTAAATTTTTAATTTTTAATCGTTTGGTTTAGTTTAATATGTTCGTAACAACGTTTATTTCATCTTTTGTTCTTTAAAAAAAATTTGATTTTATACTTTTAAAAATTTAATATTTTATATTTTACTTATATACATTTTTGAATATAAATTTCTTAGTAAATGTGTAAACAAATCATATTTTTACATAAGTAATAAATTTCCAAAACTTTGTGTATAAATAAACTGTTTAATTTCGCGTTTAAAAGGCGCGTTATTTGATGGAATAAATAATGTATATATACATACAAGAAAACGTATAAAATTTAAATTCATTTTTTTGGACAAAAATCACAGCGTTTGTTGTACGCATTCTATGTTTTCTTTTATACGTATATACAATAGTTTATTTCTTAAATGTTAAGTAAATCAAAAAGATATAAACAAATCATATTTTAATTAAGTAATAAATTTTAAGTTAATAGTGTAAATAAGCTATTTAAGATACACGTTTTAATTTGTACAATTTAGTTGGCATACAAATTGTATGAATTTGATGTAATATTATAACCTATATTTACTACATAAGAAAAACGTACAAATTTAAAAGCGTTTCTTTGTTATAAATTGGGCGTATATTTTTACGTCAGTTTTACGCATGTCTCATTTTCTTACCTTGGATAACAATTAAATTTATCCATAGGCGTATTTTTTTTAAGTGGGAAAGAAATAAATTCCCTAACCATTCAATTAGTTTAAAATGTTTGCCTTGGATTCTTGCGGAAATTTTTCTACTCTTTCCAATTGCCTCTCGTTTAAAATTGGTATAAAATCTTTAAAATCCAATCCGGTTCAAAATCAACTTTCCTCCTGCCTTTTTCTTTCACCATTATCAACGCGTGTTTGATTATAAAACACGATTCATTTCATAGTTCTCTACCATTCCTAAAGCAATTTATTTCATACCGTTTCCTCCACTCAATCAACGCAAATTACTCCCTTTAAATATAAAATGTGCCTCACCATTTACATGCAAATTATATTCACTTTCCTTTTGCCTTCTGATTTAATAGGAACGTGATCCACAAATTACTAACCGTTCTAAAATCTTTAAATTTCTTTCTATTTTTCCCTTGATGCACGCAAGCTTTTCTTTAAATGCTAAACATGTTTTCTTCCTTGCTTTAAAATTTGCGTGCCTTGATTTTTGCTTTCCCACTTTAACAATTGTGTTGTCACAAATAAATACAAACCACGTATCAAACTTCATCTGCATCACATTTTGGGTTCCTCTCCTTCTTCCTTGCGTGTGAGCAAAGCATCAGGTAATGACCGAATTATTTTTCCTCCTTTTTTTTTCTTCATTGTTCTGTTCAAAATTTTAGCTCTACTATTTCACCACATGACACCTACCCTCCTCCACAGTATAGACAGATTCTTGCTTATATCATTTATAAACACGTTGGAAAAGGATGTAGGTGGCATCGCTGTTTTACTTCAGGTTTTAAATCAGTAAAAATATTCTCCTCAGCTTTGTTCGTTCAAGGTCTTAATGTTAATAAGTATTTTGGTTTGAGAAAAAAATGCATTTGGCTAAGGCCTTGAAAAAAATCATATGCTCCACTTGTACTCTAAGATAGAGTAAATATGTTTGCACCACTTTTATAAAAATAGAAAATAAATGTTATCACATGTTAGACCATGCGTGTTTTGTTAGTCACCTATGCTCTAGGAGAATGAGAAAATATTATTCAGGCACCACTTTTCTTTTATATATATAAAGAAAGTAATAATAATAAGAATAAATAAATTAGATATATATAATATGTATAAGGAAGCATATATTTTTTGTGTGGGTTAAAACATTCGTATGATGTATATTTTAAAAGTTATTTTATAATGATAAAGTTTTTAAAAAAGTTTTAAAAGTTATTTTAACTGTTCAGTGTATAAAATATATATATATAATGATAAAGTTTTAAAAGTTCTTTTATACTTGTTGTTTCATATAAAAATGCATGACCGCTTATATATATAACTCGTTGTTGAGTATATTAAGTGCATAAGAAAGTATAAAAAGGTATTATATATTCTCAACTACATATATGTTTGCAGTATAGTTATGTTATTAGCTTTTGAATATAAATATATAGCAAGAGTTTTTATATAACTGAATATTAATAAATATATAAGGTTGTTCTCTGTGTTTATATTAAAACTGAAATTTTACAGTCACATATTTTGTTATAAGTGTATTGTTAAATATTTTATTTATAGTCTTAACGTGTATTGTAATAAGTGTACTGTATACTATATTACATTACTAAACGTAGTATAATTTAAATATAGTCTAGTTTAAATGTATAATGGATATATGTTGATTATACAGAACGTATGGTCAATAGTTGTTTCTAAACTATTTATATTTTTGGAAAACGTATGTATATAATTTTAATGAGTCTCAAAGTTAATATTAGTTAAGCAAATAATATTTTGGGATTTTATATATTTTGTTTCGGTCTACATCAAGCAGTTTCTAATCTATTTTCATCGATCTCTATTTATCAGCTCCGTTCGTCCTATTCGTGCCAATTTTGTTCATTTTGGAAATTCGTTCTTGGATCCATAACCCATTTCAAATCTCTCTAGCCTCGAAAGGTGAGTAATCACTCATGATTAGTATTCTTTTATTCATTAAATTTGATTTCAATTGAAACGGCAATTGAAATATACTGCTTAGTTATTTAAATTTGTTATATATGCTATTATCTGTAACTGTTCACCTACGGGATATGACACCATATCCTGTCGTTTATATTATATTGTTATTGATGGCATATGCCTGTTATTTTATTATATTTTCTGTTATCACTCTGCAAGTTCCCTGTAGTTTGGAAATCGCTATGGGTTGAAATGATACATACCCGAACAGACTTTAGAATAGAAGAAAATCGTTATGGGTTGAAATGATAAACCCAAGCGATTTTAATTTAATTGAATTTGGGATTACGGGTTGAAATGATATCCACCCGTATATATTTAGTATACAGATTGAAATGATAAATATCCGTAGCACTTGACTATATGATAGGAAATATATACAGACATCGTTGGTCCATATAAATATTTTGAAAATAAATTTCTACAGTTGAAAGGAAATATGTGGGATTTAATAAATATTGGTTCTTAAAATATTATATATATAAATGGAAAATTTCTATATAGACTTAATAATAATATTATTGAGATTGATTTAATCCATATAATATGTTTGAGTATTATTTAAGATTTATATTTCAAAATTTACCGTTGTAAAAGTTGAATAATTAAGATTGTGAGATGAATTTTGGGTTTATTAAAAATGGTATTTAAATAAGGATTTATTTAATTAAATCGATTTGAAATTATTGAATGGAAAATTTAAAGGCATGATTGCGTAACTGGATTTTTGATTTAAGGGATTTAATGAATATTTCACGTTTAATAAAATTAAAGAAAATATTGAGTAAAATGTAATTTAAGGTTACTTAAATGATATTGAATCAAATAAGGGAGTATTTCAAGACTAAATAATAATGAGGTTAAATCGAGATCTATATGGAACTATTATATAGAACATTTAAATATTAAAGCCTTGAACTATATTGGAATTTAAATGGATTATTTTGAGATTCAGATATGTATTTGAAATCAATATAGTTGAATTTGTTATTTAGAAACTAAATTGAATTTAAATGAAAATTTAGGTTGAACTAAATTTGAATTTGTTATTTAGAAACTAAATTGAAAAATTTTAGTTTGAAACATTGAATACTTAAAGTTTGGAATTATTGAAATATAAAGGGGTATTTGTGATTATAAATCTGAATTTGAGATCGATAAAATTTAAGTAGTTATTTTAGAAATTGAGTTGAATTTAAATTGATAAATTGAGATTGAATTTAATTTAAATGGGAAGGTCGGGTTGATGTTGTAATGATTTGTTAAGTTGAGGAAATTGAAAATACTTTACTGTATAAATTATTTAATATATATATATATATATATATATAAATACTATTTTGGGAAATATAGAGATATTTGAAGTGAAAATGAGATTTGGGTTTGAAGTATAAATTAAGCTGAAATGACCACGGTGTTATAGTGTATATTTCTACCTTGTAGAAAGTTCCATGGACCCTTAGAGGATGGTTATCCCAAACATCCTTTAAGTCATTTGTATTTCATTCGATATTTCACTTGAGTTGGATTTATTTATATAAGAATGTTAATCCTGACTCGAGTGTTTTGTGTTTTGCTTTACGCTCGGGTCAGACTGAGTGATACGGCATTTGAGACTCGTCTTCGAAGTCGGAGCTTTGCTTGAAGATCCAGCTATCTATCCTTTCAGTCATCCAGTTGATTGGTTCAGAGAAGTCATCTGCTCGTATTAGAGACTTCACTGCATCTGGGATATTCTGATGTATTTTATTTCTAACTTTGATGCATATAGTAGCTTCATGAACTACTATTCTTTATCTATTCCGCTGCATTATATTACTCTGTGATCTGTGATTGATTGATTTATTGTATATTTTAAGTTTTGCCAAATTTTAATTAACAATTTGGTATTTTGAATTATTCAAGTCGGATATGTATGGTTTTATTTTCGATTTGAATGGTCCAAAAATAGTGGGTTGTTATATTGTATAGATGGGCAATGAGTATATTCTCTTAGCAACACATCCTTTTGCACTTTTATAGCTGTCTTCCATCAGCCCATGAATCCAGACCAATGGTGAGGCACTTTTCCCTCCAGTTTTACAGTACAATCTCAGCCATTTGTCATCCATTTCAGCTACTATATATACCCCAAGCATTGCCACTTCAAAGGGGTTGGAATATATGAGAATTTCGAGTACTATACACAATTAGTGCCCCTTACACTACAATCCCCTAAGATTAACAACTTTATTCGTCTTAGGTGCTTTCATTTTCTTATTATTCTCTTTTAATTTCTTGTGATTATAAAAGAGATACATAATAAGAGAACTTCATAGTGGACATAGGAAATCTTAGAAAACCACTCTATATTTAGTGTCACTTACCTTTAACTACTTACTTTATTCCTCATTTTCATTTTTAAGTCTTGTGATTGGCAAGTAACCTTTGGTTTTCACAATGCAATAGTCTAATTCGAGGTTGGATAAAAAATTAGTCAACATTTTAGCGCTAGAAGAAGGGCCTTCCTTTGAAGCTCTCACATTTCCATGCTTTTCTATTCAATAAAGACCTAATCTGACTTGTTACCATGGAAAACTTCTTTTGGTCGAAGGTAACAACTCAAATGGGCATGGAATCAACGACAACATTCTCATCGGTGCTATCCAACCCAATCTTGGCATTAATATGAAACATAGAGCATCGTGATGCTATAGTTGTCAAACGTAGGTCAGCTAGCTATCGAATGAATGGACCGAGGATGCAATAGGACATCCAAGCTACTACAAACTTTGTCCCACCAGCTCCTCCCATGACCGACCTGGTTGACCTTCTTGCTCACATGCCTGTGCTTCCCGACGGCTATGAACTCATGAAAACCGCTGAAGCCCAAGAAAGGACAGTGCTTGAACCCCCATTTTTGGTTACGTTCATCCCCGGATGTATGTTGCATGTGTGCCTAGCCGGATTGATCTTACCCTAGATGTGATTACATCTGTAGAGCCAAGGCGTCATGTGGCTTTTGCCTTTGATTGTCTCAATGGCGGTGCCTCTGCCATCGGCATGGCACATGTGGCTTTCTCGGCACACTCTAGGTCCTATCGAGGTGTGGCTAGAAATATATAGAGAGAATAGCAGGCTATGCATTCTAGGTCGCCCTTTCTGCATAGGGAGAGGTCACCCGCTCATCATTATCATTCTACGCCTCATCGCCGATCTCCTACTCCACCCAAGCACTGTATGGTCCCTCAACCTATAGTTGGTTAGAATGTCCCTCAATGGGTTGATGTCAACCTCTAGGAAGAAATGCACATCCTACGCCAACAACTCAACCGAATGCAAGTCCGGAGTGCTGGGGACGAAGCATTCTCTAATGAAAAGAATGGATAGCCGTTCATCGAAGAAATTCTGGACACTTACATCCATTAATGGTATGTCTTGTCGCTAATAGGAGTGCTAACCCATTCGACTACATTACCGCATTCAATTCCATCACCCATATTAGCCAGCTTTTTGGCTTAACAAAGTGTTTGCTCTTTCCCTCCACTCTCACAGGACCGACCTCTCATTGTTTCATGCATCTGCAATTAGGTAACATCAGCTCCTAGGCTCAATTATGCATAGATTTCAAGACTCGCTTCTTCATTTCCAGAACCTGTGTCATGATGGCTAATGAACTATGCAATATCAGGCAGGTTCCTTTAGAAAGTTTGTGGTCATATATTAACCGCTTCAACAAGGAGTCCACCCAGACTAGGGGTGCGAACATGAATAGCTTAGTCGTGGTCTTATGTTTCGGGGTCAAATACAAGTTTAGATGTGGAAAGAGCTCCAGAAGAAGCCAGTTGCCTCCCTGACCGACTTTTACCAATAGGCAAATGACATGATGAGGATGGAAGTGTGGATCTTTCAGACAGTGACAATGAGACAAGGCACCCTACCGAAGCCGATCCTCACAAAAATGATCACTGAAACAATGGTTGTCAAGCTGGCTCCAGAAGGAGACCGAAGGCCAGCCCTCAATATAAGGCCAAGGAAAATAGCCACTCTAATCTTAACGGTGATACCACAACAATCTATCTCACGATTTAAGACTGGGTGCAATTTAGCTAGGAATGGAAGGCGGGAGGGACCTTATGGCAATAAAAAATACTGCAAGTTCCATCAAATCAACGACCACTCTGCAATAGAGTGTCGCATGCTTAAGGATGAGACCGAGAGACTTATACGGAAAGGAATATTTTTGGAATTTGTTTGGCATTAGGTCGCAAAGGGTGAACCGTGATGTGGTGACCATCCTACACCACCGACATTCAATATAACTAAGTAATTGTTGCTACCATGCCCGGTCGATGTAGGATGATTTTCTAAAATTGAAATTGAAATTGAAATAAAACATTACAGAACCTATCGTATATTTCATAGCACATGGAAAAAGTATATGGTATATGTAACAGATATAAAATAAGAGAGATAATAATAACTAAGTGAACCAAATATCAAAATGTAGATCTATCGAGTTATATAACATACAACATAGTAATAGAGTTTATACAAAACGAAAATAAACTTAAATAAAATGCCTCATAATAGTAAAGAAAACACAGTCTAGGCTCCATGGTGCTGCATAGTAGAATAAGCAAATAGTATATCCATATATGTTACAAGAAAGCTCCATCCAGCTCATCTTTTGCATAACCACCACGTATCACCTGGACCTGCTATGCAGTCTACTTATTTAAGAGTATCCGAGATAATAAGAGAAAAAGAATAAAACTTCAAGTTTTATAACAGTCTGATGGAGCAATAAATGAATCTCAAAATACTATACAAGTCAATATGGTATGGAACAAAAGGTATAAGAGTTATACCTGACCTATTCCTGCATCCAAAGAGTAAGAACATAACATCTATAATATGCTACTCTACAATCATCATCAAAGCGTACTACACCCTTAGAACAGTATTGGCTTTCTAGGTATCTACGTCTTAAATACCTATGTTAAGTGACCATACTAGGGTGATAATCGACTACCATAGCAAACATAGCATCCATCATATAATCCTCACCATCACTCAAGTGCTTTGGATATATGATAACTCGTATGATCATCATATGCCAAAGACTAATGGAAAAGTTTTGGTTCCTCGATGCTTGAAATCCATGCCACTCACTAGGCTAGGAAAACTAAATTGCATGACCTAGTAGTCCAGGGTATATGGATCACGTCCCAGATCCTTGAGTATACATACTAATACCTAATGAGCATCCTCACCTATCCCTGCTTTACGAGCACATTAGAACACTCTAAGTATCAACGATCCCTTCGTACATGACTTTGAACATGTCCCAGTTCAGTTCATTCCATCACCATCGTCGAACCCATCCTCGTCCAACCTATTTCCATTTCCATAGTACAACATGTCCTAGCTCCACCTTACAGGATTGCATCCCACAATCCGCTTCATCATATTTTCCTATGATAGAGAACGTCATAGCCCAACCTCACAAGCTTGTGTCCTAGAACTTGTCCTTATGGGTTACCATCATGACACCTGTCCTAGAGTCATCATCATTGGAACAGTCTTGGAATTCCATATCGGTCATAGAATCCACATCTCAAAGTTTTAATACCATCACATTGAAGCACTCCAATATCCCTCCATTTCTTAAAGATCAATTTTCATCGTGTTGTCACATTTCCATCGAATGACGAACGAATGAACACTTCCAGCATAACCCAAAGATTACATACTTCACCTCATAGAAGTTTCATCCCGAGCTTAGCACATCTTTTAAAACGGTACCAACCTAAAGAGGTCAGCACCGACCTATTCTTTTGACCTCCAATCTTAGTCCTTGGCCTTCCCTTGAGCTCCTCTTCTCTTTTTTGTAGTCCCCAAGCCAAAACTCAAGTCCGATCCCTCCTACCGTAGATCAGCACTGACCTGAAAACTTATCTAAATTTTGGCCTTCAACTTCCCTAGCTTCACTTCATTTCTATCTCGAAGCCAAGCTCGAAGTATAATCTGCCTTGTCCCAAAGCACATCTCGAAACTAAACTCTGTCAACCTAATTTAGCCACCACTGAACCTAAGGCATCCTTCAAGCTTACCCAAAATTAGCCCCGAGTTTTCCACCAAATCACCTAAAGCACATCACAAAGTGAAACGACACTGATCCGAAGCTCCACTACTGACCCATTTTCGGTCGTCGCAACCGGAATCCACTGTGCCAATTTCATGTGACTCGATCTATGGGCTCCCCTTATTTCAAAACCCCTTCTCCAAGTTTCATCCAATTTCGACCACTTTTGCATCCGATTTTCCCAATTCGATGATCTCTTTTCCTAACCGTCTAAAGTGCTAGCAAACCATATCAAAAAACAACATACAAAACTGAAATGTCATCCATATACTTCCATACACATATGTAATTCATCGAAACATGATAATCTTATAAATCTTATTCTAGATCTAACTTTTACACTAGCATGTCAATATGATCAAAAGGGGTTGCAAAACCATTTAAAAACATTTTAATTTTAACTAGTAACATGTGAAAAGATGTGATTAAACTTAGAAATCGTTTTAGGTCCCAAAATCATGTTAAAAGCATATAATTTAACTATATAAAAAAGCATCAAATAGTGAGAGGTCAAGAACCACCCACCAAATACTAAAATACCAATTTTCATCTTAGATTCGAGATGAACAACAATGAACAGTAAAGGAAGATCAATCCTCAAACACCAAATTGATATATCTACAATCTCCTATGCTAATTACACTTCTAGTGATGATTTGCCTAAAATTAGTAAGGAAAACATATGATTTTTTATAGAGTATAAAGTTGATGGAGGATTAAAACTGTTTTGGAGAAGATAGAAATGACATTGATTCGTCCCATCAGCCCCTTGTAGGTTTCAATATCGAAATGGGCTAATGGGCCTAAGTATGGAACAACCTAACTACCCAATAAGATTGGCCAGTAACATCCCAAACTTAAAACAACAATAAATTTCAAACTATAAGTCTGTTTTACTATTACGACCATTTTACGGAATGGAAACCATCATCTTGAAGCAATGGATGTGGTCTTAGACCCTAACTTGGCTCATATTAATGTTATAGGCTATAAAAGATTTTCATGGTCAAAGTAGTCACATAATAATTCGATAAAAATCATAGATGTGGAAAATGTTTCTAAGAGTCATTTTCCAAAATTTGAGTGTCATACAACCTTATATGATCCTCAAACAAGTAAAATATGGGTCATTACACTCTACCCCTTTAGGAATTTCGCTTACGAAATCCCCAACAAGTCAAAAAGTAGTCAACCATAGTCACCCTGCATGCCTAATAACCATGTGCAACCATCAAACATATCAAACAAGCAATCATGCAATCAAATAATATAGATAAGCATATCCTAGCAAGCAAGATACTAAATTATCCAATATGATATCAAAGGTGAAAGTAAGTACGATAAATAGTAGGTTTTACCATGCAAAATGCTCAAGTTATGCAACCCTCATGCTCTCCTTGGCTTCCTACATGCAATTTCCTTCACTTTTACCCCATTGAACCTTCACTAACTCCACCGTCTTCCTCCTAAATTGTTTCGCATCACGTCCAATACACACCAGCGTATGAGGTCTTGAATCGTATGGTTCGATCTCGATATATAATTCATTCTCTCGGTTCCACGAGCCTCCAAAATAGAGTATGCAAGAGATCCTCTAATATATAATTCACTCTCTCGGTCTACCTATCAGTTTGTGGATGATAAGCTTCACTGAGATGCAACTCGATCTCAAACACCTCTTTTAAGCTCTTCCAAAACCCACTAGTCAATAAAGGGTCTCTATCACTCATAATGCACTTTGGCACACCATGGAATCACACCACCTACTTCGCTTACAACTCGGAAGCTTGGATGTTGTTCTACTAGACTTAACGGATATGAATCGGGCCCTCTTTGTTAATCAATCAACTGTGGCCCAGATGTTATCATACCCTCCTCTAGTCCTCGGCAACTCATTAATGCTATCCATCAATACTTACTTCCATTTCCACTCGGGAACTTCAAGTAGTCGCAGTAATACACTAGGCTTCTTTTGCTCTGCCTTTACCAACTGGTAGTTTATACACTTTGAGATGAATATCCCAACTTCCTTCTTCATCCCTTCCCAATAATTGGTCTACTTTATATCATGGTACATCTTATTACCATTGGGATGTATAATCAATCTAGAGTGGTGACACACTTGTAGTGCCTCATCTCACAATCCATCGCCATCAGGAACAAACAATATCTCATCCTTATAGAGCCAACCATCTCGATCAAGTCTGTACCACTTTAGCTCATCATACTCTATAACTTCTATTTTCATTATGATCTCAGCCAGTCTAGCATATTGCCTTTGACTAGAACCGATCCGCTCAATCAAGGTTGGTATGGTAGTCAAATTTGCCAACATCTCTGGTTCTAACTCGCAATGAGGTCTGAAGTCACAGCCATGAGTATACTCCAACTGCTTCCACTCTAGGATCATCGCTCCCAAATTGGAATGTCTTCTACTCAATGCATCGGTGACAAGATTTCCCTTATCGGGCATATAAGAAATGTCAAAGTTATAGGAGGCCAAGAATTCCAACCATTGCTGCTAGCGAAGGTTCCTTCTAGGAGAAAATTTACTTTAAGGATTTGTGGTCCGTGAACAACTCGAGCCATTCTCCTAATAAATAATGCCTCCAAATCATTAAAGCAAATTCTATCGCCGCCAACTCCAAATCATGAGTCAGATACTTCTTCTCGTACAGTTTCAGCTACCGACTTATGTAGGCGACAACCTTTCCCCTCTATACCGACACTGCACCTAGTCCAGTACCATAGGAACTTGTGTATACTATCAGCTCCTCATTCTCACTCAGAACGGCCAATGCTGGTGCATGCATCAACTTCTCCTTTAGACTTACAAAAGCATTTTCACACTTTGCATCCCAAACAAAAGTATGATTCTTCTTCGTAAAACTAGTCAACGGTGCTGCTACTTTGGAGAAGTCCTTGATGAACATTTATAATATCCTATTAATCCTTAGAAACTCCTCATATTGGTAGCATTCTTGGGTTGATTCCAATCTTAAACCCCTACCACCTTGGTAGGATCTACTGTGCTACCTTGCTCAGAGACGACATGACCCAAGAATCCCTCTTCCCTCCTCCAGAAGTGGCAATTCAGAAACTTCACTCTCATACTGTACTTCCTGAACACTTCAAGCACAATCCTCAAGTGTGTCTTGTAATCCTCCTCTATCCTATAATAGACCGAAATTTCGTCTACAAACACAAGAACGAACTTGTTTAATTAACCCCTGAAAGAACAATTCATGAGATCAACAAAATATGATAGAGCATTGGTTTGCCTAAACGGCATAACCAACCATTCATAGAAACTAGATGATGTATGAAATGTAGTGATAAACACACTCTCCTCCACTACTCTCAATTGGTGAAAATCCATCACAAGATACAATTGAGAAAACACCGTCCTACCATGGAGCTGATCGAAAGTCATCAATATGCGAAAGTGGAAACTTGTCCTTCCTTGTTATCTTATTCAGCCCACGGTAATCTACACACGGCCTTAGAGAGCCATCTTCCTTAGTGGCGAATATTACAAGTGCACCCCACTCAGATATTCTCCTATGCATTAACCTTGCTTCAACGGGTCATTCGCTTGCACCTCCAACTCTTGCTACTCTCTAGGTACCATACGCCTCAAAGGAATAACAATTGGTCCGACATCCTTCACTAAGTCTATGAAGAACTCCATCTCTCGGTGTGGCGATAATCCAATCACTTCCTCAAATACGTCCGGATACTCTCCAAGGATAAAAACAGATGACAACCCATCTTATGGAACCTCAAGCGAATATAGAAAGCTAACCATAACCCCATCCTTTGGCTATAGCCAATCACTAGCGTCCACCCCTCTACAGCCCCAATCATCACCAACAACTTCCCGCAATTCACCACCACTACATACTTCCTCAGCCAGTCCATCGCCAAGATGATCATTAACCCAATGAAATTCAAAATAAAGTAATCACAAACAAAAGAGCACCATGACTTGATAAGACCAAACCAGGACAAACTATACACAGGGTAGTGGAGCTTTCAACAGGGTTCATCACAATCAAAGGTCGATCAACTATTCTGAATTTCAATCCTAATTAATATACTAGGTCATTGAATATAAAGGAATGTGAAGCCCTGGTATTGAACAAACCATGTATGGGAGCATCATAAATGGAAAGAATACCTTGAATAACAATGCTCTTTCCCTTCTCTTTCATCGAGGTAGCACTCGACGAAGACAAAGCAACGTCCAAAGCATATTCCTTCACCACCTACTATGCTTCATCGGTTTTGGACAATTCCTCTTCATATGCCCTACCTTGTTGCAGTTGAAAACTTCTTACCCTTACCTTTACAATTCTTACTTAAGTGGCGTCTCTCTCCATAGTTAAAACAAGTAGGTTTCCACTTGCCCTTCTTCTTAGCATTTTTATTCTTGAGCTGCTTTGTCATTCTATTCCATTTCTTCTTGCCTCTATTGCCTTATTACGGTTTTGCTTCTTCCTTAACCAAAATAGCTGATTTGTACTTAGGGCACAAATTCTCTCGGGTAAGAGATTTTTCAACGAGTATCTCAAATGTCTTGTCGATGTGACTCACCACCTTTTCCCCTAGATAGTCGTCCAAACCCATAAGAAATTTTTCATTCTTTCTTAACAGAGTGTCAATAAATGACATCTTGTATTTTGATAAGGCATCAAACTATGCGACACTCAGAGACAAACATATCTCCTTGCTTCAAATCAGCAAATTTTCCTAATAAGATCGACTTCTGAGCTGTCAGGATAAACTTCTCCTCGAATCATCTTTTGAACCAGTCCCAAGTGAATCGATCCTCGGGTGTAGTAACTCTAATAGAGTTTCATCAGTTCATAGTTCTCTCTTGAAGCTGTCAAGAAGCCAACCTCCTCTTTATAACATAATCCAATTCAAGGTCATCAAAGATCTTTTCATAATTATCTAAGAAATTCTGCATTTCCATAGCTGATTCCATTCCTTGGAATGGCTTGCCACTAATACAGGAAAAATCTTTATTTAGCTTAGCAAAACCAACTCTGGGGGCCTGCACTTGAGTACTACCACCAATAGCAATATTTGGAGCGGTTGCTTGGGCATTTTGCAGCATGTTTTCCATCATAGTATTGAACATAGTTTGCAAATCGAGATTAGTGGTCCTTGAACTCGCTCCTTCTTCGACCTAGAGATGGAGTTCCTCACAGTGTTTCTTATATGTTGGCTCGTTATTGATCTGTAACAAGAATAGCCATTCTCTCACAAAGAAAACTATATTAGTGGTACTCGTATGTGCATATTGTTAACCCGCCTTTTAGCAAGGATGTAGACAGGTGAATTTAACTCAAACGACTATTTAGTTATCGAGGCTGGAATATGATGGTATTGGTTCAGATGGTGGATAGACTGTCAATCATGGATGATGAACATGATTACGAGGTCGAGATTCGGCATAGTCAATGTACAAAAAGCGTGGGATACTTGAAATATGGATTTTGATGAAAGTCGAGTTGCTTCAGATTGCTTGGATTTTGCTTCAAGTCATATTTGGATTTACTTCAGTTTTCAGGTAGGTTACTTCGAGTCAGGGAAAGGCATACTTTGGGTCAATGAGGGGTTGGCATATTTTCTCGGGGTCGGTGTTGACTTCGGGTTGGCATCCATCATGCTTCGGGTTGGCGTATGCTCGTCTTCGGGTCGACATTAAGCTCTGGGGTCGGCATCATATTAAGATCGACATATTCGAGGTACTTCGGGTCGGCACTTCCATGAACTCGAGCCGGAATTGGGTCAAGGAATTAGCGTATAGTTAGAAGGGGTCGGCATTTGGAGAGGTCGGCACTACTTTGGGTCAGGGAGTAGCTATCTTTGGGTCGACCTAGGGAATTTATGGTCGGCATAGGAACAAGAGATCGACATTATTTTACTTCGAGTCATAATGCAGTTTGCTTTAGGTCATCTAGGGGCCTGCTTTAGGTCATCTTCGAGGCAACTCTGGGTTGGCATATTAACAACTTGGGATTGGTAGCGATGAAGGGTATGGGCTTGGCTATGGTTTTGGTGGGCCTATATCAGTGAGGATGCCCAACAAATAGGAATTTCTCTATAAATATAGCAGGCGGGGATTCAGAAAAGGGATTCTCATTCTGTTTTCCTTCATCTTCCACCTAAAGGCTACTTTACCATTTTTGTTTCAAAAACTCTGGATTGTAACTGTAATTGGATTCATTATAAATAAAAAAGGAAATTTCTATAGTGTACGTAGGCCGGAGTCAGCCGAACCACTATAAATCTCGTTTTTCTTAATGCTTTCTTTTTAAAAAATTTATTCTTCGTATTATTTCCACTACATATACTCTGTCTGTGATCTATGACTGGACATTAGTGATTTTACTTGCAACTAGGTGTTTGTGACCATTTCTGATGCAAACATTTTGATGCTTTCACTGAGAAATCTAGCACTCAGGGATTCAGAAGCTTGGATTTTGGATTTGAAAGCTTAGGGACTTGTATTCTGGAAGTTATGGTTAGGCAATCAGCGAGGAGGCAGGTGATAGAAAGGAGCCATCAAGAGGAAAGTCAGGAGGCTACCTCCGAAGCTGGAGCAGATTAGGCATATGTCTACATCATAAGGGATGAGATGCAGACTAGGACGGATTCTATGTGGGAATAGATGTTGAAAAGGTAGGAAGAGATGATGCAGGAACTCTTTAGACAAATGGGTACAGTTGGGACACAGAACCTAGGAAATGGACCAGTCGTAGCTGCTGGCAATGTAGAACAAGGAGTCGGAGCTGCAGAAATATCTGGAGGTCAAAATCAAAACTGGAATGGATAATTTGAAGGGAATCAACAAAGGCCTGGGGGCAGACCCCCTAGATTGAATATTGGAAGCCTGTGAATGAAGCTCAGCGAGTTAGGGCCAATGCAAACGTGAATGAACAACATGAGGAGTACTACCCGGAATACCCTCTAGGACTTCGAGGTAGGGCGGAGATGCAAATAGAGGACCACCCCCAGATGGAGATGAGCGAATGACTAGATTGATTAGTATGAGAGGAGGGCTACCGAGCAGAGGCTTAGAGGAAGTTAGTCGGAGTCCATTCGCTTCGAATATCAAAAATGCAAGGAACCCTCTAGAATTCAAATTAACAACACTGGAGGCCTATGATGGGAAATCAGACCCAACTATGCATTTAACCAGATACATCAGGCATATGGAAGTGCTGGCGGCATCTGAGGAGGCTATGGCAAGATGCTTCCCTCTATACTTGAAGGATTTGGTTGCGCTCTGGTTCAGGCAGCTAAAGAATGGATCAATCAGGACATGAGGTGAGCTAGTGGAATGCTTCATGAGGCAGTTCAGGGTCCGCATGATGTGACCCATGAATATAAGCAAAGGACAGGAGAGTCCATGAGAAATTTTCTAATGCGGTTCAATGCAGTCGTGGCTTCGGTGAATTGTCTGAATCCATCAATGATTTTGATGGCGGCGGTAGCAGGAATTGTAGAAGGCACTAAGTTCAAAGATTCATTAGCACAGGATTCACCATAGGATCTTGGAGATTTCTATCATAAGGTGGAAAGATTTATATGGTTAGAGGATTCACGTGCCGAAAGGCAGGAGGTGAACGCCACACAAGGCAACATAACATATAGAGAAGGACGTGGGATGTATAAAGGAAAACGAAAGCAGAACGATGGATATAATGGTTTTGAAAAACGGAGGAGAGACCGGGAACCCAAATTCAAAACATACGTGGACTTGACAGAGAATTTGGAATGGATTTACTTGGAAACGCGAGGGCAGGTTCTCTATCGGAGACCACCCAGGAAGGATCCCATAGAACGGGAGCGCAGGAGTAGGAGGTATTGCCTATTCCATGAGCTAGAGGGGCATGGCACAGATGAATGCCGCCACTTGAAGGATGTGGTGGAAGAAGACCTTAGGAGTGTAAGATTGCCACGTATGTGAGGAACCAGACAAGAGCAGTAGAACATGAGCAGCTACCGCCTGCACCAGACAGGAAAACCCTACATCGGGGTTACGACGCGTCTTCAACTGATCGTGATGGTAACGGCCGAGTTCAAGATTTGAACTTCGGTCATCCAATAATTTTCTGATTTTTTTTCAAAAAATAAATCAACTATCCACTTACACACATATATGGGAACCGAAGCGATCCCCGGGCATGCTCTAAGATGGTAATTGACTGCCTTGCATGGAGAGGCAACACTTAGTTTTTTAATTGGACACTTAGAATTTGGATTTAATAAATGGATTTGGATTTTATGAAAAAATCCATAACCGGAGAGTTACGGGAAGGATGCTGGAAGTCAAGTTGGAAATTGATCGCTTAATGTTTGGGGATATTGAACCGTAGCGTAGGGAGTGATGCCACTTCGTCGGAGAGCGATAGGATCAGCTCGCTAGATGTTGTTTCCCCTTCATCGAAGATTGATAGGATGGGATCCAGCAAGAGCCTGAGGTGGCTGTAATCGGTCTAGGACTTACACCATGGCATCACTTAATGTTCAGGGATACTGAACCGGAGTGCAGGGAGTGACGCCGCTTCGCCGGAGAGCGACATGATTGGCTCGCTCGACGTTGTTTCCCCTTCACCGAAGAGTGACAGGATGGAATCCAGCAAAAGCCCGGAGAGGCTAGATTGGTCTAGGAGGACCAGGGCATTTCTTAATGTTCAGGGATACTTAACCAGAGTGCAAGGGATAGGTTACTTCGCCAGAGCGCGAAAGGATCTGCCTATTTAATTGTTAAGTTTGGATCGAGATTAGCAAGGATCCAGAAAGATCGTCAACGATCAGGAGAGATCGTAGGATCCGAATACTGACATCCAAAATGTGATATGGATTCGGATAGTGTCTTCGAATAGCTAAGGATTTGGCTAAGGACCCGGAGTGGTCCCAAATTTGGATATGGACCTAGCGAGGTCTTGAATTTGGATTCGGACTCGGAGAGGTCCGTGGATTTGGACAGGGCTCGAAGTGATCCAAGATTTGGATAACTAGAGAGATCGTGGATTAGGTATATGGATTTGGAATGGATTCAGATTTGGATAATGACTCGGAACAGTAGCAGATATGCTATCGGACTTGGATGGGATTGCTTGATGATGGATTAGATTATGGACTAGATGATACGGCTATGGATGGAAAATGGATTTTGGATATCGTATTTAAAACTATTCAAAACATGCCTTCCAATAGTGAGGCATGTTTTGAGTGACAAATGTTAACCCGCCTTTTGGCAAGGCCATAGACTGGCAGATTTAACTCGAATGACTGCTCGGTTTTCGAGGTTGGAATATCATGGTATTGGTTAAGATGGTGGATAGATGATCAATCACGGATGACAAACATGATTATGAGGTTGCGATTCGGCATAATCGATGGATAAAAAGAGCGGGATACTTGAAATATAGGTTTCGACAAAAGTCGAGTTGCTTCGGGTTCCTTGGAGTTTGCTTTGAGTCATATTTGGATTTACTTCAGGTTTTAAAGCAGGTTACTTCGAGTCAGGCAAAGGCATACTTCGGGTCACTAAGGGATAGGCATATTTGCCTAGGGTCGACGTTGACTTCGGGTCGACATCCACCATGCTTCGGGTCGGTGTATGCTCGTCTTTGGGTTGGCGTTAAGCTCTGGGCTCGACATGTTTGAGGGACTTCGGGTCAGCACTTCCATGGACTCGAGTCGGCACTGGGTCAAGGGATCGGCGTATAGTTAGAAGGGGTCGGCATTAGGAGAGGACGACACTGCTTTGGGTAAGGGATGAGCTATCTTTGGGTCGACCTTGGGAATTTAGGGTCGGCATAGGAGCAAGGGGTCGACATTATTTTATTTCGAGTCATAATGCAGTTTGTTTCAGGTCATCTAGGGGTCTTCTTCGGGTCATCTTCGAGGCAACTTCGGGTCGGCATATGAACAACTTGGGATCGGCGGCGATGAAGGGTATGGGCTCGGCTACGGTATTGGTGGGCCCATATCAGTGAGGAAGCCTAACAACTAGGATTTTGTCTATAAATACAGCAAGCGGGGATTCAGAAAAGAGATTCTCATTCTGTTTCCCTTCACCTTCCACCTAAAGGCCACTCTACCATTTTTGTTTCAAAAACTCTGGATCGTAACTGTAATCAGATTTAGTATAATTAAAAAAGGAAATTTCTGGAGTGGACGTAGGCCAGAGTTAGCCATACCGCTATAAATCTCTTCTTTCTTACTGCATTTATTTTAATTTTTGTTATTCTTCATATTATTTCCACTACGTGTATTCTGTCTGTGATCTATGACTGGATATTGGTGCTTTTACTTACATCTGTGTGTTTGTGATCATTTTTGGCGCAAACACATATGACTTGTATACTATATATACTAG